>CAUEHS010000821.1:0-600000 GCA_958510865.1 Myrrha octodecimguttata | reverse complement strand
AGGGTAAGGGTAAGGGTAAGGGTAACGGTAAGGGTAAAGGTAAAGGTAAGGTTAAGCCTAAGGGTAAAAGCAAGGGTAAGGGTAAGGGTAAGGGTAAGGGTAAGAGTAAGGGTAAGGGTAAGGGTAAGGGTAAGCTTAAGGGTGAAAGCAAGGATAAGGGTAAGGGTAAGGGTAAGGGTAAGCCTAAGGGTAAAAGCAAGGGTAAGGGTAAGGGTAAGGGTAAGGGTAAGCTTAAGGGTAAAAGCAAGGGTAAGGGTAAGGGTAAGGGTAAGGGTAAGCTTAAGGGTAAAAGCAAGGGTGAGGGTAAGGGTAAGGGTAAGGGTAAGGGTAAGGGTAAGGGTAAGGGTAAGGGTAAGCTTAAGGGTTAAAGCAAGGGTAAGGGTAAGGGTAAGGGTAAGGGTAAGGGTAAGGGTAAGGGTAAGGGTAAGGGTAAGGGTAAGGGTAAGGGTAAGCTTAAGGGTAAAAGCAAGGGTAAGGGTAAGGGTAAGGGTAAGGGTAAGGGTAAAGGTAAGGGTAAGCCTAAGGGTAAAAGCAAGGGTAAGGGTAAGGGTAAGGGTAAGGGTAAGGGTAAGGGTAAGGGTAAGGGTAAGGGTAAGGATAAGGGTAAGGGTAAGGGTAAGGGTAAGGGTAAGGGTAAGGGTAAGGGTAAGGGTAAGGGTAAGGGTAAGGGTAAGGGTAAGCTTAAGGGTAAAAGCAAGGGTAAGGGTAAGGGTAAGGGTAAGGGTAAGCCTAAGGGTAAAAGCAAGGGTAAGGGTAAGGGTAAGGGTAAGGGTAAGGGTAAGCTTAAGGGTAAAAGCAAGGGTAAGGGTAAGGGTAAGGGTAAGGGTAAGGGTAAGGGTAAGGGTAAGCTTAAGGGTAAAAGCAAGGGTAAGGGTAAGGGTAAGGGTAAGGGTAAGGGTAAGGGTAAGGGTAAGGGTAAGGGTAAGGGTAAAGGTAAGGGTAAGCCTAAGGGTAAAAGCAAGGGTAAGGGTAAGGGTAAGGGTAAGGGTAAGGGTAAGGGTAAGGGTAAGGGTAAGGGTAAGCTTAAGGGTAAAAGCAAGGGTAAGGGTAAGGGTAAGGGTAAGGGTAAGGGTAAGGGTAAGGGTAAGGGTAAGGGTAAGGGTTAGGGTAAGGGTAAGCTTAAGGGTAAGGGTAAGGGTAAGGGTAAGCTTAAGGGTAAAAGCAAGGGTAAGGGTAAGGGTAAGGGTAAGGGTAAGCTTAAGGGTAAAAGCAAGGGTAAGGGTAAGGGTAAGGGTAAGGGTAAGGGTAAGGGTAAGGGTGAGGGTAAGCTTAAGGGTAAGGGTAAGGGTAAGGGTAAGGGTAAGGGTAAGCTTAAGGGTAAAAGCAAGGGTAAGGGTAAGGGTAAGGGTAAGGGTAAGGGTAAGGGTAAGGGTAAGGGTAAGGGTAAGGGTAAGGGTAAGGGTAAGGGTAAGGGTAAGGATAAGGGTAAGGGTAAGCTTAAGGGTAAGCTTAAGGGTAAAAGCAAGGGTAAGGGTAAGGGTAAGGGTAAGGGTAAGGGTAAGCTTAAGGGTAAAAGCAAGGGTAAGGGTAAGGGTAAGGGTAAGGGTAAGGGTAAGGGTAAGGGTAAGCTTAAGGGTAAGGGTAAGGGTAAGGGTAAGGGTAAGCTTAAGGGTAAAAGCAAGGGTAAGGGTAAGGGTAAGGGTAAGGGTAAGGGTAAGGGTAAGGGTAAGGGTAAGGGTAAGGGTAAGGGTAAGGGTAAGGGTAAGGATAAGGGTAAGGGTAAGCTTAAGGGTAAGCTTAAGGGTAAAAGCAAGGGTAAGGGTAAGGGTAAGGGTAAGGGTAAGGGTAAGGGTAAGGGTAAGGGTAAGGGTAAGGGTAAGCTTAAGGGTAAGGGTAAGGGTAAGGGTAAGGGTAAGCTTAAGGGTAAAAGCAAGGGTAAGGGTAAGGGTAAGGGTAAGGGTAAGGGTAAGGGTAAGGGTAAGGGTAAGGGTAAGGGTAAGGGTAAGGGTAAGGATAAGGGTAAGGGTAAGCTTAAGGGTAAGCTTAAGGGTAAAAGCAAGGGTAAGGGTAAGGGTAAGGGTAAGGGTAAGGGTAAGCTTAAGGGTAAAAGCAAGGGTAAGGGTAAGGGTAAGGGTAAGGGTAAGGGTAAGGGTAAGGGTAAGGGTAAGGGTAAGGGTAAGGGTAAGCTTAAGGGTAAGGGTAAGGGTAAGGGTAAGCTTAAGGGTAAAAGCAAGGGTAAGGGTAAGGGTAAGGGTAAGGGTAAGGGTAAAGGTAAGGGTAAGCCTAAGGGTAAAAGCAAGGGTAAGGGTAAGGGTAAGGGTAAGGGTAAGGGTAAGGGTAAGGGTAAGGGTAAGGGTAAGGGTAAGGGTAAGGGTAAGGGTAAGGGTAAGGGTAAGGGTAAGGGTAAGGGTAAGCCTAAGGGTAAAAGCAAGGGTAAGGGTAAGGGTAAGGGTAAGGGTAAGGGTAAGGGTAAGGGTAAGGGTAAGCTTAAGGGTAAAAGCAAGGGTAAGGGTAAGGGTAAGGGTAAGGGTTAGGGTAAGGGTAAGGGTAAGGGTAAGGGTAAGGGTAAGGGTAATGGTAAGGGTAAGCTTAAGGGTAAAAGCAAGGGTAAGGGTAAGGGTAAGGGTAAGGGTAAGGGTTAGGGTAAGGGTAAAGGTAAGGGTAAGCCTAAGGGTAAAAGCAAGGGTAAGGGTAAGGGTAAGGGTAAGGGTAAGGGTAAGGGTAAGGGTAAGGGTAAGGGTAAGGGTAAGGGTAAGGGTAAGAGTAAGGGTAAGGGTAAGGGTAAGCTTAAGGGTAAAAGCAAGGGTAAGGGTAAGGGTAAGGGTAAGGGTAAGCCTAAGGGTAAAAGCAAGGGTAAGGGTAAGGTTAAGGGTAAGGGTAAGGGTAAGCTTAAGGGTAAAAGCAAGGGTAAGGGTAAGGGTAAGGGTAAGGGTAAGGGTAAGCTTAAGGGTAAAAGCAAGGGTAAGGGTAAGGGTGGGGGAAAGGGTAAGGGTAAGGGTAAGGGTAAAGGTAAGGGTAAGCCTAAGAGTAAAAGCAAGGGTAAGGGTAAGGGTAAGGGTAAGGGTAAGGGTAAGGATAAGGGTAAGGGTAAGGGTAAGCTTAAGGGTAAAAGCAAGGGTAAGGATAAGGGTAAGGGTAAGGGTAAGGGTAAGGGTAAGGGTAAGGGTAAGGGTAAGGGTAAGGGTAAGGGTAAGCTTAAGGGTAAAAGCAAGGGTAAGGGTAAGGGTAAGGGTAAGGGTAAGGGTAAAGGTAAGGGTAAGCCTAAGGGTAAAAGCAAGGGTAAGGGTAAGGGTAAGGGTAAGGGTAAGGGTAAGGGTAAGGGTAAGGGTAAGGGTAAGCTTAAGGGTAAAAGCAAGGGTAAGGGTAAGGGTAAGGGTAAGGGTAAGGGTAAGGGTAAGGGTAAGGGTAAGGGTAAGGGTAAGCTTAAGGGTAAAAGCAAGGGTAAGGGTAAGGGTAAGGGTAAGGGTAAGGGTAAGGGTAAGGGTAAGGGTGAGGGTAAGGGTAAGGGTAATGGTAAGGGTAAGCTTAAGGGTAAAAGCAAGGGTAAGGGTAAGGGTAAGGGTAAGGGTAAGGGTTAGGGTAAGGGTAAAGGTAAGGGTAAGCCTAAGGGTAAAAGCAAGGGTAAGGGTAAGGGTAAGGGTAAGGGTAAGGGTAAGGGTAAGGGTAAGGGTAAGGGTAAGGGAAAGGGTAAGGGTAAGGGTAAGGGTAAGGGTAAGAGTAAGGGTAAGGGTAAGGGTAAGCTTAAGGGTAAAAGCAAGGGTAAGGGTAAGGGTAAGGGTAAGGGTAAGCCTAAGGGTAAAAGCAAGGGTAAGGGTAAGGTTAAGGGTAAGGGTAAGGGTAAGCTTAAGGGTAAAAGCAAGGGTAAGGGTAAGGGTAAGGGTAAGGGTAAGGGTAAGCTTAAGGGTATAAGCAAGGGTAAGGGTAAGGGTGAGGGTAAGGGTAAGGGTGAGGGTAAGGGTAAAGGTAAGGGTAAGCCTAAGAGTAAAAGCAAGGGTAAGGGTAAGGGTAAGGGTAAGGGTAAGGGTAAGGGTAAGGGTAAGGGTAAGGGTAAGGGTAAGGGTAAGCTTAAGGGTAAAAGCAAGGGTAAGGATAAGGGTAAGGGTAAGGGTAAGGGTAAGGGTAAGGGTAAGGGTAAGGGTAAGCTTAAGGGTAAAAGCAAGGGTAAGGGTAAGGGTAAGGGTAAGGGTAAGGGTAAGGGTAAGGGTAAGGGTAAGGGTAAGGGTAAGGGTAAGGGTAAGCTTAAGGGTAAAAGCAAGGGTAAGGGTTAGGGTAAGGGTAAGGGTAAGGGTAAGGGTAAGTGTAAGCTTAAGGGTAAAAGCAAGGGTAAGGGTAAGGGTAAGGGTAAGGGTAAGGGTAAGGGTAAAGGTAAGGGTAAGCCTAAGGGTAAAAGCAAGGGTAAGGGTAAGGGTAAGGGTAAGGGTAAGGGTAAGGGTAAGGGTAAGGGTAAGGGTAAGGGTAAGGGTAAGGGTAAGGGTAAGGGTAAGGGTAAGGGTAAGCTTAAGTGTATAAGCAAGGGTAAGGGTAAGGGTAAGGGTGAGGGTAAGGGTAAGGGTAAGGGTAAGGGTAAGCTTAAGGGTAAAAGCAAGGGTAAGGGTAAGGGTAAGGGTAAGGGTAAGGGTAAGGGTAAGGGTAAGGGTAAGCTTAAGAGTAAAAGCAAGGGTAAGGGTAAGGGTAAGGGTAAGGGTAAGGGTAAGGGTAAGGGTAAGGGTAAAGGTAAGGTTAAGCCTAAGGGTAAAAGCAAGGGTAAGGGTAAGGGTAAGGGTAAGGGTAAGGGTAAGGGTAAGGGTAAGCTTAAGGGTAAAAGCAAGGGTAAGGGTAAGGGTAAGGGTAAGGGTAAGCCTAAGGGTAAAAGCAAGGGTAAGGGTAAGGGTAAGGGTAAGGGTAAGGGTGCCCTTACCCTTACCATTACCCTCACCCTTACCCTTGCTTTTACCCTTGAGCTTACCCCTACCGTTACCCTTACCCTTACCCTTACCCTTACCCTTACCCTTACCCTTACCCTTACCCTTACCCTTGCTTTTACCCTTAGGCTTACCCTTACCTTTACCCTCACCCTTACCCTTACCCTTACCCTTACCCTTACCCTTACCCTTACCCTTACCCTTACCCTTACCCTTGCTTTTACCCTTAAGCTTACCCTTACCCTTACCCTTACCCTTACCCTTACCCTTTCCCTTACCTTTACCCTTACCCTTTCCCTTGCTTTTACCCTTAAGCTTACCCTTACCCTTACCCTTACCCTTACCCTTACCCTTACCCTTACCCTTACCCTTGCTTTTACCCTAAAGCTTACCCTTACCCTTACCCTTACCCTTACCCTTACCCTTACCCTTACCCTTACCCTTGCTTTTACCCTAAAGCTTACCCTTACCCTTACCCTTACCCTTACCCTTACCCTTACCCTTACCCTTACCCTTACCCTTACCCTTACCCTTACCCTTACCCTTACCCTTACCCTTACCCTTACCCTTGCTTTTACCCTTAAGCTTACCCTTACCCTTACCCTTACCCTTACCCTTACCCTTACCCTTACCCTTACCCTTACCCTTGCTTTTACCCTTAAGCTTACCCTTACCCTTACCCTTACCCTTACCCTTACCCTTACCCTTACCCTTACCCTTACCCTTACCCTTACCCTTACCCTTACCCTTACCCTTACCCTTGCTTTTACCCTTAGGCTTACCCTTACCTTTACCCTTACCCTTACCCTTACCCTTACCCTTACTCTTACCCTTACCCTTGCTTTTACCCTTAAGCTTACCCTTACCCTTACCCTTACCCTTACCCTTACCCTTACCCTTGCTTTTACCCTTAAGCTTACCCTTACCCTTACCCTTACCCTTACCCTTACCCTTGCTTTTACCCTTAGGCTTACCCTTACCCTTACCCTTACCCTTACCCTTGCTTTTACCCTTAAGCTTACCCTTACCCTTACCCTTACCCTTACCCTTACCCTTACCCTTACCCTTACCCTTACCCTTACCCTTACCCTTACCCTTACCCTTACCCTTACCCTTACCCTTACCCTTGCTTTTACCCTTAGGCTTACCCTTACCTTTACCCTTACCCTTACCCTTACCCTCACCCTTACCCTTACCCTTACCCTTACCCTTACCCTTACCCTTGCTTTTACCCTTAAGCTTACCCTTACCCTTACCCTTACCCTTACCCTTACCCTTACCCTTACCCTTGCTTTTACCCTTAAGCTTACCCTTACCCTTACCCTTACCCTTACCCTTACCCTTACCCTTACCCTTACCCTTACCCTCACCCTTACCCTCACCCTTGCTTTTAACCTTAAGCTTACCCTTACCCTTACCCTTACCCTTACCCTTACCCTTGCTTAGGGTAAAAGCAAGGGTAAGGGTAAGGGTAAGGTTAAGGGTAAGGGTAAGGGTAAGGGTAAGGGTAAGGGTAAGCTTAAGGGTAAAAGCAAGGGTAAGGGTAAGGGTAAGGGTAAGGGTAAGGGTAAGGGTAAGGGTAAGGGTAAGGGTAAGGGTAAGTGTAAGGGTAAGGGTAAGGGTAAGCTTAAGGGTAAAAGCAAGGGTAAGGGTAAGGGTAAGGGTAAGGGTAAGGGTAAGGGTAAGGGTAAGGGTAAGGGTAAGGGTAAGCTTAAGGGTAAAAGCAAGGGTAAGGGTTAGGGTAAGGGTAAGGGTAAGGGTAAGGGTAAGCTTGAGGGTAAAAGCAAGGGTAAGGGTAAGGGTAAGGGTAAGGGTAAGGGTAAGGGTAAAGGTAAGGGTAAGCCTAAGGGTAAAAGCAAGGGTAAGGGTAAGGGTAAGGGTAAGGGTAAGGGTAAGGGTAAGGGTAAGGGTAAGGGTAAGGGTAAGGGTAAGGGTAAGGGTAAGCTTAAGGGTATAAGCAAGGATAAGGGTAAGGGTAAGGGTGAGGGTAAGGGTAAGGGTAAGGGTAAGCTTAAGGGTAAAAGCAAGGGTAAGGGTAAGGGTAAGGGTAAGGGTAAGGGTAAGGGTAAGGGTAAGGGTAAGGGTAAGCTTAAGGGTAAAAGCAAGGGTAAGGGTAAGGGTAAGGGTAAGGGTAAGGGTAAGGGTAAGGGTAAAGGTTAGGGTAAGCCTAAGGGTAAAAGCAAGGGTAAGGGTAAAGGTAAGGGTAAGGGTAAGGGTAAGGGTAAGGGTAAGGGTAAGGGTAAGGGTAAGCTTAAGGGTAAAAGCAAGGGTAAGGGTAAGGGTAAGGGTAAGGGTAAGCCTAAGGGTAAAACAAGGGTAAGGGTAAGGGTAAGGGTAAGGGTAAGGGTAAGCTTAAGGGTAAAAGCAAGGGTAAGGGTAAGGGTAAGGGTGAGGGTAAGGGTAAGCTTAAGGGTTAAAGCAAGGGTAAGGGTAAGGGTAAGGGTGAGGGTAAGGGTAAGGGTAAAGGTAAGGGTAAGCCTAAGGGTAAAAGCAAGGGTAAGGGTAAGGGTAAGGGTAAGGGTAAGGGTAAGGGTAAGGGTAAGCTTAAGGGTAAAAGCAAGGGTAAGGGTAAGGGTAAGGGTAAGGGTAAGGGTAAGGGTAAGGGTAAGGGTAAGGGTAAGGGTAAGGGTAAGGGTAAGGGTAAGGGTAAGGGTAAGCTTAAGGGTAAAAGCAAGGGTAAGGGTAAGGGTAAGGGTGAGGGTAAGGGTAAGGGTAAGGGTAAGCTTAAGGGTAAAAGCAAGGGTAAGGGTAAGGGTAAGGGTAAGGGTAAGGGTAAGGGTAAGGGTAAGCTTAAGGGTAAAAGCAAGGGTAAGGGTAAGGGTAAGGGTAAGGGTAAGGGTAATTGTAAGGGTAAGGGTAAAGGTAAGGGTAAGCCTAAGGGTAAAAGCAAGGGTAAGGGTAAGGGTTAGGTTAAGGGTAAGGGTAAGGGTAAGGGTAAGGGTAAGGGTAAGGGTAAGGGTAAGGGTAAGTGTAAGGGTAAGGGTAAGGGTAAGCTTAAGGGTAAAAGCAAGGGTAAGGGTAAGGGTAAGGGTAAGGGTAAGGGTAAGGGTAAGGGTAAGGGTAAGGGTAAGGGTAAGGGTAAGCTTAAGGGTAAGGGTAAGGGTAAGGGTAAAGGTAAGGGTAAGCCTAAGGGTAAAGGCAAGGGTAAGGGTAAGGGTTAGGGTAAGGGTAAGGGTAAGGGTAAGGGTAAGGGTAAGGGTAAGGGTAAGTGTGAGGGTAAGGGTAAGGGTAAGCTTAAGGGTAAAAGCAAGGGTAAGTGTAAGGGTAAGGGTAAGGGTAAGCTTAAGGGTAAAAGCAAGGGTAAGGGTAAGGGTAAGGGTAAGGGTAAGGGTAAGGGTAAGGGTAAGGGTAAGGGTAAGGGTAAGGGTAAGCTTAAGGGTAAGGGTAAGGGTAAGGGTAAGGGTAAGCCTAAGGGTAAAAGCAAGGGTAAGGGTAAGGGTAAGGGTAAGGGTAAGGGTAAGGGTAAGCTTAAGGGTAAAAGCAAGGGTAAGGGTAAGGGCAAGGGTAAGGGTAAGGGTAAGGGTAAGCTTAAGGGTAAAAGCAAGGGTAAGGGTAAGGGTAAGGGTAAGGGTAAGGGTAAGGGTAAAGGTAAGGGTAAGCCTAAGGGTAAAAGCAAGGGTAAGGGTAAGGGTAAGGGCAAGGGTAAGGGTAAGGGTAAGGGTAAGGGTAAGGGTAAGGGTAAGGGTAAGCTTAAGGGTAAAAGCAAGGGTAAGGGTAAGGGTAAGGGTAAGGGTAAGGGTAAGGGTAAGGGTAAGGGTAAGGGTAAGGGTAAGGGTAAGGGTAAGGGTAAGGGTAAGGGTAAGCTTAAGGGTAAAAGCAAGGGTGAGGGTAAGGGTAAGGGTAAGGGTAAGGGTAAGGGTAAGGGTAAGGGTAAGGGTAAGGGTAAGGGTAAGGGTAAGCTTAAGGGTAAAAGCAAGGGTAAGGGTAAGGGTAAGGGTAAGAGTAAGGGTAAGGGTAAGGGTAAGGGTAAAGGTAAGGGTAAGCCTAAGGGTAAAAGCAAGGGTAAGGGTAAGGGTAAGGGTAAGGGTAAGGGTAAGGGTAAGCTTAAGGGTAAGAGCAAGGGTAAGGGTAAGGGTAAGGGTAAGGGTAAGGGTAAGGGTAAGGGTAAGGGTAAGGGTAAGGGTAAGCTTAAGGGTAAGGATAAGGGTAAGGGTAAGCTTAAGGGTAAAAGCAAGGGTAAGGGTAAGGGTAAGGGTAAGGGTAAGGGTAAGGGTAAGGGTAAGGGTAAGGGTAAGGGTAAGGGTAAGGGTAAGGGTAAGGGTAAGGGTAAGGGTAAGGGTAAGGGTAAGCTTAAGGGTATAAGCAAGGATAAGGGTAAGGGTAAGGGTGAGGGTAAGGGTAAGGGTAAGGGTAAGCTTAAGGGTAAAAGCAAGGGTAAGGGTAAGGGTAAGGGTAAGGGTAAGGGTAAGGGTAAGGGTAAGGGTAAGCTTAATGGTAAAAGCAAGGGTAAGGGTAAGGGTAAGGGTAAGGGTAAGGGTAAGGGTAAGGGTAAAGGTTAGGGTAAGCCTAAGGGTAAAAGCAAGGGTAAGGGTAAAGGTAAGGGTAAGGGTAAGGGTAAGGGTAAGGGTAAGGGTAAGGGTAAGGGTAAGGGTAAGCTTAAGGGTAAAAGCAAGGGTAAGGGTAAGGGTAAGGGTAAGGGTAAGCCTAAGGGTAAAACAAGGGTAAGGGTAAGGGTAAGGGTAAGGGTAAGGGTAAGCTTAAGGGTAAAAGCAAGGGTAAGGGTAAGGGTAAGGGTGAGGGTAAGGGTAAGCTTAAGGGTTAAAGCAAGGGTAAGGGTAAGGGTAAGGGTAAGGGTAAGGGTAAGGGTAAAGGTAAGGGTAAGCCTAAGGGTAAAAGCAAGGGTAAGGGTAAGGGTAAGGGTAAGGGTAAGGGTAAGGGTAAGGGTAAGGGTAAGGGTAAGGGTAAGGGTAAGGGTAAGGGTAAGGGTAAGGGTAAGGGTAAGGGTAAGGGTAAGGGTTAGCTTAAGGGTAAAAGCAAGGGTAAGGGTAAGGGTAAGGGTAAGGGTAAGGGTAAGGGTAAGGGTAAGGGTAAGGGTAAGGGTAAGCTTAAGGGTAAAAGCAAGGGTAAGGGTAAGGGTAAGGGTGAGGGTAAGGGTAAGGGTAAGGGTAAGCTTAAGGGTAAAAGCAAGGGTAAGGGTAAGGGTAAGGGTAAGGGTAAGGGTAAGGGTAAGGGTAAGGGTAAGGGTAAGCTTAAGGGTAAAAGCAAGGGTAAGGGTAAGGGTAAGGGTAAGGGTAAGGGTAATTGTAAGGGTAAGGGTAAAGGTAAGGGTTAGCCTAAGGGTAAAAGCAAGGGTAAGGGTAAGGGTTAGGTTAAGGGTAAGGGTAAGGGTAAAGGTAAGGGTAAGGGTAAGGGTAAGGGTAAGTGTAAGGGTAAGGGTAAGGGTAAGCTTAAGGGTAAAAGCAAGGGTAAGGGTAAGGGTAAGGGTAAGGGTAAGGGTAAGGGTAAGGGTAAGGGTAAGGGTAAGGGTAAGGGTAAGGGTAAGGGTAAGGGTAAGCTTAAGGGTAAGGGTAAGGGTAAGGGTAAAGGTAAGGGTAAGCCTAAGGGTAAAAGCAAGGGTAAGGGTAAGGGTTAGGGTAAGGGTAAGGGTAAGGGTAAGGGTAAGGGTAAGGGTAAGGGTAAGTGTAAGGGTAAGGGTAAGGGTAAGCTTAAGGGTAAAAGCAAGGGTAAGTGTAAGGGTAAGGGTAAGGGTAAGCTTAAGGGTAAAAGCAAGGGTAAGGGTAAGGGTAAGGGTAAGGGTAAGGGTAAGGGTAAGGGTAAGGGTAAGGGTAAGGGTAAGCTTAAGGGTAAGGGTAAGGGTAAGGGTAAGGGTAAGCCTAAGGGTAAAAGCAAGGGTAAGGGTAAGGGTAAGGGTAAGGGTAAGGGTAAGCTTAAGGGTAAAAGCAAGGGTAAGGGTAAGGGTAAGGTTAAGGGTAAGGGTAAGGGTAAGCTTAAGGGTAAAAGCAAGGGTAAGGGTAAGGGTAAGGGTAAGGGTAAGGGTAAAGGTAAGGGTAAGCCTAAGGGTAAAAGCAAGGGTAAGGGTAAGGGTAAGGGTAAGGGTAAGGGTAAGGGTAAGGGTGAGGGTAAGGGTAAGGGTAAGGGTAAGGGTAAGGGTAAGTTTAAGGGTAAAAGCAAGGGTAAGGGTAAGGGTAAGGGTAAGGGTAAGGGTAAGGGTAAGGGTAAGGGTAAGGGTAAGGGTAAGGCTAAGGGTAAGGGTAAGGGTAAGGGTAAGGGTAAGGGTAAGGGTAAGGGTAAGCTTAAGGGTAAAAGCAAGGGTGAGGGTAAGGGTAAGGGTAAGGGTAAGGGTAAGGGTAAGGGTAAGGGTAAGGGTAAGGGTAAGGGTAAGGGTAAGGGTAAGGGTAAGCTTAAGGGTAAAAGCAAGGGTAAGGGTAAGGGTAAGGGTAAGAGTAAGGGTAAGGGTTAGGGTAAGGGTAAAGGTAAGGGTAAGCCTAAGGGTAAAAGCAAGGGTAAGGGTAAGGGTAAGGGTAAGGGTAAGGGTAAGCTTAAGGGTAAAAGCAAGGGTAAGGGTAAGGGTAAGGGTAAGGGTAAGGGTAAGGGTAAGGGTAAGGGTAAGGGTAAGGGTAAGGGTAAGCTTAAGGGTAAGGATAAGGGTAAGGGTAAAAGCAAGGGTAAGGGTAAGGGTAAGGGTAAGGGTAAGGGTAAGGGTAAGGGTAAGCTTAAGGGTAAAAGCAAGGGTAAGGGTAAGGGTAAGGGTAAGGGTAAGGGTAAGGGTAGGGGTAAGGGTAAGCTTAAGGGTAAGGGTAAGGGTAAGGGTAAGGGTAAGCTTAAGGGTAAAAGCAAGTGTAAGGGTAAGGGTAAGGGTAAGGGTAAGGGTAAGGGTAAGGGTAAGGGTAAGGGTAAGGGTAAGGGTAAGCTTAAGGGTAAAAGCAAGGGTAAGGGTAAGGGTAAGGGTAGGGGTAAGGGTAAGGGTAAGGGTAAGGGTAAGGGTAAGGGTAAGAGTAAGCTTAAGGGTAAAAGCAAGGGTAAGGGTAAGGGTAAGGGTAAGGGTAAGGGTAAGGGTATGGGTAAGGGTAAGGGTAAAGGTAAGGGTAAGCCTAAGGGTAAAAGCAAGGGTAAGGGTAAGGGTGAGGGTAAGGGTAAGAGTAAGGGTAAGGGTAAGGGTAAGGGTAAGCTTAAGGGTAAAAGCAAGGGTAAGGGTAAGGGTAAGGGTAAGGGTAAGCCTAAGGGTAAAAGCAAGGGTAAGGGTAAGGGTAAGGGTAAGGGTAAGGGTAAGCTTAAGGGTAAAAGCAAGGGTAAGGGTAAGGGTAAGGGTAAGGGTAAGGGTAAGGGTAAGCTTAAGGGTAAAAGCAAGGGTGAGGGTAAGGGTAAGGGTAAGGGTAAGGGTAAGGGTAAGGGTAAGGGTAAGGGTAAGGGTAAGGGTAAGCTTAAGGGTAAAAGCAAGGGTAAGGGTAAGGGTAAGGGTAAGTGTAAGGGTTAGGGTAAGGGTAAGGGTAAGGGTAAGGGTAAGGGTAAGGGTAAAGGTAAGGGTAAGGGTAAGGGTAAGGGTAAGGGTAAGGGTAAGGGTAAGGGTAAGGGTAAGGGTAAGGGTAAGGGTAAGGGTAAGGGTAAGGGTAAGGGTAAGGGTAAGGGTAAGCTTAAGGGTAAAAGCAAGGGTAAGGGTAAGGGTAAGGGTAAGGGTAAGCCTAAGGGTAAAAGCATGGGTAAGGGTAAGGGTAAGGGTAAGGGTAAGGGTAAGCTTAAAGGTAAAAGCAAGGGTAAGGGTAAGGGTAAGGGAAAGGGTAAGGGTAAGGGTAAGCTTAAGGGTAAAAGCAAGGGTAAGGGTAAGGGTAAGGGTAAGGGTAAGGGTAAGGGTAAGGGTAAGGGTAAAGGTAAGGGTAAGCCTCAGGGTAAAAGCAAGGGTAAGGGTAAGGGTAAGGGTAAGGGTAAGGGTAAGGGTAAGGGTAAGGGTAAGGGTAAGGGTAAGGGTAAGGGTAACTTAAGCTTTTACCCTTAAGCTTACCCTAAGGGTAAGGGTAAGGGTAAGGGTAAGCTTAAGGGTAAAAGCAAGGGTAAGGGTAAGGGTAAGGGTAAGCCTAAGGGTAAAAGCAAGGGTAAGGGTAAGGGTAGGGGTAAGGGTAAGGGTAAGCTTAAGGGTAAAAGCAAGGGTAAGGGTAAGGGTAAGGGTAAGGGTAAGGGTAAGGGTAAGGGTAAGCTTAAGGGTAAAAGCAAGGGTGAGGGTAAGGGTAAGGGTAAGGGTAAGGGTAAGGGTAAGGGTAAGCTTAAGGGTAAAAGCAAGGGTAAGGGTAAGGGTAAGGGTAAGGGTAAGGGTAAGGGTAAGGGTAAGGGTAAGGGTAAGGGTAAAGGTAAGGGTAAGGGTAAGGGTAAGGGTAAGGGTAAGGGTAAGGGTAAGGGTAAGGGTAAGGGTAAGGGTAAGGGTAAGGGTTAGGGTAAGGTTAAGCTTAAGGGTAAAAGCAAGGGTAAGGGTAAGGGTAAGGGTAAGGGTAAGCCTAAGGGTAAAAGCAAGGGTAAGGGTAAGGGTAAGGGTAAGGGTAAGGGTAAGCTTAAAGGTAAAAGCAAGGGTAAGGGTAAGGGTAAGGGAAAGGGTAAGGGTAAGGGTAAGCTTAAGGGTAAAAGCAAGGGTAAGGGTAAGGGTAAGGGTAAGGGTAAGGGTAAGGGTAAGGGTAAGGGTAAGGGTAAAGGTAAGGGTAAGCCTAAGGGTAAAAGCAAGGGTAAGGGTAAGGGTAAGGGTAAGGGTAAGGGTAAGGGTAAGGGTAAGGGTAAGGGTAAGGGTAAGGGTAAGGGTAAGGGTAAGGGTAAGGGTAAGGGTAAGGGTAAGCTTAAGGGTAAAAGCAAGGGTAAGGGTAAGGGTAAGGGTAAGGGTAAGGGTAAGGGTAAGGGTAAGGGTAAGGGTAAGGGTAAGGGTAAGGGTAAGGGTAAGGGTAAGCTTAAGGGTAAGGGTAAGGGTAAGCTCAAGGGTAAAAGCAAGGGTAAGGGTAAGGGTAAGGGTAAGGGTAAGGGTAAGCTTAAGGGTAAAAGCAAGGGTAAGGGTAAGGGTAAGGGTAAGGGTAAGGGTAAGGGTAAGGGTAAGGGTAAGGGTAAGGGTAAGGGTAAGGGTAAGGGTAAGCTTAAGGGTAAGGGTAAGGGTAAGGGTAAGGGTAAGCTTAAGGGTAAAAGCAAGGGTAAGGGTAAGGGTAAGGGTATGGGTAAGGGTAAGGGTAAAGGTAAGGGTAAGCTTAAGGGTAAGGGTAAGGGTAAGGGTAAGGGTAAGCTTAAGGGTAAAAGCAAGGGTAAGGGTAAGGGTAAGGGTAAGGGTAAGGGTAAGCTTAAGGGTAAGGGTAAGGGTAAGGGTAAGGGTAAGCTTAAGGGTAAAAGCAAGGGTAAGGGTAAGGGTAAGGGTAAGGGTAAGGGTAAGGGTAAGGGTAAGGGTAAGGGTAAGGGTAAGGGTAAGGGTAAGGGTAAGGGTAAGGGTAAGGGTAAGGGTAAGGGTAAGGGTAAGGGTAAGGGTAAGGGTAAGCTTAAGGGTAAGGGTAAGGGTAAGGGTAAGGGTAAGCTTAAGGGTAAAAGCAAGGGTAGGGGTAAGGGTTACGGGTAAGCTTAAGGGTAAAGCAAGGGTAAGGGTAAGGGTAAGGGTAAGGGTAAGGGTAAGGGTAAGGGTAAGGGTAAGGGTATGCTTAAGGGTAAGGGTAAGGGTAAGGGTAAGGGTAAGCTTAAGGGTAAAAGCAAGGGTAAGGGTAAGGGTAAGGGTAAGGGTAAGGGTAAGGGTTAGGGTAAGGGTAAGGGTAAGGGTAAGGGTAAGGGTAAGGGTAAGGGTAAGGGTAAGCTTAAGGGTAAAAGTAAGGGTAAGGGTAAGGGTAAGGGTAAGGGTAAGGGTAAGGGTAGGGGTAAGCTTAAGGGTAAAAGCAAGGGTAAGGGTTAGGGTAAGGGTAAGGGTAAGGGTAAGGGTAAAGGTAAGGGTAAGCCTAAGGGTAAAAGCAAGGGTAAGGGTAAGGGTAAGGGTAAGGGTAAGGGTAAGGGTAAGGGTAAGGGTAAGGGTAAGGGTAAGGGTAAGGGTAAGGGTAAGGGTAAGGGTAAGCTTAAGGGTAAAAGCAAAGGTAAGGGTAAGGGTAAGGGTAAGGGTAAGCCTAAGGGTAAAAGCAAGGGTAAGGGTAAGGGTAAGGGTAAGGGTAAGGGTAAGCTCAAGTGTAAAAGCAAGGGTAAGGGTAAGGGTAAGGGTAAGGCTTACCCTTACCCTTATCCTTACCCTTGCTTTTACCCTTAAGCTTACCCTTACCTTTACCCTTACCCTCACCCTTACCCTTACCCTTACCCTTACCCTTACCCTTTCCCTTACCCTTACCCTCACCCTTACCCTTACCTTTACCCTTACCCTTACCCTTACCCTTGCTTTTACCCTTAGGCTTACCCTTACCTTTACCCTTACCCTTACCCTTACCCTTACCCTTGCTTTTACCCTTAAGCTTACCCTTACCCTTACCCTTACCCTTACCCTTACCCTTACCCTTACCCTTGCTTTTACCCTAAAGCTTACCCTTACCCTTACCCTTACCCTTGAGCTTACCTTCACCCTTACCCTTACCCTTACCCTTATCCTTACCCTTGCTTTTACCCTTACCCTTACCCTTGCTTTTACCCTTAAGCTTACCCTTACCCTTACCCTTACCCTTACCCTTACCCTTGCTTTTACCCTTAAGCTTACCCTTACCCTTACCCTTAACCTTACCCTTACCCTTGCTTTTACCCTTAGGCTTACCCTTACCCTTACCCTTACCCTTACCCTTGCTTTTACCCTTAAGCTCACCCTTACCCTTACCCTTACTCTTACCCTTACCCTTACCCTTACCCTTACCCTTACCCTTACCCTTACCCTTACCCTTACCCTTACCCTTGCTTTTACCCTTAGGCTTACCCTTACCTTTACCCTTACCCTATACCTTACCCTTACCCTTACCCTTACCCTTACCCTTGCTTTTACCCTTAAGCTTACCCTTACCCTTACCCTTACCCTTACCCTTACCCTTACCCTTACCCTTACCCTTACCCTTACCCTTACCCTTGCTTTTACCCTTAAGCTTACCCTTACCCTTACCCTTACCCTTACCCTTACCCTTACCCTTACCCTTACCCTTACCCTTGCTTTTACCCTTAAGCTTACCCTTACCCTTACCCTTACCCTTACCCTTACCCTTACCCTTACCCTTACCCTTACCCTTACTCTTACCCTTACCCTTACCCTTACCCTTACCCTTACCCTTACCCTTACCCTTGCTTTTACCCTTAGGCTTACCCTTACCTTTACCCTCACCCTTACCCTTACCCTTACCCTTACCCTTGCTTTTACCCTTAAGCTTACCCTTACCCTTACCCTTACCCTTAAGCTTACCCTTACCCTTACCCTTACCCTTAACCTTACCCTTTCCCTTACCCTTACCCTTACCCTTACCCTTACCCTTGCTTTTACCCTTAAGCTTACCCTTACCCTTACCCTTACCCTTACCCTTACCCTTGCTTTTACCCTTAAGCTTACCCTTACCCTTACCCTTTCCCTTAAGCTTACCCTTACCCTTACCCTTACCCTTACCCTTACCCTTACCCTAACCCTTACCCTTACCCTTACCCTTGCTTTTACCCTTAAGCTTACCCTTACCCTTACCCTTACCCTTACCCTTAAGCTTACCCTTACCCTTACCCTTACCCTTACCCTTACCCTTAACCTTACCCTTGCTTTTACCCTTAAGCTTACCCTTACCCTTACCCTTACCCTTACCCTTAAGCTTACCCTTACCCTTACCCTTACCCTTACCCTTACCCTTGCTTTTACCCTTAAGCTTACCCTTACCCTTACCCTTACCCTTACCCTTAAGCTTACCCTTACCCTTACCCTTACCCTTACCCTTACCCTTACCCTTACCCTTACCCTTACCCTTACCCTTGCTTTTACCCTTAAGCTTACCCTTACCCTTACCCTTACCCTTAACCTTGCTTTTACCCTTAAGCTTACCCTTACCCTTACCCTTACCCTTACCCTTAAGCTTACCATTACCCTTACCCTTACCCTTACCCTTACCCTTACCCTTACCCTTACCCTTACCCTTACCCTTACCCTTACCCTTACCCTTACCCTTGCTTTTACCCTTAAGCTTACCCTTACCCTTACCCTTACCCTTACCCTTACCCTTACCCTTGCTTTTACCCTTAGGCTTACCCTTACCTTTACCCTTACCCTTACCCTTACCCTTACCCCTACCCTTACCCTTACCCTTACCCTTGCTTTTACCCTTAAGCTTACCCTTACCCTTACCCTTACCCTTACCCTTACCCTTACCCTTACCCTTACCCTTACCCTTACCCTTACCCTTACCCTTGCTTTTACCCTTAAGCTTACCCTTACCCTTACCCTTACCCTTACCCTTACCCTTGCTTTTACCCTTAGGCTTACCCTTACCCTTACCCTTGCTTTTACCCTTAAGCTTACCCTTACCCTTACCCTTACCCTTACCCTTACCCTTACCCTTACCCTTACCCTTACCCTTATCCTTACCCTTACCCTTACCCTTACCCTTACCCTTACCCTTACCCTTACCCTTACCCTTACCCTTGCTTTTACCCTTAGGCTTACCCTTACCTTTACCCTTACCCTTACCCTTACCCTTACCCTTACCCTTGCTTTTACCCTTAAGCTTACCCTTACCCTTACCCTTACCCTTACCCTTACCCTTACCCATACCCTTACCCTTACCCTTGCTTTTACCCTTAAGCTTACCCTTACCCTTACCCTTACCCTTACCCTTACCCTTACCCTTACCCTCACCCTTGCTTTTACCCTTAAGCTTACCCTTACCCTTACCCTTACCCTTACCCTTACCCTTACCCTTGCTTTTACCCTTAAGCTTACCCTTACCCTTACCCTTACCCTTACCCTTGCTTTTACCCTTAGGCTTACCCTTACCCTTACCCTTACCCTTACCCTTGCTTTTACCCTTAAGCTTACCCTTACCCTTACCCTTACCCTTACTCTTACCCTTACCCTTACCCTTACCCTTACCCTTGCTTTTACCCTTAGGCTTACCCTTACCTTTACCCTTACCCTTACCCTTACCCTTACCCTTACCCTTACCCTTACCCTTACCCTTACCCTTACCCTTACCCTTACCCTTACCCTTGTTTTTACCCTTAAGCTTACCCTTACCCTTACCCTTACCCTTACCCTTACCCTTACCCTTACCCTTACCCTTACCCTTACCCTTACCCTTGTTTTTACCCTTAAGCTCACCCTTACCCTTACCCTTACCCTTACCCTTACCCTTACCCTTACTCTTACCCTTACCCTTGCTTTTACCCTTAAGCTTACCCTTACCCTTACACTTACCCTTACCCTTAAGCTTACCCTTACCCTTACCCTTACCCTTACCCTTACCCTTACCCTTACCCTTACCCTTACCCTTACCCTTACCCTTGCTTTTACCCTTAAGCTTACCCTTACCCTTACCCTTACCCTTACCCTTACCCTTACCCTTACCCTTACCCTTAAGCTTACCCTTACCCTTACCCTTACCCTTACCCTTACCCCTACCCTTACCCTTGCTTTTACCCTTAAGCTTACCCTTACCCTTACCCTTACCCTTACCCTTACCCTTACCCTTACCCTTACCCTTACCCTTACCCTTACCCTTACCCTTGCTTTTACCCTTAGGCTTACCCTTACCTTTACCCTTACCATTACCCTTACCCTTACCCTTACCCTTACCCTTACCCTTGCTTTTACCCTCAAGCTTACCCTTACCCTTACCCTTACCCTTACCCTTACCCTTACCCTTACCCTTACCCTTACCCTTATCCTTACCCTTACCCTTACCCTTACCCTTACCCTTACCCTTACCCTTACCCTTACCCTTACCCTTACCCTTACCCTTACCCTTACCCTTACCCTTACCCTTACCCTTACCCTTACACTTACCTTTACCCTTACCCTTGCTTTTACCCTTAAGCTTACCCTTACCCTTACCCTTACCCTTACCCTTACCCTTACCCTTGCTTTTACCCTTAAGCTTACCCTTACCCTTACTCTTACCCCTACCCTTACCCTTACCCTTACCCTTACCCTTACCCTTACCCTTACCCTTGCTTTTACCCTTAGGCTTACCCTCACCTTTACCCTTACCCTTACCCTTACCCTTACCCTTACCCTTACCCTTACCCTTGCTTTTACCCTTAAGCTTACCCTTACCCTTACCCTTACCCTTACCCTTACCCTTAGCCTTACCCTTACCCTTGCTTTTACCCTTAAGCTTACCCTTACCCTTACCCTTACCCTTACCCTTACCCTTACCCTTACCCTTACCCTTGCTTTTACCCTTAGGCTTACCCTCACCTTTACCCTTACCCTTACCCTTACCCTTACCCTTACCCTTACCCTTACCCTTGCTTTTACCCTTAAGCTTACCCTTACCCTTACCCTTACCCTTACCCTTACCCTTACCCTTACCCTTACCCTTACCCTTACCCTTACCCTTACCCTTACCCTTACCCTTACCCTTACCCTTACTTAGGGTAAGGGTAAGGGTAAGCTTAAGGGTAAAAGCAAGGGTAAGGGTAAGGGTAAGGGTAAGGGTAAGGGTAAGGGTAAGGGTAAGGGTAAGGGTAAGGGTAAGGGTAAGGGTAAGGGTAAGGGTAAGGGTAAGCTTAAGGGTAAGGGTAAGGGTAAGGGTAAGGGTAAGGGTAAGGGTAAGGGTAAGCTTAAGGGTAAAAGCAAGGGTAAGGGTAAGGGTAAGGGTAAGGGTAAGGGTAAGCTTAAGGGTAAGGGTAAGGGTAAGGGTAAGGGTAAGCTTAAGGGTAAAAGCAAGGGTAAGGTTAAGGGTAAGGGTAAGGGTAAGGGTAAGGGTAAGGGTAAGGGTAAGCTTAAGGGTAAGGGTAAGGGTAAGGGTAAGGGTAAGCTTAAGGGTAAAAGCAAGGGTAAGGGTAAGGGTAAGGGTAAGGGAACGGGTAAGGGTAAGGGTAAGGGTAAGGGTAAGGATAAGGGTAAGGGTAAGCTTAAGGGTAAGGGTAAGGGTAAGGGTAAGCTTAAGGGTAAAAGCAAGGGTAAGGGTAAGGGTAAGGGTAAGGGTAAGGGTAAGCTTAAGGGTAAAAGCAAGGGTAAGGGTAAGGGTAAGGGTAAGGGTAAGGGTAAGGGTAAGGGTAAGGGTAAGGGTAAGGGTAAGGGTAAGGGTAAGGGTAAGGGTAAGGGTAAGGGTAAGGGTAAGGGTAAGCTTAAGGGAAAGGGTAAGGGTAAGGGTAAGCTTAAGGGTAAAAGCAAGGGTAAGGGTAAGGGTAAGGGTAAGGGTAAGGGTAAAGGTAAGGGTAAGCCTAAGGGTAAAAGCAAGGGTAAGGGTAAGGGTAAGGGTAAGGGTAAGGGTAAGGGTAAGGGTAAGGGTAAGGGTAAGGGTAAGGGTAAGGGTAAGGGTAAGGGTAAGGGTAAGCTTTAGGGTAAAAGCAAGGGTAAGGGTAAGGGTAAGGGTAAGGGTAAGGGTAAGGGTAAGGGTAAGGGTAAGGGTAAGGGTAAGGGTAAGGGTAAGGGTAAGCTTAAGGGTAAAAGCAAGGGTAAGGGTAAGGGTAAGGGTAAGGGTAAGGGTAAGGGTAAGGGTAAGGGTAAGGGTAAGGGTAAGGGTAAGGGTAAGGGTAAGCTTAAGGGTAAAAGCAAGGGTAAGGGTAAGGGTAAGGGTAAGGGTAAGGGTTAGGGTAAGGGTAAAGGTAAGGGTAAGCCTAAGGGTAAAAGCAAGGGTAAGGGTAAGGGTAAGGGTAAGGGTAAAGGTAAGGGTAAGCCTAAGGGTAAAAGCAAGGGTAAGGGTAAGGGTAAGGGTAAAGGTAAGGGTGAGGGTGAGGGTAAGGGTAAGGGACCTTACCCTTAACCTTGCTTTTACCCTTAAGCTTACCCTTACCCTTACCCTTACCCTTACCCTTAAGCTTACCATTACCCTTACCCTTACCCTTACCCTTACCCTTACCCTTACCCTTACCCTTACCCTTACCCTTACCCTTACCCTTACCCTTACCCTTGCTTTTACCCTTAAGCTTACCCTTACCCTTACCCTTACCCTTACCCTTACCCTTACCCTTGCTTTTACCCTTAGGCTTACCCTTACCTTTACCCTTACCCTTACCCTTACCCTTACCCTTACCCTTACCCTTACCCTTACCCTTGCTTTTACCCTTAAGCTTACCCTTACCCTTACCCTTACCCTTACCCTTACCCTTACCCTTACCCTTACCCTTACCCTTGCTTTTACCCTTAAGCTTACCCTTACCCTTACCCTTACCCTTACCCTTACCCTTGCTTTTACCCTTAGGCTTACCCTTACCCTTACCCTTGCTTTTACCCTTAAGCTTACCCTTACCCTTACCCTTACCCTTACCCTTACCCTTACCCTTACCCTTACCCTTACCCTTACCCTTACCCTTACCCTTACCCTTACCCTTACCCTTACCCTTACCCTTACCCTTGCTTTTACCCTTAGGCTTACCCTTACCTTTACCCTTACCCTTACCCTTACCCTTACCCTTACCCTTACCCTTGCTTTTACCCTTAAGCTTACCCTTACCCTTACCCTTACCCTTACCCTTACCCTTACCCTTACCCTCACCCTTGCTTTTACCCTTAAGCTTACCCTTACCCTTACCCTTACCCTTACCCTTACCCTTACCCTTGCTTTTACCCTTAAGCTTACCCTTACCCTTACCCTTACCCTTACCCTTGCTTTTACCCTTAGGCTTACCCTTACCCTTACCCTTACCCTTACCCTTGCTTTTACCCTTAAGCTTACCCTTACCCTTACCCTTACCCTTACTATTACCCTTACCCTTACCCTTACCCTTACCCTTGCTTTTACCCTTAGGCTTACCCTTACCTTTACCCTTACCCTTACCCTTACCCTTACCCTTACCCTTACCCTTACCCTTACCCTTACCCTTACCCTTACCCTTACCCTTGTTTTTACCCTTAAGCTTACCCTTACCCTTACCCTTACCCTTACCCTTACCCTTACCCTTACCCTTACCCTTACCCTTACCCTTACCCTTACCATTACCCTTGCTTTTACCCTTAAGCTCACCCTTACCCTTACCCTTACCCTTACCCTTACCCTTACCCTTACTCTTACCCTTACCCTTGCTTTTACCCTTAAGCTTACCCTTACCCTTACACTTACCCTTACCCTTAAGCTTACCCTTACCCTTACCCTTACCCTTACCCTTACCCTTACCCTTACCCTTACCCTTACCCTTGCTTTTACCCTTAAGCTTACCCTTACCCTTACCCTTACCCTTACCCTTGCTTTTACCCTTAAGCTTACCCTTACCCTTACCCTTACCCTTACCCTTAAGCTTACCCTTACCCTTACCCTTACCCTTACCCTTACCCCTACCCTTACCCTTGCTTTTACCCTTAAGCTTACCCTTACCCTTACCCTTACCCTTACCCTTACCCTTACCCTTACCCTTACCCTTACCCTTACCCTTACCCTTACCCTTGATTTTACCCTTAGGCTTACCCTTACCTTTACCCTTACCATTACCCTTACCCTTACCCTTACCCTTACCCTTACCCTTGCTTTTACCCTTAAGCTTACCCTTACCCTTACCCTTACCCTTACCCTTACCCTTACCCTTACCCTTACCCTTACCCTTACCCTTACCCTTACCCTTACCCTTACCCTTACCCTTACCCTTACCCTTACCCTTACCCTTACCCTTACCCTTACACTTACCCTTACCCTTACCCTTGCTTTTACCCTTAAGCTTACCCTTACCCTTACCCTTACCCTTACCCTTGCTTTTACCCTTAAGCTTACCCTTACCCTTACTCTTACCCCTACCCTTACCCTTACCCTTACCCTTACCCTTACCCTTACCCTTACCCTTGCTTTTACCCTTAGGCTTACCCTCACCTTTACCCTTACCCTTACCCTTACCCTTACCCTTACCCTTACCCTTACCATTGCTTTTACCCTTAAGCTTACCCTTACCCTTACCCTTACCCTTACCCTTAGCCTTACCCTTACCCTTGCTTTTACCCTTAAGCTTACCCTTACCCTTACCCTTACCCTTACCCTTACCCTTACCCTTACCCTTACCCTTGCTTTTACCCTTAGGCTTACCCTCACCTTTACCCTTACCCTTACCCTTACCCTTACCCTTACCCTTACCCTTACCCTTGCTTTTACCCTTAAGCTTACCCTTACCCTTACCCTTACCCTTACCCTTACCCTTACCCTTACCCTTACCCTTACCCTTACCCTTACCCTTACCCTTACCCTTACTTAGGGTAAGGGTAAGGGTAAGCTTAAGGGTAAAAGCAAGGGTAAGGGTAAGGGTAAGGGTAAGGGTAAGAGTAAGGGTAAGGGTAAGGTTAAGGGTAAGGGTAAGGGTAAGGGTAAGGGTAAGCTTAAGGGTAAGGGTAAGGGTAAGGGTAAGGGTAAGGGTAAGGGTAAGGGTAAGCTTAAGGGTAAAAGCAAGGGTAAGGGTAAGGGTAAGGGTAAGGGTAAGGGTAAGCTTAAGGGTAAGGGTAAGGGTAAGGGTAAGGGTAAGCTTAAGGGTAAAAGCAAGGGTAAGGTTAAGGGTAAGGGTAAGGGTAAGGGTAAGGGTAAGGGTAAGGGTAAGCTTAAGGGTAAGGGTAAGGGTAAGGGTAAGGGTAAGCTTAAGGGTAAAAGCAAGGGTAAGGGTAAGGGTAAGGGTAAGGGAAAGGGTAAGGGTAAGGGTAAGGGTAAGGGTAAGGATAAGGGTAAGGGTAAGGGTAAGCTTAAGGGTAAGGGTAAGGGTAAGGGTAAGCTTAAGGGTAAAAGCAAGGGTAAGGGTAAGGGTAAGGGTAAGGGTAAGGGTAAGCTTAAGGGTAAAAGCAAGGGTAAGGGTAAGGGTAAGGGTAAGGGTAAGGGTAAGGGTAAGGGTAAGGGTAAGGGTAAGGGTAAGGGTAAGGGTAAGGGTAAGGGTAAGGGTAAGGGTAAGGGTAAGCTTAAGGGTAAGGGTAAGGGTAAGGGTAAGCTTAAGGGTAAAAGCAAGGGTAAGGGTAAGGGTAAGGGTAAGGGTAAGGGTAAATGTAAGGGTAAGCCTAAAGGTTAAAAGCAAGGGTAAGGGTAAGGGTAAGGGTAAGGGTAAGGGTAAGGGTAAGGGTAAGGGTAAGGGTAAGGGTAAGGGTAAGGGTAAGGGTAAGGGTAAGCTTTAGGGTAAAAGCAAGGGTAAGGGTAAGGGTAAGGGTAAGGGTAAGGGTAAGGGTAAGGGTAAGGGTAAGGGTAAGGGTAAGGGTAAGGGTAAGGGTAAGGGTAAGGGTAAGCTTAAGGGTAAAAGCAAGGGTAAGGGTAAGGGTAAGGGTAAGGGTAAGGGTAAGGGTAAGGGTAAGGGTAAGGGTAAGGGTAAGGGTAAGGGTAAGCTTAAGGGTAAAAGCAAGGGTAAGGGTAAGGGTAAGGGTAAGGGTAAGGGTTAGGGTAAGGGTAAAGGTAAGGGTAAGCCTAAGGGTAAAAGCAAGGGTAAGGGTAAGGGTAAGGGTAAGGGTAAGGGTAAGGGTAAGGGTAAGGGTAAGAGTAAGGGTAAGGGTAAGGGTAAGCTTAAGGGTAAAAGCAAGGGTAAGGGTAAGGGTAAAGGTAAGGGTAAGCCTAAGGGTAAAAGCAAGGGTAAGGGTAAGGTTAAGGGTAAGGGTAAGGGTAAGCTTAAGGGTAAAAGCAAGGGTAAGGGTAAGGGTAAGGGTAAGGGTAAGGGTAAGCTTAAGGGTAAAAGCAAGGGTAAGGGTAAGGGTGGGGGTAAGGGTAAGGGTTAGGGTAAGGATAAAGGTAAGGGTAAGCCTAAGAGTAAAAGCAAGGGTAAGGGTAAGGGTAAGGGTAAGGGTAAGGGTAAGGGTGAGCTTAAGGGTAAAAGCAAAGGTAAGGATAAGGGTAAGGGTAAGGGTAAGGGTAAGGGTAAGGGTAAGGGTAAGGGTAAGCTTAAGGGTAAAAGCAAGGGTAAGGGTAAGGGTAAGGTTTACCCTTACCCTTACCCTTACCCTTACCCTTACCCTTACCCTTACCCTTACCCTTACCCTTGCTTTTACCCTTAAGCTTACCCTTACCCTTACCCTTACCCTTACCCTTACCCTTGCTTTTACCCTTAGGCTTACCCTTACCCTTACCCTAACCCTTACCCTTGCTTTTACCCTTAAGCTTACCCTTATAATTACCGTTACCCTTACCCTTACCCTTACCCTTACCCTTACGCTTACCCTTACCCTTACCCTTACCCTTACCCTTACCCTTGCTTTTACCCTTAGGCTTACCCTTACCTTTACCCTTACCCTTACCCTTACCCTTACCCTTACCCTTACCCTTACCCTTACCCTTACCCTTACCCTTGCTTTTACCCTTAGGCTTACCCTTACCTTTACCCTTACCCTTACCCTTACCCTTACCCTTACCCTTACCCTTACCCTTACCCTTACCCTTACTCTTACCCTAACCCTTACCCTTACCCTTGCTTTTAACCTTAGGCTTACCCTTACCTTTACCCTTACCCTTACCCTTACCCTTACCCTTACCCTTACCCTTACCCTTGCTTTTACCCTTAAGCTTACCCTTACCCTTACCCTTACCCTTACCCTTACCCTAACCCTTACCCTTGCTTTTACCCTTTAGCTTACCCTTACCCTTACACTTACCCTTACCCTTACCCTTACCCTTACCCTTACCCTTACCCTTACCCTTACCCTTGCTTTTACCCTTAAGCTTACCCTTACCCTTACCCTTACCCTTACCCTTACCCTTACCCTTACCCTTACCCTTACCCTTACCCTTACCCTTACCCTTGCTTTTACCCTTAAGCTTACCCTTACCCTTACCCTTACCCTTAATCTTACCCTTGCTTTTACCCTTAGGCTTACCCTTACCTTTACCCTTACCCTTACCCTTACCCTTACCCTTACCCTTACCCTTACCCTTACCCTTACCCTTACCCTTGCTTTTACCCTTAAGCTTACCCTTACCCTTACCCTTACCCTTACCCTTACCCTTACCCTTACCCTTACCCTTGCTTTTACCCTTAAGCTTACCCTTACCCTTACCCTTACCCTTACCCTTACCCTTGCTTTTACCCTTAGGCTTACCCTTACCCTTACCCTTACCCTTACCCTTGCTTTTACCCTTAAGCTTACCCTTACCCTTACCCTTACTCTTACCCTTACCCTTACCCTTACCCTTACCCTTACCCTTACCCTTACCCTTACCCTTACCCTTACCCTTGCTTTTACCCTTAGGCTTACCCTCACCTTTACCCTTACCTTTACCCTTACCCTAACCCTTACCCTTACCCTTACCCTTACCCTTACCCTTGCTTTTACCCTTAAGCTTACCCTTACACTTACCCTTACCCTTACCCTTGCTTTTACACTTAAGCTTACCCTTACCCTTACCCTTACCCTTACCCTTACCCTTACCCTTACCCTTACCCTTACCCTTACCCTTACCCTTACCCTTACCCTTACCCTTGCTTTTACCCTTAAGCTTACCCTTACCTTTACCCTTACCCTTACCCTTACCCTAACCCTTACCCTTGCTTTTACCCTTAAGCTTACCCTTACCCTTACCGTTACCCTTACCCTTACCCTTACCCTTACCCTTACCTTTACCCTTACCCTTACCCTTACCCTTACCCTTACCCTTACCCTTACCCTTACCCTTACCCTTACCCTTACCCTTATCCTTACCCTTACCCTTGCTTTTACCCTTAAGCTTACCCTTACCCTCACCCTTACCCTTACCCTTACCCTTACCCTTACCCTTACCCTTGCTTTTACCCTTAAGCTTACCCTTACCCTTACCCTTACCCTTACCCTTACCCTTACCCTTACCCTTGCTTTTACCCTTAGGCTTACCCTTACCTTTACCCTTACCCTTACCCTTACCCTTACCCTTACCCTTACCCTTACCCTTACCCTTACCCTTGCTTTTACCCTTAAGCTTACCCTTACCCTTACCCTTACCCTTACCCTTACCCTTACCCTTACCCTTGCTTTTACCCTTAAGCTTACCCTTACCCTTACCCTTACCCTTACCCTTACCCTTGCTTTTACCCTTAGGCTTACCCTTACCCTTACCCTTACCCTTACCCTTGCTTTTACCCTTAAGCTTACCCTTACCCTTACCCTTACTCTTACCCTTACCCTTACCCTTACCCTTACCCTTACCCTTACCCTTACCCTTACCCTTACCCTTACCCTTACCCTTACCCTTACCCTTACCCTTACCCTTGCTTTTACCCTTAGGCTTACCCTTACCTTTACCCTTACCCTAACCCTTACCCTTACCCTTACCCTTACCCTTACCCTTGCTTTTACCCTTAAGCTTACCCGTACCCTTACCCTTACCCTTACCCTTACCCTTACCCTTACCCTTGCTTTTACACTTAAGCTTACCCTTACCCTTACCCTTACACTTACCCTTACCCTTACCCTTACCCTTACCCTTACCCTTACCCTTACCCTTACCCTTGCTTTTACCCTTAAGCTTACCCTTACCCTTACCCTTACCCTTACCCTTACCCTTACCCTTACCCTTACCCTTACCCTTATCCTTGCTTTTACCCTTAGGCTTACCCTTACCTTTACCCTTACCCTTACCCTTACCCTTACCCTTACCCTTGCTTTTACCCTTAAGCTTACCCTCACCCTTACCCTTACCCTTACCCTTAAGCTTACCCTTACCCTTACCCTTACCCTTACCCTTACCCTTACCCTTACACTTACCCTTACCCTTACCCTTACCCTTGCTTTTACCCTTAAGCTTACCCTTACCCTTACCCTTACCCTTGCTTTTACCCTTAAGCTTACCCTTACCCTTACCCTTACCCTTACCCTTAAGCTTTCCCTTACCCTTACCCTTACCCTTACCCTTACCCTTACCCTTACCCTTACCCTTACCCTTACCCTTACCCTTACCCTTGCTTTTACCCTTAAGCTTACCCTTACCCTTACCCTTAAGCTTACCCTTACCCTTACCCTTACCTTTACCCTCACCCTTACCCTTACCCTTGCTTTTACCCTTAAGCTTACCCTTACCCTTACCCTTACCCTTAAGCTTACCCTTACCCTTACCCTTACCCTTACCCTTACCCTTACCCTTACCCTTGCTTTTACCCTTAAGCTTACCCTTACCCTTACCCTTACCCTTACCCTTAAGCTTACCTTTACCCTTACCCTTACCCTTACCCTTACCCTTACCCTTACCCTTACCCTTGCTTTTACCCTTTAGCTTACCCTTACCCTTACCCTTACCCTTACCCTTACCCTTGCTTTTACCCTTAAGCTTACCCTTACCCTTACCCTTACCCTTACCCTTAAGCTTACCCTTACCCTTACCCTTACCCTTACCCTTACCCTTACTCTTGCTTTTACCCTTAAGCTTACCCTTACCCTTACCCTTACCCTTACCCTTACCCTTGCTTTTACCCTTAGGCTTACCCTTACCCTTTCCCTTACCCTTACCCTTGCTTTTACCCTTAAGCTTACCCTTACCCTTACCCTTACCCTTACCCTTACCCTTACCCTTACCCTTACCCTTACCCTTACCCTTACCCTTACCCTTACCCTAACCCTTACCCTTACCCTTACCCTTACCCTTACCCTTGCTTTTACCCTTAGGCTTACCCTTACCTTTACCCTTACCCTTACCCTTACCCTTACCCTTACCCTTGCTTTTACCCTTAAGCTTACCCTTACCCTTACCCTTACCCTTACCCTTACCCTTACCCTTGCTTTTACCCTTAAGCTTACCCTTACCCTTACCCTTACCCTTACCCTTACCCTTACCCTTACCCTTACCCTTACCCTTACCCTTACCCTTACCCTCACCCTTGCTTTTACCCTTAAGCATACCCTTACCCTTACCCTTACCCTTACCCTTGCTTTTACCCTTAAGCTTACACTTACCCTTACCCTTACCCTTACCCTTACCCTTGCTTTTACCCTTAGGTTTACCCTTACCCTTACCCTTACCCTTACCCTTGCTTTTACCCTTAAGCTTACCCTTACCCTTACCCTTACTCTTACCCTTACCCTTACCCTTACCCTTACCCTTGCTTTTACCCTTAGGCTTACCCTTACCTTTACCCTTACCCTTACCCTTACCCTTACCCTTACCCTTACCCTTACCCTTGCTTTTACCCTTAAGCTTACCCTTACCCTCACCCTTACCCTTACCCTTACCCTTACCCTTACCCTTACCCTTGCTTTTACCCTTAAGCTTACCCTTACCCTTACCCTTACCCTTACCCTTACCCTTACCCTTACCCTTACCCTTACCCTTGCTTTTACCCTTAGGCTTACCCTTACCTTTACCCTTACCCTTACCCTTACCCTTACCCTTACCCTTGCTTTTACCCTTAAGCTTACCCTTACCCTTACCCTTACCCTTACCCTTACCCTTACCCTCACCCTTACCCTTGCTTTTACCCTTAAGCTTACCCTTACCCTTACCCTTACCCTTACCCTTACCCTTGCTTTTACCCTTAGGCTTACCCTTACCCTTACCCTTACCCTCACCCTTGCTTTTACCCTTAAGCTTACCCTTACCCTTACCCTTACTCTTACCCTTACCGTTACCCTTACCCTTACCCTTACCCTTACCCTTACCCTTACCCTTACCCTTACCCTTACCCTTACCCTTACCCTTGCTTTTACCCTTAGGCTTACCCTTACCTTTACCCTTACCCTAACCCTTACCCTTACCCTTACCCTTACCCTTACCCTTACCCTTGCTTTTACCCTTAAGCTTACCCTTACCCTTACCCTTACCCTTACCCTTACCCTTACCCTTACCCTTACCCTAACCCTTGCTTTTACCCTTAAGCTTACCCTTACCCTTACCCTTACCCTTACCCTTACCCTTACCCTTACCCTTACCCTCACCCTTACCCTTACCCTTGCTTTTACCCTTAAGCTTACCCTTACCCTTACCCTTACCCTTACCCTTACCCTTACCCTTACCCTTACCCTTATCCTTGCTTTTACCCTTAGGCTTACCCTTACCTTTACCCTTACCCTTACCCTTACCCTTACCCTTACCCTTGCTTTTACCCTTAAGCTTACCCTTACCCTTACCCTTACCCTTACCCTTAAGCTTACCCTTACCCTTACCTTTACCCTTACCCTTACCCTTACCCTTACCCTTACCCTTACCCTTACCCTTACCCTTACCCTTACCCTTACCCTTGCTTTTACCCTTAAGCTTACCCTTACCCTTACCCTTACCCTTGCTTTTACCCTTAAGCTTACCCTTACCCTTACCCTTACCCTTACCCTTAAGCTTTCCCTTACCCTTAGCCTTACCCTTACCCTTACCCTTACCCTTACCCTTACCCTTACCCTTACCCTTACCCTTACCCTTGCTTTTACCCTTAAGCTTACCCTTACCCTTACCCTTACCCTTACCCTTAAGCTTACCCTTACCCTTACCCTTACCCTTACCCTCACCCTTACCCTTACCCTTGCTTTTACCCTTAAGCTTACCCTTACCCTTACCCTTACCCTTACCCTTAAGCTTACCCTTACCCTTACCCTTACCCTTACCCTTACCCTTACCCTTACCCTTGCTTTTACCCTTAAGCTTACCCTTACCCTTACCCTTACCCTTACCCTTAAGCTTACCCTTACCCTTACCCTTACCCTTACCCTTACCCTTACCCTTACCCTTACCCTTACCCTTGCTTTTACCCTTTAGCTTACCCTTACCCTTACCCTCACCCTTACCCTTGCTTTTACCCTTAAGCTTACCCTTACCCTTACCCTTACCCTTACCCTTAAGCTTACCCTTACCCTTACCCTTACCCTTACCCTTACCCTTACCCTTACCCTTACCCTTACCCTTACCCTTACCCTTACCCTTACCCTTGCTTTTACCCTTAAGCTTACCCTTACCCTTACCCTTAACCTTACCCTTACCCTTACCCTTACCCTTACCCTTACCCTTACCCTTGCTTTTACCCTTAGGCTTACCCTTACCTTTACCCTTACCCTTACCCTTACCCTTACCCTTACCCTTACCCTGACCTTTACCCTTACCCTTGCTTTTACCCTTAAGCTTACCCTTACCCTTACCCTTACCCTTACCCTTACCCTTACTCTTGCTTTTACCCTTAAGCTTACCCTTACCCTTACCCTTACCCTTACCCTTACCCTTACCCTTGCTTTTACCCTTAGGCTTACCCTTACCCTTTCCCTTACCCTTACCCTTGCTTTTACCCTTAAGCTTACCCTTACCCTCACCCTTACCCTTACCCTTACCCTTACCCTTACCCTTACCCTTACCCTTACCCATACCCTTACCCTTACCCTTACCCTTACCCTTACCCTTACCCTAACCCTTACCTATACCCTTACCCTTACTCTTACCCTTGCTTTTACCCTTAGGCTTACCCTTACCTTTACCCTTACCCTTACCCTTACCCTTACCCTTACCCTTGCTTTTACCCTTAAGCTTACCCTTACCCTTACCCTTACCCTTACCCTTACTCTTACCCTTGCTTTTACCCTTAAGCTTACCCTTACCCTTACCCTTACCCTTACCCTTACCCTTACCCTTACCCTTACCCTTACCCTTACCCTTACCCTTACCCTTACCCTCACCCTTGCTTTTACCCTTAAGCTTACCCTTACCCTTACCCTTACCCTTACCCTTACCCTTACCCTTACCCTTACCCTTGCTTTTACCCTTAAGCTTACACTTACCCTTACCCTTACCCTTACCCTTACCCTTACCCTTGCTTTTACCCTTAGGCTTACCCTTACCCTTACCCTTACCCTTACCCTTGCTTTTACCCTTAAGCTTACCCTTACCCTTACCCTTACCCTTACCCTTACCCTTACCCTTACCCTTACCCTTACCCTTACCCTTACCCTTACCCTTACCCTTACCCTTACCCTTGCTTTTACCCTTAAGCTAACCCTTACCCTTACCCTTACCCTTACCCTTACCCTTAACCTTACCCTTACCCTTGCCCTTGCTTTTACCCTCAAGCTAACCCTTACCCTTACCCTTTCCCTTACCCTTAACCTTACCCTTACCCTTGCTTTTACCATTAAGCTCACCCATACCCTTACCCTTACCCTTACCCTTACACTTACCCTTACCCTGACCCTTACCCTTGCTTTTACCCTTAAGCTTACCCTTACCCTTACCCTTACCCTTACCCTTACCCTTACCCTTACCCTTGCTTTTACCCTTAAGCTTACCCTTACCCTTACCCTTACCCTTACCCTTACCCTTGCTTTTACCCTTAAGCTTACCCTTACCCTTACCCTTACCCTTAAGCTTACCCTTACCCTTACCCTTACCCTTACCCTTACCCTTACCCTTACCCTTGCTTTTACCCTTAAGCTTACCCTTACCCTTACCCTTACCCTTACCCTAACCCTTACCCTTAACCTTACCCTTACCCTTACCCTTACCCTTACCCTTACCCTTACCCTTGCTTTTACTCTTGAGCTTACCCTTACCTTTACCCTTACCCTTACCCTTACCCTTACCCTTACCCTTACCCTTACCCTTACCCTTACCCTTACCCTTACCCTTGCTTTTACCCTTAAGCTTACCCTTACCCTTACCCTTACCCTTACCCTTACCCTTACCCTTACCCTTACCCTTACCCTTACCCTTACCCTTACCCTTGCTTTTACCCTTTAGCTTACCCTTACCCTTACCCTTACTCTTACCCTTACCCTTACCCTTACCCTTACCCTTACCCTTGCTTTTACCCTTAAGCTTACCCTTACCCTTACCTTTACCCTTACCCTTACCCTTACCCTTACCCTTACCCTTACCCTTACCCTTACCCTTACCCTTACCCTTACCCTTGCTTTTACCCTTAGGCTTACCCTTACCTTTAGCCTTACCCTTACCCTTACCCTTACCCTTACCCTTACCCTTACCCTTGCTTTTACCCTTAAGCTTACCCTTACCCTTACCCTTACCCTTACCCTTACCCTTACCCTTACCCTTGCTTTTACCCTTAAGCTTACCCTTACCCTTACCCTTACCCTTACACTTACCCTTGCTTTTACCCTTAGGCTTACCCTTACCCTTACCCTTACCCTCACCCTTAAGCTTACCCTTACCCTTACCCTTACCCTTACCCTTACCCTTACCCTTACCCTTACCCTTGCTTTTACCCTTAAGCTTACCCTTACCCTTACCCTTACCCTTACCCTTACCCTTACCCTTACCCTTACCCTTACCCTTGCTTTGACCCTTAGGCTTACCCTTACCTTTACCCTTACCCTTACCCTTACCCTTACCCTTACCCTTACCCTTACCCTTACCCTTACCCTTACCCTTACCCTTACCCTTACCCTTGCTTTTACCCTTAAGCTTACCCTTACCCTTACCCTTACCCTTACCCTTACCCTTACCCTTGCTTTTACCCTTAAGCTTACCCTTACCCTTACCCTTACCCTTACCCTCACCCTTGCTTTTACCCTTAGGCTTACCCTTACCCTTACCCTTACCCTTACCCTTGCTTTTACCCTTAAGCTTACCCTTACCCTTACCCTTACCCTTACCCTTACCCTTACCCTTACCCTTACCCTTACCCTTACCCTTACCCTTACCCTTACCCTTACCCTTACCCTTACCCTTACCCTTACCCTTACCCTTACCCTTACCCTTGCTTTTACCCTTAGGCTTAACCTTACCTTTACCCTTACCCTTACCCTTACCCTTACCCTTACCCTTACCCTTACCCTTACCCTTACCCTTACCCTTACCCTTACCCTTGCTTTTACCCTTAAGCTTACCCTTACCCTTACCCTTACCCTTACCCTTACCCTTGCTTTTACCCTTAAGCTTACCCTTACCCTTACCCTTACCCTTACCCTCACCCTTACCCTTACCCTTACCCTTACCCTTGCTTATACCCTTAAGCTTACCCTTACCCTTACCCTTACCCTTACCCTTACCCTTACCCTTACCCTTACCCTTACCCTTACCCTTACCCTTACCCTTACCCTTACCCTTACCCTTACCCTTACCCTTACCCTTACCCTTACCCTTACCCTTACCCTTACCCTTGCTTTTACCCTTAGGCTTACCCTTACCTTTACCCTTACCCTTACCCTGACCCTTACCCTTACCCTTACACTTGCTTTTACCCTTAAGCTTACCCTTACCCTTACCCTTACCATTACCCTTACCCTAACCCTTACCCTTGCTTTTACCCTTAAGCTTACCCTTACCCTTACCCTTACCCTTACCCTTACCCTTACCCTTACCCTTACCCTTACCCTTGCTTTTACCCTTAAGCTTACCCTTACCCTTACCCTTACCCTTACCCTTACCCTTACCCTTACCCTTACCCTTATCCTTACCCTTGCTTTTACCCTTAAGCTTACCCTTACCCTTACCCTTACCCTTACCCTTATCCTTACCCTTGCTTTTACTCTTAGGCTTACCCTTACCTTTACCCTTACCCTTACCCTTACCCTTACCCTCACCCTTACCCTTACCCTTGCTTTTACCCTTAAGCTTACCCTTACCCTTACCCTTACCCTTACCCTTACCCTTGCTTTTACCCTTAAGCTTACCCTTACCCTTACCCTTAACCTTACCCTTACCCTTGCTTTTACCCTTAGGCTTACCCTTACCCTTACCCTTACCCTTACCCTTGCTTTTACCCTTAAGCTTACCCTTACCCTTACCCTTACTCTTACCCTTACCCTTACCCTTACCCTTACCCTTACCCTTACCCTTACCCTTACCCTTACCCTTACCCTTACCCTTACCCTTACCCTTGCTTTTACCCTTAGGCTTACCCTTACCTTTACCCTTACCCTAACCCTTACCCTTACCCTTACCCTTACCCTTACCCTTGCTTTTACCCTTAAGCTTACCCTTACCCTTGCCCTTACCCTTACCCTTACCCTTACCCTTACCCTTACCCTTACCCTTACCCTTACCCTTACCCTTGCTTTTACCCTTAAGCTTACCCTTACCCTTACCCTTAACCTCACCCTTACCCTTACCCTGACCCTTACCCTTACCCTTACCCTTACCCTTGCTTTTACCCTTAAGCTTACCCTTACCCTTACCCTTACCCTTACCCTTACCCTTACCCTTACCCTTACCCTTACCCTTACCCTTACCCTTACCCTTGCTTTTACCCTTAGGCTTACCCTTACCTTTACCCTTACCCTTACCCTTACCCTTACCCTTATCCTTGCTTTTACCCTTAAGCTTACCCTTACCCTTACCCTTACCCTTAAGCTTACCCTTACCCTTACCCTTACCCTTACCCTTACCCTTACCCTTACCCTTACCCTTACCCTTACCCTTACCCTTACCCTTACCCTTACCCTTGCTTTTACCCTTAAGCTTACCCTTACCCTTACCCTTACCCTTACCCTTACCCTTGCTTTTACCCTTAAGCTTACCCTTACCCTTACCCTTACCCTTAAGCTTACCCTTACCCTTACCCTTACCCTTACCCTTACCCTTACCCTTACCCTTACCCTTACCCTTACCCTTACCCTTACCCTTACCCTTACCCTTGCTTTTACCCTTAAGCTTACCCTTACCCTTACCCTTACCCTTACCCTTAAGCTTACCCTTACCCTTACCCTTACCCTTACCCTTACCCTTAACCTTACCCTTGCTTTTACCCTTAAGGTTACCCTTACCCTTACCCTTACCCTTACCCTTAAGCTTACCCTTACCCTTACCCTTACCCTTACCCTTACTTTTACCCTTAAGCTTACCCTTACCCTTACCCTTACCCTTACCCTTAAGCTTACCCTTACCCTTACCCTTACCCTTACCCTTACCCTTACCCTTACCCTTACCCTTACCCTTACCCTTACCCCTGCTTTTACCCTTAAGCTTACCCTTACCCTTACCCTTACCCTTACCCTTGCTTTTACCCTTAAGCTTACCCTTACCCTTACCCTTACCCTTAAGCTTACCCTTACCCTTACCCTTACCCTTACCCTTACCCTTACCCTTACCCTTACCCTTACCCTTACCCTTGCTTTTACCCTTAAGCTTACCCTTACCCTTACCCTTACCCTTACCCTTACCCTTACCCTTACCCTTACCCTTACCCTTACCCTTGCTTTTACCCTTAGGCTTACCCTTACCTTTACCCTTACCCTTACCTTTACCCTTACCCTTACCCTTACCCTTACCCTTGCTTTTACCCTTGAGCTTACCCTTACCCTTACCCTTACCCTTACCCTTACCCTTACCCTTGCTTTTACCCTTAAGCTTACCCTTACCCTTACCCTTACCCTTACCCTTACCCTTACCCTTACCCTTACCCTTACCCTTACCCTTACCCTTACCCTTACCCTTACCCTTACCCTTACCCTTACCCTTACCCTTACCCTTACCCTTACCCTTACCCTTACCCTTACCCTTACCCTTGCTTTTACCCTTAGGCTTACCCTTAACTTTACCCTTACCCTTACCCTTACCCTTACCCTTACCCTTGCTTTTACCCTTAAGCTTACCCTTACCCTTACCCTTACCCTTACCCTTACCCTTACCCTTACCCTTACCCTTACCCTTACCCTTGCTTTTACCCTTAAGCTTACCCTTACTCTTACCCTTACCCTTACCCTTGCTTTTACTCTTAGGCTTACCCTTACCTTTACCCTTACCCTTACCCTTACCCTTACCCTCACCCTTACCCTTACCCTTGCTTTTACCCTTAAGCTTACCCTTACCCTTACCCTTACCCTTACCCTTACCCTTGCTTTTACCCTTAAGCTTACCCTTACCCTCACCCTTAACCTTACCCTTACCCTTACCCTTGCTTTTACCCTTAAGCTTACCCTTACCCTTACCCTTACTCTTACCCTTACCCTTACCCTTACCCTTACCCTTACCCTTACCCTTACCCTTACCCTTACCCTTGCTTTTACCCTTAGGCTTACCCTTACCTTTACCCTTACCCTAACCCTTACCCTTACCCTTACCCTTACCCTTACCCTTGCTTTTACCCTTAAGCTTACCCTTACCCTTACCCTTACCCTTACCCTTACCCTTACCCTTACCCTTACCCTTACCCTTACCCTTGCTTTTACCCTTAAGCTTACCCTTAACCTTACCCTTAACCTTACCCTTACCCTTACCCTTACCCTTACCCTTACCCTTACCCTTACCCTTGCTTTTACCCTTAAGCTTACCCTTACCCTTACCCTTACCCTTACCCTTACCCTTACCCTTACCCTTACCCTTACCCTTACCCTTATCCTTACCCTTGCTTTTACCCTTAGGCTTACCCTTACCTTTACCCTTACCCTTACCCTTACCCTTACCCTTACCCTTGCTTTTACCCTTAAGCTTACCCTTACCCTTACCCTTACCCTTAAGCTTACCCTTAACCTTACCCTTACCCTTACCCTTACCCTTACCCTTACCCTTACCCTTACCCTTACCCTTACCCTTACCCTTACCCTTGCTTTTACCCTTAAGCTTACCCTTACCCTTACCCTTACCCTTACCCTTACCCTTGCTTTTACCCTTAAACTTACCCTTACCCTTACCCTTACCCTTAAGCTTACCCTTACCCTTACCCTTACCCTTACCCTTACCCTTACCCTTACCCTTACCCTTACCCTTACCCTTACCCTTACCCTTACCCTTACCCTTACCCTTGCTTTTACCCTTAAGCTTACCCTTACCCTTAACCTTACCCTTACCCTTAAGCTTACCCTTACCCTTACCCTTACCCTTACCCTTACCCTTAACCTTACCCTTGCTTTTACCCTTAAGCTTACCCTTACCCTTACCCTTACCCTTACCCTTAAGCTTACCCTTACCCTTACCCTTACCCTTACCCTTACCCTTGCTTTTACCCTTAAGCTTACCCTTACCCTTACCCTTACCCTTACCCTTAAGCTTACCCTTACCCTTACCCTTACCCTTACCCTTACCCTTACCCTTACCCTTACCCTTACCCTTACCCTTACCCTTACCCTCACCCTTACCCTTGCTTTTACCCTTAAGCTTACCCTTACCCTTACCCTTACCCTTACCCTCACCCTTACCCTTACCCTTACCCTTGCTTTTACCCTTAAGCTTACCCTTACCCTTACCCTTACCCTTACCCTTACCCTTACCCTTACCCTTACCCTTACCCTTACCCTTACCCTTACCCTTGCTTTTACCCTTAAGCTTACCCTTACCCTTACCCTTACCCTTACCCTTAAGCTTACCCTTACCCTTACCCTTACCCTTACCCTTACCCTTACCCTTACCCTTACCCTTGCTTTTACCCTTAAGCTTACCCTTACCCTTACCCTTACCCTTACCCTTACCCTTGCTTTTACCCTTACCCTTATCCTTACCCTTAAGCTTACCCTTACCCTTATCCTTACCCTTACCCTTACCCTTACCCTTACCCTTACCCTTACCCTTACCCTTACCCTTGCTTTTACCCTTAAGCTTACCCTTACCCTTACCCTTACCCTTACCCTTACCCTTACCCTTGCTTTTACCCTTAGGCTTACCCTTACCTTTACCCTTATCCTTACCCTTAGCCTTACCCTTACCCTTACCCTTACCCTTACCCTTGCTTTTACCCTTAAGCTTACCCTTACCCTTACCCTTACCCTTACCCTTACCCTTACCCTTAATCTTACCCTTACCCTTACCCTCACCCTTGCTTTTACCTTTAAGCTCACCCTTACCCTTACCCTTACCCTTACCCTTACCCTTACCCTTACCCTTACCCTTACCCTTACCCTTACCCTTACCCTTACCCTTACCCTTACCCTTACCCTTACCCTTACCCTTACCCTTACCCTTACCCTTACCCTTACCCTTACCCTTACCCTTACCCTTACCCTTACCCTTACCCTTACCCTTGCTTTTACCCTTAAGCTTACCCTTACCCTTACCCTTACCCTTACCCTTACCCTTACCCTTACCCTTACCCTTACCCTTACCCTTACCCTTACCCTTACCCTTACCCTTACCCTTACCCTTACACTTACCCTTGCTTTTACCCTTAGGCTTACCCTTACCTTTACCCTTACCCTTACCCTTACCCTTACCCTTACCCTTGCTTTTACCCTTAAGCTTACCCTTACCCTTACCCTTACCCTTACCCTTACCCTTACCCTTGCTTTTACCCTTAAGCTTACCCTTACCCTTACCCTTACCCTTACCCTTGCTTTTACCCTTAGGCTTACCCTTACCCTTACCCTTACCCTTACCCTTAAGCTTACCCTTACCCTTACCCTTACCCTTACCCTTACCCTTACCCTTACCCTTACCCTTACCCTTACCCTTACCCTTACCCTTACCCTTACCCTTACCCTTGCTTTTACCCTTAAGCTTACCCTTACCCTTACCCTTATACTTACCCTTACCCTTACCCTTACCCTTACCCTTACCCTAACCCTTACCCTTACCCTTGCTTTTACCCTTAGGCTTACCCTTACCTTTACCCTTACCCTTACCCTTACCCTTAAGCTTACCCTTACCCTTACCCTTACCCTTACCCTTACCCTTACCCTCACCCTTACCCTTACCCTTACCCTTACCCTTGCTTTTACCCTTAAGCTTACCCTTACCCTTACCCTTACACTTACCCTTACCCTTACCCTTACCCTTACCCTTACCCTTACCCTTACCCTTACCCTTAACCTAACCCTTACCCTTACCCTTGCTTTTACCCTTAGGCTTACCCTTACCTTTACCCTTACCCTTACCCTTACCCTTACCCTTACCCTTACCCTTACCCTTACCCTTGCTTTTACCCTTAAGCTTACCCTTACCCTTACCCTTACCCTTACCCTTACCCTTACCCTTACCCTTACCCTTACCCTTGCTTTTACCCTTAAGCTTACCCTTACCCTTACCCTTACCCTTACCCTCACCCTTACCCTTACCCTTACCCTTGCTTTTACCCTTAAGCTTACCCTTACCCTTACCCTTACCCTTACCCTTACCCTTACCCTTACCCTTACCCTTACCCTTACCCTTACCCTTACCCTTACCCTTACCCTTACCCTTACCCTTACCCTTGCTTTTACCCTTAAGCTTACCCTTACCCTTACCCTTACCCTTACCCTTACCCTTACTCTTACCCTTACCCTTACCCTTACCCTTACCCTTACCCTTACCCTTACCCTTGCTTTTACCCTTAGGCTTACCCTTACCTTTACCCTTACCCTTACCCTTACCCTTACCCTTGCTTTAACCCTTAAGCTTACCCTTACCCTCACCCTTACCCTTACCCTTACCCTTGCTTTTACTCTTAAGCTTACCCTTACCCTTACCCTTACCCTTACCCTTGTTTTACCTTTAGGCTTACCCTTACCCTTACCCTTACCCTTACCCTTGCTTTTACCCTTAAGCTTACCCTTACCCTTACCCTTACCCTTACCCTTACCCTTACCCTTACCCTTACCCTTACCCTTACCCTTACCTTTACCCTTACCCTTGCTTTTACCCTTAGGCTTACCCTAACCTTTACCCTTACCCTTACCCTTACCCTTACCCTTACCCTTACCCTTACCCTTACCCTTACCCTTACCCTTGCTTTTACCCTTAAGCTTACCCTTACCCTTACCCTTACCCTTACCCTTACCCTTACCCTTACCCTTGCTTTTACCCTTAAGCTTACCCTTACCCTTACCCTTACCCTCACCCTTACCCTTACCCTTACCCTTGCTTATACCCTTAAGCTTACCCTTACCCTTACCCTTACCCTTACCCTTACCCTTACCCTTACCCTTACCCTTACCCTTACACTTACCCTTGCTTTTACCCTTAGGCTTACCCTTACCTTTACCCTTACCCTTACCCTTACCCTTACCCTTGCTTTTACCCTCAAGCTTACCCTTACCCTTACCCTTACCCTTACCCTAACCCTTACCCTTGCTTTTACCCTTAAGCTTACCCTTACCCTTACCCTTACCCTTACCCTTACCCTTACCCTTACCCTTACCCTTACCCTTACCCTTGCTTTTACCCTTAAGCTTACCCTTACCCTTACCCTTACCCTTACCCTTACCCTTACCCTTACCCTTACCCTTACCCTTACCCTTACCCTTACCCTTACCCTTACCCTTGCTTTTACCCTTAAGCTTACCCTTACCCTTACCCTTACCCTTACCCTTACCCTTACCCTTACCCTTACCCTTACCCTTACCCTTACCCTTGCTTTTACCCTAAGGCTTACCCTTACCTTTACCCTTACCCTTACCCTTACCCTTGCTTTTACCCTTAAGCTTACACTTACCCTTACCCTTACCCTTACCCTTACCCTTGCTTTTACCCTTAAGCTTACCCTTACCCTTACCCTCACCCTTACCCTTACCCTTACCCTTACCCTTACCCTTACCCTTACCCTTGCTTTTACCCTTACCCTTACCCTTGCTTTTACCCTTAGGCTTACCCTTACCCTTACCCTTACCCTTACCCTTACCCTTACCCTTACCCTTACCCTTACCCTTGCTTTTACCCTTAAGCTTACCCTTACCCTTACCCTTACCCTTACCCTTACCCTTACCCTTACCCTTACCCTTGCTTTTACCCTTAAGCTTACCCTTACCCTTACCCTTGCCCTTACCCTTACCCTTACCCTTACCCTTACCCTTACCCTCACCCTTACCCTTACCCTTACCCTTGCTTTTACCCTTAAGCTTACCCTTACCCTTACCCTTACCCTTACCCTTACCCTTACCCTTACCCTTACCCTTACCCTTACCCTTACCCTTACCCTTACCCTTACCCTTGCTTTTACCCTTAAGCTTACCCTTACCCTTACCCTTACCCTTACCCTTACCCTTACCCTTACCCTTACCCTTACCCTTACCCTTACCCTTACCCTTACCCTTACCCATACCCTTGCTTTTACCCTTAGGCTTACCCTTACCTTTACCCTTACCCTTACCCTTACCCTTACCCTTACCCTTACCCTTACCCTTACCCTTACCCTTACCCTTGCTTTTACCCTTAAGCTTACCCTTACCCTTACCCTTACCCTTACCCTTACCCTTACCCTTACCCTTGCTTTTACCCTTAAGCTTACCCTTACCCTTACCCTTACCCTTACCCTTACCCTTGCTTTTACCCTTAGGCTTACCCTTACCCTTACCCTTACCCTTACCCTTACCCTTACCCTTACCCTTACCCTTACCCTTACCCTTACCCTTACCCTTACCCTTACCCTCACCCTTGCTTTTACCCTTAAGCTTACCCTTACCCTTACCCTTACCCTTACCCTTACCCTTACCCTTACCCTTACCCTTACCCTTACCCTTACCCTCACCCTTACCCTTACCCTTGCTTTTACCCTTAGGCTTACCCTTACCTTTACCCTTACCCTTACCCTTACCCTTACCCTTACCCTTACCCTTACCCTTACCCTTGCTTTTACCCTTAAGCTTACCCTTACCCTTACCCTTACCCTTACCCTTGCTTTTACCCTTAAGCTTACCCTTACCCTTACCCTTACCCTTACCCTTACCCTTACCCTTGCTTTTACCCTTAAGCTTACCCTTACCCTTACCCTTACCCTTACCCTTACCCTTGCTTTTACCCTTAAGCTTACCCTTACCCTTACCCTTACCCTTACCCTTACCCTTACCCTAACCCTTACCCTTACCCTTACCCTTACCCTTACCCTTACCCTTACCCTTACCCTTACCCTTACCCTTACCCTTACCCTTACCCTTACCCTTACCCTTACCCTTACCCTTGCTTTTACCCTTAGGCTTACCCTTACCTTTACCCTTACCCTCACCCTTACCCTTACCCTTACCCTTACCCTTGCTTTTACCCTTAAGCTTACCCTTACCCTTACCCTTACCCTCACCCTTACCCTTACCCTTGCTTTTACCCTTAAGCTTACCCTTACCCTTACCCTTACCCTTACCCTTACCCTTGCTTTTACCCTTAGGCTTACCCTTACCCTTACCCTTACCCTTGCTTTTACCCTTAAGCTTACCCTTACACTTACCCTTACCCTTACCCTTACCCTTACCCTTACCCTTACCCTTACCCTTACCCTTTGCTTTTACCCTTAGGCTTACCCTTACCTTTACCCTTACCCTTACCCTTACCCTTACCCTTACCCTTACCCTTACCCTTACCCTTACCTTGCTTTTACCCTTAGGCTTACCCTTACCTTTACCCTTACCCTTACCCTTACCCTTACCCTTACCCTTACCCTTACCCTTACCCTTACCCTTGCTTTTACCCTTAAGCTTACCCTTACCCTTACCCTTACCCTTACCCTTACCCTTGCTTTTACCCTTAGACTTACCCTTACCCTTACCCTTACCCTTACCCTTGCTTATACCCTTAAGCTTACCCTTACTCTTACCCTTACCCATAGCCCTTACCCTTACCCTTACCCTTACCCTTACCCTTACCCTTACCCTTACCCTTACCCTTACCCTTACCCTTACCCTTGCTTTTACCCTTAGGCTTACCCTTACCTTTACCCTTACCCTTACCCTTACCCTTACCCTTACCCTTACCCTTACCCTTACCCTTACCCTTGCTTTTACCCTTAGGCTTACCCTTACCTTTACCCTTACCCTTACCCTTACCCTTACCCTTACCCTTACCCTTACCCTTACCCTTACCCTTACCCTTGCTTTAACCTTAGGCTTACCCTTACCTTTACCCTTACCCTTACCCTTACCCTTACCCTTACCCTTACCCTTACCCTTACCCTTACCCTTACCCTTACCCTTGCTTTTACCCTTAGCTTACCCTTACCCTTACCCTTACCCTTACCCTTACCCTTACCCTAACCCTTACCCTTGCTTTTACCCTTTAGCTTACCCTTACCCTTACCCTTACCCTTACCCTTACCCTTACCCTTACCCTTACCCTTACCCTTACCCTTACCCTTACCCTTACCCTTACCCTTACCCTTGCTTTTACCCTTAAGCTTACCCTTACCCTTACCCTTACCCTTACCCTTACCCTTACCCTTACCCTTACCCTTACCCTTACCCTTACCCTTACCCTTACCCTTACCCTTGCTTTTACCCTTAAGCTTACCCTTACCCTTACCCTTACCCTTACCCTTACCCTTGCTTTTACCCCTAGGCTTACCCTTACCTTTACCCTTACCCTTACCCTTACCCTTACCCTTACCCTTACCCTTACCCTTACCCTTGCTTTTACCCTTAAGCTTACCCTTACCCTTACCCTTACCCTTACCCTTACCCTTACCCTTACCCTTACCCTTACCCTTGCTTTTACCCTTAGGCTTACCCTTACCCTTACCCTTACCCTTACCCTTGCTTTTACCCTTAAGCTTACCCTTACCCTTACCCTTACTCTTACCCTTACCCTTACCCTTACCCTTACCCTTACCCTTACCCTTACCCTTACCCTTACCCTTACCCTTACCCTTGCTTTTACCCTTAGGCTTACCCTTACCTTTACCCTTACCCTAACCCTTACCCTTACCCTTACCCTTACCCTTACCCTTGCTTTTACCCTTAAGCTTACCCTTACCCTTACCCTTACCCTTACCCTTGCTTTTACACTTAAGCTTACCCTTACCCTTACCCTTACCCTTACCCTTACCCTTACCCTTACCCTTACCCTTACCCTTACCCTTACCCTTGCTTTTACCCTTGAGCTTACCCTTACCTTTACCCTTACCCTTACCCTTACCCTAACCCTTACCCTTGCTTTTACCCTTAAGCTTACCCTTACCCTTACCCTTACCCTTACCCTTACCCTTACCCTTACCCTTACCCTTACCCTTACCCTTACCATTACCTATACCCTTACCCTTACCCTTACCCTTACCCTTGCTTTTACCCTTAAGCTTACCCTTACCCTTACCCTTAACCTTACCCTTACCCTTACCCTTACCCTTACCCTTACCCTTACCCTTACCCTTACCCTTGCTTTTACCCTTAAGCTTACCCTTACCCTTACCCTTACCCTTACCCTTACCCTTACCCTTACCCTTACCCTTACCCTTACCCTTACCCTTACCCTTGCTTTTACCCTTAGGCTTACCCTTACCTTTACCCTTACCCTTACCCTTACCCTTACCCTTACCCTTGCTTTTACCCTTAAGCTTACCCTTACCCTTACCCTTACCCTTAAGCTTACCCTTAACCTTACCCTTACCCTTACCCTTACCCTTACCCTTACCCTTACCCTTACCCTTACCCTAACCCTTACCCTTGCTTTTACCCTTAAGCTTACCCTTACCCTTACCCTTACCCTTACCCTTACCCTTGCTTTTACCCTTAAACTTACCCTTACCCTTACCCTTACCCTTAAGCTTACCCTTACCCTTACCCTTACCCTTACCCTTACCCTTACCCTTACCCTTACCCTTACCCTTACCCTTACCCTTACCCTTACCCTTGCTTTTACCCTTAAGCTTACCCTTACCCTTACCCTTACCCTTACCCTTAAGCATACCCTTACCCTTACCCTTACCCTTACCCTTACCCTTACCCTTAACCTTACCCTTGCTTTTACCCTTAAGCTTACCCTTACCCTTACCCTTACCCTTAAGCTTACCCTTACCCTTACCCTTACCCTTACCCTTACCCTTGCTTTTACCCTTAAGCTTACCCTTACTCTTACCCTTACCCTTACCCTTAAGCTTACCCTTACCCTTACCCTTACCCTTACCCTTACCCTTACCCTTACCCTTACCCTTACCCTTACCCTTACCCTTACCCTTACCCTTGCTTTTACCCTTAAGCTTACCCTTACCCTTACCCTTACCCTTACCCTTGCTTTTACCCTTAAGCTTACCCTTACCCTTACCCTTACCCTTAAGCTTACCCTTACCCTTACCCTTACCCTTACCCTTACCCTTACCCTTACCCTTACCCTTACCCTTACCCTTGCTTTTACCCTTAAGCTTACCCTTACCCTTACCCTTACCCTTACCCTTACCCTTACCCTTACCCTTACCCTTACCCTTGCTTTTACCCTTAGGCTTACCCTTACCTTTACCCTTACCCTTACCTTTACCCTTACCCTTACCCTTACCCTTACCCTTGCTTTTACCCTTGAGCTTACCCTTACCCTTACCCTTACCCTTACCCTTACCCTTACCCTTGCTTTTACCCTTAAGCTTACCCTTACCCTTACCCTTACCCTTACCCTTACCCTTGCTTTTACCCTTAGGCTTACCCTTACCCTTACCCTTACCCTTACCCTTGCTTTTACCCTTAAGCTTACCCTTACCCTTACCCTTACCCTTACCCTTACCCTTACCCTTACCCTTACCCTTACCCTTACCCTTACCCTTACCCTTACCCTTACCCTTACCCTTACCCTTACCCTTACCCTTACCCTTACCCTTACCCTTACCCTTACCCTTACCCTTACCCTTACCCTTACCCTTACCCTTACCCTTACCCTTGCTTTTACCCTTAGGCTTACCCTTACCTTTACCCTTACCCTTACCCTTACCCTTACCCTTACCCTTGCTTTTACCCTTAAGCTTACCCTTACCCTTACCCTTACCCTTACCCTTACCCTTACCCTTACCCTTACCCTTACCCTTACCCTTACCCTTACCCTTACCCTTGCTTTTACCCTTAAGCTTACCCTTACCCTTACCCTTACCCTTACCCTTACCCTTACCCTTACCCTTACCCTTACCCTTACACTTACCCTTACCCTCACCCTTGCTTTTACCCTTAAGCTTACCCTTACCCTTACCCTTACCCTTACCCTTACCCTTACCCTTGCTTTTACCCTTAAGCTTACCCTTACCCTTACCCTTACCCTTACCCTTACCCTTGCTTTTACCCTTAGGCTTACCCTTACCCTTACCCTTACCCTTACCCTTGCTTTTACCCTTAAGCTTACCCTTACCCTTACCCTTACCCTTACTCTTACCCTTACCCTTACCCTTACCCTTACCCTTACCCTTACCCTTGCTATTACACTTAGGCTTACCCTTACCTTTACCCTTACCCTTACCCTTACCCTTACCCTTACCCTTACCCTTACCCTTACCCTTACCCTTACCCTTACCCTTACCCTTACCCTTACCCTTACCCTTGCTTTTACCCTTAAGCTTACCCTTACCCTTACCCTAACCCTTACCCTTGCTTTTACCCTTAAGCTTACCCTTACCCTTACCCTTACCCTTAAGCTTACCCTTACCCTTACCCTTACCCTTACCCTTACCCTTACCCTTGCTTTTACCCTTAAGCTTACCCTTACCCTTACCCTTACCCTTACCCTTACCCTTACCCTTACCCTTACCCTTGCTTTTACCCTTAGGCTTACCCTTACCTTTACCCTTACCCTTACCTTTACCCTTACCCTTACCCTTACCCTTACCCTTGCTTTTACCCTTGAGCTTACCCTTACCCTTACCCTTACCCTTACCCTTACCCTTACCCTTGCTTTTACCCTTAAGCTTACCCTTACCCTTACCCTTACCCTTACCCTTACCCTTACCCTTGCTTTTACCCTTAGGCTTACCCTTACCCTTACCCTTACCCTTACCCTTGCTTCTACCCTTAAGCTTACCCTTACCCTTACCCTTACCTTACCTTACCCTTACCCTTACCCTTACCCTTACCCTTACCCTTACCCTTACCCTTACCCTTACCCTTACCCTTACCCTTACCCTTACCCTTACCCTTACCCTTACCCTTACCCTTACCCTTACCCTTACCCTTACCCTTACCCTTACCCTTACCCTTGCTTTTACCCTTAGGCTTACCCTTACCTTTACCCTTACCCTTACCCTTACCCTTACCCTTGCTTTTACCCTTAAGCTTACCCTTACCCTTACCCTTACCCTTACCCTTACCCTTACCCTTACCCTTACCCTTACCCTTACCCTTACCCTTACCCTTACCCTTACCCTTGCTTTTACCCTTAAGCTTACCCTTACCCTTACCCTTACCCTTACCCTTACCCTTACCCTTACCCTTAACCTTACCCTTACCCTCACCCTTGCTTTTACCCTTAAGCTTACCCTTACCCTTACCCTTACCCTTACCCTTACCCTTACCCTTGCTTTTACCCTTAAGCTTACCCTTACCCTTACCCTTACCCTTACCCTTACCCTTGCTTTTACCCTTAGGCTTACCCTTATCCTTACCCTTACCCTTACCCTTGCTTTTACCCTTAAGCTTACCCTTACCCTTACCCTTACCCTTACTCTTACCCTTACCCTTACCCTTACCCTTACCCTTACCCTTACCCTTGCTTTTACCCTTAGGCTTACCCTTACCTTTACCCTTACCCTTACCCTTACCCTTACCCTTACCCTTACCCTTACCCTTACCCTTACCCTTACCCTTGCTTTTACCCTTAAGCTTACCCTTACCCTTACCCTTACCCTTACCCTTACCCTTACCCTTACCCTTACCCTTACCCTTGCTTTTACCCTTAAGCTCACCCTTACCCTTACCCTTACCCTTACCCTTACCCTTACCCTTACTCTTACCCTTACCCTTGCTTTTACCCTTAAGCTTACCCTTACCCTTACCCTTACCCTTACCCTTAAGCTTACCCTTACCCTTACCCTTACCCTTACCCTTACCCTTACCCTTACCCTTGCTTTTACCCTTAAGCTTACCCATACCCTTACCCTTACCCTTACCCTTACCCTTGCTTTTACCCTTAAGCTTACCCTTACCCTTACCCTTACCCTTAAGCTTACCCTTACCCTTACCCTTACCCTTACCCTTACCCTTACCCTTACCCTTACCCTTGCTTTTACCCTTAAGCTTACCCTTACCCTTACCCTTACCCTTACCCTTACCCTTACCCTTACCCTTACCCTTACCCTTACCCTTACCCTTACCCTTACCCTTACCCTTACCCTTGCTTTTACCCTTAGGCTTACCCTTACCTTTACCCTTACCATTACCCTTACCCTTACCCTTACCCTTACCCTTACCCTTACCCTTGCTTTTACCCTTAAGCTTACCCTTACCCTTACCCTTACCCTTACCCTTACCCTTACCCTTACCCTTACCCTTACCCTTACCCTTACCCTTACCCTTACCCTTACCCTTACCCTTGCTTTTACCCTTAAGCTTACCCTTACCCTTACCCTTACCCTTACCCTTACCCATACCCTTGCTTTTACCCTTAAGCTTACCCTTACCCTTACTCTTACCCCTACCCTTACCCTTACCCTTACCCTTACCCTTACCCTTACCCTTACCCTTACCCTTACCCTTACCCTTGCTTTTACCCTTAGGCTTACCCTCACCTTTACCCTTACCCTTACCCTTACCCTTACCCTTACCCTTACCCTTACCCTTGCTTTTACCCTTAAGCTTACCCTTACCCTTACCATTACCCTTACCCTTAGCCTTACCCTTACCCTTGCTTTTACCCTTAAGCTTACCCTTACCCTTACCCTTACCCTTACCCTTACCCTTACCCTTACCCTTACCCTTACCCTTACCCTTACCCTTACCCTTACCCTTACCCTTACCCTTACCCTTACCCTTACCCTTACCCTTACCCTTGCTTTTACCCTTAAGCTTACCCTTACCCTTACCCTTACCCTTACCCTTACCCTTACCCTTGCTTTTACCCTTAAGCTTACCCTTACCCATACCCTTACCCTTACCCTTACCCTTACCCTTACCCTTACCCTTACCCTTACCCTTACCCTTACCCTTACCCTTACCCTTACCCTTACCCTTACCCTTACTTAGGGTAAGGGTAAGGGTAAGCTTAAGGGTAAAAGCAAGGGTAAGGGTAAGGGTAAGGGTAAGGGTAAGGGTAAGGGTTAGGGTAAGGGTAAGGGTAAGCTTAAGGGTAAGGGTAAGGGTAAGGGTAAGGCTAAGGGTAAGCTTAAGGGTAAAAGCAAGGGTAAGGGTAAGGGTAAGGGTAAGGGTAAGGGTAAGGGTAAGGGTAAGCTTAAGGGTAAGGGTAAGGGTAAGGGTAAGGGTAAGCTTAAGGGTAAAAGCAAGGGTAAGGTTAAGGGTAAGGGTAAGGGTAAGGGTAAGGGTAAGGGTAAGCTTAAGGGTAAGGGTAAGGGTAAGGGTAAGGGTAAGCTTAAGGGTAAAAGCAAGGGTAAGGGTAAGGGTAAGGGTAAGGGTAAGGGTAAGGGTAAGGGTAAGGGTAAGGGTAAGGGTAAGGGTAAGGGTAAGCTTAAGGGTAAGGGTAAGGGTAAGGGTAAGCTTAAGGGTAAAAGCAAGGGTAAGGGTAAGGGTAAGGGTAAGGGTAAGGGTAAGCTAAAGGGTAAAAGCAAGGGTAAGGGTAAGGGTAAGGGTAAGGGTAAGGGTAAGGGTAAGGGTAAGGGTAAGGGTAAGGGTAAGGGTAAGGGTAAGGGTAAGGGTAAGGGTAAGGGTAAGGGTAAGGTTAAGCTTAAGGGTAAGGGTAAGGGTAAGGGTAAGCTTAAGGGTAAAAGCAAGGGTAAGGGTAAGGGTAAGGGTAAGGGTAAGGGTAAAGGTAAGGGTAAGCCTAGGGGTAAAAGCAAGGGTAAGGGTAAGGGTAAGGGTAAGGGTAAGGGTAAGGGTAAGGGTAAGGGTAAGGGTAAGGGTAAGGGTAAGCTTAAGGATAAAAGCAAGGGTAAGGGTAAGGGTAAGGGTAAGGGTAAGGGTAAGGGTAAGGGTAAGGGTAAGGGTAAGGGTAAGGGTAAGGGTAAGCTTAAGGGTAAAAGCAAGGGTAAGGGTAAGGGTAAGGGTAAGGGTAAGGGTAAGGGTAAGGGTAAGGGTAAGGGTAAGCTTAAGGGTAAAAGCAAGGGTAAGGGTAAGGGTAAGGGTAAGGGTAAGGGTTAGGGTAAGGGTAAAGGTAAGGGTAAGCCTAAGGGTAAAAGCAAGGGTAAGGGTAAGGGTAAGGGTAAGGGTAAGGGTAAGGGTAAGGGTAAGGGTAAGGGTAAGGGTAAGGGTTAGAGTAAGGGTAAGGGTAAGGGTAAGCTTAAGGGTAAAAGCAAGGGTAAGGGTAAGGGTAAGGGTAAGCCTAAGGGTAAAAGCAAGGGTAAGGGTAAGGTTAAGGGTAAGGGTAAGGGTAAGCTTAAGGGTAAAAGCAAGGGTAAGGGTAAGGGTAAGGGTAAGGGTAAGGGTAAGGGTAAGCTTAAGGGTAAAAGCAAGGGTAAGGGTAAGGGTGAGGGTAAGGGTAAGGGTAAGGGTAAGGGTAAAGGTAAGGGTAAGCCTAAGAGTAAAAGCAAGGGTAAGGGTAAGGGTAAGGGTAAGGGTAAGGGTAAAGGTAAGGGTAAGGGTAAGGGTAAGGGTAAGGGTAAGGGTAAGGGTAAGCTTAAGGGTAAAAGCAAGGGTAAGGATAAGGGTAAGGGTAAGGGTAAGGGTAAGGGTAAGGGTAAGGGTAAGCTTAAGGGTAAAAGCAAGGGTAAGGGTAAGGGTAAGGGTAAGGGTAAGGGTAAGGGTAAGGGTGAGGGTAAGGGTAAGCCCCTTTCCCTTACCCTTACCCTTAAGCTTACCCTTACCCTTACCCTTACCCTTACCCTTAGCCTTAACCTTACCCTTGCTTTTACCCTTAAGCTTACCCTTACCCTTACCCTTACCCTTACCCTTAAGCTTACCCTTACCCTTACCCTTACCCTTACCCTTACCCTTGCTTTTACCCTTAAGCTTACCCTTACTCTTACCCTTACCCTTACCCTTAAGCTTACCCTTACCCTTACCCTTACCCTTACCCTTGCTTTTACCCTTAAGCTTACCCTTACCCTTACCCTTACCCTTAAGCTTACCCTTACCCTTACCCTTACCCTTACCCTTACCCTTACCCTTACCCTTACCCTTACCCTTACCCTTACCCTTACCCTTGCTTTTACCCTTAAGCTTACCCTTACCCTTACCCTTACCCTTACCCTTACCCTTACCCTTACCCTTACCCTTACCCTTACCCTTACCCTTGCTTTTACCCTTAGGCTTACCCTTACCTTTACCCTTACCCTTACCTTTACCCTCACCCTTACCCTTACCCTTACCCTTGCTTTTACCCTTGAGCTTACCCTTACCCTTACCCTTACCCTTACCCTTACCCTTACCCTTGCTTTTACCCTTAAGCTTACCCTTACCCTTACCCTTACCCTTACCCTTACCCTTGCTTTTACCCATAGGCTTACCCTTACCCTTACCCTTACCCTTACCCTTGCTTTTACCCTTAAGCTTACCCTTACCCTTACCCTTACCCTAACCCTTACCCTTACCCTTACCCTTACCCTTACCCTTACCCTTACCCTTACCCTTACCCTTACCCTTACCCTTACCCTTACCCTTACCCTTACCCTTACCCTTACCCTTACCCTTACCCTTACCCTTACCCTTGCTTTTACCCTTAGGCTTACCCTTACCTTTACCCTTACCCTTACCCTTACCCTTACCCTTACCCTTGCTTTTACCCTTAAGCTTACCCTTACCCTTACCCTTACCCTTACCCTTACCCTTACCCTTACCCTTACCCTTACCCTTACCCTTGCTTTTACCCTTAAGCTTACCCTTACCCTTACCCTTACCCTTACCCTTACCCTTACCCTTACCCTTACCCTTACCCTCACCCTTGCTTTTACCCTTAAGCTTACCCTTACCCTTACCCTTACCCTTACCCTTACCCTTACCCTTGCTTTTACCCTTAAGCTTACCCTTACCCTTACCCTTACCCTTACCCTTGCTTTTACCCTTAGGCTTACCCTTACCCTTACCCTTGCTTTTACACTTAGGCTTACCCTTACCTTTACCCTTACCCTTACCCTTACCCTTACCCTTACCCTTACCCTTACCCTTACCCTTACCCTTACCCTTGCTTTTACCCTTAAGCTTACCCTTACCCTTACCCTTACCCTTACCCTTACCCTTACCCTTACCCTTACCCTTACCCTTACCCTTGCTTTTACCCTTAAGCTTACCCTTACCCTTACCCTTACCCTTACCCTTACCCTTACCCTTACCCTTACCCTTACCCTCACCCTTGCTTTTACCCTTAAGCTTACCCTTACCCTTACCCTTACCCTTACCCTTACCCTTACCCTTGCTTTTACCCTTAAGCTTACCCTTACCCTTACCCTTACCCTTACTCTTACCCTTACCCTTACCCTTACCCTTACCCTTACCCTTGCTTTTACACTTAGGCTTACCCTTACCTTTACCCTTACCCTTACCCTTACCCTTACCCTTACCCTTACCCTTACCCTTACCCTTACCCTTACCCTTACCCTTGCTTTTACCCTTAAGCTTACCCTTACCCTTACCCTTACCCTTACCCTTACCCTTACCCTTACCCTTACCCTTACCCTTGCTTTTACCCTTAAGCTCACCCTTACCCTTACCCTTACCCTTACCCTTACCCTTACCCTTACTCTTACCCTTACCCTTGCTTTTACCCTTAAGCTTACCCTTACCCTTACCCTTACCCTTACCCTTGCTTTTACCCTTAAGCTTACCCTTACCCTTACCCTTACCCTTAAGCTTACCCTTACCCTTACCCTTACCCTTACCCTTACCCTTACCCTTACCCTTACCCTTACCCTTGCTTTTACCCTTAAGCTTACCCTTACCCTTACCCTTACCCTTACCCTTACCCTTACCCTTACCCTTACCCTTACCCTTACCCTTGCTTTTACCCTTAGGCTTACCCTTACCTTTACCCTTACCCTTACCTTCACCCTTACCCTTACCCTTACCCTTACCCTTGCTTTTACCCTTGAGCTTACCCTTACCCTTACCCTTACCCTTACCCTTACCCTTACCCTTGCTTTTACCCTTAAGCTTACCCTTACCCTTACCCTTACCCTTACCCTAACCCTTACCCTTGCTTTTACCCTTAGGCTTACCCTTACCCTTACCCTTACCCTTACCCTTGCTTTTACCCTTAAGCTTACCCTTACCCTTACCCTTACCCTTACCCTTACCCTTACCCTTACCCTTACCCTTACCCTTACCCTTACCCTTACCCTTACCCTTACCCTTACCCTTACCCTTACCCTTACCCTTACCCTTACCCTTACCCTTACCCTTACCCTTACCCTTACCCTTACCCTTACCCTTACCCTTACCCTTACCCTTGCTTTTACCCTTAGGCTTACCCTTACCTTTACCCTTACCCTTACCCTTACCCTTACCCTTACCCTTGCTTTTACCCTTAAGCTTACCCTTACCCTTACCCTTACCCTTACCCTTACCCTTACCCTTACCCTTACCCTTACCCTTACCCTTACCCTTACCCTTACCCTTACCCTTACCCTTACCCTTGCTTTTACCCTTAAGCTTACCCTTACCCTTACCCTTACCCTTACCCTTACCCTTACCCTTACCCTTACCCTTACCCTCACCCTTGCTTTTACCCTTAAGCTTACCCTTACCCTTACCCTTACCCTTACCCTTACCCTTACCCTTGCTTTAACCCTTAAGCTTACCCTTACCCTTACCCTTACCCTTACCCTTGCTTTTACCCTTAGGCTTACCCTTACCCTTACCCTTACCCTTACCCTTGCTTTTACCCTTGAGCTTACCCTTACCCTTACCCTTACCCTTACTCTTACCCTTACCCTTACCCTTACCCTTACCCTTACCCTTGCTTTTACCCTTAGGCTTACCCTTACCTTTACCCTTACCCTTACCCTTACCCTTACCCTTACCCTTACCCTTACCCTTACCCTTACCCTTACCCTTGCTTTTACCCTTAAGCTTACCCTTACCCTTACCCTTACCATTACCCTTACCCTTACCCTTACCCTTACCCTTACCCTTGCTTTTACCCTTAAGCTCACCCTTACCCTTACCCTTACCCTTACCCTTACCCTTACCCTTACTCTTACCCTTACCCTTGCTTTTACCCTTAAGCTTACCCTTACCCTTACCCTTACCCTTACCCTTAAGCTTACCCTTACCCTTACCCTTACCCTTACCCTTACCCTTACCCTTACCCTTGCTTTTACCCTTAAGCTTACCCTTACCCTTACCCTTACCCTTACCCTTACCCTTGCTTTTACCCTTAAGCTTACCCTTACCCTTACCCTTACCCTTACCCTTAAGCTTACCCTTACCCTTACCCCTACCCTTACCCTTACCCTTACCCTTACCCTTGCTTTTACCCTTAAGCTTACCCTTACCCTTACCCTTACCCTTACCCTTACCCTTACCCTTACCCTTACCCTTACCCTTACCCTTACCCTTACCCTTGCTTTTACCCTTAGGCTTACCCTTACCTTTACCCTTACCATTACCCTTACCCTTACCCTTACCCTTACCCTTACCCTTACCCTTGCTTTTACCCTTAAGCTTACCCTTACCCTTACCCTTACCCTTACCCTTACCCTTACCCTTACCCTTACCCTTACCCTCACCCTTACCCTTACCCTTACCCTTACCCTTACCCTTGCTTTTACCCTTAAGCTTACCCTTACCCTTACCCTTACCCTTACCCTTACCCTTACCCTTGCTTTTACCCTTAAGCTTACCCTTACCCTTACTCTTACCCCTACCCTTACCCTTACCCTTACCCTTACCCTTACCCTTACCCTTACCCTTACCCTTACCCTTACCCTTGCTTTTACCCTTAGGCGCACCCTCACCTTTACCCTTACCCTTACCCTTACCCTTACCCTTACCCTTACCCTTACCCTTACCCTTACCCTTGCTTTTACCCTTAAGCTTACCCTTACCCTTACCCTTACCCTTACCCTTAGCCTTACCCTTACCCTTGCTTTTACCCTTAAGCTTACCCTTACCCTTACCCTTACCCTTACCCTTACCCTTACCCTTACCCTTACCCTTACCCTTACCCTTACCCTTACCCTTACCCTTACCCTTACCCTTACCCTTGCTTTTACCCTTAAGCTTACCCTTACCCTTACCCTTACCCTTACCCTTACCCTTACCCTTACCCTTACCCTTACCCTTACCCTTACCCTTGCTTTTACCCTTAAGCTTACCCTTACCCATACCCTTACCCTTACCCTTACCCTTACCCTTACCCTTACCCTTACCCTTACCCTTACCCTTACCCTTACCCTTACCCTTACCCTTACCCTTACCCTTACCCTTACTTAGGGTAAGGGTAAGGGTAAGCTTAAGGGTAAAAGCAAGGGTAAGGGTAAGGGTAAGGGTAAGGGTAAGGGTAAGGGTTAGGGTAAGGGTAAGGGTAAGCTTAAGGGTAAGGGTAAGTGTAAGGGTAAGGGTAAGGGTAAGCTTAAGGGTAAAAGCAAGGGTAAGGGTAAGGGTAAGGGTAAGGGTAAGGGTAAGCTTAAGGGTAAGGGTAAGGGTAAGGGTAAGGGTAAGCTTAAGGGTAAAAGCAAGGGTAAGGTTAAGGGTAAGGGTAAGGGTAAGGGTAAGGGTAAGGGTAAGCTTAAGGGTAAGGGTAAGGGTAAGGGTAAGGGTAAGCTTAAGGGTAAAAGCAAGGGTAAGGGTAAGGGTAAGGGTAAGGGTAAGGGTAAGGGTAACGGTAAGGGTAAGGGTAAGGGTAAGGGTAAGCTTAAGGGTAAGGGTAAGGGTAAGGGTAAGCTTAAGGGTAAAAGCAAGGGTAAGGGTAAGGGTAAAGGTAAGGGTAAGGGTAAGCTAAAGGGTAAAAGCAAGGGTAAGGGTAAGGGTAAGGGTACGGGTAAGGGTAAGGGTAAGGGTAAGGGTAAGGGTAAGGGTAAGGGTAAGCTTAAGGGTAAGGGTAAGGGTAAGGGTAAGCTTAAGGGTAAAAGCAAGGGTAAGGGTAAGGGTAAGGGTAAGGGTAAGGGTAAAGGTAAGGGTAAGCCTAAGGGTAAAAGCAAGGGTAAGGGTAAGGGTAAGGGTAAGGGTAAGGGTAAGGGTAAGGGTAAGGGTAAGGGTAAGGGTAAGGGTAAGGGTAAGGGTAAGGGTAAGGGTAAGCTTAAGGGTAAAAGCAAGGGTAAGGGTAAGGGTAAGGGTTAGGGTAAGGGTAAGGGTAAGGGTAAGGGTAAGGGTAAGCTTAAGGGTAAAAGCAAGGGTAAGGGTAAGGGTAAGGGTAAGGGTAAGGGTAAGGGTAAGGGTAAGGGTAAGGGTAAGGGTAAGCTTAAGGGTAAAAGCAAGGGTAAGGGTAAGGGTAAGGGTAAGGGTAAGGGTTAGGGTAAGGGTAAAGGTAAGGGTAAGCCTAAGGATAAAAGCAAGGGTAAGGGTAAGGGTAAGGGTAAGGGTAAGGGTAAGGGTAAGGGTAAGGGTTAGGGTAAGGGTAAGGGTAAGGGTTAGAGTAAGGGTAAGGGTAAGGGTAAGCTTAAGGGTAAAAGCAAGGGTAAGGGTAAGGGTAAGGGTAAGGGTAAGCCTAAGGGTAAAAGCAAGGGTAAGGGTAAGGTTAAGGGTAAGGGTAAGGGTAAGCTTAAGGGTAAAAGCAAGGGTAAGGGTAAGGGTAAGGGTAAGGGTAAGGGTAAGCTTAAGGGTAAAAGCAAGGGTAAGGGTAAGGGTGAGGGTAAGGGTAAGGGTAAGGGTAAGGGTAAAGGTAAGGGTAAGCCTAAGAGTAAAAGCAAGGGTAAGGGTAAGGGTAAGGGTAAGGGTAAGGGTAAGGGTAAAGGTAAGGGTAAGGGTAAGGGTAAGGGTAAGGGTAAGGGTAAGGGTAAGCTTAAGGGTAAAAGCAAGGGTAAGGATAAGGGTAAGGGTAAGGGTAAGGGTAAGGGTAAGGGTAAGGGTAAGCTTGAGGGTAAAAGCAAGGGTAAGGGTAAGGGTAAGGGTAAGGGTAAGGGTAAGGGTAAGGGTAAGGGTAAGGGTAAGGGTAAGCTTAAGGGTAAAAGCAAGGGTAAGGGTTAGGGTAAGGGTAAGGGTAAGGGTAAGGGTAAGGGTAAGCTTAAGGGTAAAAGCAAGGGTAAGGGTAAGGGTAAGGGTAAGGGTAAGGGTAAGCTTACCCTTACCCTTACCCTTACCCTTGCTTTTACCCTTGAGCTTACCCTTACCCTTACCCTTACCCTTACCCTTACCCTTACCCTTACCCTTATCCTTACCCTTGCTTTTACCCTTAAGCTTACCCTTACCCTTACCCTTACCCTTACCCTTACCCTTACCCTTACCCTTACCCTTGCTTTTACTCTTAGGCTTACCCTTACCTTTACCCTTACACTTACCCTTACCCTTACCCTCACCCTTACCCTTACCCTTGCTTTTACCCTTAAGCTTACCCTTACCCTTACCCTTACCCTTACCCTTACCCTTGCTTTTACCCTTAAGCTTACCCTTACCCTTACCCTTAACCTCACCCTTACCCTTGCTTTTACCCTTAGGCTTACCCTTACCCTTACCCTTACCCTTACCCTTGCTTTTACTCTTAAGCTTACCCTTACCCTTACCCTTACTCTTACCCTTACCCTTACCCTTACCCTTACCCTTACCCTTACCCTTACCCTTACCCTTACCCTTACCCTTACCCTTACCCTTACCCTTACCCTTGCTTTTACCCTTAGGCTTACCCCTACCTTTACCCTTACCCTAACCCTTACCCTTACCCTTACCCTTACCCTTACCATTGCTTTTACCCTTAAGCTTACCCTTACCCTTACCCTTACCCTTACCCTTACCCTTACCCTTACCCTTACCCTTACCCTTACCCTTACCCTTGCCTTTACCCTTAAGCTTACCCTTACCCTTACCCTTACCCTTACCCTTACCCTTACCCTTACCCTTACCCTTACCCTTACCCTTACCCTTGCTTTTACCCTTAAGCTTACCCTTACCCTTACCCTTACCCTTACCCTTACCCTTACCCTTACCCTTGCTTTTACCCTTAGGCTTACCCTTACCTTTACCCTTACCCTTACCCTTACCCTTACCCTTGCTTTTACCCTTAAGCTTACCCTTACCCTTACCCTTACCCTTAAGCTTACCCTTACCCTTACCCTTACCCTTACCCTTACCCTTACCCTTACCCTTACCCTTACCCTTACCCTTACCCTTACCCTTACCCTTACCCTTGCTTTTACCCTTAAGCTTACCCTTACCCTTACCCTTACCCTTACCCTTACCCTTGCTTTTACCCTAAAGCTTACCCTTACCCTTACCCTTACCCTTAAGCTTACCCTTACCCTTACCCTTACCCTTACCCTTACCCTTGCTTTTACCCTTAAGCTTACCCTTACCCTTTACCCTTACCCTTACCCTTAAGCTTACCCTTACCCTTACCCTTACCCTTACCCTTACCCTTACCCTTACCCTTACCCTTGCTTTTACCCTTAAGCTTACCCTTACCCTTACCCTAAGTAAGGGTAAGGGTAAGGGTAAGGGTAAGGGTAAGGGTAAGGGTAAGGGTAAGGGTAAGGGTAAGGGTAAGGGTAAGCTTAAGGGTAAAAGCAAGGGTAAGGGTAAGGGTAAGGGTAAGGGTAAGGGTAAGGGTAAGGGTAAGGGTAAGGGTAAGGGTAAGGGTAAGGGTAAGGGTAAGGGTAAGGGTAAGCTTAAGGGTAAGGGTAAGGGTAAGGGTAAGGGTAAGCCTAAGGGTAAAAGCAAGGGTAAGGGTAAGGGTAAGGGTAAGGGTAAGCTTAAGGGTAAAAGCAAGGGTAAGGGTAAGGCTAAGGGTAAGGGTAAGGGTAAGGGTAAGGGTAAGCTTAAGGGTAAAAGCAAGGGTAAGGGTAAGGGTAAGGGTAAGGGTAAGGGTAAGGGTAAGGGTAAAGGTGAGGGTAAGCCTAAGGGTAAAAGCAAGGGTAAGGGTAAGGGTAAGGGTAAGGGTAAGGGTAAGGGTAAGGGTAGGGGTAAGAGTAAGGGTAAGGGTAAGCTTAAGGGTAAAAGCAAGGGTAAGGGTAAGGGTAAGGGTAAGGGTAAGGGTAAGGGTAAGCTTAAGGGTAAAAGCAAGGGTAAGGGTAAGGGTAAGGGTAAGGGTAAGGGTAAGGGTAAGGGTAAGGGTAAGGGTAAGGGTAAGGGTAAGGGTAAGGGTAAGGGTAAGGGTAAGGGTAAGGGTAAGGGTAAGCTAAAGGGTAAAAGCAAGGGTAAGGGTAAGGGTAAGGGTAAGGGTAAGGGTAAGGGTAATGGTAAGGGTAAAGGTAAGGGTAAGCCTAAGGGTAAAAGCAAGGGTAAGGGTAAGGGTAAGGGTAAGGGTAAGGGTACGGGTAAGGGTAAGGGTAAGGGTAAGGGTAAGGGTAAGGGTAAGGGTAAGGGTAAGCTTAAGGGTAAAAGCAAGGGTAAGGGTAAGGGTAAGGGTAAGGGTAAGGGTAAGGGTAAGGGTAAGGGTAAGCTTAAGGGTAAGGGTAAGGGTAAGGGTAAGGGTAAGCTTAAGGGTAAAAGCAAGGGTAAGGGTAAGGGTAAGGGTAAGGGTAAGGGTAAGCTTAAGGGTGAAAGCAAGGGTAAGGGTAAGGGTAAGGGTAAGGGTAAGGGTAAGGGTAAGGGTAAGCTTAAGGGTAAGGGTAAGGGTAAGGGTAAGGGTAAGCTTAAGGGTAAAAGCAAGGGTAAGGGTAAGAGTAAGGGTTAGGGTAAGGGTAAGGGTAAGGGTAAGGGTAAGGGTAAGGGTAAGGGTGAGCTTAAGGGTAAAAGCAAGGGTAAGGGTAAGGGTAAGGGTAAGGGTAAGGGTAAAGTTAAGGGTAAGGGTAAGCTTAAGGGTAAAAGCAAGGGTAAGGGTAAGGGTAAGGGTAAGGGTAAGGGTAAGGGTAAGGGTAAGGGTAAGGGTAAGGGTAAGGGTAAGGGTAAGGGTAAAGGTAAGGGTAAGCCTAAGGGTAAAAGCCCTTACCCTTACCCTTACCCTTACCCTTGCTTTTACCCTTAGGCTTACCCTCACCTTTACCCTTACCCTTACCCTTACCCTTACCCTTACCCTTACCCTTACCCTTGCTTTTACCCTTAAGCTTACCCTTACCCTTACACTTACCCTTACCCTTAGCCTTACCCTTACCCTTGCTTTTACCCTTAAGCTTACCCTTACCCTTACCCTTACCCTTGCTTTTACCCTTAGGCTTACCCTTACCCTTACCCTTACCCTTACCCTTGCTTTTACCCTTAAGCTTACCCTTACCCTTACCCTAAGTAAGGGTAAGGGTAAGGGTAAGGGTAAGGGTAAGGGTAAGGGTAAGGGTAAGGGTAAGGGTAAGGGTAAGGGTAAGGGTAAGGGTAAGGGTAAGCTTAAGGGTAAAAGCAAGGGTAAGGGTAAGGGTAAAGGTAAGGGTAAGGGTAAGGGTAAGGGTAAGGGTAAGGGTAAGGGTAAGGGTAAGCTTGAGGGTAAGGGTAAGGGTAAGGGTAAGGGTAAGCCTAAGGGTAAAAGCAAGGGTAAGGGTAAGGGTAAGGGTAAGGGTAAGGGTAAGCTTAAGGGTAAAAGCAAGGGTAAGGGTAAGGCTAAGGGTAAGGGTAAGACCCTTACCCTTACCCTCACCCTTACCCTTGCTTTTACCCTTAAGCTTACTCTTACCCTTACCCTTACCCTTACCCTTAAGCTTACCCTTACCCTTACCCTTACCCTTACCCTTACCCTTACCCTTACCCTTACCCTTACCCTTGACCTTACCCTTGCTTTTACCCTTAAGCTTACCCTTACCCTTACCCTTACCCTTACCCTTACCCTTGCTTTTACCCTTAAGCTTACCCTTACCCTTACCCTTACCCTTAAGCTTTCCCTTACCCTTACCCTTACCCTTACCCTTACCCTTACCCTTACCCTTACCCTTACCCTTACCCTTACCCTTACCCTTACCCTTACCCTTACCCTTACCCTTACCCTTACCCTTACCCTTACCCTTGCTTTTACCCTTAAGCTCACCCTTACCCTTACCCTTACCCTTACCCTTAAGCTTACCCTTACCCTTACCCTTACCCTTACCCTCACCCTTACCCTTACCCTTGCTTTTACCCTTAAGCTTACCCTTACCCTTACCCTTACCCTTATCCTTAAGCTTACCCTTAGCCTTACCCTTACCCTTACCCTTACCCTTACCCTTACCCTTGCTTTTACCCTTAAGCTTACCCTTACCCTTACCCTTACCCTTACCCTTAAGCTTACCCTTACCCTTACCCTTACCCTTACCCTTACCCTTACCCTTACCCTTACCCTTACCCTTACCCTTACCCTTGCTTTTACCCTTAAGCTTACCCTTACCCTTACCCTTACCCTTACCCTTGCTTTTACCCTTAAGCTTACCCTTACCCTTACCCTTACCCTTACCCTTAAGCTTACCCTTACCCTTAACCTTACCCTTACCCTTACCCTTACCCTTACCCTTACCCTTACCCTTACCCTTACCCTTACCCTTACCCTTACCCTTACCCTTGCTTTTACCCTTAAGCTTACCCTTACCCTTACCCTTAACCTAACCCTTACCCTTACCCTTACCCTTACCCTTACCCTTGCTTTTACCCTTAGGCTTACCCTTACCTTTAGCCTTACCCTTACCCTTACCCTTACCCTTACCCTTACCCTTACCCTTACCCTTACCCTTACCCTTACCTTTACCCTTACCCTTGCTTTTACCCTTAAGCTTACCCTTACCCTTACCCTTACCCTTACCCTTACCCTTACTCTTGCTTTTACCGTTAAGCTTACCCTTACCCTTACCCTTACCCTTACCCTTACCCTTGCTTTTACCCTTAGGCTTACCCTTACCCTTTCCCTTACCCTTACCCTTGCTTTTACCCTTAAGCTTACCCTTACCCTTACCCTTACCCTTACCCTTACCCTTACCCTTACCCTTACCCTTACCCTTACCCTTACCCTTACCCTAACCCTTACCCTTACCCTTACCCTTACCCTTACCCTTACCCTTGCTTTTACCCTTAGGCTTACCCTTACCTTTACCCTTACCCTTACCATTACCCTTACCCTTACCCTTACCCTTGCTTTTACCCTTAAGCTTACCCTTACCCTTACCCTTACCCTTACCCTTACCCTTACCCTTACCCTTACCCTTACCCTTACCCTTACCCTTACCCTTACCCTTGCTTTTACCCTTAAACTTACCCTTACCCTTACCCTTACCCTTACCCTTACCCTTACCCTTACCCTTACCCTTACCCTCACCCTTGCTTTTACCCTTAAGCTTACCCTTACCCTTACCCTTACCCTTACCCTTACCCTTACCCTTGCTTTTACCCTTAAGCTTACCCTTACCCTTACCCTTACCCTTGCTTTTACCCTTAGGCTTACCCTTACCCTTACCCTTACCCTTACCCCTGCTTTTACCCTTAAGCTTACCCTTACCCTTACCCTTACTCTTACCCTTACCCTTACCCTTACCCTTACCCTTGCTTTTACCCTTAGGCTTACCCTTACCTTTACCCTTACCCTTACCCTTACCCTTACCCTTACCCTTACCCTTACCCTTGCTTTTACCCTTAAGCTAACCCTTACCCTTACCCTTACCCTTACCCTTACCCTTACCCTTACCCTTAACCTTACCCTTACCCTTGCTTTTACCCTTAAGCTCACCCTTACCCTTACCCTTACCCTTACCCTTACACTTACCCTTACCCTGACCCTTACCCTTGCTTTTACCCTTATGCTTACCCTTACTCTTACCCTTACCCTTACCCTTAAGCTTACCCTTACCCTTACCCTTACCCTTACCCTTACCCTTACCCTTACCCTTACCCTTGCTTTTACCCTTAAGCTTACCCTTACCCTTACCCTTACCCTTACCCTTACCCTTGCTTTTACCCTTAAGCTTACCCTTACCCTTACCCTTAACCTTAAGCTTACCCTTACCCTTACCCTTACCCTTACCCTTACCCTTACCCTTGCTTTTACCCTTAAGCTTACCCTTACCCTTACCCTAACCCTTACCCTTAACCTTACCCTTACCCTTACCCTTACCCTTACCCTTACCCTTACCCTTACCCTTACCCTTGCTTTTACCCTTAGGCTTACCCTTACCTTTACCCTTACCATTACCCTTACCCTAACCCTTACCCTTACCCTTACCCTTACCTTTACCCTTGCTTTTACCCTTAAGCTTACCCTTACCCTTACCCTTACCCTTACCCTTACCCTTACCCTTACCCTTACCCTTACCCTTACCCTTACCCTTGCTTTTACCCTTAAGCTTACCCTTACCCTTACCCTTACCCTTACCCTTACCCTTACCCTTACCCTTACCCTTACCCTTACCCTTACCCTTACCCTTACCCTTACCCTTACCCTTACCCTTACCCTTGCTTTTACCCTTAAGCTTACCCTTACCCTTACCCTTACTCTTACCCTTACCCTTACCCTTACCCTTACCCTTGCTTTTACCCTTAAGCTTACCCTTACCCTTACCTTTACCCTTACCCTTACCCTTACCCTTACCCTTACCCTTACCCTTACTCTTACCCTTACCCTCACCCTTACCCTTGCTTTTACCCTTAGGCTTACCCTTACCTTTAGCCTTATCCTTACCCTTACCCTTACCCTTACCCTTACCCTTACCCTTGCTTTTACCCTTAAGCTTACCCTTACCCTTACCCTTACCCTTACCCTTACCCTTACCCTTACCCTTACCCTTGCTTTTACCCTTAAGCTTACCCTTACCCTAACCCTTACCCTTACACTTACCCTTGCTTTTACCCTTAGGCTTACCCTTACCCTTACCCTTACCCTAACCCTTAAGCTTACCCTTACCCTTACCCTTACCCTTACCCTCACCCTTACCCTTACCCTTACCCTTACCCTTACCCTTACCCTTACCCTTGCTTTTACCCTTAAGCTTACCCTTACCCTTACCCTTACTCTTACCCTTACCCTTACCCTTACCCTTACCATTACCCTTGCTTTGACCCTTAGGCTTACCCTTACCTTTACCCTTACCCTTACCCTTACCCTTACCCTTACCCTTACCCTTACCCTTACCCTTACCCTTACCCTTGCTTTTACCCTTAAGCTTACCCTTACCCTTACCCTTACCCTTACCCTTACCCTTACCCTTACCCTTACCCTTACCCTTACCCTTGCTTTTACCCTTAAGCTTACCCTTACCCTTACCCTTACCCTTACCCTTACCCTTACTTTTACCCTTAGGCTTACCCTTACCCTTACCCTTACCCTTACCCTTGCTTTTACCCTTAAGCTTACCCTTACCCTTACCCTTACCCTTACCCTTACCCTTACCCTTACCCTTACCCTTACCCTTACCCTTACCCTTACCCTTACCCTTACCCTTGCTTTTACCCTTAGGCTTAACCTTACCTTTACCCTTACCCTTACCCTTACCCTTACTCTTACCCTTACCCTTACCCTCACCCTTACCCTTACCCTTACCCTTACCCTTACCCTTACCCTTACCCTTGCTTTTACCCTTAAGCTTACCCTTACCCTTACCCTTACCCTTACCCTTACCCTTACCCTTACCCTTACCCTTGCTTTTACCCTTAAGCTTACCCTTACCCTTACCCTTACCCTTACCCTCACCCTTACCCTTACCCTTACACTTGCTTATACCCTTAAGCTTACCCTTACCCTTACCCTTACCCTTACCCTTACCCTTACCCTTACCCTTACCCTTACCCTTACCCTTACCCTTACCCTTACCCTTACCCTTACCCTTGCTTTTACCCTTAGGCTTACCCTTACCTTTACCCTTACCCTTACCCTTACCCTAACCCTTACCCTTACCCTTACCCTTGCTTTTACCCTTAAGCTTACCCTTACCCTTACCCTTACTCTTACCCTTACCCTAACCCTTACCCTTGCTTTTACCCTTAAGCTTACCCTTACCCTTACCCTTACCCTTACCCTTACCCTTACCCTTACCCTTACCCTTACCCTTACCCTTACCCTTACCCTTACCCTTACCCTTACCCTTACCCTTACCCTTACCCTTGCTTTTACCCTTAAGCTTACCCTTACCCTTACCCTTACCCTTACCCTTACCCTTACCCTTACCCTTACCCTTATCCTTACCCTTGCTTTTACCCTTAAGCTTACCCTTACCCTTACCCTTACCCTTACCCTTACCCTTACCCTTACCCTTACCCTTACCCTTACCCTTACCCTTACCCTTGCTTTTACTCTTAGGCTTACCCTTACCTTTACCCTTACCCTTACCCTTACCCTTACCCTTACCCTCACCCTTACCCTTACCCTTGCTTTTACCCTTAAGCTTACCCTTACCCTTACCCTTACCCTCACCCTTACCCTTGCTTTTACCCTTAAGCTTACGCTTACCCTTACCCTTAACCTTACCCTTACCCTTGCTTTTACCCTTAGGCTTACCCTTACCCTTACCCTTACCCTTACCCTTGCTTTTACCCTTAAGCTTACCCTTACCCTTACCCTTACCCTTACCCTTACCCTTACCCTTACCCTTACCCTTACCCTTGCTTTTACCCTTAAGCTTACCCTTACCCTTACCCTTACCCTTACCCTTACCCTTACCCTTACCCTTACCCTTGCTTTTACCCTTAAGCTTACCCTTACCCTTACCCTTACCCTTACCCTTGCTTTTACCCTTAAGCTTACCCTTACCCTTACCCTTACCCTTACCCTTAAGCTTACCCTTACCCTTACCCTTACCCTTACCCTTACCCTTACCCTTACCCTTACCCTTACCCTTACCCTTACCCTTACCCTTGCTTTTACCCTTAAGCTTACCCTTACCCTTACCCTTAACCTTACCCTTACCCTTACCCTTACCCTTACCCTTACCCTTGCTTTTACCCTTAGGCTTACCCTTACCTTTACCCTTACCCTTACCCTTACCCTTACCCTTACCCTTACCCTTACCCTTACCCTTACCCTTACCTTTACCCTTACCCTTGCTTTTACCCTTAAGCTTACCCTTACCCTTACCCTTACCCTTACCCTTACCCTTACTCTTGCTTTTACCCTTAGGCTTACCCTTACCCTTACCCTTACCCTTACCCTTACCCTTGCTTTTACCCTTAGGCTTACCCTTACCCTTTCCCTTACCCTTACCCTTGCTTTTACCCTTAAGCTTACCCTTACCCTTACCCTTACCCTTACCCTTACCCTTACCCTTACCCTTACCCTTACCCTTACCCTTACCCTTACCCTTACCCTTACCCTTACCCTTACCCTAACCCTTACCCTTACCCTTACCCTTACCCTTACCCTTGCTTTTACCCTTAGGCTTACCCTTACCTTTACCCTTACCCTTACCCTTACCCTTACCCTTACCCTTGCTTTTACCCTTAAGCTTACCCTTACCCTTACCCTTACCCTTACCCTTACCCTTACCCTTACCCTTACCCTTAGCCTTACCCTTGCTTTTACCCTTAAACATACCCTTACCCTTACCCTTACCCTTACCCTTACCCTTACCCTCACCCTTGCTTTTACCCTTAAGCTTACCCTTACCCTTACCCTTACCCTTACCCTTACCCTTACCCTTACCCTTGCTTTTACCCTTAAGCTTACCCTTACCCTTACCCTTACCCTAACCCTTACCCTTGCTTTTACCCTTAGGCTTACCCTTACCCTTACCCTTACCCTTACCCCTGCTTTTACCCTTAAGCTTACCCTTACCCTTACCCTTACTCTTACCCTTACCCTTACCCTTACCCTTACCCTTGCTTTTACCCTTAGGCTTACCCTTACCTTTACCCTTACCCTTACCCTTACCCTTACCCTTACCCTTACCCTTACCCTTACCCTTACCCTTACCCTTGCTTTTACCCTTAAGCTAACCCTTACCCTTACCCTTACCCTTACCCTTACCCTTACCCTTAACCTTACCCTTACCCTTGCTTTTACCCTTAAGCTCACCCTTACCCTTACCCTTACCCTTACCCTTACACTTACCCTTACCCTGACCCTTACCCTTGCTTTTACCCTTAAGCTTACCCTTACTCTTACCCTTACCCTTACCCTTAAGCTTACCCTTACCCTTACCCTTAGCCTTACCCTTACCCTTACCCTTACCCTTACCCTTGCTTTTACCCTTAAGCTTACCCTTACGCTTACCCTTACCCTTACCCTTACCCTTGCTTTTACCCTTAAGCTTACCCTTACCCTTACCCTTACCCTTAAGCTTACCCTTACCCTTACCCTTACCCTTACCCTTACCCTTACCCTTACCCTTGCTTTTACCCTTAAGCTTACCCTTACCCTTACCCTTACCCTTACCCTTACCCTAACCCTTACCCTTAGCCTTACCCTTACCCTTACCCTTACCCTTACCCTTACCCTTGCTTTTACCCTTAGGCTTACCCTTACCTTTACCCTTACCATTACCCTTACCCTTACCCTTACCCTTACCCTTACCCTTACCCTTACCCTTGCTTTTACCCTTAAGCTTACCCTTACCCTTACCCTTACCCTTACCCTTACCCTTACCCTTACCCTTACCCTTACCCTTACCCTTACCCTTACCCTTACCCTTACCCTTGCTTTTACCCTTAAGCTTACCCTTACCCTTACCCTTACTCTTACCCTTACCCTTACCCTTACCCTTACCCTTACCCTTACCCTTACCCTTACCCTTACCCTTACCCTTACCCTTACCCTTACCCTTACCCTTGCTTTTACCCTTAAGCTTACCCTTACCCTTACCCTTACCCTTACCCTTACCCTTACCCTTACCCTTACCCTTGCTTTTACCCTTAAGCTTACCCTTACCCTTACCCTTACCCTTACCCTTGCTTTTACCCTTAAGCTTACCCTTACCCTTACCTTTACCCTTACCCTTACCCTTACCCTTACCCTTACCCTTACTCTTACCCTTACCCTTACCCTTACCCTTGCTTTTACCCTTAGGCTTACCCTTACCTTTAGCCTTACCCTTACCCTTACCCTTACCCTTACCCTTACCCTTACCCTTGCTTTTACCCTTAAGCTCACCCTTACCCTTACCCTTACCCTTACCCTTACCCTTACCCTTACCCTTACCCTTGCTTTTACCCTTAAGCTTACCCTTACCCTTACCCTTACCCTTACACTTACCCTTGCTTTTACCCTTAGGCTTACCCTTACCCTTACCCTTACCCTTACCCTTAAGCTTACCCTTACCCTTACCCTTACCCTTACCCTCACCCTTACCCTTACACTTACCCTTACCCTTACCCTTACCCTTACCCTTACCCTTACCCTTGCTTTTACCCTTAAGCTTACCCTTACCCTTACCCTTACTCTTACCCTTACCCTTACCCTTACCCTTACCCTTACCCTTGCTTTGACCCTTAGGCTTACCCTTACCTTTACCCTTACCCTTACCCTTACCCTTACCCTTACCCTTACCCTTACCCTTACCCTTACCCTTACCCTTGCTTTTACCCTTAAGCTTACCCTTACCCTTACCCTTACCCTTACCCTTACCCTTGCTTTTACCCTTAAGCTTACCCTTACCCTTACCTTTACCCTTACCCTTACCCTTACCCTTACCCTTACCCTTACTCTTACCCTTACCCTTACCCTTACCCTTGCTTTTACCCTTAGGCTTACCCTTACCTTTAGCCTTACCCTTACCCTTACCCTTACCCTTACCCTTACCCTTACCCTTACCCTTGCTTTTACCCTTAAGCTTACCCTTACCCTTACCCTTACCCTTACCCTTACCCTTACCCTTACCCTTACCCTTGCTTTTACCCTTAAGCTTACCCTTACCCTTACCCTTACCCTTACACTTACCCTTGCTTTTACCCTTAGGCTTACCCTTACCCTTACCCTTACCCTTACCCTTAAGCTTACCCTTACCCTTACCCTTACCCTTACCCTCACCCTTACCCTTACACTTACCCTTACCCTTACCCTTACCCTTACCCTTACCCTTACCCTTGCTTTTACCCTTAAGCTTACCCTTACCCTTACCCTTACTCTTACCCTTACCCTTACCCTTACCCTTACCCTTACCCTTGCTTTGACCCTTAGGCTTACCCTTACCTTTACCCTTACCCTTACCCTTACCCTTACCCTTACCCTTACCCTTACCCTTACCCTTGCTTTTACCCTTAGGCTTACCCTTACCCTTACCCTTACCCTTACCCTTGCTTTTACCCTTAAGCTTACCCTTACCCTTACCCTTACCCTTACCCTTACCCTTACCCTTACCCTTACCCTTACCCTTACCCTTACCCTTACCCTTACCCTTACCCTTACCCTTACCCTTGCTTTTACCCTTAGGCTTAACCTTACCTTTACCCTTACCCTTACCCTTACCCTTACCCTTACTCTTACCCTTACCCTCACCCTTACCCTTACCCTTACCCTTACCCTTACCCTTACCCTTACCCTTGCTTTTACCCTTAAGCTTACCCTTACCCTTACCCTTACCCTTACCCTTACCCTTACCCTTACCCTTACCCTTACCCTTGCTTTTACCCTTAAGCTTACCCTCACCCTTACCCTTACCCTTACCCTCACCCTTACCCTTACCCTTACACTTGCTTATACCCTTAAGCTTACCCTTACCCTTACCCTTACCCTTACCCTTACCCTTACCCTTACCCTTACCCTTACCCTTACCCTTACCCTTACCCTTGCTTTTACCCTTAGGCTTACCCTTACCTTTACCCTTACCCTTACCCTTACCCTTACCCTTACCCTTACCCTTGCTTTTACCCTTAAGCTTACCCTTACCCTTACCCTTACTCTTACCCTTACCCTAACCCTTACCCTTGCTTTTACCCTTAAGCTTACCCTTACCCTTACCCTTACCCTTACCCTTACCCTTACCCTTACCCTTACCCTTACCCTTACCCTTGCTTTTACCCTTAAGCTTACCCTTACCCTTACCCTTACCCTTACCCTTACCCTTACCCTTACCCTTATCCTTACCCTTGCTTTTACCCTTAAGCTTACCCTTACCCTTACCCTTACCCTTACCCTTACCGTTACCCTTACCCTTACCCTTACCCTTACCCTTACCCTTGCTTTTACTTTTAGGCTTACCCTTACCTTTACCCTTACCCTTACCCTTACCCTTACCCTCACCCTTACCCTTACCCTTGCTTTTACCCTTAAGCTTACCCTTACCCTTACCCTTACCCTCACCCTTACCCTTGCTTTTACCCTTAAGCTTACCCTTACCCTTACCCTTAACCTTACCCTTACCCTTGCTTTTACCCTTAGGCTTACCCTCACCCTTACCCTTACCCTTACCCTTGCTTTTACCCTTAAGCTTACCCTTACCCTTACCCTTACTCTTACCCTTACCATTACCCTTACCCTTACCCTTACCCTTACCCTTACCCTTACCCTTACCCTTACCCTTACCCTTACCCTTACCCTTGCTTTTACCCTTAGGCTTACCCTTACCTTTACCCTTACCCTAACCCTTACCCTTACCCTTACCCTTACACTTACCCTTGCTTTTACCCTTAAGCTTACCCTTACCCTTACCCTTACCCTTACCCTTACCCTTACCCTTACCCTTACCCTTACCCTTACCCTTACCCTTACCCTTACCCTTACCCTTACCCTTACCCTTACCCTTACCCTTACCCTTACCCTTGCTTTTACCCTTAGGCTTACCCTTACCTTTACCCTTACCCTTACCCTTACCCTTACCCTTACCCTTACCCTTGCTTTTACCCTTAAGCTTACCCTTACCCTTACCCTTACCCTTAAGCTTACCCTTACCCTTACCCTTACCCTTACCCTTACCCTTACCCTTACCCTTACCCTTACCCTTACCCTTACCCTTACCCTTACCCTTACCCTTACCCTTGCTTTTACCCTTAAGCTTACCCTTACCCTTACCCTTACCCTTACCCTTACCCTTGCTTTTACCCTTAAGCTTACCCTTACCCTTACCCTTACCCTTAAGCTTACCCTTACCCTTACCCTTACCCTTACCCTTACCTTTACCTTTACCCTTACCCTTACCCTTACCCTTACCCTTACCCTTACCCTTGCTTTTACCCTTAAGCTTACCCTTACCCTTACCCTTACCCTTACCCTTAAGCTTACCCTTACCCTTACCCTTACCCTTACCCTTACCCTTAACCTTACCCTTGCTTTTACCCTTAAGCTTACCCTTACCCTTACCCTTACCCTTACCCTCACCCTTACCCTTACCCTTACACTTGCTTATACCCTTAAGCTTACCCTTACCCTTACCCTTACCCTTACCCTTACCCTTACCCTTACCCTTACCCTTACCCTCACCCTTACCCTTGCTTTTACCCTTAGGCTTACCCTTACCTTTACCCTTACCCTTACCCTTACCCTTACCCTTACCCTTACCCTTACCCTTGCTTTTACCCTTAAGCTTACCCTTACCCTTACCCTTACTCTTACCCTTACCCTAACCCTTACCCTTGCTTTTACCCTTAAGCTTACCCTTACCCTTACCCTTACCCTTACCCTCACCCTTACCCTTACCCTTACCCTTACCCTTACCCTTACCCTTACCCTTACCCTTACCCTTACCCTTACCCTTGCTTTTACCCTTAAGCTTACCCTTACCCTTACCCTTACCCTTACCCTTACCCTTACCCTTACCCTTACCCTTATCCTTACCCTTGCTTTTACCCTTAAGCTCACCCTTACCCTTACCCTTACCCTTACCCTTACCCTTACCCTTACCCTTACCCTTACCCTTACCCTTGCTTTTACTCTTAGGCTTACCCTTACCTTTACCCTTACCCTTACCCTTACCCTTACCCTTACCCTTACCCTCACCCTTACCCTTACCCTTGCTTTTACCCTTAAGCTTACCCTTACCCTTACCCTTACCCTCACCCTTACCCTTGCTTTTACCCTTACCCTTAACCTTACCCTTACCCTTGCTTTTACCCTTAGGCTTACCCTTACCCTTACCCTTACCCTTACCCTTGCTTTTACTCTTAGGCTTACCCTTACCTTTACCCTTACCCTTACCCTTACCCTTACCCTTACCCTCACCCTTACCCTTACCCTTGCTTTTACCCTTAAGCTTACCCTTACCCTTACCCTTACCCTCACCCTTACCCTTGCTTTTACCCTTGAGCTTACCCTTACCCTTACCCTTACCCTTACCCTTACCCTTGCTTTTACCCTTAAGCTTACCCTTACCCTTACCCTTACCCTTACCCTAACCCTTACCCTTAGCCTTACCCTTACCCTTACCCTTACCCTTACCCTTACCCTTGCTTTTACCCTTAGGCTTACCCTTACCTTTACCCTTACCATTACCCTTACCCTTACCCTTACCCTTACCCTTACCCTTACCCTTACCCTTGCTTTTACCCTTAAGCTTACCCTTACCCTTACCCTTACCCTTACCCTTACCCTTACCCTTACCCTTACCCTTACCCTTACCCTTACCCTTACCCCTACCCTTACCCTTACCCTTGCTTTTACCCTTAAGCTTACCCTTACCCTTACCCTTACCCTTACCCTTACCCTTACCCTTACCCTTACCCTTACCCTTACCCTTACCCTTACCCTTACCCTTTCCCTTACCCTTACCCTTGCTTTTACCCTTAAGCTTACCCTTACCCTTACCCTTACCCTTACCCTTACCCTTACCCTTACCCTTACCCTTGCTTTTACCCTTAAGCTTACCCTTACCCTTACCCTTACCCTTACCCTTGCTTTTACCCTTAAGCTTACCCTTACCCTTACCTTTACCCTTACCCTTACCCTTACCCTTACCCTTACCCTTACTCTTACCCTTACCCTTACCCTTACCCTTGCTTTTACCCTTAGGCTTACCCTTACCTTTAGCCTTACCCTTACCCTTACCCTTACCCTTACCCTTACCCTTACCCTTACCCTTACCCTTGCTTTTACCCTTAAGCTCACCCTTACCCTTACCCTTACCCTTACCCTTACCCTTACCCTTACCCTTACCCTTGCTTTTACCCTTAAGCTTACCCTTACCCTTACCCTTACCCTTACACTTACCCTTGCTTTTACCCTTAGGCTTACCCTTACCCTTACCCTTACCCTTACCCTTAAGCTTACCCTTACCCTTACCCTTACCCTTACCCTCACCCTTACCCTTACACTTACCCTTACCCTTACCCTTACCCTTACCCTTACCCTTACCCTTGCTTTTACCCTTAAGCTTACCCTTACCCTTACCCTTACTCTTACCCTTACCCTTACCCTTACCCTTACCCTTACCCTTGCTTTGACCCTTAGGCTTACCCTTACCTTTACCCTTACCCTTACCCTTACCCTTACCCTTACCCTTACCCTTACCCTTACCCTTACCCTTACCCTTACCCTTACCCTTACCCTTGCTTTTACCCTTAAGCTTACCCTTACCCTTACCCTTACCCTTACCCTTACCCTTACCCTTACCCTTACCCTTGCTTTTACCCTTAAGCTTACCCTTACCCTTACCCTTACCCTTACCCTTACCCTTGCTTTTACCCTTAGGCTTACCCTTACCCTTACCCTTACCCTTACCCTTGCTTTTACCCTTAAGCTTACCCTTACCCTTACCCTTACCCTTACCCTTACCCTTACCCTTACCCTTACCCTTACCCTTACCCTTACCCTTACCCTTACCCTTACCCTTACCCTTACCCTTACCCTTACCCTTGCTTTTACCCTTAGGCTTAACCTTACCTTTACCCTTACCCTTACCCTTACCCTTACCCTTACTCTTACCCTTACCCTTACCCTTACCCTTACCCTTACCCTTACCCTTACCCTTACCCTTACCCTTACCCTTGCTTTTACCCTTAAGCTTACCCTTACCCTTACCCTTACCCTTACCCTTACCCTTACCCTTACCCTTACCCTTGCTTTTACCCTTAAGCTTACCCTCACCCTTACCCTTACCCTTACCCTCACCCTTACCCTTACCCTTACACTTGCTTATACCCTTAAGCTTACCCTTACCCTTACCCTTACCCTTACCCTTATCCTTACCCTTACCCTTACCCTTACCCTTACCCTTACCCTTACCCTTACCCTTGCTTTTACCCTTAGGCTTACCCTTACCTTTACCCTTACCCTTACCCTTACCCTTACCCTTGCTTTTACCCTTAAGCTTACCCTTACCCTTACCCTTACTCTTACCCTTACCCTAACCCTTACCCTTGCTTTTACCCTTAAGCTTACCCTTACCCTTACCCTTACCCTTACCCTTACCCTTACCCTTACCCTTACCCTTACCCTTACCCTTACCCTTACCCTTACCCTTACCCTTACCCTTACCCTTGCTTTTACCCTTAAGCTTACCCTTACCCTTACCCTTACCCTTACCCTTACCCTTACCCTTACCCTTATCCTTACCCTTGCTTTTACCCTTAAGCTTACCCTTACCCTTACCCTTACCCTTACCGTTACCCTTACCCTTACCCTTACCCTTACCCTTACCCTTGCTTTTACTCTTAGGCTTACCCTTACCTTTACCCTTACCCTTACCCTTACCCTTACCCTCACCCTTACCCTTACCCTTGCTTTTACCCTTAAGCTTACCCTTACCCTTACCCTTACCCTCACCCTTACCCTTGCTTTTACCCTTAAGCTTACCCTTACCCTTACCCTTAACCTTACCCTTACCCTTGCTTTTACCCTTAGGCTTACCCTTACCCTTACCCTTACCCTTACCCTTGCTTTTACCCTTAAGCTTACCCTTACCCTTACCCTTACTCTTACCCTTACCATTACCCTTACCCTTACCCTTACCCTTACCCTTACCCTTACCCTTACCCTTACCCTTACCCTTACTCTTACCCTTACCCTTACCCTTACTCTTACCCTTACCCTTACCCTTACCCTTGCTTTTACCCTTAGGCTTACCCTTACCTTTAGCCTTACCCTTACCCTTACCCTTACCCTTACCCTTACCCTTACCCTTGCTTTTACCCTTAAGCTTACCCTTACCCTTACCCTTACCCTTACCCTTACCCTTACCCTTACCCTTACCCTTACCCTTGCTTTTACCCTTAAGCTTACCCTTACCCTTACCCTTACCCTTACACTTACCCTTGCTTTTACCCTTAGGCTTACCCTTACCCTTACCCTTACCCTTACCCTTAAGCTTACCCTTACCCTTACCCTTACCCTTACCCTCACCCTTACCCTTACACTTACCCTTACCCTTACCCTTACCCTTACCCTTACCCTTGCTTTTACCCTTAAGCTTACCCTTACCCTTACCCTTACTCTTACCCTTACCCTTACCCTTACCCTTACCCTTACCCTTACCCTTGCTTTGACCCTTAGGCTTACCCTTACCTTTACCCTTACCCTTACCCTTACCCTTACCCTTACCCTTACCCTTACCCTTACCCTTACCCTTACCCTTACCCTTACCCTTGCTTTTACCCTTAAGCTTACCCTTACCCTTACCCTTACCCTTACCCTTACCCTTACCCTTACCCTTACCCTTGCTTTTACCCTTAAGCTTACCCTTACCCTTACCCTTACCCTTACCCTTACCCTTGCTTTTACCCTTAGGCTTACCCTTACCCTTACCCTTACCCTTACCCTTGCTTTTACCCTTAAGCTTACCCTTACCCTTACCCTTACCCTTACCCTTACCCTTACCCTTACCCTTACCCTTACCCTTACCCTTACCCTTACCCTTACCCTTACCCTTACCCTTGCTTTTACCCTTAGGCTTAACCTTACCTTTACCCTTACCCTTACCCTTACCCTTACCCTTACTCTTACCCTTACCCTTACCCTTACCCTTACCCTTACCCTTACCCTTACCCTTACCCTTACCCTTGCTTTTACCCTTAAGCTTACCCTTACCCTTACCCTTACCCTTACCCTTACCCTTACCCTTACCCTTACCCTTACCCTTGCTTTTACCCTTAAGCTTACCCTCACCCTTACCCTTACCCTTACCCTCACCCTTACCCTTACCCTTACACTTGCTTATACCCTTAAGCTTACCCTTACCCTTACCCTTACCCTTACCCTTACCCTTACCCTTACCCTTACCCTTACCCTTACCCTTACCCTTACCCTTACCCTTACCCTTACCCTTGCTTTTACCCTTAGGCTTACCCTTACCTTTACCCTTACCCTTACCCTTACCCTTACCCTTACCCTTACCCTTGCTTTTACCCTTAAGCTTACCCTTACCCTTACCCTTACTCTTACCCTTACCCTAACCCTTACCCTTGCTTTTACCCTTAAGCTTACCCTTACCCTTACCCTTACCCTTACGCTAACCCTTACCCTTACCCTTACCCTTACCCTTACCCTTACCCTTACCCTTACCCTTACCCTTGCTTTTACCCTTAAGCTTACCCTTACCCTTACCCTTACCCTTACCCTTACCCTTACCCTTACCCTTATCCTTACCCTTGCTTTTACCCTTAAGCTTACCCTTACCCTTACCCTTACCCTTACCGTTACCCTTACCCTTACCCTTACCCTTACCCTTACCCTTGCTTTTACTCTTAGGCTTACCCTTACCTTTACCCTTACCCTTACCCTTACCCTTACCCTCACCCTTACCCTTACCCTTGCTTTTACCCTTAAGCTTACCCTTACCCTTACCCTTACCCTCACCCTTACCCTTGCTTTTACCCTTAAGCTTACCCTTACCCTTACCCTTAACCTTACCCTTACCCTTGCTTTTACCCTTAGGCTTACCCTTACCCTTACCCTTACCCTTACCCTTGCTTTTACCCTTAAGCTTACCCTTACACTTACCCTTACTCTTACCCTTACCATTACCCTTACCCTTACCCTTACCCTTACCCTTACCCTTACCCTTACCCTTACCCTTACCCTTACCCTTGCTTTTACCCTTAGGCTTACCCTTACCTTTACCCTTACCCTAACCCTTACCTTTACCCTTACCCTTACACTTACCCTTGCTTTTACCCTTAAGCTTACCCTTACCCTTACCCTTACCCTTACCCTTACCCTTACCCTTACCCTTACCCTTACCCTTACCCTTACCCTTACCCTTACCCTTACCCTTACCCTTACCCTTACCCTTGCTTTTACCCTTAGGCTTACCCTTACCTTTACCCTTACCCTTACCCTTACCCTTACCCTTACCCTTACCCTTGCTTTTACCCTTAAGCTTACCCTTACCCTTACCCTTACCCTTAAGCTTACCCTTACCCTTACCCTTACCCTTACCCTTACCCTTACCCTTACCCTTACCCTTACCCTTACCCTTACCCTTACCCTTACCCTTACCCTTACCCTTGCTTTTACCCTTAAGCTTACCCTTACCCTTACCCTTACCCTTACCCTTACCCTTGCTTTTACCCTTAAGCTTACCCTTACCCTTACCCTTACCCTTAAGCTTACCCTTACCCTTACCCTTACCCTTACCCTTACCCTTACCTTTACCTTTACCCTTACCCTTACCCTTACCCTTACCCTTACCCTTACCCTTACCCTTGCTTTTACCCTTAAGCTTACCCTTACCCTTACCCTTACCCTTACCCTTAAGCTTACCCTTACCCTTACCCTTACCCTTACCCTTACCCTTAACCTTACCCTTGCTTTTACCCTTAAGCTTACCCTTACCCTTACCCTTACCCTTACCCTCACCCTTACCCTTACCCTTACACTTGCTTATACCCTTAAGCTTACCCTTACCCTTACCCTTACCCTTACCCTTACCCTTACCCTTACCCTTACCCTTACCCTCACCCTTACCCTTGCTTTTACCCTTAGGCTTACCCTTACCTTTACCCTTACCCTTACCCTTACCCTTACCCTTACCCTTACCCTTACCCTTGCTTTTACCCTTAAGCTTACCCTTACCCTTACCCTTACTCTTACCCTTACCCTAACCCTTACCCTTGCTTTTACCCTTAAGCTTACCCTTACCCTTACCCTTACCCTTACCCTTACCCTTACCCTTACCCTTACCCTTACCCTTACCCTTACCCTTACCCTTACCCTTACCCTTACCCTTGCTTTTACCCTTAAGCTTACCCTTACCCTTACCCTTACCCTTACCCTTACCCTTACCCTTACCCTTATCCTTACCCTTGCTTTTACCCTTAAGCTCACCCTTACCCTTACCCTTACCCTTACCCTTACCCTTACCCTTACCCTTACCCTTACCCTTACCCTTGCTTTTACTCTTAGGCTTACCCTTACCTTCACCCTTACCCTTACCCTTACCCTTACCCTTACCCTCACCCTTACCCTTACCCTTGCTTTTACCCTTAAGCTTACCCTTACCCTTACCCTTACCCTCACCCTTACCCTTGCTTTTACCCTTAAGCTTACCCTTACCCTTACCCTTAACCTTACCCTTACCCTTGCTTTTACCCTTAGGCTTACCCTTACCCTTACCCTTACCCTTACCCTTGCTTTTACCCTTAAGCTTACCCTTACCCTTACCCTTACCCTTACCCTTACCCTTACCCTTAACCTTACCCTTACCCTTACCCTTGCTTTTACCCTTAAGCTTACCCTTACCCTTACCCTTACCCTTACCCTTACCCTTACCCTTACCCTTACCCTTACCCTTAACCTTACCCTTACCCCTGCTTTTACCCTTAAGCTTACCCTTACCCTTACCCTTACCCTTACCCTTGCTTTTACCCTTAAGCTTACCCTTACCCTTACCCTTACCCTTACCCTTAAGCTTACCCTTACCCTTACCCTTACCCTTACCCTTACCCTTACCCTTACCCTTACCCTTACCCTTACCCTTACCCTTACCCTTACCCTTACCCTTACCCTTACCCTTACCCTTGCTTTTACCCTTAAGCTTACCCTTACCCTTACCCTTACCCTTAACCTTACCCTTACCCTTACCCTTACCCTTACCCTTACCCTTGCTTTTACCCTTAGGCTTACCCTTACCTTTACCCTTACCCTTACCCTTACCCTTACCCTTACCCTTACCCTTACCCTTACCTTTACCCTTACCCTTGCTTTTACCCTTAAGCTTACCCTGACCCTTACCCTTACCCTTACCCTTACCCTTACTCTTGCTTTTACCCTTAAGCTTACCCTTACCCTTACCCTTACCCTTACCCTTACCCTTGCTTTTACCCTTAGGCTTACCCTTACCCTTTCCCTTACCCTTACCCTTGCTTTTACCCTTAAGCTTACCCTTACCCTTACCCTTACCCTTACCCTTACCCTTACCCTTACCCTTACCCTTACCCTCACCCTTACCCTTACCCTTACCCTTACCCTTACCCTAACCCTTACCCTTACCCTTACCCTTACCCTTACCCTTACCCTTGCTTTTACCCTTAGGCTTACCCTTACCTTTACCCTTACCCTTACCCTTACCCTTACCCTTACCCTTACCCTTGCTTTTACCCTTAAGCTTACCCTTACCCTTACCCTTACCCTTACCCTTACCCTTACCCTTACCCTTACCCTTACCCTTACCCTTACCCTCACCCTTACCCTTGCTTTTACCCTTAAACTTACCCTTACCCTTACCCTTACCCTTACCCTTACCCTTACCCTTACCCTTACCCTTACCCTCACCCTTGCTTTTACCCTTAAGCTTACCCTTACCCTTACCCTTACCCTTACCCTCACCCTTACCCTTGCTTTTACCCTTAAGCTTACCCTTACCCTTACCCTTACCCTTACCCTTACCCTTGCTTTTACCCTTAGGCTTACCCTTACCCTTACCCTTACCCTTACCCCTGCTTTTACCCTTAAGCTTACCCTTACCCTTACCCTTACTCTTACCCTTACCCTTACCCTTACCCTTACCCTTGCTTTTACCCTTAGGCTTACCCTTACCTTTACCCTTACCCTTACCCTTACCCTTACCCTTACCCTTACCCTTACCCTTACCCTTAACCTTACCCTTACCCTTGCTTTTACCCTTAGGCTTACCCTTACCCTTACCCTTACCCTTATCCTTGCTTTTACCCTTAAGCTTACCCTTACCCTTACCCTTACCCTTACCCTTACCCTTACCCTTACCCTTACCCTTACCCTTACCCTTGCTTTTACCCTTAAGCTTACCCTTACCCTTACCCTTACCCTTACCCTTACCCTTACCCTTACCCTTACCCTTAACCTTACCCTTACCCCTGCTTTTACCCTTAAGCTTACCCTCACCCTTACCCTTACCCTTACCCTTGCTTTTACCCTTAAGCTTACCCTTACCCTTACCCTTACCCTTACCCTTAAGCTTACCCTTACCCTTACCCTTACCCTTACCCTTACCCTTACCCTTACCCTTACCCTTACCCTTACCCTTACCCTTACCCTTACCCTTACCCTTACCCTTACCCTTACCCTTACCCTTACCCTTGCTTTTACCCTTAAGCTTACCCTTACCCTTACCCTTACCCTTAACCTTACCTTTACCCTTACCCTTACCCTTACCCTTACCCTTGCTTTTACCCTTAGGCTTACCCTTACCTTTACCCTTACCCTTACCCTTACCCTTACCCTTACCCTTACCCTTACCCTTACCCTTACCCTTACCTTTACCCTTACCCTTGCTTTTACCCTTAAGCTTACCCTGACCCTTACCCTTACCCTTACCCTTACCCTTACCCTTACTCTTGCTTTTACCCTTAAGCTTACCCTTACCCTTACCCTTACCCTTACCCTTACCCTTGCTTTTACCCTTAGGCTTACCCTTACCCTTTCCCTTACCCTTACCCTTGCTTTTACCCTTAAGCTTACCCTTACCCTTACCCTTACCCTTACCCTTACCCTTACCCTTACCCTTACCCTTACCCTTACCCTCACCCTTACCCTTACCCTTACCCTTACCCTTACCCTAACCCTTACCCTTACCCTTACCCTTACCCTTACCCTTACCCTTGCTTTTACCCTTAGGCTTACCCTTACCTTTACCCTTACCCTTACCCTTACCCTTACCCTTACCCTTGCTTTTACCCTTAAGCTTACCCTTACCCTTACCCTTACCCTTACCCTTACCCTTACCCTTACCCTTACCCTTACCCTTACCCTTACCCTTACCCTTACCCTTACCCTTACCCTTGCTTTTACCCTTAAACTTACCCTTACCCTTACCCTTACCCTTACCCTCACCCTTGCTTTTACCCTTAAGCTTACCCTTACCCTTACCCTTACCCTTACCCTCACCCTTACCCTTGCTTTTACCCTTAAGCTTACCCTTACCCTTACCCTTACCCTTACCCTTACCCTTGCTTTTACCCTTAGGCTTACCCTTACCCTTACCCTTACCCTTACCCCTGCTTTTACCCTTAAGCTTACCCTTACCCTTACCCTTACTCTTACCCTTACCCTTGCTTTTACCCTTAGGCTTACCCTTACCTTTACCCTTACCCTTACCCTTACCCTTACCCTTACCCTTACCCTTACCCTTACCCTTACCCTTGCTTTTACCCTTAAGCTAACCCTTACCCTTACCCTTACCCTTACCCTTACCCTTACCCTTACCCTTAACCTTACCCTTACCCTTACCCTTACCCTTACCCTTACCCTTACCCTTACCCTTACCCTTACCCTTGCTTTTACCCTTAAGCTTACCCTTACCCTTACCCTTACCCTTAACCTTACCCTTACCCTTACCCTTACCCTTACCCTTACCCTTGCTTTTACCCTTAGGCTAACCCTTACCTTTACCCTTACTCTTACCCTTACCCTTACCCTTACCCTTACCCTTGCCCTTACCCTTACCCTTACCTTTACCCTTACCCTTGCTTTTACCCTTAAGCTTACCCTGACCCTTACCCTTACCCTTACCCTTACCCTTACTCTTGCTTTTACCCTTAAGCTTACCCTTACCCTTACCCTTACCCTTACCCTTACCCTTGCTTTTACCCTTAGGCTTACCCTTACCCTTTCCCTTACCCTTACCCTTGCTTTTACCCTTAAGCTTACCCTTACCCTTACCCTTACCCTTACCCTTACCCTTACCCTTACCCTTACCCTTACCCTCACCCTTACCCTTACCCTTACCCTTACCCTTACCCTAACCCTTACCCTTACCCTTACCCTTACCCTTACCCTTACCCTTGCTTTTACCCTTAGGCTTACCCTTACCTTTACCCTTACCCTTACCCTTACCCTTACCCTTACCCTTGCTTTTACCCTTAAGCTTACCCTTACCCTTACCCTTACCCTTACCCTTACCCTTACCCTTACCCTTACCCTTACCCTTACCCTTAGCCTTGCTTTTACCCTTAAACTTACCCTTACCCTTACCCTTACCCTTACCCTTACCCTTACCCTTACCCTTACCCTCACCCTTGCTTTTACCCTTAAGCTTACCCTTACCCTTACCCTTACCCTTACCCTCACCCTTACCCTTGCTTTTACCCTTAAGCTTACCCTTACCCTTACCCTTACCCTTACCCTTACCCTTGCTTTTACCCTTAGGCTTACCCTTACCCTTACCCTTACCCTTACCCCTGCTTTTACCCTTAAGCTTACCCTTACCCTTACCCTTACTCTTACCCTTACCCTTACCCTTACCCTTACCCTTGCTTTTACCCTTAGGCTTACCCTTACCTTTACCCTTACCCTTACCCTTACCCTTACCCTTACCCTTACCCTTACCCTTACCCTTACCCTTGCTTTTACCCTTAAGCTAAACCTTACCCTTACCCTTACCCTTACCCTTACCCTTACCCTTACCCTTAACCTTACCCTTACCCTTGCTTTTACCCTTAAGCTCACCCTTACCCTTACCCTTACCCTTACCCTTACACTTACCCTTACCCTGACCCTTACCCTTGCTTTTACCCTTAAGCTTACCCTTACTCTTACCCTTACCCTTACCCTTAAGCTTACCCTTACCCTTACCCTTACCCTTACCCTTACCCTTACCCTTACCCTTGCTTTTACCCTTAAGCTTACCCTTACCCTTACCCTTACCCTTACCCTTACCCTTGCTTTTACCCTTAAGCTTACCCTTACCCTTACCCTTACCCTTAAGCTTACCCTTACCCTTACCCTTACCCTTACCCTTACCCTTACCCTTGCTTTTACCCTTAAGCTTACCCTTACCCTTACCCTTACCCTTACCCTTACCGTAACCCTTACCCTTACCCTTACCCTTACCCTTACCCTTACCCTTGCTCTTACCCTTAGGCTTACCCTTACCTTTACCCTTACCATTACCCTTACCCTTACCCTTACCCTTACCCTTACCCTTACCCTTACCCTTGCTTTTACCCTTAAGCTTACCCTTACCCTTACCCTTACCCTTACCCTTACCCTTACCCTTACCCTTACCCTTACCCTTACCCTTACCCTTACCCTTACCCTTGCTTTTACCCTTAAGCTTACCCTTACCCTTACCCTTACCCTTACCCTTACCCTTACCCTTACCCTTACCCTTACCCTTACCCTTACCCTTACCCTTACCCTTACCCTTGCTTTTACCCTTAAGCTTACCCTTACCCTTACCCTTACTCATACCCTTACCCTTACCCTTACCCTTACCCTTGCTTTTACCCTTAAGCTTACCCTTACCCTTACCTTCACCCTTACCCTTACCCTTACCCTTACCCTTACCCTTACCCTTACTCTTACCCTTACCCTTACCCTTACCCTTGCTTTTACCCTTAGGCTTACCCTTACCTTAAGCCTTACCCTTACCCTTACCCTTACCCTTACCCTTACCCTTACCCTTGCTTTTACCCTTAAGCTTACCCTTACCCTTACCCTTACCCTTACCCTTACCCTTACCCTTACCCTTGCTTTTACCCTTAAGCTTACCCTTACCCTTACCCTTACCCTTACCCTTACACTTACCCGTTGCTTTTACCCTTAGGCTTACCCATACCCTTACCCTTACCCTTACCCTTAAGCTTACCCTTACCCTTACCCTTACCCTTACCCTCACCCTTACCCTTACCCTTACCCTTACCCTTACCCTTACCCTTACCCTTACCCTTACCCTTGCTTTTACCCTTAAGCTTACCCTTACCCTTACCCTTACTTTTACCCTTACCCTTACCCTTACCCTTACCCTTACCCTTGCTTTGACCCTTAGGCTTACCCTTACCTTTACCCTTACCCTTACCCTTACCCTTACCCTTACCCTTACCCTTACCCTTACCCTTACCCTTACCCTTACCCTTGCTTTTACCCTTAAGCTTACCCTTACCCTTACCCTTACCCTTACCCTTACCCTTACCCTTACCCTTGCTTTTACCCTTAAGCTTACCCTTACCCTTACCCTTACCCTTACCCTTACCCTTGCTTTTACCCTTAGGCTTACCCTTACCCTTACCCTTACCCTTACCCTTGCTTTTACCCTTAAGCTTACCCTTACCCTTACCCTTACCCTTACCCTTACCCTTACCCTTACCCTTACCCTTACCCTTACCCTTACCCTTACCCTTACCCTTACCCTTACCCTTGCTTTTACCCTTAGGCTTTACCTAACCTTTACCCTTACCCTTACCCTTACCCTTACACTTACTCTTACCCTTACCCTTACCCTTACCCTTACCCTTACCCTTACCCTTACCCTTACCCTTACCCTTACCCTTGCTTTTACCCTTAAGCTTACCCTTACCCTTACCCTTACCCTTACCCTTACCCTTACCCTTACCCTTACCCTTACCCTTGCTTTTACCCTTAAGCTTACCCTTACCCTTACCCTTACCCTTACCCTCACCCTTACCCTTACCCTTACACTTGCTTATACCCTTAAGCTTACCCTTACCCTTACCCTTACCCTTACCCTTACCCTTACCCTTACCCTTACCCTTACCCTTACCCTTACCCTTACCCTTACCCTTGCTTTTACCCTTAGGCTTACCCTTACCTTTACCCTTACCCTTACCCTTACCCTTACCCTTACCCTTACCCTTACCCTTACCCTTGCTTTTACCCTTAAGCTTACCCTTACCCTTACCCTTACTCTTACCCTTACCCTAACCCTTACCCTTGCTTTTACCCTTAAGCTTACCCTTACCCTTACCCTTACCCTTACCCTTACCCTTACCCTTACCCTTACCCTTACACTTACCCTTACCCTTACCCTTACCCTTACCCTTACCCTTGCTTTTACCCTTAAGCTTACCCTTACCCTTACCCTTACCCTTACCCTTACCCTTACCCTTACCCTTACCCTTACCCTTATCCTTACCCTTGCTTTTACCCTTAAGCTTACCCTTACCCTTACCCTTACCCTTACCCTTACCCTTACCCTTACCCTTACCCTTACCCTTACCCTTGCTTTTACTCTTAGGCTTACCCTTACCTTTACCCTTACCCTTACCCTTACCCTTACCTTTACCCTCACCCTTACCCTTACCCTTGCTTTTACCCTTAAGCTTACCCTTACCCTTACCCTTACCCTCACCCTTGCTTTTACCCTTAAGCTTACCCTTACCCTTACCCTTAACCTTACCCTTACCCTTGCTTTTACCCTTAGGCTCACCCTTACCCTTACTCTTACCCTTACCCTTGCTTTTACCCTTAAGCTTACCCTTACCCTTACCCTTACTCTTACCCTTACCCTTACCCTTACCCTTACCCTTACCCTTACCCTTACCCTTACCCTTACCCTTACCCTTACCCTTGCTTTTACCCTTAGGCTCACCCTTACCTTTACCCTTACCCTAACCCTTACCCTTACCCTTACCCTTACACTTACCCTTGCTTTTACCCTTAAGCTTACCCTTACCCTTACCCTTACCCTTACCCTTACCCTTACCCTTACCCTTACCCTTACCCTTAACCTTACCCTTACCCTTGCTTTTACCCTTAAGCTCACCCTTACCCTTACCCTTACCCTTACCCTTACCCTTACCCTTACCCTTACCCTTACCCTTACCCTTGCTTTTACCCTTAAGCTAACCCTTACCCTTACCCTTACCCTTACCCTTACCCTTACCCTTACCCTTACCCTTACCCTTACCCTTACCCTTACCCTTACCCTTACCCTTGCTTTTACCCTCAGGATTACCCTTACCTTTACCCTTACCCTTACCCTTACCCTTACCCTTGCTTTTACCCTTAAGCTTACCCTTACCCTTACCCTTACCCTTAAGCTTACCCTTACCCTTACCCTTACCCTTACCCTTACCCTTACCCTTACCCTTACCCTTACCCTTACCCTTGCTTTTACCCTTAAGCTTACCCTTACCCTTACCCTTACCCTTACCCTTACCCTTGCTTTTACCCTTAAGCTTACCCTTACCCTTACCCTTACCCTTAAGCTTACCCTTACCCTTACCCTTACCCTTACCCTTACCTTTACCCTTACCCTTACCCTTACCCTTACCCTTACCCTTACCCTTACCCTTACCCTTGCTTTTACCCTTAAGCTTACCCTTACCCTTACCCTTACCCTTACCCTTAAGCTTACCCTTCCCTTACCCTTACCCTTACCCTTACCCTTAACCTTACCCTTGCTTTTACCCTTAAGCTTACCCTTACCCTTACCCTTACCCTTACCCTTAAGCTTACCCTTACCCTTACCCTTACCCTTACCCTTACCCTTGCTTTTACCCTTAAGCTTACCCTTACCCTTAGCCTTACCCTTACCCTTAAGCTTACCCTTACCCTTACCCTTACCCTTACCCTTACCCTTACCCTTACCCTTACCATTACCCTTACCCTTACCCTTACCCTTGCTTTTACCCTTAAGCTTACCCTTACCCTTACCCTTTCCCTTACCCTTGCTTTTACCCTTAAGCTTACCCTTAAACTTACCCTTACCCTTACCCTTAAGCTTACCCTTACCCTTACCCTTACCCTTATCCTTACCCTTACCCTTACCCTTACCCTTACCCTTACCCTTACCCTTACCCTTGCTTTTACCCTTAAGCTTACCCTTACCCTTACCCTTACCCTTACCCTTACCCTTACCCTTACCCTTACCCTTACCCTTGCTTTTACCCTTAGGCTTACCCTTACCTTTACCCTTACCCTTACCCTTACCCTTACCCTTACCCTTACCCTTACCCTTGCTTTTACCCTTAAGCTTACCCTTACCCTTACCCTTACCCTTACCCTTACCCTTACCCTTACCCTTACCCTTACCCTTACCCTTGCTTTTACCCTTAAGCTTACCCTTACCCTTACCCTTACCCTTACCCTTACCCTTGCTTTTACCCTTAGGCTTACCCTTACCCTTACCCTTACCCTTACCCTTGCTTTTACCCTTAAGCTTACCCTTACCCTTACCCTTACCCTTACCCTTACCCTTACCCTTACCCTTACCCTTACCCTTACCCTTACCCTTACCCTTGCTTTTACCCTTAAGCTTACCCTTACCCTTACCCTTACCCTTACCCTTACCCTTACCCTTACCCTTACCCTTACCCTTACCCTTACCCTTACCCTTACCCTTACCCTTACCCTTACCCTTACCCTTGCTTTTACCCTTAAGCTTACCCTTACCCTTACCCTTACCCTTACCCTTACCCTTACCCTTACCCTTACCCTTACCCTTACCCTTACCCTTACCCTTGCTTTTACCCTTAAGCTTACCCTTACCCTTACCCTTACTCTTACCCTTACCCTAACCCTTACCCTTGCTTTTACCCTTAAGCTTACCCTTACCCTTACCCTTACCCTTACCCTTACCCTTACCCTTACCCTTACCCTTACCCTTACCCTTACCCTTACCCTTACCCTTACCCTTACCCTTACCCTTACCCTTACCCTTACCCTTACCCTTGCTTTTACCCTTAAGCTTACCCTTACCCTTACCCTTACCCTTACCCTTACCCTTACCCTTACCCTTATCCTTACCCTTGCTTTTACCCTTAAGCTTACCCTTACCCTTACCCTTACCCTTACCCTTACCCTTACCCTTACCCTTACCCTTACCCTTACCCTTGCTTTTACTCTTAGGCTTACCCTTACCTTTACCCTTACCCTTACCCTTACCCTTACCTTTACCCTCACCCTTACCCTTACCCTTGCTTTTACCCTTAAGCTTACCCTTACCCTTACCCTTTTCCTCACCCTTACCCTTGCTTTTACCCTTAAGCTCACCCTTACCCTTACCCTTAACCTTACCCTTACCCTTGCTTTTACCCTTAGGCTTACCCTTACCCTTACCCTTACCCTTACCCTTGCTTTTACCCTTAAGCTTACCCTTACCCTTACCCTTACTCTTACCCTTACCCTTACCCTTACCCTTACCCTTACCCTTACCCTTACCCTTACCCTTACCCTTACCCTTGCTTTTACCCTTAGGCTCACCCTTACCTTTACCCTTACCCTAACCCTTACCCTTACCCTTACCCTTACACTTACCCTTGCTTTTACCCTTAAGCTTACCCTTACCCTTACCCTTACCCTTACCCTTACCCTTACCCTTACCCTTACCCTTACCCTTACCCTTACCCTTAACCTTACCCTTACCCTTGCTTTTACCCTTAAGCTCACCCTTACCCTTACCCTTACCCTTACCCTTACCCTTACCCTTACCCTTACCCTTACCCTTGCTTTTACCCTTAAGCTTACCCTTACCCTTACCCTTACCCTTACCCTTACCCTTACCCTTACCCTTACCCTTACCCTTACCCTTACCCTTACCCTTACCCTTGCTTTTACCCTTAGGCTTACCCTTACCTTTACCCTTACCCTTACCCTTACCCTTACCCTTACCCTTGCTTTTACCCTTAAGCTTACCCTTACCCTTACCCTTACCCTTAAGCTTACCCTTACCCTTACCCTTACCCTTACCCTCACCCTTACCCTTACCCTTACCCTTACCCTTACCCTTACCCTTACCCTTACCCTTACCCTTGCTTTTACCCTTAAGCTTACCCTTACTCTTACCCTTACCCTTACCCTTACCCTTGCTTTTACCCTTAAGCTTACCCTTACCCTTACCCTTACCCTTAAGCTTACCCTTACCCTTACCCTTACCCTTACCCTTACCTTTACCCTTACCCTTACCCTTACCCTTACCCTTACCCTTACCCTTACCCTTACCCTTACCCTTGCTTTTACCCTTAAGCTTACCCTTACCCTTACCCTTACCCTTACCCTTAAGCTTACCCTTCCCTTACCCTTACCCTTACCCTTACCCTTAACCTTACCCTTGCTTTTACCCTTAAGCTTACCCTTACCCTTACCCTTACCCTTACCCTTAAGCTTACCCTTACCCTTACCCTTACCCTTACCCTTACCCTTGCTTTTACCCTTAAGCTTACCCTTACCCTTAGCCTTACCCTTACCCTTAAGCTTACCCTTACCCTTACCCTTACCCTTACCCTTACCCTTACCCTTACCCTTACCCTTACCCTTACCCTTACCCTTACCCTTACCCTTACCCTTACCCTTGCTTTTACCCTTAAGCTTACCCTTACCCTTACCCTTTCCCTTACCCTTGCTTTTACCCTTAAGCTTACCCTTAAACTTACCCTTACCCTTACCCTTAAGCTTACCCTTACCCTTACCCTTACCCTTATCCTTACCCTTACCCTTACCCTTACCCTTACCCTTACCCTTACCCTTACCCTTACCCTTGCTTTTACCCTTAAGCTTACCCTTACCCTTACCCTTACCCTTACCCTTACCCTTACCCTTACCCTTGCTTTTACCCTTAGGCTTACCCTTACCTTTACCCTTACCCTTACCCTTACCCTTACCCTTACCCTTACCCTTACCCTTGCTTTTACCCTTAAGCTTACCCTTACCCTTACCCTTACCCTTACCCTTACCCTTACCCTTACCCTTACCCTTACCCTTACCCTTGCTTTTACCCTTAAGCTTACCCTTACCCTTACCCTTACCCTTACCCTTACCCTTGCTTTTACCCTTAGGCTTACACTTACCCTTACCCTTACCCTTACCCTTGCTTTTACCCTTAAGCTTACCCTTACCCTTACCCTTACCCTTACCCTTACCCTTACCCTTACCCTTACCCTTAACCTTACCCTTACCCTTACCCTTACCCTTGCTTTTACCCTTAAGCTTACCCTTACCCTTACCCTTACCCTTACCCTTACCCTTTCCCTTACCCTTACCCTTACCCTCACCCTTGCTTTTACCCTTAAGCTTACCCTTACCCTTACCCTTACCCTTACCCTTACCCTTACCCTTGCTTTTACCCTTAAGCTTACCCTTACCTTTACCCTTACCCTTACCCTTACCCTTGCTTTTACCCTTAGGCTTACCCTTACCCTTACCCTTACCCTTACCCTTACCCTTACCCTTACCCTTACCCTTGCTTTTACGCTTAAGCTTACCCTTACCCTTACCCTTACCCTTACCCTTACCCTTACCCTTACCCTTACCCTTACCCTCACCCTTGCTTTTACCCTTAAGCTTACCCTTACCCTTACCCTTACCCTTATCCTTACCCTTACCCTTGCTTTTACCCTTAAGCTTACCCTTACCCTTACCCTTACCCTTACCCTTACCCTTGCTTTTACCCTTAGGCTTACCCTTACCCTTACCCTTACCCTTACCCTTGCTTTTACCCTTAAGCTTACCCTTACCCTTACCCTTACCCTTACTCTTACCCTTACCCTTACCCTTACCCTTACCCTTGCTTTTACCCTTAGGCTTACCCTTACCTTTACCCTTACCCTTACCCTTACCCTTACCCTTACCCTTACCCTTACCCTTACCCTTACCCTTACCCTTGCTTTTACCCTTAAGCTTACCCTTACCCTTACCCTTACCCTTACCCTTACCCTTACCCTTACCCTTACCCTTACCCTTACCCTTACCCTTACCCTTACCCTTACCCTTACCCTTACCCTTACCCTTACCCTTACCCTTACCCTTACCCTTACCCTTGCTTTTACCCTTAAGCTCACCCTTACCCTTACCCTTACCCTTACCCTTACCCTTACCCTTACTCTTACCCTTACCCTTGCTTTTACCCTTAAGCTTACCCTTACCCTTACCCTTACCCTTAAGCTTACCCTTACACTTACCCTTACCCTTGCCCTCACCCTTACCCTTGCTTTTACCCTTAAGCTTACCCTTACCCTTACCCTTACCCTTACCCTTACCCTTGCTTTTACCCTTAAGCTTACCCTTACCCTTACCCTTACCCTTACCCTTAAGCTTACGCTTACCCTTACCCTTACCCTTACCCTTACCCTTACCCTTACCCTTGCTTTTACCCTTAAGCTTACCCTTACCCTTACCCTTACCCTTACCCTTACCCTTACCCTTACCCTTACCCTTACCCTTACCCTTACCCTTACCCTTGCTTTTACCCTTAGGCTTACCCTTACCTTTACCCTTACCATTACCCTTACCCTTACCCTTACCCTTACCCTTACCCTTACCCTTGCTTTTACCCTTAAGCTTACCCTTACCCTTACCCTTACCCTTACCCTTACCCTTACCCTTACCCTTGCTTTTACCCTTAAGCTTACCCTTACCCTTACCCTTACCCTTACCCTTACCCTTACCCTTACCCTTACCCTTACCCTTACCCTTACCCTTACCCTTACCCTTACCCTTACCCTTACCCTTACCCTTACCCTTACCCTTACCCTTACCCTTACCCTTACCCTTACCCTTGCTTTTACCCTTAAGCTTACCCTTACCCTTACCCTTACCCTTACCCTTACCCTTACCCTTGCTTTTACCCTTAAGCTTACCCTTACCCTTACTCTTACCCCTACCCTTACCCTTACCCTTACCCTTACCCTTACCCTTACCCTTACCCTTACCCTTGCTTTTACCCTTAGGCTTACCCTCACCTTTACCCTTACCCTTACCCTTACCCTTACCCTTACCCTTACCCTTACCCTTGCTTTTACCCTTAAGCTTACCCTTACCCTTACCCTTACCCTTAGCCTTACCCTTACCCTTGCTTTTACCCTTAAGCTTACCCTTACCCTTACCCTTACCCTTACCCTTGCTTTTACCCTTAGGCTTACCCTTAACCTTACCCTTACCCTTACCCTTAAGCTTACCCTTACCCTTACCCTTACCCTTACCCTTACCCTTACCCTTACCCTTACCCTTACTTAGGGTAAGGGTAAGGGTAAGCTTAAGGGTAAAAGCAAGGGTAAGGGTAAGGGTAAGGGTAAGGGTAAGGGTAAGGGTAAGGGTAAGGGTAAGGGTAAGGGTAAGGGTAAGGGTAAGGGTAAGGGTAAGGGTAAGGGTAAGGGTAAGCTTAAGGGTAAGGGTGAGGGTAAGGGTAAGGGTAAGCTTAAGGGTAAAAGCAAGGGTAAGGGTAAGGGTAAGGGTAAGGGTAAGGGTAAGCTTAAGGGTAAGCTTAAGGGTAAGGGTAAGGGTAAGGGTAAGGGTAAGCTTAAGGGTAAAAGCAAGGGTAAGGTTAAGGGTAAGGGTAAGGGTAAGGGTAAGGGTAAGGGTAAGGGTAAGCTTAAGGGTAAGGGTAAGGGTAAGGGTAAGGGTAAGCTTAACGGTAAAAGCAAGGGTAAGGGTAAGGGTAAGGGTAAGGGTAAGGGTAAGGGTAAGGGTAAGGGTAAGGGTAAGGGTAAGGGTAAGGGTAAGGGTAAGGGTAAGGGTAAGCTTAAGGGTAAGGGTAAGGGTAAGGGTAAGCTTAAGGGTAAAAGCAAGGGTAAGGGTAAGGGTAAGGGTAAGGGTAAACGTAAGCTTAAGGGTAAAAGCAAGGGTAAGGGTAAGGGTAAGGGTAAGGGTAAGGGTAAGGGTAAGGGTAAGGGTAAGGGTAAGGGTAAGGGTAAGGGTAAGCTTAAGGGTAAGGGTAAGGGTAAGGGTAAGCTTAAGGGTAAAAGCAAGGGTAAGGGTAAGGGTAAAGGTAAGGGTAAGCCTAAGGGTAAAAGCAAGGGTAAGGGTAAGGGTAAGGGTAAGGGTAAGGGTAAGGGTAAGGGTAAGGGTAAGGGTAAGCTTAAGGGTAAAAGCAAGGGTAAGGGTAAGGGTAAGGGTAAGGGTAAGGGTAAGGGTAAGGGTAAGGGTAAGGGTAAGCTTAAGGGTAAAAGCAAGGGTAAGGGTAAGGGTAAGGGTAAGAGTAAGGGTAAGGGTAAGGGTAAGGGTAAGGGTAAGGGTAAGCTTAAGGGTAAAAGCAAGGGTAAGAGTAAGGGTAAGGGTAAGGGTTAGGGTAAGGGTAAAGGTAAGGGTAAGCCTAAGGGTAAAAGCAAGGGTAAGGGTAAGGGTAAGGGTAAGGGTAAGGGTAAGGGTAAGGGTAAGGGTAAGGGTAAGGGTAAGGGTAAGGGTAAGGGTAAGGGTAAGGGTAAGGGTAAGGGTAAGCTTAAGGGTAAAAGCAAGGGTAAGGGTAAGGGTAAGGGTAAGGGTAAGCCTAAGGGTAAAAGCAAGGGTAAGGGTAAGGTTAAGGGTAAGGGTAAGGGTAAGCTTAAGGGTAAAAGCAAGGGTAAGGGTAAGGGTAAGGGTAAGGGTAAGGGTAAGGGTAAGCTTAAGGGTAAAAGCAAGGGTAAGGGTAAGGGTGAGGGTAAGGGTAAGGGTAAGGGTAAGGGTAAAGGTAAGGGTAAGCCTAAGAGTAAAAGCAAGGGTAAGGGTAAGGGTAAGGGTAAGGGTAAGGGTAAGGGTAAGGGTAAGGGTAAGGGTAAGGGTAAGGGTAAGGGTAAGGGTAAGCTTAAGGGTAAAAGCAAGGGTAAGGATAAGGGTAAGGGTAAGGGTAAGGGTAAGGGTAAGGGTAAGGGTAAGGGTAAGGGTAAGGGTAAGCTTAAGGGTAAAAGCAAGGGTAAGGGTAAGGGTAAGGGTAAGGGTAAGGGTAAGGGTAAGGGTAAGGGTAAGAGTAAGGGTAAGGGTAAGCTTAAGGGTAAAAGCAAGGGTAAGGGTTAGGGTAAGGGTAAGGGTAAGGGTAAGGGTAAGGGTAAGGGTAAGGGTAAGCTTAAGGGTAAAAGCAAGGGTAAGGGTAAGGGTAAGGGTAAGGGTAAGGGTAAGGGTAAAGGTAAGGGTAAGCCTAAGGGTAAAAGCAAGGGTAAGGGTAAGGGTAAGGGTAAGGGTAAGGGTAAGGGTAAGGGTAAGGGTGAGGGTAAGGGTAAGGGTAAGGGTAAGCTTAAGGGTATAAGCAAGGGTAAGGGTAAGGGTAAGGGTGAGGGTAAGGGTAAGGGTAAGGGTAAGGGTAAGCTTAAGGGTAAAAGCAAGGGTAAGGGTAAGGGTAAGGGTAAGGGTAAGGGTAAGGGTAAGGGTAAGCTTAAGGGTAAAAGCAAGGGTAAGGGTAAGGGTAAGGGTGAGGGTAAGGGTAAGGGTAAGGGTGAGGGTAAGGGTAAGGGTAAGGGTAAGGGTAAGGGTAAAGGTAAGGTTAAGCCTAGGGGTAAAAGCAAGGGTAAGGGTAAGGGTAAGGGTAAGGGTAAGCCTAAGGGTAAAAGCAAGGGTAAGGGTAAGGGTAAGGGTAAGGGTAAGGGTAAGCTTAAGGGTAAAAGCAAGGGTAAGGGTAAGGGTAAGGGTAAGGGTAAGGGTAAGGGTAAGGGTAAGCTTAAGGGTTAAAGCAAGGGTAAGGGTAAGGGTAAGGGTAAGGGTAAGGGTAAGGGTAAGGGTAAGGGTAAGGGTAAGGGTAAGGGTAAAGGTAAGGGTAAGCCTAAGGGTCAAAGCAAGGGTAAGGGTAAGGGTAAGGGTAAGGGTAAGGGTAAGGGTAAGGGTAAGCTTAAGGGTAAAAGCAAGGGTAAGGGTAAGGGAAAGGGTAAGGGTAAGGGTAAGGGTAAGGGTAAGGGTAAGGGTAAGGGTAAGGGTAAGCTTAAGGGTAAGGGTAAGGGTAAGGGTAAGGGTAAGCCTAAGGGTAAAAGCAAGGGTAAGTGTAAGGGTAAGGGTAAGGGTAAGGGTAAGCTTACCCTTACCCTTACCCTTACCCTTACCCTTACCCTTGCTTTTACCCTTAAGCTTACCCTTACCCTTACCCTTACCCTTACCCTTACCCTTACCCTTATCCTTACCCTTGCTTTTACCCTTAAGCTTACCCTTACCCTTACCCTTACCCTTACCCTTACCCTTACCCTTACCCTAACCCTTGCTTTTACTCTTAGGCTTACCCTTACCTTTACCCTTACCCTTACCCTTACCCTTACCCTCACCCTTACCCTTACCCTTGCTTTTACCCTTAAGCTTACCCTTACCCTTACCCTTACCCTTACCCTTACCCTTGCTTTTACCCTTAAGCTTACCCTTACCCTTACCCTTAACCTTACCCTTACCCTTGCTTTTACCCTAAGGCTTACCCTTACCCTTACCCTTACCCTTACCCTTGCTTTAACCCTTAAGCTTACCCTTACCCTTACCCTTACTCTTACCCTTACCCTTACCCTTACCCTTACCCTTACCCTTACCCTTACCCTTACCCTTACCCTTACCCTTGCTTTTACCCTTAGGCTTACCCTTACCTTTACCCTTACCCTAACCCTTACCCTTACCCTTACCCTTACCCTTACCCTTGCTTTTACCCTCAAGCTTACCCTTACCCTTACCCTTACCCTTACCCTTACCCTTACCCTTAACCTTACCCTTACCCTTACCCTTACCCTTACCCTTACCCTTACCCTTACCCTTACCCTTGCTTTTACCCTTAAGCTCACCCTTACCCTTACCCTTACCCTTACCCTTACCCTTACCCTTACCCTTACCCTTACCCTTGCTTTTACCCTTAAGCTTACCCTTACCCTTACCCTTACCCTTACCCTTACCCTTACCCTTACCCTTACCCTTGCCCTTACCCTTACCCTTACCCTTGCTTTTACCCTTAGGCTTACCCTTACCTTTACCCTTACCCTTACCCTTACCCTTACCCTTACCCTTGCTTTTACCCTTAAGCTTACCCTTACCCTTACCCTTACCCTTAAGCTTACCCTTACCCTTACCCTTACCCTTACCTTTACCCTTACCCTTACCCTTACCCTTACCCTTACCCTTACCCTTACCCTTACCCTTACCCTTGCTTTTACCCTCAAGCTTACCCTTACCCCCTACCCTTACCCTTACCCTTACCCTTGCTTTTACCCTTAAGCTTACCCTTACCCTTACCCTTACCCTTAAGCTTACCCTTACCCTTACCCTTACCCTTACCCTTATCCTTACCCTTACCCTTACCCTTACCCTTACCCTTACCCTTGCTTTTACCCTTAAGCTTACCCTTACCCTTACCCTTACCCTTACCCTTAAGCTTACCCTTACCCTTACCCTTACCCTTACCCTTACCCTTAACCTTACCCTTGCTTTTACCCTTAAGCTTACCCTTACCCTTACCCTTACCCTTACCCTTAAGCTTACCCTTACCCTTACCCTTACCCTTACCCTTACCCTTGCTTTTACCCTTAAGCTTACCCTTACCCTTACCCTTACCCTTAAGCTTACCCTTACCCTCACCCTTACCCTTACCCTTACCCTTACCCTTACCCTTACCCTTGCTTTTACCCTTAAGCTTACCCTTACCCTTACCCTAAGTAAGGGTAAGGGTAAGGGTAAGGGTAAGGGTAAGGGTAAGGGTAAGGGTAAGGGTAAGGGTAAGCTTAAGGGTAAAAGCAAGGGTAAGGGTAAGGGAAAGGGTAAGGGTAAGGGTAAGGGTAAGGGTAAGGGTAAGGGTAAGGGTAAGGGTAAGGGTAAGCTTAAGGGTAAGGGTAAGGGTAAGGGTAAGGGTAAGCCTAAGGGTAAAAGCAAGGGTAAGGGTAAGGGTAAGGGTAAGGGTAAGGGTAAGCTTAAGGGTAAAAGCAAGGGTAAGGGTAAAGCTAAGGGTAAGGGTAAGGGTAAGGGCAAGGGTAAGCTTAAGGGTAAAAGCAAGGGTAAGGGTAAGGGTAAGGGTAAGGGTAAGGGTAAGGGTAAGGGTAAAGGTGAGGGTAAGCCTAAGGGTAAAAGCAAGGGTAAGGGTAAGGGTAAGGGTAAGGGTAAGGGTAAGGGTAAGGGTAGGGGTAAGAGTAAGGGTAAGGGTAAGCTTAAGGGTAAAAGCAAGGGTAAGGGTAAGGGTAAGGGTAAGGGTAAGGGTAAGGGTAAGCTTAAGGGTAAAAGCAAGGGTAAGGGTAAGGGTAAGGGTAAGGGTAAGGGTAAGGGTAAGGGTAAGGGTAAGGGTAAGGGTAAGGGTAAGGGTAAGGGTAAGGGTAAGGGTAAGGGTAAGGGTGAGGGTAAGGGTAAGGGTAAGGGTAAGGGTAAGGGTAAGGGTAAGCTTAAGGGTAAAAGCAAGGGTAAGGGTAAGGGTAAGGGTAAGGGTAAGGGTAAGGGTAATGGTAAGGGTAAAGGTAAGGGTAAGCCTAAGGGTAAAAGCAAGGGTAAGGGTAAGGGTAAGGGTAAGGGTAAGGGTAAGGGTAAGGGTAAGGGTAAGGGTAAGCTTAAGGGTAAAAGCAAGGGTAAGGGTAAGGGTAAGGGTAAGGGTAAGGGTAAGCTTAAGGGTAAGGGTAAGGGTAAGGGTAAGGGTAAGGGTGAGCTTAAGGGTAAAAGCAAGGGTAAGGGTAAGGGTAAGGGTAAGGGTAAGGGTAAGGGTAAGGGTAAGGGTAAGGGTAAGGGTAAGGGTAAGGGTAAGGGTAAGCTTAAGGGTAAAAGCAAGGGTAAGGGTAAGGGTAAGGGTAAGGGTAAGGGTAAGGGTAACGGTAAGGGTAAAGGTAAAGGTTAGGTTAAGCCTAAGGGGAAAAGCAAGGGTAAGGGTAAGGGTAAGGGTAAGGGTAAGAGTAAGGGTAAGGGTAAGGGTAAGGGTAAGCTTAAGGGTAAAAGCAAGGATAAGGGTGAGGGTAAGGGTAAGGGTAAGCCTAAGGGTAAAAGCAAGGGTAAGGGTAAGGGTAAGGGTAAGGGTAAGCTTAAGGGTAAAAGCAAGGGTAAAGGTAAGGGTAAGGGTAAGGGTAAGGGTAAGGGTAAGCTTAAGGGTAAAAGCAAGGGTGAGGGTAGGGGTAAGGGTAAGGGTAAGGGTAAGGGTAAGGGTAAGGGTAAGGGTAAGGGTAAGGGTAAGGGTAAGGGTAAGGGTAAGGGTAAGGGTAAGCTTAAGGGTAAAAGCAAGGGTAAGGGTAAGGGTAAGGGTAAGGGTAAGGGTAAGGGTAAGGGTAAGGGTAAGGGTAAGCTTAAGGGTAAAAGCAAGGGTAAGGGTAAGGGTAAGGGTAAGGGTAAAGGTAAGGGTAAGCCTAAGGGTAAAAGCAAGGGTAAGGGTAAGGGTAAGGGTAAGGGTAAGGGTAAGGGTAAGGGTAAGGGTAAGGGTAAGGGTAAGGGTAAGGGTAAGGGTAAGGGTAAGGGTAAGGGTAAGGGTAAGGGTAAGGGTAAGGGTAAGGGTAAGGGTAAGGGTAAGGGTAAGGGTAAGGGTAAGGGTAAGGGTAAGGGTAAGGGTAAGCTTAAGGGTAAAAGCAAGGGTAAGGGTAAGGGTAAGGGTAAGGGTAAGCCTAAGGGTAAAAGCAAGGGTAAGGGTAAGGGTAAGGGTAAGGGTAAGGGTAAGCTTAAGGGTAAAAGCAAGGGTAAGGGTAAGGGTAAGGGTAAGGGTAAGGGTAAGGGTAAGCTTAAGGGTAAAAGCAAGGGTAAGGGTAAGGATAAGGGTAAGGGTAAGGGTAAGGGTAAGGGTAAGGGTAAGGGTAAGGGTAAGGGTAAAGGTAAGGGTAAGCCTAAGGGTAAAAGCAAGGGTAAGGGTAAGGGTAAGGGTAAGGGTAAGGGTAAGGGTAAGGGTAAGGGTAAGGGTAAACTTAAGGGTAAAAGCAAGGGTAAGGGTAAGGGTAAGGGTAAGGGTATGGGTAAGGGTAAGGGTAAGGGTAAGGGTAAGGGTAAGGGTAAGCTTAAGGGTAAGGGTAAGGGTAAGGGTAAGGGTAAGCTTAAGGGTAAAAGCAAGGGTAAGGGTAAGGGTAAGGGTAAGGGTAAGCTTAAGGGTAAAAGCAAGGGTAAGGGTAAGGGTAAGGGTAAGGGTAAGGGTAAGGGTAAGGGTAAGGGTAAGCTTAAGGGTAAGGGTAAGGGTAAGGGTAAGGGTAAGCTTAAGGGTAAAAGCAAGGGTAAGGGTAAGGGTAAGGGTAAGGGTAAGGGTAAGCTTAAGGGTAAGGGTAAGGGTAAGGGTAAGCTTAAGGGTAAAAGCAAGGGTAAGGTTAAGGGTAAGGGTAAGGGTAAGGGTAAGGGTAAGGGTAAGCTTAAGGGTAAGGGTAAGGGTAAGGGTAAGGGTAAGCTTAAGGGTAAAAGCAAGGGTAAGGGTAAGGGTAAGGGTAAGGGTAAGGGTAAGGGTAAGGGTAAGGGTAAGGGTAAGGGTAAGGGTAAGGTTAAGGGTAAGGGTAAGGGTAAGCTTAAGGGTAAGCTTAAGGGTAAAAGCAAGGGTAAGGGTAAGGGTAAGGGTAAGGGTAAGCTTAAGGGTAAAAGCAAGGGTAAGGGTAAGGGTAAGGGTAAGGGTAAGGGTAAGGGTAAGGGTAAGGGTAAGGGTAAGGGTAAGGGTAAGGGTAAGGGTAAGCTTAAGGGTAAGGGTAAGGGTAAGGGTAAGCTTAAGGGTAAAAGCAAGGGTAAGGGTAAGGGTGAGGGTAAGGGTAAGGGTAAGGGTAAAGGTAAGGGTAAGCCTAAGGGTAAAAGCAAGGGTAAGGGTAAGGGTAAGGGTAAGGGTAAGGGTAAGGGAAGGGTAAGGGTAAGGGTAAGGGTAAGCTTAAGGGTAAAAGCAAGGGTAAGGGTAAGGGTAAGGGTAAGGGTAAGGGTAAGGGTAAGGGTAAGGGTAAGGGTAAGCTTAAGGGTAAAAGCAAGGGTAAGGGTAAGGGTAAGGGTAAGGGTAAGGGTAAGGGTAAGGGTAAGGGTAAGGGTAATGGTAAGGGTAAGCTTAAGGGTAAAAGCAAGGGTAAGGGTAAGGGTAAGGGTAAGGGTAAGGGTTAGGGTAAGGGTAAAGGTAAGGGTAAGCCTAAGGGTAAAAGCAAGGGTAAGGGTAAGGGTAAGGGTAAGGGTAAGGGTAAGGGTAAGGGTAAGGGTAAGGGTAAGGGTAAGGGTAAGGGTAAGAGTAAGGGTAAGGGTAAGGGTAAGCTTAAGGGTAAAAGCAAGGGTAAGGGTAAGGGTAAGGGTAAGGGTAAGCCTAAGGGTAAAAGCAAGGGTAAGGGTAAGGTTAAGGGTAAGGGTAAGGGTAAGCTTAAGGGTAAAAGCAAGGGTAAGGGTAAGGGTAAGGGTAAGGGTAAGGGTAATGGTAAGGGTAAAGGTAAGGGTAAGCCTAAGGGTAAAAGCAAGGGTAAGGGTAAGGGAAGGGTAAGGGTAAGGGTAAGGGTAAGGGTAAGGGTAAGGGTAAGCTTAAGGGTAAAAGCAAGGGTAAGGGTAAGGGTAAGGGTAAGGGTAAGGGTAAGCTTAAGGGTAAGGGTAAGGGTAAGGGTAAGGGTAAGGGTGAGCTTAAGGGTAAAAGCAAGGGTAAGGGTAAGGGTAAGGGTAAGGGTAAGGGTAAGGGTAAGGGTAAGGGTAAGGGTAAGGGTAAGGGTAAGGGTAAGCTTAAGGGTAAAAGCAAGGGTAAGGGTAAGGGTAAGGGTAAGGGTAAGGGTAAGGGTAACGGTAAGGGTAAAGGTAAAGGTTAGGTTAAGCCTAAGGGGAAAAGCAAGGGTAAGGGTAAGGGTAAGGGTAAGGGTAAGAGTAAGGGTAAGGGTAAGGGTAAGGGTAAGCTTAAGGGTAAAAGCAAGGATAAGGGTGAGGGTAAGGGTAAGGGTAAGCCTAAGGGTAAAAGCAAGGGTAAGGGTAAGGGTAAGGGTAAGGGTAAGCTTAAGGGTAAAAGCAAGGGTAAAGGTAAGGGTAAGGGTAAGGGTAAGGGTAAGGGTAAGCTTAAGGGTAAAAGCAAGGGTGAGGGTAGGGGTAAGGGTAAGGGTAAGGGTAAGGGTAAGGGTAAGGGTAAGGGTAAGGGTAAGGGTAAGGGTAAGGGTAAGGGTAAGGGTAAGCTTAAGGGTAAAAGCAAGGGTAAGGGTAAGGGTAAGGGTAAGGGTAAGGGTAAGGGTAAGGGTAAGGGTAAGGGTAAGCTTAAGGGTAAAAGCAAGGGTAAGGGTAAGGGTAAGGGTAAGGGTAAAGGTAAGGGTAAGCCTAAGGGTAAAAGCAAGGGTAAGGGTAAGGGTAAGGGTAAGGGTAAGGGTAAGGGTAAGGGTAAGGGTAAGGGTAAGGGTAAGGGTAAGGGTAAGGGTAAGGGTAAGGGTAAGGGTAAGGGTAAGGGTAAGGGTAAGGGTAAGGGTAAGGGTAAGGGTAAGGGTAAGGGTAAGGGTAAGGGTAAGGGTAAGGGTAAGGGTAAGCTTAAGGGTAAAAGCAAGGGTAAGGGTAAGGGTAAGGGTAAGGGTAAGCCTAAGGGTAAAAGCAAGGGTAAGGGTAAGGGTAAGGGTAAGGGTAAGGGTAAGCTTAAGGGTAAAAGCAAGGGTAAGGGTAAGGGTAAGGGTAAGGGTAAGGGTAAGGGTAAGCTTAAGGGTAAAAGCAAGGGTAAGGGTAAGGGTAAGGGTAAGGGTAAGGGTAAGGGTAAGGGTAAGGGTAAGGGTAAGGGTAAGGGTAAAGGTAAGGGTAAGCCTAAGGGTAAAAGCAAGGGTAAGGGTAAGGGTAAGGGTAAGGGTAAGGGTAAGGGTAAGGGTAAGGGTAAGGGTAAACTTAAGGGTAAAAGCAAGGGTAAGGGTAAGGGTAAGGGTAAGGGTATGGGTAAGGGTAAGGGTAAGGGTAAGGGTAAGGGTAAGGGTAAGCTTAAGGGTAAGGGTAAGGGTAAGGGTAAGGGTAAGCTTAAGGGTAAAAGCAAGGGTAAGGGTAAGGGTAAGGGTAAGGGTAAGCTTAAGGGTAAAAGCAAGGGTAAGGGTAAGGGTAAGGGTAAGGGTAAGGGTAAGGGTAAGGGTAAGGGTAAGCTTAAGGGTAAGGGTAAGGGTAAGGGTAAGGGTAAGCTTAAGGGTAAAAGCAAGGGTAAGGGTAAGGGTAAGGGTAAGGGTAAGGGTAAGCTTAAGGGTAAGGGTAAGGGTAAGGGTAAGCTTAAGGGTAAAAGCAAGGGTAAGGTTAAGGGTAAGGGTAAGGGTAAGGGTAAGGGTAAGGGTAAGCTTAAGGGTAAGGGTAAGGGTAAGGGTAAGGGTAAGCTTAAGGGTAAAAGCAAGGGTAAGGGTAAGGGTAAGGGTAAGGGTAAGGGTAAGGGTAAGGGTAAGGGTAAGGGTAAGGGTAAGGGTAAGGGTAAGGGTAAGCTTAAGGGTAAGCTTAAGGGTAAAAGCAAGGGTAAGGGTAAGGGTAAGGGTAAGGGTAAGCTTAAGGGTAAAAGCAAGGGTAAGGGTAAGGGTAAGGGTAAGGGTAAGGGTAAGGGTAAGGGTAAGGGTAAGGGTAAGGGTAAGGGTAAGGGTAAGGGTAAGCTTAAGGGTAAGGGTAAGGGTAAGGGTAAGCTTAAGGGTAAAAGCAAGGGTAAGGGTAAGGGTAAGGGTAAGGGTAAGGGTAAGGGTAAAGGTAAGGGTAAGCCTAAGGGTAAAAGCAAGGGTAAGGGTAAGGGTAAGGGTAAGGGTAAGGGTAAGGGTAAGGGTAAGGGTAAGGGTAAGGGTAAGCTTAAGGGTAAAAGCAAGGGTAAGGGTAAGGGTAAGGGTAAGGGTAAGGGTAAGGGTAAGGGTAAGGGTAAGGGTAAGCTTAAGGGTAAAAGCAAGGGTAAGGGTAAGGGTAAGGGTAAGGGTAAGGGTAAGGGTAAGGGTAAGGGTAAGGGTAAGGGTAATGGTAAGGGTAAGCTTAAGGGTAAAAGCAAGGGTAAGGGTAAGGGTAAGGGTAAGGGTAAGGGTTAGGGTAAGGGTAAAGGTAAGGGTAAGCCTAAGGGTAAAAGCAAGGGTAAGGGTAAGGGTAAGGGTAAGGGTAAGGGTAAGGGTAAGGGTAAGGGTGAGGGTAAGGGTAAGGGTAAGGGTAAGAGTAAGGGTAAGGGTAAGGGTAAGCTTAAGGGTAAAAGCAAGGGTAAGGGTAAGGGTAAGGGTAAGGGTAAGCCTAAGGGTAAAAGCAAGGGTAAGGGTAAGGTTAAGGGTAAGGGTAAGGGTAAGCTTAAGGGTAAAAGCAAGGGTAAGGGTAAGGGTAAGGGTAAGGGTAAGGGTAAGCTTAAGGGTAAAAGCAAGGGTAAGGGTAAGGGTGGGGGTAAGGGTAAGGGTAAGGGTAAGGGTAAAGGTAAGGGTAAGCCTAAGAGTAAAAGCAAGGGTAAGGGTAAGGGTAAGGGTAAGGGTAAAGGTAAGGGTAAGGGTAAGGGTAAGGGTAAGCTTAAGGGTAAAAGCAAGGGTAAGGATAAGGGTAAGGGTAAGGGTAAGGGTAAGGGTAAGGGTAAGGGTAAGGGTAAGGGTAAGCTTAAGGGTAAAAGCAAGGGTAAGGGTAAGGGTAAGGGTAAGGGTAAGGGTAAGGGTAAAGGTAAGGGTAAGCCTAAGGGTAAAAGCAAGGGTAAGGGTAAGGGTAAGGGTAAGGGTAAGGGTAAGGGTAAGGGTAAGGGTAAGGGTAAGGGTAAGGGTAAGCTTAAGGGTAAAAGCAAGGGTAAGGGTAAGGGTAAGGGTAAGGGTAAGGGTAAGGGTAAGGGTAAGGGTAAGGGTAAGGGTAAGGGTAAGCTTAAGGGTAAAAGCAAGGGTAAGGGTAAGGGTAAGGGTAAGGGTAAGGGTAAGGGTAAGGGTAAGGGTAAGGGTAAGGGTAAGGGTAATGGTAAGGGTAAGCTTAAGGGTAAAAGCAAGGGTAAGGGTAAGGGTAAGGGTAAGGGTAAGGGATAGGGTAAGGGTAAAGGTAAGGGTAAGCCTAAGGGTAAAAGCAAGGGTAAGGGTAAGGGTAAGGGTAAGGGTAAGGGTAAGGGTAAGGGTAAGGGTAAGGGTAAGGGTAAGGGTAAGGGTAAGGGTAAGGGTAAGGGTAAGGGTAAGAGTAAGGGTAAGGGTAAGGGTAAGCTTAAGGGTAAAAGCAAGGGTAAGGGTAAGGGTAAGGGTAAGGGTAAGCCTAAGGGTAAAAGCAAGGGTAAGGGTAAGGTTAAGGGTAAGGGTAAGGGTAAGCTTAAGGGTAAAAGCAAGGGTAAGGGTAAGGGTAAGGGTAAGGGTAAGGGTGAGCTTAAGGGTATAAGCAAGGGTAAGGGTAAGGGTGAGGGTAAGGGTAAGGGTAAGGGTAAGGGTAAAGGTAAGGGTAAGCCTAAGAGTAAAAGCAAGGGTAAGGGTAAGGGTAAGGGTAAGTGTAAGGGTAAGGGTAAGGGTAAGGGTAAGCTTAAGGGTAAAAGCAAGGGTAAGGATAAGGGTAAGGGTAAGGGTAAGGGTAAGGGTAAGGGTAAGGGTAAGGGTAAGCTTAAGGGTAAAAGCAAGGGTAAGGGTAAGGGTAAGGGTAAGGGTAAGGGTAAGGGTAAGGGTAAGGGTAAGGGTAAGGGTAAGGGTAAGCTTAAGGGTAAAAGCAAGGGTAAGGGTTAGGGTAAGGGTAAGGGTAAGGGTAAGGGTAAGTGTAAGCTTAAGGGTAAAAGCAAGGGTAAGGGTAAGGGTAAGGGTTAGGGTAAGGGTAAGGGTAAGGGTAAAGGTAAGGGTAAGCCTAAGGGTAAAAGCAAGGGTAAGGGTAAGGGTAAGGGTAAGGGTAAGGGTAAGGGTAAGGGTAAGGGTAAGGGTAAGGGTAAGCTTAAGTGTATAAGCAAGGGTAAGGGTAAGGGTAAGGGTGAGGGTAAGGGTAAGGGTAAGGGTAGGGGTAAGCTTAAGGGTAAAAGCAAGGGTAAGGGTAAGGGTAAGGGTAAGGGTAAGGGTAAGGGTAAGGGTAAGGGTAAGGGTAAGCTTAAGAGTAAAAGCAAGGGTAAGGGTAAGGGTAAGGGTAAGGGTAAGGGTAAGGGTAAGGGTAAGGGTAAGGGTAAGGGTAAGGGTAAGGGTAAAGGTAAGGTTAAGCCTAAGGGTAAAAGCAAGGGTAAGGGTAAGGGTAAGGGTAAGGGTAAGGGTAAGGGTAAGCTTAAGGGTAAAAGCAAGGGTAAGGGTAAGGGTAAGGGTAAGGGTAAGCCTAAGGGTAAAAGCAAGGGTAAGGGTAAGGGTAAGGGTAAGGGTAAGGGTGCCCTTACCCTTACCATTACCCTCACCCTTACCCTTGCTTTTACCCTTGAGCTTACCCCTACCGTTACCCTTACCCTTACCCTTACCCTTACCCTTACCCTTACCCTTACCCTTACCCTTACCCTTACCCTTGCTTTTACCCTTAGGCTTACCCTTACCTTTACCCTCACCCTTACCCTTACCCTTACCCTTACCCTTACCCTTACCCTTACCCTTACCCTTGCTTTTACCCTTAAGCTTACCCTTACCCTTACCCTTACCCTTACCCTTACCCTTACCCTTTCCCTTACCTTTACCCTTACCCTTTCCCTTGCTTTTACCCTTAAGCTTACCCTTACCCTTACCCTTACCCTTACCCTTACCCTTACCCTTACCCTTACCCTTACCCTTACCCTTACCCTTGCTTTTACCCTAAAGCTTACCCTTACCCTTACCCTTACCCTTACCCTTACCCTTACCCTTACCCTTACCCTTACCCTTGCTTTTACCCTAAAGCTTACCCTTACCCTTACCCTTACCCTTACCCTTACCCTTACCCTTACCCTTACCCTTACCCTTACCCTTACCCTTACCCTTACCCTTACCCTTACCCTTACCCTTGCTTTTACCCTTAAGCTTACCCTTACCCTAACCCTTACCCTTACCCTTACCCTTACCCTTACCCTTGCTTTTACCCTTAAGCTTACCCTTACCCTTACCCTTACCCTTACCCTTACCCTTACCCTTACCCTTACCCTTACCCTTTCCCTTACCCTTACCCTTACCCTTACCCTTACCCTTACCCTTGCTTTTACCCTTAGGCTTACCCTTACCTTTACCCTTACCCTTACCCTTACCCTTACCCTTACCCTTACCTTTACCCTTGCTTTTACCCTTAAGCTTACCCTTACCCTTACCCTTACCCTTACCCTTACCCTTACCCTTACCCTTGCTTTTACCCTTAAGCTTACCCTTACCCTTACCCTTACCCTTACCCTTACCCTTGCTTTTACCCTTAGGCTTACCCTTACCCTTACCCTTACCCTTACCCTTGCTTTTACCCTTAAGCTTACCCTTACCCTTACCCTTACCCTTACCCTTACCCTTACCCTTACCCTTACCCTTACCCTTACCCTTACCCTTACCCTTACCCTTACCCTTACCCTTACCCTTACCCTTACCCTTACCCTTACCCTTACCCTTGCTTTTACCCTTAGGCTTACCCTTACCTTTACCCTTACCCTTACCCTTACCCTTACCCTTACCCTTACCCTTACCCTTACCCTTACCCTTACCCTTGCTTTTACCCTTAAGCTTACCCTTACCCTTACCCTTACCCTTACCCTTACCCTTACCCTTACCCTTGCTTTTACCCTTAAGCTTACCCTTACCCTTACCCTTACCCTTACCCTTACCCTTACCCTCACCCTTACCCTCACCCTTGCTTTTAACCTTAAGCTTACCCTTACCCTTACCCTTACCCTTACCCTTACCCTTGCTTAGGGTAAAAGCAAGGGTAAGGGTAAGGGTAAGGTTAAGGGTAAGGGTAAGGGTAAGGGTAAGGGTAAGGGTAAGCTTAAGGGTAAAAGCAAGGGTAAGGGTAAGGGTAAGGGTAAGGGTAAGGGTAAGGGTAAGGGTAAGGGTAAGGGTAAGGGTAAGGGTAAGTGTAAGGGTAAGGGTAAGGGTAAGCTTAAGGGTAAAAGCAAGGGTAAGGGTAAGGGTAAGGGTAAGGGTAAGGGTAAGGGTAAGGGTAAGGGTTAGCTTAACGGTAAAAGCAAGGGTAAGGGTTAGGGTAAGGGTAAGGGTAAGGGTAAGGGTAAGCTTGAGGGTAAAAGCAAGGGTAAGGGTAAGGGTAAGGGTAAGGGTAAAGGTAAGGGTAAGCCTAAGGGTAAAAGCAAGGGTAAGGGTAAGGGTAAGGGTAAGGGTAAGGGTAAGGGTAAGGGTAAGGGTAAGGGTAAGGGTAAGGGTAAGGGTAAGGGTAAGGGTAAGGGTAAGGGTAAGGGTAAGGGTAAGGGTAAGGGTAAGGGTAAGGGTAAGGGTGAGCTTAAGGGTATAAGCAAGGATAAGGGTAAGGGTGAGGGTAAGGGTAAGGGTAAGGGTAAGCTTAAGGGTAAAAGCAAGGGTAAGGGTAAGGGTAAGGGTAAGGGTAAGGGTAAGGGTAAGGGTAAGGGTAAGGGTAAGCTTAAGGGTAAAAGCAAGGGTAAGGGTAAGGGTAAGGGTAAGGGTAAGGGTAAGGGTAAGGATAAAGGTTAGGGTAAGCCTAAGGGTAAAAGCAAGGGTAAGGGTAAAGGTAAGGGTAAGGGTAAGGGTAAGGGTAAGGGTAAGGGTAAGGGTAAGGGTAAGGGTAAGCTTAAGGGTAAAAGCAAGGGTAAGGGTAAGGGTAAGGGTAAGGGTAAGCCTAAGGGTAAAACAAGGGTAAGGGTAAGGGTAAGGGTAAGGGTAAGGGTAAGCTTAAGGGTAAAAGCAAGGGTAAGGGTAAGGGTAAGGGTGAGGGTAAGGGTAAGCTTAAGGGTTAAAGCAAGGGTAAGGGTAAGGGTAAGGGTAAGGGTAAGGGTAAGGGTAAAGGTAAGGGTAAGCCTAAGGGTAAAAGCAAGGGTAAGGGTAAGGGTAAGGGTAAGGGTAAGGGTAAGGGTAAGGGTAAGGGTAAGGGTAAGGGTAAGGGTAAGGGTAAGGGTAAGCTTAAGGGTAAAAGCAAGGGTAAGGGTAAGGGTAAGGGTAAGGGTAAGGGTAATTGTAAGGGTAAGGGTAAAGCTAAGGGTAAGCCTAAGGGTAAAAGCAAGGGTAAGGGTAAGGGTTAGGTTAAGGGTAAGGGTAAGGGTAAGGGTAAGGGTAAGGGTAAGGGTAAGGGTAAGTGTAAGGGTAAGGGTAAGGGTAAGCTTAAGGGTAAAAGCAAGGGTAAGGGTAAGGGTAAGGGTAAGGGTAAGGGTTAGGGTAAGGGTAAGGGTAAGGGTAAGGGTAAGGGTAAGCTTAAGGGTAAGGGTAAGGGTAAGGGTAAAGGTAAGGGTTAGCCTAAGGGTAAAAGCAAGGGTAAGGGTAAGGGTTAGGGTAAGGGTAAGGGTAAAGGTAAGGGTAAGGGTAAGGGTAAGGGTAAGTGTAAGGGTAAGGGTAAGGGTAAGCTTAAGGGTAAAAGCAAGGGTAAGTGTAAGGGTAAGGGTAAGGGTAAGCTTAAGGGTAAAAGCAAGGGTAAGGGTAAGGGTAAGGGTAAGGGTAAGGGTAAGGGTAAGGGTAAGGGTAAGGGTAAGGGTAAGGGTAAGGGTAAGGGTAAGCTTAAGGGTAAGGGTAAGGGTAAGGGTAAGGGTAAGCCTAAGGGTAAAAGCAAGGGTAAGGGTAAGGGTAAGGGTAAGGGTAAGGGTAAGGGTAAGCTGAAGGGTAAAAGCAAGGGTAAGGGTAAGGGTAAGGGTAAGGGTAAGGGTAAGGGTAAGCTTAAGGGTAAAAGCAAGGGTAAGGGTAAGGGTAAGGGTAAGGGTAAGGGTAAGGGTAAGGGTAAAGGTAAGGGTAAGCCTAAGGGTAAAAGCAAGGGTAAGGGTAAGGGTAAGGGTAAGGGTAAGGGTAAGGGTAAGGGTAAGGGTAAGGGTAAGGGTAAGGGTAAGGGTAAGCTTAAGGGTAAAAGCAAGGGTAAGGGTAAGGGTAAGGGTAAGGGTAAGGGTAAGGGTAAGGGTAAGGGTAAGGGTAAGGGTAAGGGTAAGGGTAAGGGTAAGGGTAAGAGTAAGGGTAAGGGTAAGCTTAAGGGTAAAAGCAAGGGTGAGGGTAAGGGTAAGGGTAAGGGTAAGGGTAAGGGTAAGGGTAAGGGTAAGGGTAAGGGTAAGGGTAAGGGTAAGGGTAAGCTTAAGGGTAAAAGCAAGGGTAAGGGTAAGGGTAAGGGTAAGAGTAAGGGTAAGGGTAAGGGTAAGGGTAAAGGTAAGGGTAAGCCTAAGGGTAAAAGCAAGGGTAAGGGTAAGGGTAAGGGTAAGGGTAAGGGTAAGGGTAAGCTTAAGGGTAAAAGCAAGGGTAAGGGTAAGGGTAAGGGTAAGGGTAAGGGTAAGGGTAAGGGTAAGGGTAAGGGTAAGGGTAAGCTTAAGGGTAAGGATAAGGGTAAGGGTAAAAGCAAGGGTAAGGGTAAGGGTAAGGGTAAGGATAAGGGTAAGGGTAAGGGTAAACTTAAGGGTAAAAGCAAGGGTAAGGGTAAGGGTAAGGGTAAGGGTAAGGGTAAGGGTAAGGGTAAGCTTAAGGGTAAGGGTAAGGGTAAGGGTAAGCTTAAGGGTAAAAGCAAGGGTAAGGGTAAGGGTAAGGGTAAGGGTAAGTGTAAGGGTAAGGGTAAGGGTAAGGGTAAGGGTAAGGGTAAGGGTAAGGGTAAGGGTAAGCTTAAGGGTAAAAGCAAGGGTAAGGGTAAGGGTAAGGGTAGGGGTAAGGGTAAGGGTAAGGGTAAGGGTAAGGGTAAGGGTAAGGGTAAGCTTAAGGGTAAAAGCAAGGGTAAGGGTAAGGGTAAGGGTAAGGGTAAGGGTAAGGGTAAGGGTAAGGGTAAGGGTAAAGGTAAGGGTAAGCCTAAGGGTAAAAGCAAGGGTAAGGGTAAGGGTAAGGGTAAGGGTAAGGGTAAAAGTAAGGGTAAGGGTAAGGGTAAGGGTAAGCTTGAGGGTAAAAGCAAGGGTAAGGGTAAGGGTAAGGGTAAGGGTAAGCCTATGGTAAAAGCAAGGGTAAGGGTAAGGGTAAGGGTAAGGGTAAGGGTAAGCTTAAGGGTAAAAGCAAGGGTAAGGGTAAGGGTAAGGGTAAGGGTAAGGGTAAGGGTAAGCTTAAGGGTAAAAGCAAGGGTGAGGGTAAGGGTAAGGGTAAGGGTAAGGGTAAGGGTAAGGGTAAGGGTAAGCTTAAGGGTAAAAGCAAGGGTAAGGGTAAGGGTAAGGGTAAGGGTAAGGGTAAGGGTAAGGGTAAGGGTAAGGGTAAGGGTAAGGGTAAGGGTAAAGGTAAGGGTAAGGGTAAGGGTAAGGGTAAGGGTTAGGGTAAGGGTAAGGGTAAGGGTAAGGGTAAGGGTAAGGGTAAGGGTAAGGGTAAGGTTAAGCTTAAGGGTAAAAGCAAGGGTAAGGGTAAGGGTAAGGGTAAGGGTAAGCCTAAGGGTAAAAGCAAGGGTAAGGGTAAGGGTAAGGGTAAGGGTAAGGGTAAGCTTAAAGGTAAAAGCAAGGGTAAGGGTAAGGGTAAGGGAAAGGGTAAGGGTAAGGGTAAGCTTAAGGGTAAAAGCAAGGGTAAGGGTAAGGGTAAGGGTAAGGGTAAGGGTAAGGGTAAGGGTAAGCGTAAGGGTAAAGGTAAGGGTAAGCCTCAGGGTAAAAGCAAGGGTAAGGGTAAGGGTAAGGGTAAGGGTAAGGGTAAGGGTAAGGGTAAGGGTAAGGGTAAGGGTAAGGGTAAGGGTAAGGGTAAGGGTAAGGGTAAGGGTAAGGGTAACTTAAGCTTTTACCCTTAAGCTTACCCTAAGGGTAAGGGTAAGGGTAAGGGTAAGCTAAAGGGTAAAAGCAAGGGTAAGGGTAAGGGTAAGGGTAAGCCTAAGGGTAAAAGCAAGGGTAAGGGTAAGGGTAAGGGTAAGGGTAAGGGTAAGCTTAAGGGTAAAAGCAAGGGTAAGGGTAAGGGTAAGGGTAAGGGTAAGGGTAAGGGTAAGGGTAAGGGTAAGGGTAAGCTTAAGGGTAAAAGCAAGGGTGAGGGTAAGGGTAAGGGTAAGGGTAAGGGTAAGGGTAAGGGTAAGGGTAAGGGTAAGCTTAAGGGTAAAAGCAAGGGTAAGGGTAAGGGTAAGGGTAAGGGTAAGGGTAAGGGTAAGGGTAAGGGTAAAGGTAAGGGTAAGGGTAAGGGTAAGGGTAAGGGTAAGGGTAAGGGTAAGGGTAAGGGTAAGGGTAAGGGTTAGGGTAAGGGTAAGCTTAAGGGTAAAAGCAAGGGTAAGGGTAAGGGTAAGGGTAAGGGTAAGCCTAAGGGTAAAAGCAAGGGTAAGGGTTATGGTAAGGGTAAGGGTAAGGGTAAGCTTAAAGGTAAAAGCAAGGGTAAGGGTAAGGGTAAGGGAAAGGGTAAGGGTAAGGGTAAGCTTAAGGGTAAAAGCAAGGGTAAGGGTAAGGGTAAGGGTAAGGGTAAGGGTAAGGGTAAGGGTAAGGGTAAAGGTAAGGGTAAGCCTAAGGGTAAAAGCAAGGGTAAGGGTAAGGGTAAGGGTAAGGGTAAGGGTAAGGGTAAGGGTAAGGGTAAGGGTAAGGGTAAGGGTAAGGGTAAGGGTAAGGGTAAGGGTAAGCTTAAGGGTAAAAGCAAGGGTAAGGGTAAGGGTAAGGGTAAGGGTAAGGGTAAGGGTAAGGGTAAGGGTAAGGGTAAGGGTAAGGGTAAGGGTAAGGGTAAGGGTAAGGGTAAGCTTAAGGGTAAGGGTAAGGGTAAGGGTAAGGGTAAGCTCAAGGGTAAAAGCAAGGGTAAGGGTAAGGGTAAGGGTAAGGGTAAGGGTAAGCTTAAGGGTAAAAGCAAGGGTAAGGGTAAGGGTAAGGGTAAGGGTAAGGGTAAGGGTAAGGGTAAGGGTAAGGGTAAGGGTAAGGGTAAGGGTAAGGGTAAGGGTAAGGGTAAGGGTAAGCTTAAGGGTAAGGGTAAGGGTAAGGGTAAGGGTAAGCTTAAGGGTAAAAGCAAGGGTAAGGGTAAGGGTAAGGGTATGGGTAAGGGTAAGGGTAAGGGTAAGCTTAAGGGTAAGGGTAAGGGTAAGGGTAAGGGTAAGCTTAAGGGTAAAAGCAAGGGTAAGGGTAAGGGTAAGGGTAAGGGTAAGGGTAAGCTTAAGGGTAAGGGTAAGGGTAAGGGTAAGGGTAAGGGTAAGGGTAAGGGTAAGCTTAAGGGTAAAAGCAAGGGTAAGGGTAAGGGTAAGGGTAAGGGTAAGGGTAAGGGTAAGGGTAAGGGTAAGGGTAAGGGTAAGGGTAAGGGTAAGGGTAAGGGTAAGCTTAAGGGTAAGGGTAAGGGTAAGGGTAAGGGTAAGCTTAAGGGTAAAAGCAAGGGTAAGGGTAAGGGTAAGGGTAAGCTTAAGGGTAAAAGCAAGGGTAAGGGTAAGGGTAAGGGTAAGGGTAAGGGTAAGGGTAAGGGTAAGGGTAAGGGTAAGGGTAAGGGTAAGCTTAAGGGTAAGGGTAAGGGTAAGGGTAAGGGTAAGCTTAAGGGTAAAAGCAAGGGTAAGGGTAAGGGTAAGGGTAAGGGTAAGGGTAAGGGTAAGGGTAAGGGTAAGGGTAAGGGTAAGGGTAAGGGTAAGGGTAAGGGTAAGCTTAAGGGTAAAAGTAAGGGTAAGGGTAAGGGTAAGGGTAAGGGTAAGGGTAAGGGTAAGGGTAAGGGTAAGCTTAAGGGTAAAAGCAAGGGTAAGGGTAAGGGTAAGGGTAAGGGTAAGGGTAAGGGTAAGGGTAAAGGTAAGGGTAAGCCTAAGGGTAAAAGCAAGGGTAAGGGTAAGGGTAAGGGTAAGGGTAAGGGTAAGGGTAAGGGTAAGGGTAAGGGTAAGGGTAAGGGTAAGGGTAAGCTTAAGGGTAAATGCAAGGGTAAGGGTAAGGGTAAGGGTAAGGGTAAGCCTAAGGGTAAAAGCAAGGGTAAGGGTAAGGGTAAGGGTAAGGGTAAGGGTAAGCTTAAGGGTAAAAGCAAGGGTAAGGGTAAGGGTAAGGGTAAGGCTTACCCTTACCCTTACCCTTACCCTTGCTTTTACCCTTAAGCTTACCCTTACCCTTACCCTTACCCTCACCCTTACCCTTACCCTTACCCTTACCCTTACCCTTACCCTTTCCCTTACCCTTACCCTTACCCTTACCCTTACCTTTACCCTTACCCTTACCCTTACCCTTGCTTTTACCCTTAGGCTTACCCTTACCTTTACCCTTACCCTTACCCTTACCCTTACCCTTACCCTTGCTTTTACCCTTAAGCTTACCCTTACCCTTACCCTTACCCTTACCCTTACCCTTACCCTTACCCTTACCCTTGCTTTTACCCTAAAGCTTACCCTTACCCTTACCCTTACCCTTAAGCTTACCCTCACCCTTACCCTTACCCTTACCCTTATCCTTACCCTTGCTTTTACCCTTACCCTTACCCTTGCTTTTACCCTTAAGCTTACCCTTACCCTTACCCTTACCCTTACCCTTACCCTTACCCTTACCCTTGCTTTTACCCTTAGGCTTACCCTTACCCTTACCCTTACCCTTAACCTTGCTTTTACCCTTAAGCTTACCCTTACCCTTACCCTTACTCTTACCCTTACCCTTACCCTTACCCTTACCCTTACCCTTACCCTTACCCTTACCCTTAACCTTACCCTTGCTTTTACCCTTAGGCTTACCCTTACCTTTACCCTTACCCTAACCCTTACCCTTACCCTTACCCTTACCCTTACCCTTGCTTTTACCCTTAAGCTTACCCTTACCCTTACCCTTACCCTTACCCTTACCCTTACCCTTACCCTTATCCTTACCCTTACCCTTACCCTTACCCTTGCTTTTACCCTTAAGCTTACCCTTACCCTTACCCTTACCCTTACCCTTACCCTTACCCTTACCCTTACCCTTGCTTTTACCCTTAAGCTAAGCCTTACCCTTACCCTTACCCTTACCCTTACCCTTACCCTTACCCTTACCCTTACCCTTACCCTTACCCTTACCCTTACCCTTACCCTTACCCTTACCCTTACCCTTGCTTTTACTTACCCTTAGGCTTACCCTTGCCTTTACCCTCACCCTTACCCTTACCCTTACCCTTACCCTTGCTTTTACCCTTAAGCTTACCCTTACCCTTACCCTTACCCTTAAGCTTACCCTTACCCTTACCCTTAACCTTACCCTTTCCCTTACCCTTACCCTTACCCTTACCCTTACCCTTGCTTTTACCCTTAAGCTTACCCTTACCCTTACCCTTACCCTTACCCTTGCTTTTACCCTTAAGCTTACCCTTACCCTTACCCTTACCCTTAAGCTTACCCTTACCCTTACCCTTACCCTTACCCTTACCCTTACCCTTACCCTTACCCTTGCTTTTACCCTTAAGCTTACCCTTACCCTTACCCTTACCCTTACCCTTAAGCTTACCCTTACCCTTACCCTTACCCTTACCCTTAACCTTACCCTTGCTTTTACCCTTAAGCTTACCCTTACCCTTACCCTTACCCTTACCCTTAAGCTTACCCTTACCCTTACCCTTACCCTTACCCTTACCCTTGCTTTTACCCTTAAGCTTACCCTTACCCTTACCCTTACCCTTACCCTTAAGCTTACCCTTACCCTTACCCTTACCCTTACCCTTACCCTTACCCTTACCCTTGCTTTTACCCTTAAGCTTACCCTTACCCTTACCCTTACCCTTAACCTTGCTTTTACCCTTAAGCTTACCCTTACCCTTACCCTTACCCTTACCCTTAAGCTTACCCTTACCCTTACCTTTACCCTTACCCTTACCCTTACCCTTACCCTTACCCTTACCCTTACCCTTGCTTTTACCCTTAAGCTTACCCTTACCCTTACCCTTACCCTTACCCTTATCCTTACCCTTACCCTTGCTTTTACCCTTAGGCTTACCCTTACCTTTACCCTTACCCTTACCCTTACCCTTACCCTTACCCTTACCCTTACCCTTACCCTTGCTTTTACCCTTAAGCTTACCCTTACCCTTACCCTTACCCTTACCCTTACCCTTACCCTTACCCTTACCCTTACCCTTGCTTTTACCCTTAAGCTTACCCTTACCCTTACCCTTACCCTTACCCTTACCCTTGCTTTTACCCTTAGGCTTACCCTTACCCTTACCCTTGCTTTTACCCTTAAGCTTACCCTTACCCTTACCCTTACCCTTACCCTTACCCTTACCCTTACCCTTACCCTTACCCTTACCCTTACCCTTACCCTTACCCTTACCCTTACCCTTACCCTTACCCTTACCCTTACCCTTACCCTTACCCTTACCCTTACCCTTACCCTTACCCTTGCTTTTACCCTTAGGCTTACCCTTACCTTTACCCTTACCCTTACCCTTACCCTTACCCTTACCCTTACCCTTGCTTTTACCCTTAAGCTTACCCTTACCCTTACCCTTACCCTTACCCTTACCCTTACCCTTACCCTTACCCTTACCCTTACCCTTACCCTTACCCTTGCTTTTACACTTAAGCTTACCCTTACCCTTACCCTTACCCTTACCCTTTCCCTTACCCTTACCCTTACCCTTACCCTTACCCTTACCCTTACCCTTACCCTCACCCTTGCTTTTACCCTTAAGCTTACCCTTACCCTTACCCTTACCCTTACCCTTACCCTTACCCTTGCTTTTACCCTTAAGCTTACCCTTACCCTTACCCTTACCCTTACCCTTGCTTTTACCCTTAGGCTTACCCTTACCCTTACCCTTACCCTTACCCTTGCTTTTACCCTTAAGCTTACCCTTACCCTTACCCTTACCCTTACTCTTACCCTTACCCTTACCCTTACCCTTACCCTTGCTTTTACCCTTAGGCTTACCCTTACCTTTACCCTTACCCTTACCCTTACCCTTACCCTTACCTTTACCCTTACCCTTACCCTTACCCTTGCTTTTACCCTTAAGCTTACCCTTACCCTTACCCTTACCCTTACCCTTACCCTTACCCTTACCCTTACCCTTACCCTTACCCTTACCCTTACCCTTACCCTTGCTTTTACCCTTAAGCTCACCCTTACCCTTACCCTAACCCTTACCCTTACCCTTACCCTTACCCTTACTCTTACCCTTACCCTTGCTTTTACCCTTAAGCTTACCCTTACCCTTACCCTTACCCTTACCCTTAAGCTTACCCTTACCCTTACCCTTACCCTTACCCTTACCCTTACCCTTACCCTTACCCTTGCTTTTACCCTTAAGCTTACCCCTACCCTTACCCTTACCCTTACCCTTACCCTTGCTTTTACCCTTAAGCTTACCCTTACCCTTACCCTTACCCTTACCCTTAAGCTTACCCTTACCCTTACCCTTACCCTTACCCTTACCCCTACCCTTACCCTTGCTTTTACCCTCAAGCTTACCCTTACCCTTACCCTTACCCTTACCCTTACCCTTACCCTTACCCTTACCCTTACCCTTACCCTTACCCTTGCTTTTACCCTTAGGCTTACCCTTACCTTTACCCTTACCATTACCCTTACCCTTACCCTTACCCTTACCCTTACCCTTGCTTTTACCCTTAAGCTTACCCTTACCCTTACCCTTACCCTTACCCTTACCCTTACCCTTACCCTTACCCTTACCCTAACCCTTACCCTTACCCTTACCCTTACCCTTACCCTTACCCTTACCCTTACCCTTACCCTTACCCTTACCCTTACCCTTACCCTTACCCTTACCCTTACCCTTACCCTTACCCTTGCTTTTACCCTTAAGCTTACCCTTACCCTTACCCTTACCCTTACCCTTACCCTTACCCTTGCTTTTACCCTTAAGCTTACCCTTACCCTTACTCTTACCCCTACCCTTACCCTTACCCTTACCCTTACCCTTACCCTTACCCTTACCCTTACCCTTACCCTTACCCTTACCCTTACCCTTACCCTTACCCTTACCCTTACCCTTACCCTTACCCTTGCTTTTACCCTTAAGCTTACCCTTACCCTTACCCTTACCCTTACCCTTACCCTTACCCTTGCTTTTACCCTTAAGCTTACCCTTACCCTTACTCTTACCCCTACCCTTACCCTTACCCTTACCCTTACCCTTACCCTCACCCTTACCCTTGCTTTTACCCTTAGGCTTACCCTCACCTTTACCCTTACCCTTACCCTTACCCTTACCCTTACCCTTACCCTTACCCTTGCTTTTACCCTTAAGCTTACCCTTACCCTTACCCTTAGCCTTACCCTTACCCTTGCTTTTACCCTTAAGCTTACCCTTACCCTTACCCTTACCCTTACCCTTACCCTTACCCTTACCCTTACCCTTGCTTTTACCCTTAGGCTTACCCTCACCTTTACCCTTACCCTTACCCTTACCCTTACCCTTACCCTTACCCTTACCCTTGCTTTTACCCTTAAGCTTACCCTTACCCTTACCCTTACCCTTACCCTTACCCTTACCCTTACCCTTACCCTTACCCTTACCCTTACCCTTACCCTTACCCTTACCCTTACTTAGGGTAAGGGTAAGGGTAAGCTTAAGGGTAAAAGCAAGGGTAAGGGTAAGGGTAAGGGTAAGGGTAAGGGTAAGGGTAAGGGTAAGGGTAAGGGTAAGCTTAAGGGTAAGGGTGAGGGTAAGGGTAAGGGTAAGCTTAAGGGTAAAAGCAAGGGTAAGGGTAAGGGTAAGGGTAAGGGTAAGGGTAAGCTTAAGGGTAAGGGTAAGGGTAAGGGTAAGGGTAAGCTTAAGGGTAAAAGCAAGGGTAAGGTTAAGGGTAAGGGTAAGGGTAAGGGTAAGGGTAAGGGTAAGCTTAAGGGTAAGGGTAAGGGTAAGGGTAAGGGTAAGCTTAAGGGTAAAAGCAAGGGTAAGGGTAAGGGTAAGGGTAAGGGAAAGGGTAAGGGTAAGGGTAAGGGTAAGGGTAAGGATAAGGGTAAGGGTAAGGGTAAGCTTAAGGGTAAGGGTAAGGGTAAGGGTAAGCTTAAGGGTAAAAGCAAGGGTAAGGGTAAGGGTAAGGGTAAGGGTAAGGGTAAGCTTAAGGGTAAAAGCAAGGGTAAGGGTAAGGGTAAGGGTAAGGGTAAGGGTAAGGGTAAGGGTAAGGGTAAGGGTAAGGGTAAGGGTAAGGGTAAGGGTAAGGGTAAGCTTAAGGGTAAGGGTAAGGGTAAGGGTAAGCTTAAGGGTAAAAGCAAGGGTAAGGGTAAGGGTAAGGGTAAGGGTAAGGGTAAAGGTAAGGGTAAGCCTAAGGGTAAAAGCAAGGGTAAGGGTAAGGGTAAGGGTAAGGGTAAGGGTAAGGGTAAGGGTAAGGGTAAGGGTAAGGGTAAGGGTAAGGGTAAGGGTAAGGGTAAGGGTAAGGGTAAGCTTAAGGGTAAAAGCAAGGGTAAGGGTAAGGGTAAGGGTAAGGGTAAGGGTAAGGGTAAGGGTAAGGGTAAGGGTAAGGGTAAGGGTAAGGGTAAGCTTAAGGGTAAAAGCAAGGGTAAGGGTAAGGGTAAGGGTAAGGGTAAGGGTAAGGGTAAGGGTAAGGGTAAGGGTAAGGGTAAGCTTAAGGGTAAAAGCAAGGGTAAGGGTAAGGGAAAGGGTAAGGGTAAGGGTTAGGGTAAGGGTAAAGGTAAGGGTAAGCCTAAGGGTAAAAGCAAGGGTAAGGGTAAGGGTAAGGGTAAGGGTAAGGGTAAGGGTAAGGGTAAGGGTAAGGGTAAGGGTAAGGGTAAGGGTAAGAGTAAGGGTAAGGGTAAGGGTAAGCTTAAGGGTAAAAGCAAGGGTAAGGGTAAGGGTAAAGGTAAGGGTAAGCCTAAGGGTAAAAGCAAGGGTAAGGGTAAGGTTAAGGCTAAGGGTAAGGGTAAGCTTAAGGGTAAAAGCAAGGGTAAGGGTAAGGGTAAGGGTAAGGGTAAGGGTAAGGGTAAGCTTAAAGGTAAAAGCAAGGGTAAGGGTAAGGGTGAGGGTAAGGGTAAGGGTAAGGGTAAGGATAAAGGTAAGGGTAAGCCTAAGAGTAAAAGCAAGGGTAAGGGTAAGGGTAAGGGTAAGGGTAAGGGTAAGGGTGAGCTTGAGGGTAAAAGCAAGGGTAAGGATAAGGGTAAGGGTAAGGGTAAGGGTAAGGGTAAGGGTAAGGGTAAGGGTAAGCTTAAGGGTAAAAGCAAGGGTAAGGGTAAGGGTAAGGTTTACCCTTACCCTTACCCTTACCCTTACCCTTACCCTTACCCTTACCCTTACCCTTGCTTTTACCCTTAAGCTTACCCTTACCCTTACCCTTACCCTTACCCTTACCCTTGCTTTTACCCTTAGGCTTACCCTTACCCTTACCCTTACCCTTACCCTTGCTTTTACCCTTAAGCTTACCCTTACACTTACCCTTACCCTTACCCTTACCCTTACCCTTACCCTTACCCTTACCCTTACCCTTACCCTTACCCTTACCCTTACCCTTACCCTTACCCTTACCCTTACCCTTACCCTTACCCTTACCCTTGCTTTTACCCTTAGGCTTACCCTTACCTTTACCCTTACCCTTACCCTTACCCTTACCCTTACCCTTACCCTTACCCTTACCCTTACCCTTACCCTTACCCTTACCCTTACCCTTACCCTTACCCTTACCCTTACCCTTACCCTTACCCTTACCCTTACCCTTACCCTTACCCTTACCCTTACTCTTACCCTTACCCTTACCCTTACCCTTGCTTTTAACCTTAGGCTTACCCTTACCTTTACCCTTACCCTTACCCTTACCCTTACCCTTACCCTTACCCTTACCCTTACCCTTACCCTTACCCTTACCCTTGCTTTTACCCTTAAGCTTACCCTTACCCTTACCCTTACCCTTACCCTTACCCTAACCCTTACCCTTGCTTTTACCCTTAAGCTTACCCTTACCCTTACCCTTACCCTTACCCTTACCCTTACCCTTACCCTTACCCTTACCCTTACCCTTACCCTTACCCTTACCCTTACCCTTACCCTTGCTTTTACCCTTAAGCTTACCCTTACCCTTACCCTTACCCTTACCCTTACCCTTACCCTTACCCTTACCCTTACCCTTACCCTTACCCTTACCCTTACCCTTACCCTTGCTTTTACCCTTAAGCTTACCCTTACCCTTACCCTTACCCTTACCCTTACCCTTGCTTTTACCCTTAGGCTTACCCTTACCTTTACCCTTACCCTTACCCTTACCCTTACCCTTACCCTTACCCTTACCCTTACCCTTACCCTTGCTTTTACCCTTAAGCTTACCCTTACCCTTACCCTTACCCTTACCCTTACCCTTACCCTTACCCTTACCCTTACCCTTACCCTTACCCTTACCCTTACCCTTACTTTTACCCTTAAGCTTACCCTAACCCTTACCCTTACCCTCACCCTTACCCTTGCTTTTACCCTTAGGCTTACCCTTACCCTTACCCTTACCCTTGCTTTTACCCTTAAGCTTACCCTTACCCTTACCCTTACTCTTACCCTTACCCTTACCCTTACCCTTACCCTTACCCTTACCCTTACGCTTACCCTTACCCTTACCCTTACCCTTACCCTTACCCTTACCCTTGCTTTTACCCTTAGGCTTACCCTTACCTTTACCCTTACCCTAACCCTTACCCTTACCCTTACCCTTACCCTTACCCTTACCCTTACCCTTGCTTTTACCCTTAAGCTTACCCTTACCCTTACCCTTACCCTTACCCTTGCTTTTACACTTAAGCTTACCCTTACCCTTACCCTTACCCTTACCCTTACCCTTACCCTTACCCTTACCCTTACCCTTACCCTTACCCTTGCTTTTACCCTTAAGCTTACCCTTACCTTTACCCTTACCCTTACCCTTACCCTAACCCTTACCCTTGCTTTTACCCTTAAGCTTACCCTTACCCTTACCCTTACCCTTACCCTTACCCTTACCCTTACCTTTACCCTTACCCTTACACTTACCCTTACCCTTACCCTTACCCTTACCCTTACCCTTACCCTTACCCTTACCCTTGCTTTTACCCTTAAGCTTATCCTTACCCTTACCCTTACACTTACCCTTACCCTTACCCTTACCCTTACCCTTACCCTTACCCTTACCCTTACCCTTATCCTTGCTTTTACCCTTAGGCTTACCCTTACCTTTACCCTTACCCTTACCCTTACCCTTACCCTTGCTTTTACCCTTAAGCTTACCCTCACCCTTACCCTAACCCTTACCCTTAAGCTTACCCTTACCCTTACCCTTACCCTTACCCTTACCCTTACCCTTACCCTTACACTTACCCTTACCCTTACCCTTACCCTTACCCTTGCTTTTACCCTTAAGCTTACCCTTACCCTTACCCTTACCCTTGCTTTTACCCTTAAGCTTACCCTTACCCTTACCCTTACCCTTACCCTTACCCTTAAGCTTTCCCTTACCCTCACCCTTACCCTTGCTTTTACCCTTAGGCTTACCCTTACCCTTACCCTTACCCTTACCCTTGCTTTTACCCTTAAGCTTACCCTTACCCTTACCCTTACTCTTACCCTTACCCTTACCCTTACCCTTACCCTTACCCTTACCCTTACCCTTACCCTTACCCTTACCCTTACCCTTGCTTTTACCCTTAGGCTTACCCTTACCTCTACCCTTACCCTAACCCTTACCCTTACCCTTACCCTTACCCTTACCCTTGCTTTTACCCTTAAGCTTACCCTTACCCTTACCCTTACCCTTACCCTTGCTTTTACACTTAAGCTTACCCTTACCCTTACCCTTACCCTTACCCTTACCCTTACCCTTACCCTTACCCTTACCCTTACCCTTACCCTTACCCTTGCTTTTACCCTTAAGCTTACCCTTACCTTTACCCTTACCCTTACCCTTACCCTAACCCTTACCCTTGCTTTTACCCTTAAGCTTACCCTTACCCTTACCCTTACCCTTACCCTTACCCTTACCCTTACCTTTACCCTTACCCTTACCCTTACCCTTACTCTTACCCTTACCCTTACCCTTACCCTTACCCTTACCCTTACCCTTATCCTTACCCTTACCCTTGCTTTTACCCTTAAGCTTACCCTTACCCTCACCCTTACCCTTACCCTTACCCTTACCCTTACCCTTACCCTTGCTTTTACCCTTAAGCTTACCCTTACCCTTACCCTTACCCTTACCCTTACCCTTACCCTTACCCTTACCCTTAACCTTGCTTTTACCCTTAGGCTTACCCTTACCTTTACCCTTACCCTTACCCTTACCCTTACCCTTACCCTTACCCTTACCCTTACCCTTGCTTTTACCCTTAAGCTTACCCTTACCCTTACCCTTACCCTTACCCTTACCCTTGCTGTTACCCTTAAGCTTACCCTTACCCTTACCCTTACCCTTACCCTTACCCTTGCTTTTACCCTTAGGCTTACCCTTACCCTTACCCTTACCCTTGCTTTTACCCTTAAGCTTACCCTTACCCTTACCCTTACTCTTACCCTTACCCTTACCCTTACCCTTACCCTTACCCTTACCCTTACCCTTACCCTTACCCTTACCCTTACCCTTACCCTTGCTTTTACCCTTACGCTTACCCTTACCTTTACCCTTACCCTAACCCTTACCCTTACCCTTACCCTTACCCTTACCCTTGCTTTTACCCTTAAGCTTACCCTTACCCTTACCCTTACCCTTACCCTTACCCTTACCCTTACCCTTGCTTTTACCCTCAAGCTTACCCTTACCCTTACCCTTACACTTACCCTTACCCTTACCCTTACCCTTACCCTTACCCTTACCCTTACCCTTACCCTTGCTTTTACCCTTAAGCTTATCCTTACCCTTACCCTTACCCTTACCCTTACCCTTACCCTTACCCTTACCCTTACCCTTATCCTTGCTTTTACCCTTAGGCTTACCCTTACCTTTACCCTTACCCTTACCCTTACCCTTACCCTTACCCTTGCTTTTACCCTTAAGCTTACCCTCACCCTTACCCTTACCCTTACCCTTAAGCTTACCCTTACCCTTACCCTTACCCTTACCCTTACCCCTACCCTCACACTTACCCTTACCCTTACCCTTACCCTTACCCTTGCTTTTACCCTTAAGCTTACCCTTACCCTTACCCTTACCCTTGCTTTTACCCTTAAGCTTACCCTTACCCTTACCCTTACCCTTACCCTTAAGCTTTCCCTTACCCTTACCCTTACCCTTACCCTTACCCTTACCCTTACCCTTACCCTTACCCTTACCCTTACCCTTACCCTTACCCTTACCCTTACCCTTACCCTTGCTTTTACCCTTAAGCTTACCCTTACCCTTACCCTTACCCTTACCCTTAAGCTTACCCTTACCCTTACCCTTACCCTTACCCTCACCCTTACCCTTACCCTTGCTTTTACACTTAAGCTTACCCTTACCCTTACCCTTACCCTAACCCTTAAGCTTACCCTTACCCTTACCCTTACCCTTACCCTTACCCTTACCCTTGCTTTTACCCTTTAGCTTACCCTTACCCTTACCCTTACCCTTACCCTTGCTTTTACCCTTAAGCTTACCCTTACCCTTACCCTTACCCTTACCCTTAAGCTTACCCTTACCCTTACCCCTACCCTTACCCTTACCCTTACTCTTGCTTTTACCCTTAAGCTTACCCTTACCCTTACCCTTACCCTTACCCTTACCCTTGCTTTTACCCTTAGGCTTACCCTTACCCTTTCCCTTACCCTTACCCTTGCTTTTACCCTTAAGCTTACCCTTACCCTTACCCTTACCCTTACCCTTACCCTTACCCTTACCCTTACCCTTACCCTTACCCTTACCCTTACCCTTACCCTTACCCTAACCCTTACCCTTACCCTTACCCTTACCCTTACCCTTGCTTTTACCCTTAGGCTTACCCTTACCTTTACCCTTACCCTTACCCTTACCCTTACCCTTACCCTTGCTTTTACCCTTAAGCTTACCCTTACCCTTACCCTTACCCTTACCCTTACCCTTACCCTTGCTTTTACCCTTAAGCTTACCCTTACCCTTACCCTTACCCTTACCCTTACCCTTACCCTTACCCTTACCCTTACCCTTACCCTTACCCTTACCCTTACCCTTACCCTCACCCTTGCTTTTACCCTTAAGCATACCCTTACCCTTACCCTTACCCTTACCCTTGCTTTTACCCTTAAGCTTACACTTACCCTTACCCTTACCCTTACCCTTACCCTTGCTTTTACCCTTAGGCTTACCCTTACCCTTACCCTTACCCTAACCCTTGCTTTTACCCTTAAGCTTACCCTTACCCTTACCCTTACCCTTACTCTTACCCTTACCCTTACCCTTACCCTTGCTTTTACCCTTAGGCTTACCCTTACCTTTACCCTTACCCTTACCCTTACCCTTACCCTTACCCTTACCCTTACCCTTACCCTTGCTTTTACCCTTAAGCTTACCCTTACCCTCACCCTTACCCTTACCCTTACCCTTACCCTTAACCTTACCCTTGCTTTTACCCTTAAGCTTACCCTTACCCTTACCCTTACCCTTACTCTTACCCTTACCCTTACCCTTACCCTTACCCTTACCCTTACCCTTATCCTTACCCTTACCCTTGCTTTTACCCTTAAGCTTACCCTTACCCTCACCCTTACCCTTACCCTTACCCTTACCCTTACCCTTACCCTTACCCTTGCTTTTACCCTTAAGCTCACCCTTACCCTTACCCTTACCCTTACCCTTACCCTTACCCTTACCCTTACCCTTGCTTTTACCCTTAGGCTTACCCTTACCTTTACCCTTACCCTTACCCTTACCCTTACCCTTACCCTTACCCTTACCCTTGCTTTTACCCTTAAGCTTACCCTTACCCTTACCCTTACCCTTACCCTTACCCTTACCCTTGCTTTTACCCTTAAGCTTACCCTTACCCTTACCCTTACCCTTACCCTTACCCTTGCTTTTACCCTTAGGCTTACCCTTACCCTTACCCTTACCCTTGCTTTTACCCTTAAGCTTACCCTTACCCTTACCCTTACTCTTACCCTTACCCTTACCCTTACCCTTACCCTTACCCTTACCCTTACCCTTACCCTTACCCTTACCCTTACCCTTACCCTTGCTTTTACCCTTACGCTTACCCTTACCTTTACCCTTACCCTAACCCTTACCCTTACCCTTACCCTTACCCTTACCCTTGCTTTTACCCTTAAGCTTACCCTTACCCTTACCCTTACCCTTACCCTTACCCTTACCCTTACCCTTGCTTTTACCCTCAAGCTTACCCTTACCCTTACCCTTACACTTACCCTTACCCTTACCCTTACCCTTACCCTTACCCTTACCCTTACCCTTACCCTTGCTTTTACCCTTAAGCTTATCCTTACCCTTACCCTTACCCTTACCCTTACCCTTACCCTTACCCTTACCCTTACCCTTATCCTTGCTTTTACCCTTAGGCTTACCCTTACCTTTACCCTTACCCTTACCCTTACCCTTACCCTTACCCTTGCTTTTACCCTTAAGCTTACCCTCACCCTTACCCTTACCCTTACCCTTAAGCTTACCCTTACCCTTACCCTTACCCTTACCCTTACCCCTACCCTTACACTTACCCTTACCCTTACCCTTACCCTTACCCTTGCTTTTACCCTTAAGCTTACCCTTACCCTTACCCTTACCCTTGCATTTACCCTTAAGCTTACCCTTACCCTTACCCTTACCCTTACCCTTAAGCTTTCCCTTACCCTTACCCTTACCCTTACCCTTACCCTTACCCTTACCCTTACCCTTACCCTTACCCTTACCCTTACCCTTACCCTTACCCTTACCCTTACCCTTGCTTTTACCCTTAAGCTTACCCTTACCCTTACCCTTACCCTTACCCTTAAGCTTACCCTTACCCTTACCCTTACCCTTACCCTCACCCTTACCCTTACCCTTGCTTTTACCCTTAAGCTTACCCTTACCCTTACCCTTACCCTAACCCTTAAGCTTACCCTTACCCTTACCCTTACCCTTACCCTTACCCTTACCCTTGCTTTTACCCTTTAGCTTACCCTTACCCTTACCCTTACCCTTACCCTTGCTTTTACCCTTAAGCTTACCCTTACCCTTACCCTTACCCTTACCCTTAAGCTTACCCTTACCCTTACCCCTACCCTTACCCTTACCCTTACTCTTGCTTTTACCCTTAAGCTTACCCTTACCCTTACCCTTACCCTTACCCTTACCCTTGCTTTTACCCTTAGGCTTACCCTTACCCTTTCCCTTACCCTTACCCTTGCTTTTACCCTTAAGCTTACCCTTACCCTTACCCTTACCCTTACCCTTACCCTTACCCTTACCCTTACCCTTACCCTTACCCTTACCCTTACCCTTACCCTTACCCTAACCCTTACCCTTACCCTTACCCTTACCCTTACCCTTGCTTTTACCCTTAGGCTTACCCTTACCTTTACCCTTACCCTTACCCTTACCCTTACCCTTACCCTTGCTTTTACCCTTAAGCTTACCCTTACCCTTACCCTTACCCTTACCCTTACCCTTACCCTTGCTTTTACCCTTAAGCTTACCCTTACCCTTACCCTTACCCTTACCCTTACCCTTACCCTTACCCTTACCCTTACCCTTACCCTTACCCTTACCCTTACCCTCACCCTTGCTTTTACCCTTAAGCATACCCTTACCCTTACCCTTACCCTTACCCTTGCTTTTACCCTTAAGCTTACACTTACCCTTACCCTTACCCTTACCCTTACCCTTGCTTTCACCCTTAGGCTTACCCTTACCCTTACCCTTACCCTTACCCTTGCTTTTACCCTTAAGCTTACCCTTACCCTTACCCTTACCCTTACTCTTACCCTTACCCTTACCCTTACCCTTGCTTTTACCCTTAGGCTTACCCTTACCTTTACCCTTACCCTTACCCTTACCCTTACCCTTACCCTTACCCTTACCCTTACCCTTGCTTTTACCCTTAAGCTTACCCTTACCCTCACCCTTACCCTTACCCTTACCCTTACCCTTAACCTTACCCTTGCTTTTACCCTTAAGCTTACCCTTACCCTTACCCTTACCCTTACCCTTACCCTTGCTTTTACCCTTAGGCTTACCCTTACCTTTACCCTTACCCTTACCCTTACCCTTACCCTTACCCTTACCCTTACCCTTGCTTTTACCCTTAAGCTTACCCTTACCCTTACCCTTACCCTTACCCTTACCCTTGCTTTTCCCCTTAGGCTTACCCTTACCCTTACCCTTACCCTTACCCTTGCTTTTACCCTTAAGCTTACCCTTACCCTTACCCTTACTCTTACCCTTACCGTTACCCTTACCCTTACCCTTACCCTTACCCTTACCCTTACCCTTACCCTTACCCTTGCTTTTACCCTTAGGCTTACCCTTACCTTTACCCTTACCCTAACCCTTACCCTTACCCTTACCCTTACCCTTACCCTTGCTATTACCCTTAAGCTTACCCTTACCCTTACCCTTACCCTTACCCTTACCCTTACCCTTACCCTAACCCTTGCTTTTACCCTTAAGCTTACCCTTACCCTTACCCTTACCCTTACCCTTACCCTTACCCTTACCCTTACCCTTACCCTTACCCTTACCCTTGCTTTTACCCTTAAGCTTACCCTTACCCTTACCCTTACCCTTACCCTTACCCTTACCCTTACCCTTACCCTTACCCTTATCCTTGCTTTTACCCTTAGGCTTACCCTTACCTTTACCCTTACCCTTACCCTTACCCTTACCCTTACCCTCACCCTTACCCTTACCCTTGCTTTAACCCTTAAGCTTACCCTTACCCTTACCCTTACCCTTACCCTTAAGCTTACCCTTACCCTTACCTTTACCCTTACCCTTACCCTTACCCTTACCCTTACCCTTACCCTTACCCTTACCCTTACCCTTACCCTTACCCTTGCTTCTACCCTTAAGCTTACCCTTACCCTTACCCTTACCCTTGCTTTTACCCTTAAGCTTACCCTTACCCTTACCCTTACCCTTACCCTTAAGCTTTCCCTTACCCTTACCCTTACCCTTACCCTTACCCTTAACCTTACCCTTACCCTTACCCTTACCCTTACCCTTACCCTTGCTTTTACCCTTAAGCTTACCCTTACCCTTACCCTTACCCTTACCCTTAAGCTTACCCTCACCCTTACCTTTACCCTTACCCTCACCCTTACCCTTACCCTTGCTTTTACCCTTAAGCTTACCCTTACCCTTACCCTTACCCTTACCCTTAAGCTTACCCTTACCCTTACCCTTACCCTTACCCTTACCCTTACCCTTGCTTTTACCCATAAGCTTACCCTTACCCTTACCCTTACCCTTAAGCTTACCCTTACCCTTACCCTTACCCTTACCCTTACCCTTACCCTTACCCTTACCCTTACCCTTACCCTTACCCTTGCTTTTACCCTTAGGCTTACCCTTACCTTTACCCTTACCCTTACCCTTACCCTTACCCTTACCCTGACCTTTACCCTTACCCTTGCTTTTACCCTTAAGCTTACCCTTACCCTTACCCTTACCCTTACCCTTACCCTTACTCTTGCTTTTACCCTTAAGCTTACCCTTACCCTTACCCTTACCCTTACCCTTACCCTTGCTTTTACCCTTTAGCTTACCCTTACCCTTACCCTTACCCTTACCCTTGCTTTTTCCCTTAAGCTTACCCTTACCCTTACCCTTACCCTAACCCTTAAGCTTACCCTTACCCTTACCCTTACCCTTACCCTTACCCTTACCCTTACCCTTACCCTTACCCTTACCCTTACCCTTACCCTTACCCTTACCCTTACCCTTGCTTTTACCCTTAAGCTTACCCTTACCCTTACCCTTAACCTTACCCTTACCCTTACCCTTACCCTTACCCTTACCCTTACCCTTGCTTTTACCCTTACCTTTACCCTTACCCTTACCCTTACCCTTACCCTTACCCTTACCCTGACCTTTACCCTTACCCTTGCTTTTACCCTTAAGCTTACCCTTACCCTTACCCTTACCCTTACCCTTACCCTTACCCTTACTCTTGCTTTTACCCTTAAGCTTACCCTTACCCTTACCCTTACCCTTACCCTTACCCTTGCTTTTACCCTTAGGCTTACCCTTACCCTTTCCCTTACCCTTACCCTTGCTTTTACCCTTAAGCTTACCCTTACCCTTACCCTTACCCTTACCCTTACCCTTACCCTTACCCTTACCCTTACCCTTACCCTTACCCTTACCCTTACCCTTACCCTTACCCTAACCCTTACCCTTACCCTTACCCTTACCCTCACCCTTGCTTTTACCCTTAGGCTTACCCTTACCTTTACCCTTACCCTTACCCTCACCCTTACCCTTACCCTTGCTTTTACCCTTAAGCTTACCCTTACCCTTACCCTTACCTTTACCCTTACCCTTACCCTTGCTTTTACCCTTAAGCTTACCCTTACCCTTACCCTTACCCTTACCCTTACCCTTACCCTTACCCTTACCCTTACCCTTACCCTTACCCTTACCCTTACCCTCACCCTTGCTTTTACCCTTAAGCTTACCCTTACCCTTACCCTTACCCTTACCCTTACCCTTGCTTTTACCCTTAAGCTTACACTTACCCTTACCCTTACCCTTACCCTTACCCTTGCTTTTACCCTTAGGCTTACCCTTACCCTTACCCTTACCCTTACCCTTGCTTTTACCCTTAAGCTTACCCTTACCCTTACCCTTACCCTCACCCTTACCCTTACCCTTACCTTTACCCTTACCCTTACCCTTACCCTTACCCTTACCCTTACCCTTGCTTTTTTCCTTAAGCTAACCCTTACCCTTACCCTTACCCTTACCCTTACCCTTAACCTTACCCTTACCCTTGCCCTTGCTTTTACCCTTAAGCTAACCCTTACCCTTACCCTTACCCTTACCCTTAACCTTACCCTTACCCTTGCTTTTACCCTTAAGCTCACCCATACCCTTACCCTTACCCTTACCCTTACACTTACCCTTACCCTGACCCTTACCCTTGCTTTTACCCTTAAGCTTACCCTTACCCTTACCCTCACCCTTACCCTTAAGCTTACCCTTACCCTTACCCTTACCCTTACCCTTACCCTTACCCTTACCCTTGCTTTTACCCTTAAGCTTACCCTTACCCTTACCCTTACCCTTAAGCTTACCCTTACCCTTACCCTTACCCTTACCCTTACCCTTACCCTTGCTTTTACCCTTAAGCTTACCCTTACCCTTACCCTTACCCTTACCCTAACCCTTACCCTTAACCTTACCCTTACCCTTACCCTTACCCTTACCCTTACCCTTGCTTTTACTCTTAGGCTTACCCTTACCTTTACCCTTACCCTTACCCTTACCCTTACCCTTACCCTTACCCTTACCCTTACCCTTACCCTTGCTTTTACCCTTAAGCTTACCCTTACCCTTACCCTTACCCTTACCCTTACCCTTACCCTTACCCTTACCCTTACCCTTACCCTTACCCCTACCCTTACCCTTACCCTTACCCTTACCCTTGCTTTTACCCTTTAGCTTTCCCTTACCCTTACCCTTACTCTTACCCTTACCCTTACCCTTACCCTTACCCTTACCCTTGCTTTTACCCTTAAGCTTACCCTTACCCTTACCTTTACCCTTACCCTTACCCTTACCCTTACCCTTACCCTTACCCTTACCCTTACCCTTACCCTTACCCTTGCTTTTACCCTTAGGCTTACCCTTACCTTTAGCCTTACCCTTACCCTTACCCTTACCCTTACCCTTACCCTTACCCTTGCTTTTACCCTTAAGCTTACCCTTACCCTTACCCTTACCCTTACCCTTACACTTACCCTTACCCTTGCTTTTACCCTTAAGCTTACCCTTACCCTTACCCTTACCCTTACACTTACCCTTGCTTTTACCCTTAGGCTTACCCTTACCCTTACCCTTACCCTCACCCTTAAGCTTACCCTTACCCTTACCCTTACCCTGACCCTTACCCTTACCCTTACCCTTACCCTTACCCTTACCCTTGCTTTTACCCTTAAGCTTACCCTTACCCTTACCCTTACCCTTACCCTTACCCTTACCCTTACCCTTACCCTTACCCTTACCCTTACCCTTACCCTTACCCTTGCTTTGACCCTTAGGCTTACCCTTACCTTTACCCTTACCCTTACCCTTACCCTTACCCTTACCCTTACCCTTACCCTTACCCTTACCCTTACCCTTGCTTTTACCCTTAAGCTTACCCTTACCCTTACCCTTACCCTTACCCTTACCCTTACCCTTACCCTTACCCTTACCCTTACCCTTACCCTTACCCTTGCTTTTACCCTTAAGCTTACCCTTACCCTTACCCTTACCCTTACCCTTACCCTTGCTTTTACCCTTAGGCTTACCCTTACCCTTTCCCTTACCCTTACCCTTGCTTTTACCCTTAAGCTTACCCTTACCCTTACCCTTACCCTTACCCTTACCCTTACCCTTACCCTTACCCTTACCCTTACCCTTACCCTTACCCTTACCCTTACCCTTACCCTTACCCTTACCCTTACCCTTACCCTTACCCTTGCTTTTACCCTTAGGCTTAACCTTACCCTTACCCTTACCCTTACCCTTACCCTTACCCTTACCCTTACCCTTGCTTTTACCCTTAAGCTTACCCTTACCCTTACCCTTACCCTTACCCTTACCCTTGCTTTTACCCTTAAGCTTACCCTTACCCTTACCCTTACCCTTACCCTCACCCTTACCCTTACCCTTACCCTTACCCTTGCTTATACCCTTAAGCTTACCCTTACCCTTACCCTTACCCTTACCCTTACCCTTACCCTTACCCTTACCCTTACCCTTACCCTTACCCTTACCCTTACCCTTACCCTTACCCTTACCCTTACCCTTACCCTTACCCTTACCCTTACCCTTACCCTTACCCTTGCTTTTACCCTTAGGCTTACCCTTACCTTTACCCTTACCCTTACCCTTACCCTTACCCTTACCCTTACCCTTGCTTTTACCCTTAAGCTTACCCTTACCCTTACCCTTACCATTACCCTTACCCTAACCCTTACCCTTGCTTTTACCCTTAAGCTTACCCTTACCCTTACCCTTACCCTTACCCTTACCCTTACCCTTACCCTTACCCTTACCCTTGCTTTTACCCTTAAGCTTACCCTTACCCTTACCCTTACCCTTACCCTTACCCTTACCCTTACCCTTATCCTTACCCTTGCTTTTACCCTTAAGCTTACCCTTACCCTTACCCTTACCCTTACCCTTACCCTTACCCTTGCTTTTACTCTTAGGCTTACCCTTACCTTTACCCTTACCCTTACCCTTACCCTTACCCTCACCCTTACCCTTACCCTTGCTTTTACCCTTAAGCTTACCCTTACCCTTACCCTTACCCTTACCCTTACCCTTACCCTTGCTTTTACCCTTAAGCTTACCCTTACCCTTACCCTTAACCTTACCCTTACCCTTGCTTTTACCCTTAGGCTTACCCTTACCCTTACCCTTAACCTTACCCTTGCTTTTACCCTTAAGCTTACCCTTACCCTTACCCTTACTTATACCCTTACCCTTACCCTTACTCTTACCCTTACCCTTACCCTTACCCTTACCCTAACCCTTACCCTTACCCTTACCCTTGCTTTTACCCTTAGGCTTACCCTTACCTTTACCCTTACCCTAACCCTTACCCTTACCCTTACCCTTACCCTTACCCTTGCTTTTACCCTTAAGCTTACCCTTACCCTTACCCTTACCCTTACCCTTACCCTTACCCTTACCCTTACCCTTACCCTTACCCTTACCCTTACCCTTACCCTTGCTTTTACCCTTAAGCTTACCCTTACCCTTACCCTTAACCTCACCCTTACCCTTACCCTGACCCTTACCCTTACCCTTACCCTTACCCTTGCTTTTACCCTTAAGCTTACCCTTACCCTTACCCTTACCCTTACCCTTACCCTTACCCTTACCCTTACCCTTACCCTTACCCTTACCCTTACCCTTACCCTTACCCTTGCTTTTACCCTTAGGCTCACCCTTACCTTTACCCTTACCCTTACCCTTACCCTTACCCTTACCCTTGCTTTTACCCTTAAGCTTACCCTTACCCTTACCCTTACCCTTAAGCTTACCCTTACCCTCACCCTTACCCTTACCCTTACCCTTACCCTTACCCTTACCCTTACCCTTACCCTTACCCTTGCTTTTACCCTTAAGCTTACCCTTACCCTTACCCTTACCCTTACCCTTACCCTTGCTTTTACCCTTAAGCTTACCCTTACCCTTACCCTTACCCTTAAGCTTACCCTTACCCTTACCCTTACCCTTACCCTTACCCTTACCCTTACCCTTACCCTTACCCTTACCCTTACCCTTACCCTTACCCTTACCCTTGCTTTTACCCTTAAGCTTACCCTTACCCTTACCCTTACCCTTACCCTTAAGCTTACCCTTACCCTTACCCTTACCCTTACTCTTACCCTTAACCTTACCCTTGCTTTTACCCTTAAGCTTACCCTTACCCTTACCCTTACCCTTACCCTTAAGCTTACCCTTACCCTTACCCTTACCCTTACCCTTACCCTTGCTTTTACCCTTAAGCTTACCCTTACCCTTACCCTTACCCTTACCCTTACCCTTACCCTTACCTTTACCCTTACCCTTACCCTTACCCTTACTCTTACCCTTACCCTTACCCTTACCCTTACCCTTACCATTATCCTTACCCTTACCCTTGCTTTTACCCTTAAGCTTACCCTTACCCTCACCCTTACCCTTACCCTTACCCTTACCCTTACCCTTACCCTTGCTTTTACCCTTAAGCTTACCCTTACCCTTACCCTTACCCTTACCCTTACCCTTACCCTTACCCTTACCCTTACCCTTGCTTTTACCCTTAGGCTTACCCTAACCTTTACCCTTACCCTTACCCTTACCCTTACCCTTACCCTTACCCTTACCCTTGCTTTTACCCTTAAGCTTACCCTTACCCTTACCCTTACCCTTACCCTTACCCTTACCCTTGCTTTTACCCTTAAGCTTATTCTTACCCTTACCCTTACCCTTACCCTTACCCTTGCTTTTACCCTTAGGCTTACCCTTACCCTTACCCTTACCCTTGCTTTTACCCTTAAGCTTACCCTTACCCTTACCCTTACTCTTACCCTTACCCTTACCCTTACCCTTACCCTTACCCTTACCCTTACCCTTACCCTTACCCTTACCCTTGCTTTTACCCTTAGGCTTACCCTTACCTTTACCCTTACCCTAACCCTTACCCTTACCCTTACCCTTACCCTTACCCTTGCTTTTACCCTTAAGCTTACCCTTACCCTTACCCTTACCCTTACCCTTACCCTTACCCTTACCCTTGCTTTTACCCTCAAGCTTACCCTTACCCTTACCCTTACACTTACCCTTACCCTTACCCTTACCCTTACCCTTACCCTTACCCTTACCCTTACCCTTGCTTTTACCCTTAAGCTTATCCTTACCCTTACCCTTACCCTTACCCTTACCCTTACCCTTACCCTTACCCTTACCCTTACCCTTATCCTTGCTTTTACCCTTAGGCTTACCCTTACCTTTACCCTTACCCTTACCCTTACCCTTACCCTTACCCTTGCTTTTACCCTTAAGCTTACCCTCACCCTTACCCTTACCCTTACCCTTAAGCTTACCCTTACCCTTACCCTTACCCTTACCCTTACCCCTACCCTTACACTTACCCTTACCCTTACCCTTACCCTTACCCTTGCTTTTACCCTTAAGCTTACCCTTACCCTTACCCTTACCCTTGCTTTTACCCTTAAGCTTACCCTTACCCTTACCCTTACCCTTACCCTTAAGCTTTCCCTTACCCTTACCCTTACCCTTACCCTTACCCTTACCCTTACCCTTACCCTTACCCTTACCCTTACCCTTACCCTTACCCTTACCCTTGCTTTTACCCTTAAGCTTACCCTTACCCTTACCCTTACCCTTACCCTTAAGCTTACCCTTACCCTTACCCTTACCCTTACCCTCACCCTTACCCTTACCCTTGCTTTTACCCTTAAGCTTACCCTTACCCTTACCCTTACCCTAACCCTTAAGCTTACCCTTACCCTTACCCTTACCCTTACCCTTACCCTTACCCTTACCCTTGCTTTTACCCTTAAGCTTACCCTTACCCTTACCCTTACCCTTACCCTTAAGCTTACCCTTACCCTTACCCTTACCCTTACCCTTACCCTTACCCTTACCCTTACCCTTACCCTTGCTTTTACCCTTTAGCTTACCCTTACCCTTACCCTTACCCTTACCCTTGCTTTTACCCTTAAGCTTACCCTTACCCTTACCCTTACCCTTACCCTTAAGCTTACCCTTACCCTTACCCTTACCCTTACCCTTACCCTTACTCTTGCTTTTACCCTTAAGCTTACCCTTACCCTTACCCTTACCCTTACCCTTACCCTTGCTTTTACCCTTAGGCTTACCCTTACCCTTTCCCTTACCCTTACCCTTGCTTTTACCCTTAAGCTTACCCTTACCCTTACCCTTACCCTTACCCTTACCCTTACCCTTACCCTCACCCTTACCCTTACCCTTACCCTTACCCTAACCCTTACCCTTACCCTTACCCTTACCCTTACCCTTGCTTTTACCCTTAGGCTTACCCTTACCTTTACCCTTACCCTTACCCTTACCCTTACCCTTACCCTTGCTTTTACCCTTAAGCTTACCCTTACCCTTACCCTTACCCTTACCCTTACCCTTACCCTTGCTTTTACCCTTAAGCTTACCCTTACCCTTACCCTTACCCTTACCCTTACCCTTACCCTTACCCTTACCCTTACCCTTACCCTTACCCTTACCCTTACCCTCACCCTTGCTTTTACCCTTAAGCATACCCTTACCCTTACCCTTACCCTTACCCTTGCTTTTACCCTTAAGCTTACACTTACCCTTACCCTTACCCTTACCCTTACCCTTGCTTTTACCCTTAGGCTTACCCTTACCCTTACCCTTACCCTTACCCTTGCTTTTACCCTTAAGCTTACCCTTACCCTTACCCTTACCCTTACTCTTACCCTTACCCTTACCCTTACCCTTACCCTTGCTTTTACCCTTAGGCTTACCCTTAACTTTACCCTTACCCTTACCCTTACCCTTACCCTTACCCTTACCCTTACCCTTACCCTTGCTTTTACCCTTAAGCTTACCCTTACCCTCACCCTTACCCTTACCCTTACCCTTACCCTTAACCTTACCCTTGCTTTTACCCTTAAGCTTACCCTTACCCTTACCCTTACCCTTACCCTTACCCTTGCTTTTACCCTTAGGCTTACCCTTACCTTTACCCTTACCCTTACCCTTACCCTTACCCTTACCCTTACCCTTACCCTTGCTTTTACCCTTAAGCTTACCCTTACCCTTACCCTTACCCTTACCCTTACCCTTGCTTTTCCCCTTAGGCTTACCCTTACCCTTACCCTTACCCTTACCCTTGCTTTTACCCTTAAGCTTACCCTTACCCTTACCCTTACCCTTACCCTTACCCTTGCTTTTACCCTTAAGCTTACCCTTACCCTTACCCTTACCCTTAAGCTTACCCTTACCCTTACCCTTACCCTTACCCTTACCCTTACCCTTACCCTTACCCTTACCCTTACCCTTACCCTTACCCTTACCCTTACCCTTGCTTTTACCCTTAAGCTTACCCTTACCCTTACCCTTACCCTTACCCTTAAGCTTACCCTTACCCTTACCCTTACCCTTACTCTTACCCTTAACCTTACCCTTGCTTTTACCCTTAAGCTTACCCTTACCCTTACCCTTACCCTTACCCTTAAGCTTACCCTTACCCTTACCCTTACCCTTACCCTTACCCTTGCTTTTACCCTTAAGCTTACCCTTACCCTTACCCTTACCCTTACCCTTACCCTTACCCTTACCTTTACCCTTACCCTTACCCTTACCCTTACTCTTACCCTTACCCTTACCCTTACCATTACCCTTACCCTTTTCCTTACCCTTACCCTTGCTTTTACCCTTAAGCTTACCCTTACCCTCACCCTTACCCTTACCCTTACCCTTACCCTTACCCTTACCCTTGCTTTTACCCTTAAGCTTACCCTTACCCTTACCCTTACCCTTACCCTTACCCTTACCCTTACCCTTACCCTTACCCTTGCTTTTACCCTTAGGCTTACCCTAACCTTTACCCTTACCCTTACCCTTACCCTTACCCTTACCCTTACCCTTACCCTTGCTTTTACCCTTAAGCTTACCCTTACCCTTACCCTTACCCTTACCCTTACCCTTACCCTTGCTTTTACCCTTAAGCTTACCCTTACCCTTACCCTTACCCTTACCCTTACCCTTGCTTTTACCCTTAGGCTTACCCTTACCCTTACCCTTACCCTTGCTTTTACCCTTAAGCTTACCCTTACCCTTACCCTTACTCTTACCCTTACCCTTACCCTTACCCTTACCCTTACCCTTACCCTTACCCTTACCCTTACCCTTACCCTTGCTTTTACCCTTAGGCTTACCCTTACCTTTACCCTTACCCTAACCCTTACCCTTACCCTTACCCTTACCCTTACCCTTGCTTTTACCCTTAAGCTTACCCTTACCCTTACCCTTACCCTTACCCTTACCCTTACCCTTACCCTTACCCTTACCCTTGCTTTTACCCTCAAGCTTACCCTTACCCTTACCCTTACACTTACCCTTACCCTTACCCTTACCCTTACCCTTACCCTTACCCTTACCCTTACCCTTGCTTTTACCCTTAAGCTTATCCTTACCCTTACCCTTACCCTTACCCTTACCCTTACCCTTACCCTTACCCTTACCCTTACCCTTACCCTTATCCTTGCTTTTACCCTTAGGCTTACCCTTACCTTTACCCTTACCCTTACCCTTACCCTTACCCTTACCCTTGCTTTTACCCTTAAGCTTACCCTCACCCTTACCCTTACCCTTACCCTTAAGCTTACCCTTACCCTTACCCTTACCCTTACCCTTACCCCTACCCTTACACTTACCCTTACCCTTACCCTTACCCTTACCCTTGCTTTTACCCTTAAGCTTACCCTTACCCTTACCCTTACCCTTGCTTTTACCCTTAAGCTTACCCTTACCCTTACCCTTACTCTTACCCTTAAGCTTTCCCTTACCCTTACCCTTACCCTTACCCTTACCCTTACCCTTACCCTTACCCTTACCCTTACCCTTACCCTTACCCTTACCCTTACCCTTACCCTTACCCTTGCTTTTACCCTTAAGCTTACCCTTACCCTTACCCTTACCCTTACCCTTAAGCTTACCCTTACCCTTACCCTTACCCTTACCCTCACCCTTACCCTTACCCTTGCTTTTACCCTTAAGCTTACCCTTACCCTTACCCTTACCCTAACCCTTAAGCTTACCCTTACCCTTACCCTTACCCTTACCCTTACCCTTACCCTTACCCTTGCTTTTACCCTTAAGCTTACCCTTACCCTTACCCTTACCCTTACCCTTAAGCTTACCCTTACCCTTACCCTTACCCTTACCCTTACCCTTACCCTTACCCTTACCCTTGCTTTTACCCTTTAGCTTACCCTTACCCTTACCCTTACCCTTACCCTTGCTTTTACCCTTAAGCTTACCCTTACCCTTACCCTTACCCTTACCCTTAAGCTTACCCTTACCCTTACCCTTACCCTTACCCTTACCCTTACTCTTGCTTTTACCCTTAAGCTTACCCTTACCCTTACCCTTACCCTTACCCTTACCCTTGCTTTTACCCTTAGGCTTACCCTTACCCTTTCCCTTACCCTTACCCTTGCTTTTACCCTTAAGCTTACCCTTACCCTTACCCTTACCCTTACCCTTACCCTTACCCTTACCCTTACCCTTACCCTTACCCTTACCCTTACCCTAACCCTTACCCTTACCCTTACCCTTACCCTTACCCTTGCTTTTACCCTTAGGCTTACCCTTACCTTTACCCTTACCCTTACCCTTACCCTTACCCTTACCCTTGCTTTTACCCTTAAGCTTACCCTTACCCTTACCCTTACCCTTACCCTTACCCTTACCCTTGCTTTTACCCTTAAGCTTACCCTTACCCTTACCCTTACCCTTACCCTTACCCTTACCCTTACCCTTACCCTTACCCTTACCCTTACCCTTACCCTTACCCTCACCCTTGCTTTTACCCTTAAGCATACCCTTACCCTTACCCTTACCCTTACCCTTGCTTTTACCCTTAAGCTTACACTTACCCTTACCCTTACCCTTACCCTTACCCTTGCTTTTACCCTTAGGCTTACCCTTACCCTTACCCTTACCCTTACCCTTGCTTTTACCCTTAAGCTTACCCTTACCCTTACCCTTACCCTTACTCTTACCCTTACCCTTACCCTTACCCTTACCCTTGCTTTTACCCTTAGGCTTACCCTTACCTTTACCCTTACCCTTACCCTTACCCTTACCCTTACCCTTACCCTTACCCTTACCCTTGCTTTTACCCTTAAGCTTACCCTTACCCTCACCCTTACCCTTACCCTTACCCTTACCCTTAACCTTACCCTTGCTTTTACCCTTAAGCTTACCCTTACCCTTACCCTTACCCTTACCCTTACCCTTGCTTTTACCCTTAGGCTTACCCTTACCTTTACCCTTACCCTTACCCTTACCCTTACCCTTACCCTTACCCTTACCCTTGCTTTTACCCTTAAGCTTACCCTTACCCTTACCCTTACCCTTACCCTTACCCTTGCTTTTCCCCTTAGGCTTACCCTTACCCTTACCCTTACCCTTACCCTTGCTTTTACCCTTAAGCTTACCCTTACCCTTACCCTTACTCTTACCCTTACCGTTACCCTTACCCTTACCCTTACCCTTACCCTTACCCTTACCCTCACCCTTACCCTTGCTTTTACCCTTAGGCTTACCCTTACCTTTACCCTTACCCTAACCCTTACCCTTACCCTTACCCTTACCCTTACCCTTGCTATTACCCTTAAGCTTACCCTTACCCTTACCCTTACCCTTACCCTTACCCTTACCCTTACCCTAACCCTTGCTTTTACCCTTAAGCTTACCCTTACCCTTACCCTTACCCTTACCCTTACCCTTACCCTTACCCTTACCCTTACCCTTACCCTTGCTTTTACCCTTAAGCTTACCCTTACCCTTACCCTTACCCTTACCCTTACCCTTACCCTTACCCTTACCCTTACCCTTACCCTTATCCTTGCTTTTACCCTTAGGCTTACCCTTACCTTTACCCTTACCCTTACCCTTACCCTTACCCTTACCCTTGCTTTTACCCTTAAGCTTACCCTTACCCTTACCCTTACCCTTACCCTTAAGCTTACCCTTACCCTTACCTTTACCCTTACCCTCACCCTTACCCTTACCCTTACCCTTACCCTTACCCTTACCCTTACCCTTACCCTTACCCTTACCCTTGCTTCTACCCTTAAGCTTACCCTTACCCTTACCCTTACCCTTGCTTTTACCCTTAAGCTTACCCTTACCCTTACCCTTACCCTTACCCTTAAGCTTTCCCTTACCCTTACCCTTACCCTTACCCTTACCCTTACCCTTACCCTTACCCTTACCCTTACCCTTACCCTTACCCTTGCTTTTACCCTTAAGCTTACCCTTACCCTTACCCTTACCCTTACCCTTAAGCTTACCCTTACCCTTACCCTTACCCTTACCCTCACCCTTACCCTTACCCTTGCTTTTACCCTTAAGCTTACCCTTACCCTTACCCTTACCCTTACCCTTAAGCTTACCCTTACCCTTACCCTTACCCTCACCCTTACCCTTACCCTTGCTTTTACCCTTAAGCTTACCCTTACCCTTACCCTTACCCTTAAGCTTACCCTTACCCTTACCCTTACCCTTACCCTTACCCTTACCCTTACCCTTACCCTTACCCTTACCCTTGCTTTTACCCTTAGGCTTACCCTTACCTTTACCCTTACCCTTACCCTTACCCTTACCCTTACCCTTACCCTGACCTTTACCCTTACCCTTGCTTTTACCCTTAAGCTTACCCTTACCCTTACCCTTACCCTTACCCTTACCCTTACTCTTGCTTTTACCCTTAAGCTTACCCTTACCCTTACCCTTACCCTTACCCTTACCCTTGCTTTTACCCTTTAGCTTACCCTTACCCTTACCCTTACCCTTACCCTTGCTTTTTCCCTTAAGCTTACCCTTACCCTTACCCTTACCCTAACCCTTAAGCTTACCCTTACCCTTACCCTTACCCTTACCCTTACCCTTACCCTTACCCTTACCCTTGCTTTTACCCTTAAGCTTACCCTTACCCTTACCCTTAACCTTACCCTTACCCTTACCCTTACCCTTACCCTTACCCTTACCCTTGCTTTTACCCTTACCTTTACCCTTACCCTTACCCTTACCCTTACCCTTACCCTTACCCTGACCTTTACCCTTACCCTTGCTTTTACCCTTAAGCTTACCCTTACCCTTACCCTTACCCTTACCCTTACCCTTACCCTTACTCTTGCTTTTACCCTTAAGCTTACCCTTACCCTCACCCTTACCCTTACCCTTACCCTTGCTTTTACCCTTAGGCTTACCCTTACCCTTTCCCTTACCCTTACCCTTGCTTTTACCCTTAAGCTTACCCTTACCCTTACCCTTACCCTTACCCTTACCCTTACCCTTACCCTTACCCTTACCCTTACCCTTACCCTTACCCTTACCCTTACCCTTACCTTTACCCTAACCCTTACCCTTACCCTTACCCTTACCCTCACCCTTGCTTTTACCCTTAGGCTTACCCTTACCTTTACCCTTACCCTTACCCTTACCCTTACCCTTACCCTTGCTTTTACCCTTAAGCTTACCCTTACCCTTACCCTTACATTTACCCTTACCCTTACCCTTGCTTTTACCCTTAAGCTTACCCTTACCCTTACCCTTACCCTTACCCTTACCCTTACCCTTACCCTTACCCTTACCCTTACCCTCACCCTTGCTTTTACCCTTAAGCTTACCCTTACCCTTACCCTTACCCTTACCCTTACCCTTGCTTTTACCCTTAAGCTTACACTTACCCTTACCCTTACCCTTACCCTTACCCTTGCTTTTACCCTTAGGCTTACCCTTACCCTTACCCTTACCCTTACCCTTGCTTTTACCCTTAAGCTTACCCTTACCCTTACCCTTACCCTCACCCTTACCCTTACCCTTACCCTTACCCTTACCCTTACCCTTACCCTTACCCTTACCCTTACCCTTACCCTTGCTTTTTTCCTTAAGCTAACCCTTACCCTTACCCTTACCCTTACCCTTACCCTTAACCTTACCCTTACCCTTGCCCTTGCTTTTACCCTTAAGCTAACCCTTACCCTTACCCTTACCCTTACCCTTAACCTTACCCTTACCCTTGCTTTTACCCTTAAGCTCACCCATACCCTTACCCTTACCCTTACCCTTACACTTACCCTTACCCTGACCCTTACCCTTGCTTTTACCCTTAAGCTTACCCTTACCCTTACCCTCACCCTTACCCTTAAGCTTACCCTTACCCTTACCCTTACCCTTACCCTTACCCTTACCCTTACCCTTGCTTTTACCCTTAAGCTTACCCTTACCCTTACCCTTACCCTTAAGCTTACCCTTACCCTTACCCTTACCCTTACCCTTGCTTTTACCCTTAAGCTTACCCTTACCCTTACCCTTACCCTTACCCTAACCCTTACCCTTAACCTTACCCTTACCCTTACCCTTACCCTTACCCTTACCCTTGCTTTTACTCTTAGGCTTACCCTTACCTTTACCCTTACCCTTACCCTTACCCTTACCCTTACCCTTACCCTTACCCTTGCTTTTACCCTTAAGCTTACCCTTACCCTTACCCTTACCCTTACCCTTACCCTTACCCTTACCCTTACCCTTACCCTTACCCCTACCCTTACCCTTACCCTTACCCTTACCCTTGCTTTTACCCTTTAGCTTTCCCTTACCCTTACCCTTACTCTTACCCTTACCCTTACCCTTACCCTTACCCTTACCCTTACCCTTACCCTTGCTTTTACCCTTAAGCTTACCCTTACCCTTACCTTTACCCTTACCCTTACCCTTACCCTTACCCTTACCCTTACCCTTACCCTTACCCTTACCCTTACCCTTGCTTTTACCCTTAGGCTTACCCTTACCTTTAGCCTTACCCTTACCCTTACCCTTACCCTTACCCTTACCCTTACCCTTGCTTTTACCCTTAAGCTTACCCTTACCCTTACCCTTACCCTTACCCTTACCCTTACACTTACCCTTACCCTTGCTTTTACCCTTAAGCTTACCCTTACCCTTACCCTTACCCTTACACTTACCCTTGCTTTTACCCTTAGGCTTACCCTTACCCTTACCCTTACCCTCACCCTTAAGCTTACCCTTAACCTTACCCTTACCCTGACCCTTACCCTTACCCTTACCCTTACCCTTACCCTTACCCTTGCTTTTACCCTTAAGCTTACCCTTACCCTTACCCTTACCCTTACCCTTACCCTTACCCTTACCCTTACCCTTACCCTTACCCTTACCCTTACCCTTGCTTTGACCCTTAGGCTTACCCTTACCTTTACCCTTACCCTTACCCTTACCCTCACCCTTACCCTTACCCTTACCCTTACCCTTACCCTTACCCTTGCTTTTACCCTTAAGCTTACCCTTACCCTTACCCTTACCCTTACCCTTACCCTTACCCTTACCCTTACCCTTACCCTTACCCTTACCCTTACCCTTGCTTTTACCCTTAAGCTTACCCTTACCCTTACCCTTACCCTTACCCTTACCCTTGCTTTTACCCTTAGGCTTACCCTTACCCTTACCCTCACCCTTACCCTTGCTTTTACCCTTAAGCTTACCCTTACCCTTACCCTTACCCTTACCCTTACCCTTACCCTTACCCTTACCCTTACCCTTACCCTTACCCTTACCCTTACCCTTACCCTTACCCTTACCCTTACCCTTACCCTTGCTTTTACCCTTAGGCTTAACCTTACCCTTACCCTTACCCTTACCCTTACCCTTACCCTTGCTTTTACCCTTAAGCTTACCCTTACCCTTACCCTTACCCTTACCCTTACCCTTGCTTTTACCCTTAAGCTTACCCTTACCCTTACCCTTACCCTTACCCTCACCCTTACCCTTACCCTTACCCTTACCCTTGCTTATACCCTTAAGCTTACCCTTACCCTTACCCTTACCCTTACCCTTACCCTTACCCTTACCCTTACCCTTACCCTTACCCTTACCCTTACCCTTACCCTTACCCTTACCCTTACCCTTACCCTTACCCTTACCCTTACCCTTACCCTTACCCTTACCCTTACCCTTACCCTTACCCTTGCTTTTACCCTTAGGCTTACCCTTACCTTTACCCTTACCCTTACCCTTACCCTTACCCTTACCCTTACCCTTGCTTTTACCCTTAAGCTTACCCTTACCCTTACCCTTACCATTACCCTTACCCTAACCCTTACCCTTGCTTTTACCCTTAAGCTTACCCTTACCCTTACCCTTACCCTTACCCTTACCCTTACCCTTACCCTTACCCTTACCCTTGCTTTTACCCTTAAGCTTACCCTTACCCTTACCCTTACCCTTACCCTTACCCTTACCCTTACCCTTATCCTTACCCTTGCTTTTACCCTTAAGCTCACCCTTACCCTTACCCTTACCCTTACCCTTACCCTTACCCTTGCTTTTACTCTTAGGCTTACCCTTACCTTTACCCTTACCCTTACCCTTACCCTTACCCTCACCCTTACCCTTACCCTTGCTTTTACCCTTAAGCTTACCCTTACCCTTACCCTTACCCTTACCCTTACCCTTACCCTTGCTTTTACCCTTAAGCTTACCCTTACCCTTACCCTTAACCTTACCCTTACCCTTGCTTTTACCCTTAGGCTTACCCTTACCCTTACCCTTAACCTTACCCTTGCTTTTACCCTTAAGCTTACCCTTACCCTTACCCTTACTCTTACCCTTACCCTTACCCTTACTCTTACCCTTACCCTTACCCTTACCCTTACCCTTACCCTTACCCTTACCCTTACCCTTACCCTTGCTTTTACCCTTAGGCTTACCCTTACCTTTACCCTTACCCTAACCCTTACCCTTACCCTTACCCTTACCCTTACCCTTGCTTTTACCCTTAAGCTTACCCTTACCCTTACCCTTACCCTTACCCTTACCCTTACCCTTACCCTTACCCTTACCCTTACCCTTACCCTTACCCTTACCCTTGCTTTTACCCTTAAGCTTACCCTTACCCTTACCCTTAACCTCACCCTTACCCTTACCCTGACCCTTACCCTTACCCTTACCCTTACCCTTGCTTTTACCCTTAAGCTTACCCTTACCCTTACCCTTACCCTTACCCTTACCCTTACCCTTACCCTTACCCTTACCCTTACCCTTACCCTTGCTTTTACCCTTAGGCTTACCCTTACCTTTACCCTTACCCTTACCCTTACCCTTACCCTTACCCTTGCTTTTACCCTTAAGCTTACCCTTACCCTTAAGCTTACCCTTACCCTTACCCTTACCCTTACCCTTACCCTTACCCTTACCCTTACCCTTGCTTTTACCCTTAAGCTTACCCTTACCCTTACCCTTACCCTTACCCTTACCCTTGCTTTTACCCTTAAGCTTACCCTTACCCTTACCCTTACCCTTAAGCTTACCCTTACCCTTACCCTTACCCTTACCCTTACCCTTACCCTTACCCTTACCCTTACCCTTACCCTTACCCTTACCCTTACCCTTACCCTTACCCTTGCTTTTACCCTTAAGCTTACCCTTACCCTTACCCTTACCCTTACCCTTAAGCTTACCCTTACCCTTACTCTTACCCTTATTCTTACCCTTAACCTTACCCTTGCTTTTACCCTTAAGCTTACCCTTACCCTTACCCTTACCCTTACCCTTAAGCTTACCCTTACCCTTACCCTTACCCTTTCCCTTACCCTTGCTTTTACCCTTAAGCTTACCCTTACCCTTACCCTTACCCTTACCCTTAAGCTTACCCTTACCCTTACCCTTACCCTTACCCTTACCCTTACCCTTACCCTTGCTTTTACCCTTAAGCTTACCCTTACCCTTACCCTTACCCTTACCCTTGCTTTTACCCTTTAGCTTACCCTTACCCTTACCCTTACCCTTAAGCTTACCCTTACCCTTACCCTTACCCTTACCCTTACCCTTACCCTTACCCTTACCCTTACCCTTACCCTTACCCTTGCTTTTACCCTTAAGCTTACCCTTACCCTTACCCTTACCCTTACCCTTACCCTTACCCTTACCCTTACCCTTACCCTTGCTTTTACCCTTAGGCTTACCCTTACCTTTACCCTTACCCTTACCTTTACCCTTACCCTTACCTTTACCCTTACCCTTGCTTTTACCCTTGAGCTTACCCTTACCCTTACCCTTACCCTTACCCTTACCCTTACCCTTGCTTTTACCCTTAAGCTTACCCTTACCCTTACCCTTAACCTTACCCTTACCCTTGCTTTTACCCTTAGGCTTACCCTTACCCTTACCCTTACCCTTACCCTTGCTTTTACCCTTAAGCTTACCCTTACCCTTACCCTTACCCTTACCCTTACCCTTACCCTTACCCTTACCCTTACCCTTACCCTTACCCTTACCCTTACCCTTACCCTTACCCTTACCCTTACCCTTACCCTTACCCTTACCCTTACCCTTGCTTTTACCCTTAGGCTTACCCTTACCTTTACCCTTACCCTTACCCTTACCCTTACCCTTACCCTTGCTTTTACCCTTAAGCTTACCCTTACCCTTACCCTTACCCTTACCCTTACCCTTACCCTTACCCTTACCCTTACCCTTGCTTTTACCCTTAAGCTCACCCTTACCCTTACCCTTACCCTTACCCTTGCTTTTACTCTTAGGCTTACCCTTACCTTTACCCTTACCCTTACCCTTACCCTCACCCTTACCCTTACCCTTGCTTTTACCCTTAAGCTTACCCTTACTCTTACCCTTACCCTTACCCTTACCCTTGCTTTTACCCTTAAGCTTACCCTTACCCTTACCCTTAACCTTACCCTTACCCTTGCTTTTACCCTTAGGCTTACCCTTACCCTTACCCTTACCCTTACCCTTGCTTTTACCCTTAAGCTTACCCTTACCCTTACCCTTACTCTTACCCTTACCCTTACCCTTACCCTTACCCTTACCCTTACCCTTACCCTTACCCTTACCCTTACCCTTGCTTTTACCCTTAGGCTTACCCTTACCTTTACCCTTACCCTAACCCTTACCCTTACCCTTACCCTTACCCTTACCCTTGCTTTTACCCTTAAGCTTACCCTTACCCTTACCCTTACCCTTACCCTTACCCTTACCCTTACCCTTACCCTTACCCTTACCCTTACCCTTGCTTTTACCCTTAAGCTTACCCTTACCCTTACCCTTAACCTTACCCTTACCCTTACCCTTACCCTTACCCTTACCCTTACCCTTACCCTTACCCTTGCTTTTACCCTTAAGCTTACCCTTACCCTTACCCTTACCCTTACCCTTACCCTTACCCTTACCTTTACCCTTACCCTTACCCTTACCCTTACCCTTACCCTTACCCTTGCTTTTACCCTTAAGCTTACCCTTACCCTTACCCTTACCCTTAAGCTTACCCTTAACCTTACCCTTACCCTTACCCTTACCCTTACCCTTAACCTTACCCTTACCCTTACCCTTACCCTTGCTTTTACCCTTAAGCTTACCCTTACCCTTACCCTTACCCTTACCCTTACCCTTGCTTTTACCCTTAAACTTACCCTTACCCTTACCCTTACCCTTAAGCTTACCCTTACCCTTACCCTTACCTTTACCCTTACCCTTACCCTTACCCTTACCCTTACCCTTACCCTTACCCTTACCCTTGCTTTTACCCTTAAGCTTACCCTTACCCTTACCCTTACCCTTACCCTTAAGCTTACCCTTACCCTTACCCTTACCCTTACCCTTACCCTTAACCTTACCCTTGCTTTTACCCTTAAGCTTACCCTTACCCTTACCCTTACCCTTACCCTTAAGCTTACCCTTACCCTTACCCTTACCCTTACCCTTGCTTTTACCCTTAAGCTTACCCTTACCCTTACCCTTACCCTTAAGCTTACCCTTACCCTTACCCTTACCCTTACCCTTACCCTTACCCTTACCCTTACCCTTACCCTTACCCTTACCCTTACCCTTACCCTTACCCTTACCCTTGCTTTTACCCTTAAGCTTACCCTTACCCTTACCCTTACCCTTACCCTTACCCTTACCCTTACCCTTACCCTTACCCTTACCCTTACCCTTACCCTTACCCTTGCTTTTACCCTTAAGCTTACCCTTACCCTTACCCTTACCCTTACCCTTACCCTTACCCTTACCCTTACCCTTACCCTTACCCTTACCCTTGCTTTTACCCTTAAGCTTACCCTTACCCTTACCCTTACCCTTACCCTTAAGCTTACCCTTACCCTTACCCTTACCCTTACCCTTAACCTTACCCTTACCCTTACCCTTGCTTTTACCCTTAAGCTTACCCTTACCCTTACCCTTACCCTTACCCTTACCCTTGCTTTTACCCTTACCCTTATCCTTACCCTTAAGCTTACCCTTACCCTTACCCTTACCCTTACCCTTACCCTTACCCTTACCCTTATCCTTACCCTTGCTTTTACCCTTAAGCTTACCCTTACCCTTACCCTTAACCTTACCCTTACCCTTACCCTTGCTTTTACCCTTAGGCTTACCCTTACCTTTACCCTTATCCTTACCCTTACCCTTACCCTTACCCTTACCCTTACCCTTACCCTTGCTTTTACCCTTAAGCTTACCCTTACACTTACCCTTACCCTTACCCTTACCCTTACCCTTACCCTTACCCTTACCCTTACCCTTACCCTCACCCTTGCTTTTACCTTTAAGCTTACCCTTACCCTTACCCTTACCCTTACCCTTACCCTTACCCTTACCCTTACCCTTACCCTTACCCTTACCCTTACCCTTACCCTTACCCTTACCCTTACCCTTACCCTTACCCTTACCCTTACCCTTACCCTTACCCTTACCCTTACCCTTACCCTTACCCTTACCCTTACCCTTGCTTTTACCCTTAAGCTTACCCTTACCCTTACCCTTACCCTTACCCTTACCCTTACCCTTACCCTTACCCTTACCCTTACCCTTACCCTTACCCTTACCCTTACCCTTACCCTTACCCTTGCTTTTACCCTTAGGCTTACCCTTACCTTTACCCTTACCCTTACCCTTACCCTTACCCTTACCCTCGCTTTTACCCTTAAGCTTACCCTTACCCTTACCCTTACCCTTACCCTTACCCTTACCCTTGCTTTTACCCTTAAGCTTACCCTTACCCTTACCCTTACCCTTACCCTTGCTTTTACCCTTAGGCTTACCCTTACCCTTACCCTTACCCTTACCCTTAAGCTTACCCTTACCCTTACCCTTACCCTTACCCTTACCCTTACCCTTACCCTTACCCTTACCCTTACCCTTACCCTTACCCTTGCTTTTACCCTTAAGCTTACCCTTACCCTTACCCTTATACTTACCCTTACCCTTACCCTTACCCTTACCCTTACCCTTACCCTAACCCTTACCCTTACCCTTGCTTTTACCCTTAGGCTTACCCTTACCTTTACCCTTACCCTTACCCTTACCCTTAAGCTTACCCTTACCCTTACCCTTACCCTTACCCTTACCCTTACCCTTACCCTCACCCTTAACCTTACCCTTACCCTTACCCTTGCTTTTACCCTTAAGCTTACCCTTACCCTTACCCTTACACTTACCCTTACCCTTACCCTTACCCTTACCCTTACCCTTACCCTTAACCTAACCCTTACCCTTACCCTTGCTTTTACCCTTAGGCTTACCCTTACCTTTACCCTTACCCTTACCCTTACCCTTACCCTTACCCTTACCCTTACCCTTACCCTTGCTTTTACCCTTAAGCTTACCCTTACCCTTACCCTTACCCTTACCCTTACCCTTACCCTTACCCTTACCCTTACCCTTGCTTTTACCCTTAAGCTTACCCTTACCCTTACCCTTACCCTTACCCTCACCCTTACCCTTACCCTTACACTTGCTTTTACCCTTAAGCTTACCCTTACCCTTACCCTTACCCTTACCCTTACCCTTACCCTTACCCTTACCCTTACCCTTACCCTTACCCTTACCCTTACCCTTACCCTTACCCTTGCTTTTACCCTTAAGCTTACCCTTACCCTTACCCTTACCCTTACCCTTACCCTTACCCTTACCCTTACCCTTACCCTTACCCTTACCCTTACCCTTACCCTTACCCTTACCCTTGCTTTTACCCTTAGGCTTACCCTTACCTTTACCCTTACTCTTACCCTTACCCTTACCCTTACCCTTGCTTTAACCCTTAAGCTTACCCTTACCCTCACCCTTACCCTTACCCTTACCCTTGCTTTTACTCTTAAGCTTACCCTTACCCTTACCCTTACCCTTACCCTTGTTTTACCCTTAGGCTTACCCTTACCCTTACCCTTACCCTTACCCTTGCTTTTACCCTTAAGCTTACCCTTACCCTTACCCTTACCCTTACCCTTACCCTTACCCTTACCCTTACCCTTACCCTTACCTTTACCCTTACCCTTGCTTTTACCCTTAGGCTTACCCTAATTTTTACCCTTACCCTTACCCTTACCCTTACCCTTACCCTTACCCTTACCCTTACCCTTACCCTTGCTTTTACCCTTAAGCTTACCCTTACCCTTACCCTTACCCTTACCCTTACCCTTACCCTTACCCTTGCTTTTACCCTTAAGCTTACCCTTACCCTTACCCTTACCCTCACCCTTACCCTTACCCTTACCCTTGCTTATACCCTTAAGCTTACCCTTACCCTTACCCTTACCCTTACCCTTACCCTTACCCTTACCCTTACCCTTACCCTTACACTTACCCTTGCTTTTACCCTTAGGCTTACCCTTACCTTTACCCTTACCCTTACCCTTACCCTTACCCTTGCTTTTACCCTTAAGCTTACCCTTACCCTTACCCTTACCCTTACCCTAACCCTTACCCTTGCTTTTACCCTTAAGCTTACCCTTACCCTTACCCTTACCCTTACCCTTACCCTTACCCTTACCCTTACCCTTACCCTTACCCTTACCCTTACCCTTGCTTTTACCCTTAAGCTTACCCTTACCCTTACCCTTACCCTTACCCTTACCCTTACCCTTACCCTTACCCTTGCTTTTACCCTTAAGCTTACCCTTACCCTTACCCTTACCCTTACCCTTACCCTTACCCTTACCCTTACCCTTACCCTTACCCTTGCTTTTACCCTAAGGCTTACCCTTACCTTTACCCTTACCCTTACCCTTACCCTTGCTTTTACCCTTAAGCTTACACTTACCCTTACCCTTACCCTTACCCTTACCCTTGCTTTTACCCTTAAGCTTACCCTTACCCTTACCCTCACCCTTACCCTTACCCTTACCCTTACCCTTACCCTTACCCTTACCCTTGCTTTTACCCTTACCCTAACCCTTGCTTTTACCCTTAGGCTTACCCTTACCCTTACCCTTACCCTTACCCTTACCCTTACCCTTACCCTTACCCTTACCCTTGCCCTTACCCTTACCCTTACCCTTACCCTTACCCTTGCTTTTACCCTTAAGCTTACCCTTACCCTTACCCTTACCCTTACCCTTACCCTTACCCTTACCCTTACCCTTACCCTTACCCTCACCCTTACCCTTACCCTTACCCTTGCTTTTACCCTTAAGCTTACCCTTACCCTTACCCTTACCCTTACCCTTACCCTTACCCTTACCCTTACCCTTACCCTTACCCTTACCCTTACCCTTACCCTTGCTTTTACCCTTAAGCTTACCCTTACCCTTACCCTTACCCTTACCCTTACCCTTACCCTTACCCTTACCCTTACCCTTACCCTTACCCTTACCCATACCCTTGCTTTTACCCTTAGGCTTACCCTTACCTTTACCCTTACCCTTACCCTTACCCTTACCCTTACCCTTACCCTTACCCTTACCCTTACCCTTGCTTTTACCCTTAAGCTTACCCTTACCCTTACCCTTACCCTTACCCTTACCCTTACCCTTGCTTTTACCCTTAAGCTTACCCTTACCCTTACCCTTACCCTAACCCTTACCCTTGCTTTTACCCTTAGGCTTACCCTTTCCCTTACCCTTACCCTTACCCTTACCCTTACCCTTACCCTTACCCTTACCCTTACCCTTACCCTTACCCTTACCCTCACCCTTGCTTTTACCCTTAAGCTTACCCTTACCCTTACCCTTACCCTTACCCTTACCCTTACCCTTACCCTTACCCTTACCCTTACCCTTACCCTTACCCTTACCCTTACCCTTACCCTTACCCTCACCCTTACCCTTGCTTTTACCCTTAGGCTTACACTTACCTTTACCCTTACCCTTACCCTTACCCTTACTCTTACCCTTACCCTTACCCTTACCCTTACCCTTGCTTTTACCCTTAAGCTTACCCTTACCCTTACCCTTACCCTTACCCTTACCCTTGCTTTTACTCTTAAGCTTACCCTTACCCTTACCCTTACCCTTACCCTTACCCTTACCCTTACCCTTACCCTTGCTTTTACCCTTAAGCTTACCCTTACCCTTACCCTTACCATTACCCTTACCCTTACCCTTACCCTTGCTTTTACCCTTAAGCTTACCCTTACCCTTACCCTTACCCTTACCCTTACCCTTACCCTTACCCTTACCCTTACCCTTACCCTTACCCTTACCCTTACCCTTACCCTTACCCTTACCCTTACCCTTACCCTTACCCTTACCCTTGCTTTTACCCTTAGGCTTACCCTTACCTTTACCCTTACCCTCACCCTTACCCTTACCCTTACCCTTACCCTTGCTTTTACCCTTAAGCTTACCCTTACCCTTACCCTTACCCTTACCCTTACCCTTACCCTTGCTTTTACCCTTAAGCTTACCCTTACCCTTACCCTTACCCTTACCCTTAACCTTGCTTTTACCCTTAGGCTTACCCTTACCCTTACCCTTACCCTTACCCTTGCTTTTACCCTTAAGCTTACCCTTACACTTACCCTTACCCTTACCCTTACGCTTACCCTTACCCTTACCCTTACCCTTACCCTTACCCTTACCCTTGCTTTTACCCTTAGGCTTACCCTTACCTTTACCCTTACCCTTACCCTTACCCTTACCCTTACCCTTACCCTTACCCTTACCCTTACCCTTACCCTTACCCTTACCCTTACCCTTGCTTTTACCCTTAGGCTTACCCTTACCTTTACCCTTACCCTTACCCTTACCCTTACCCTTACCCTTACCCTTACCCTTACCCTTACCCTTACCCTTACCCTTGCTTTTACCCTTAAGCTTACCCTTACCCTTACCCTTACCCTTACCCTTACCCTTGCTTTTACCCTTAGGCTTACCCTTACCCTTACCCTTACCCTTGCTTTTACCCTTAAGCTTACCCTTACACTTACCCTTACCCTTACCCTTACCCTTACCCTTACCCTTACCCTTACCCTTACCCTTACCCTTACCCTTACCCTTACCCTTACCCTTACCCTTACCCTTGCTTTTACCCTTAGGCTTACCCTTACCTTTACCCTTACCCTTACCCTTACCCTTACCCTTACCCTTACCCTTACCCTTACCCTTACCCTTACCCTTGCTTTTACCCTTAGGCTTACCCTTACCTTTACCCTTACCCTTACCCTTACCCTTACCCTTACCCTTACCCTTACCCTTACCCTTACCCTTACCCTTACCCTTACCCTTACCCTTACCCTTACCCTTACCCTTACCCTTACCCTTACCCTTGCTTTTAACCTTAGGCTTACCCTTACCTTTACCCTTACCCTTACCCTTACCCTTACCCTTACCCTTACCCTTACCCTTACCCTTACCCTTACCCTTACCCTTGCTTTTACCCTTAAGCTTACCCTTACCCTTACCCTTACCCTTACCCTTACCCTAACCCTTACCCTTACCCTTACCCTTACCCTTACCCTTACCCTTACCCTTACCCTTGCTTTTACCCTTACCCTTACCCTTACCCTTACCCTTACCCTTGCTTTTACCCTTTAGCTTACCCTTACCCTTACCCTTACCCTTACCCTTACCCTTACCCTTACCCTTACCCTTACCCTAACCCTTACCCTTACCCTTACCCTTACCCTTGCTTTTACCCTTAAGCTTACCCTCACCCTTACCCTTACCCTTACCCTTACCCTTACCCTTACCCTTACCCTTACCCTTACCCTTACCCTTACCCTTACCCTTACCTTTACCCTTACCCTTGCTTTTACCCTTAAGCTTACCCTTACCCTTACCCTTACCCTTACCCTTACCCTTGCTTTTACCCCTAGGCTTACCCTTACCTTTACCCTTACCCTTACCCTTACCCTTACCCTTACCCTTACCCTTACCCTTACCCTTACCCTTGCTTTTACCCTTAAGCTTACCCTTACCCTTACCCTTACCCTTACCCTTACCCTTACCCTTACCCTTACCCTTACCCTTGCTTTTACCCTTAAGCTTACCCTTACCCTTACCCTTACCCTTACCCTTACCCTTGCTTTTACCCTTAGGCTTACCCTTACCCTTACCCTTACCCTTACCCTTGCTTTTACCCTTAAGCTTACACTTACCCTTACCCTTACTCTTACCCTTACCCTTACCCTTACCCTTACCCTTACCCTTACCCTTACCCTTACCCTTACCCTTACCCTTACCCTTACCCTTGCTTTTACCCTTAGGCTTACCCTTACCTTTACCCTTACCCTAACCCTTACCCTTACCCTTACCCTTACCCTTACCCTTGCTTTTACCCTTAAGCTTACCCTTACCCTTACCCTTACCCTTGCTTTTACACTTAAGCTTACCCTTACCCTTACCCTTACCCTTACCCTTACCCTTACCCTTACCCTTACCCTTACCCTTACCCTTACCCTTACCCTTGCTTTTACCCTTAAGCTTACCCTTACCTTTACCCTTACCCTTACCCTTACCCTAACCCTTACCCTTGCTTTTACCCTTAAGCTTACCCTTACCCTTACCCTTACCCTTACCCTTACCCTTACCCTTACCTTTACCCTTACCCTTACCCTTACCCTTACCCTTACCCTTACCCTTACCCTTACCCTTACCCTTACCCTTACCCTTACCCTTATCCTTACCCTTACCCTTGCTTTTACCCTTACCCTTACCCTTACCCTTACCCTTACCCTTACCCTTACCCTTACCCTTACCCTTACCCTTACCCTTACCCTTGCTTTTACCCTTAGGCTCACCCTTACCTTTACCCTTACCCTTACCCTTACCCTTACCCTTACCCTTACCCTTACCCTTGCTTTTACCCTTAAGCTTACCCTTACCCTTACCCTTACCCTTACCCTTACCCTTACCCTTACCCTTACCCTTGCTTTTACCCTTAAGCTTACCCTTACCCTTACCCTTACCCTTACCCTTACCCTTACCCTTGCTTTTACCCTTAAGCTTACCCTTACCCTTACCCTTACCCTTACCCTTACCCTTACCCTTGCTTTTACCCTTAGGCTTACCCTTACCCTTACCCTTACCCTTACCCTTGCTTTTACCCTTAAGCTTACCCTTACCCTTACCCTTACCCTTACTCTTACCCTGACCCTTACCCTTACCCTTACCCTTACCCTTACCCTTACCCTTACCCTTACCCTTACCCTTACCCTTACCCTTGCTTTTACCCTTAGGCTTACCCTTACCTTTACCCTTACCCTAACCCTTACCCTTACCCTTACCCTTACCCTTACCCTTGCTTTTACCCTTAAGCTTACCCTTACCCTTACCCTTACCCTTACCCTTACCCTTACCCTTACCCTTACCCTTACCCTTGCTTTTACCCTTAAGCTTACCCTTACCCTTACCCTTACCCTTACCCTTACCCTTACCCTTACCCTTACCCTTACCCTTACCCTTACCCTTACCCTTACCCTTACCCTTACTCTTGCTTTTAACCTTAAGCTTACCCTTACCCTTACCCTTACCCTTACCCTTACCCTTACCCTTACCCTTACCCTTACCCTTACCCTTACCCTTACCCTTATCCTTGCTTTTACTCTTAGGCTTACCCTTACCTTTACCCTTACCCTTACCCTTACCCTTACCCTTACCCTTGCTTTTACCCTTAAGCTTACCCTCACCCTTACCCTTACCCTTACCCTTAAGCTTACCCTTACCCTTACCCTTACCCTTACCCTTACCCTTACCCTTACACTTACCCTTACCCTTACCCTTACCCTTACCCTTGCTTTTACCCTTAAGCTTACCCTTACCCTTACCCTTACCCTTGCTTTTACCCTTAAGCTTACCCTTACCCTTACCCTTACCCTTAAGCTTTCCCTTACCCTTACCCTTACCCTTACCCTTACCCTTACCCTTACCCTTACCCTTGCTTTTACCCTTAAGCTTACCCTTACCCTTACCCTTACCCTTACCCTTACCCTTACCCTTACCCTTACCCTTGCTTTTACCCTTAAGCTTACCCTTACCCTTACCCTTACCCTTACCCTTACCCTTACCCTTACCCTTGCTTTTACCCTTAAGCTTACCCTTACCCTTACCCTTACCCTTACCCTTACCCTTACCCTTACCCTTACCCTTACCCTTACCCTTACCCTTACCCTTACCCTTACCCTTACCCTTACCCTTACCCTTACCCTTACCCTTGCTTTTACCCTTAGGCTTACCCTTACCTTTACCCTTACCCTCACCCTTACCCTTACCCTTACCCTTACCCTTGCTTTTACCCTTAAGCTTACCCTTACCCTTACCCTTACCCTTACCCTTACCCTTACCCTTGCTTTTACCCTTAAGCTTACCCTTACCCTTACCCTTACCCTTACCCTTACCCTTGCTTTTACCCTTAGGCTTACCCTTACCCTTACCCTTACCCTTACCCTTGCTTTTACCCTTAAGCTTACCCTTACACTTACCCTTACCCTTACCCTTACGCTTACCCTTACCCTTACCCTTACCCTTACCCTTACCCTTACCCTTGCTTTTACCCTTAGGCTTACCCTTACCTTTACCCTTACCCTTACCCTTACCCTTACCCTTACCCTTACCCTTACCCTTACCCTTACCCTTACCCTTACCCTTACCCTTACCCTTACCCTTGCTTTTACCCTTAGGCTTACTCTTACCTTTACCCTTACCCTTACCCTTACCCTTACCCTTACCCTTACCCTTACCCTTACCCTTACCCTTACCCTTACCCTTGCTTTTACCCTTAAGCTTACCCTTACCCTTACCCTTACCCTTACCCTTACCCTTGCTTTTACCCTTAGGCTTACCCTTACCCTTACCCTTACCCTTGCTTTTACCCTTAAGCTTACCCTTACACTTACCCTTACCCTTACCCTTACCCTTACCCTTACCCTTACCCTTACCCTTACCCTTACCCTTACCCTTACCCTTACCCTTACCCTTACCCTTACCCTTGCTTTTACCCTTAGGCTTACCCTTACCTTTACCCTTACCCTTACCCTTACCCTTACCCTTACCCTTACCCTTACCCTTACCCTTACCCTTACCCTTGCTTTTACCCTTAGGCTTACCCTTACCTTTACCCTTACCCTTACCCTTACCCTTACCCTTACCCTTACCCTTACCCTTACCCTTACCCTTACCCTTACCCTTACCCTTACCCTTACCCTTACCCTTACCCTTACCCTTGCTTTTAACCTTAGGCTTACCCTTACCTTTACCCTTACCCTTACCCTTACCCTTACCCTTACCCTTACCCTTACCCTTACCCTTACCCTTACCCTTACCCTTGCTTTTACCCTTAAGCTTACCCTTACCCTTACCCTTACCCTTACCCTTACCCTAACCCTTACCCTTACCCTTACCCTTACCCTTACGCTTACCCTTACCCTTGCTTTTACCCTTACCCTTACCCTTACCCTTACCCTTACCCTTACCCTTACCCTTGCTTTTACCCTTTAGCTTACCCTTACCCTTACCCTTACCCTTACCCTTACCCTTACCCTTACCCTTACCCTTACCCCTACCCTTACCCTTACCCTTACCCTTGCTTTTACCCTTAAGCTTACCCTCACCCTTACCCTTACCCTTACCCTTACCCTTACCCTTACCCTTACCCTTACCCTTACCCTTACCCTTACCCTTACCTTTACCCTTACCCTTGCTTTTACCCTTAAGCTTACCCTTACCCTTACCCTTACCCTTACCCTTACCCTTGCTTTTACCCCTAGGCTTACCCTTACCTTTACCCTTACCCTTACCCTTACCCTTACCCTTACCCTTACCCTTACCCTTACCCTTACCCTTGCTTTTACCCTTAAGCTTACCCTTACCCTTACCCTTACCCTTACCCTTACCCTTACCCTTACCCTTACCCTTGCTTTTACCCTTAAGCTTACCCTTACCCTTACCCTTACCCTTACCCTTACCCTTACCCTTACCCTTACCCTTACCCTTACCCTTACCCTTGCTTTTAACCTTAGGCTTACCCTTACCTTTACCCTTACCCTTACCCTTACCCTTACCCTTACCCTTACCCTTACCCTTACCCTTACCCTTACCCTTACCCTTGCTTTTACCCTTAAGCTTACCCTTACCCTTACCCTTACCCTTACCCTTACCCTAACCCTTACCCTTACCCTTACCCTTACCCTTACCCTTACCCTTACCCTTGCTTTTACCCTTACCCTTACCCTTACCCTTACCCTTACCCTTACCCTTACCCTTGCTTTTACCCTTTAGCTTACCCTTACCCTTACCCTTACCCTTACCCTTACCCTTACCCTTACCCTTACCCTTACCCTTACCCTTACCCTTACCCTTACCCTTACCCTTGCTTTTACCCTTAAGCTTACCCTCACCCTTACCCTTACCCTTACCCTTACCCTTACCCTTACCCTTACCCTTACCCTTACCCTTACCCTTACCCTTACCTTTACCCTTACCCTTGCTTTTACCCTTAAGCTTACCCTTACCCTTACCCTTACCCTTACCCTTACCCTTGCTTTTACCCCTAGGCTTACCCTTACCTTTACCCTTACCCTTACCCTTACCCTTACCCTTACCCTTACCCTTACCCTTACCCTTACCCTTGCTTTTACCCTTAAGCTTACCCTTACCCTTACCCTTACCCTTACCCTTACCCTTACCCTTACCCTTACCCTTACCCTTACCCTTACCCTTACCCTTACCCTTACCCTTACCCTTACCCTTACCCTTACCCTTACCCTTACACTTACCCTTGCTTTTACCCTTAGGCTTACCCTTACCTTTACCCTTACCCTCACCCTTACCCTTACCCTTACCCTTACCCTTGCTTTTACCCTTAAGCTTACCCTTACCCTTACCCTTACCCTTACCCTTACCCTTACCCTTGCTTTTACCCTTAAGCTTACCCTTACCCTTACCCTTACCCTTACCCTTACCCTTGCTTTTACCCTTAGGCTTACCCTTACCCTTACCCTTACCCTTACCCTTGCTTTTACCCTTAAGCTTACCCTTACACTTACCCTTACCCTTACCCTTACGCTTACCCTTACCCTTACCCTTACCCTTACCCTTACCCTTACCCTTGCTTTTACCCTTAGGCTTACCCTTACCTTTACCCTTACCCTTACCCTTACCCTTACCCTTACCCTTACCCTTACCCTTACCCTTACCCTTACCCTTACCCTTACCCTTACCCTTACCCTTGCTTTTACCCTTAGGCTTACCCTTACCTTACCTTACCCTTACCCTTACCCTTACCCTTACCCTTACCCTTACCCTTACCCTTACCCTTACCCTTACCCTTACCCTTGCTTTTACCCTTAAGCTTACCCTTACCCTTACCCTTACCCTTACCCTTACCCTTGCTTTTACCCTTAGGCTTACCCTTACCCTTACCCTTACCCTTGCTTTTACCCTTAAGCTTACCCTTACACTTACCCTTACCCTTACCCTTACCCTTACCCTTACCCTTACCCTTACCCTTACCCTTACCCTTACCCTTACCCTTACCCTTACCCTTACCCTTACCCTTGCTTTTACCCTTAGGCTTACCCTTACCTTTACCCTTACCCTTACCCTTACCCTTACCCTTACCCTTACCCTTACCCTTACCCTTACCCTTACCCTTGCTTTTACCCTTAGGCTTACCCTTACCTTTACCCTTACCCTTACCCTTACCCTTACCCTTACCCTTACCCTTACCCTTACCCTTACCCTTACCCTTACCCTTACCCTTACCCTTACCCTTACCCTTACCCTTGCTTTTAACCTTAGGCTTACCCTTACCTTTACCCTTACCCTTACCCTTACCCTTACCCTTACCCTTACCCTTACCCTTACCCTTACCCTTACCCTTACCCTTGCTTTTACCCTTAAGCTTACCCTTACCCTTACCCTTACCCTTACCCTTACCCTAACCCTTACCCTTACCCTTACCCTTACCCTTACCCTTACCCTTACCCTTGCTTTTACCCTTACCCTTACCCTTACCCTTACCCTTACCCTTACCCTTACCCTTGCTTTTACCCTTTAGCTTACCCTTACCCTTACCCTTACCCTTACCCTTACCCTTACCCTTACCCTTACCCTTACCCTTACCCTTACCCTTACCCTTACCCTTGCTTTTACCCTTAAGCTTACCCTCACCCTTACCCTTACCCTTACCCTTACCCTTACCCTTACCCTTACCCTTACCCTTACCCTTACCCTTACCCTTACCTTTACCCTTACCCTTGCTTTTACCCTTAAGCTTACCCTTACCCTTACCCTTACCCTTACCCTTACCCTTGCTTTTACCCCTAGGCTTACCCTTACCTTTACCCTTACCCTTACCCTTACCCTTACCCTTACCCTTACCCTTACCCTTACCCTTACCCTTGCTTTTACCCTTAAGCTTACCCTTACCCTTACCCTTACCCTTACCCTTACCCTTACCCTTACCCTTACCCTTGCTTTTACCCTTAAGCTTACCCTTACCCTTACCCCTACCCTTACCCTTACCCTTGCTTTTACCCTTAGGCTTACCCTTACCCTTACCCTTACCCTTACCCTTGCTTTTACCCTTAAGCTTACACTTACCCTTACCCTTACTCTTACCCTTACCCTTACCCTTACCCTTACCCTTACCCTTACCCTTACCCTTACCCTTACCCTTACCCTTACCCTTGCTTTTACCCTTAGGCTTACCCTTACCTTTACCCTTACCCTAACCCTTACCCTTACCCTTACCCTTACCCTTACCCTTGCTTTTACCCTTAAGCTTACCCTTACCCTTACCCTTACCCTTGCTTTTACACTTAAGCTTACCCTTACCCTTACCCTTACCCTTACCCTTACCCTTACCCTTACCCTTACCCTTACCCTTACCCTTACCCTTGCTTTTACCCTTAAGCTTACCCTTACCTTTACCCTTACCCTTACCCTTACCCTAACCCTTACCCTTGCTTTTACCCTTAAGCTTACTCTTACCCTTACCCTTACCCTTACCCTTACCCTTACCCTTACCTTTACCCTTACCCTTACCCTTACCCTTACCCTTACCCTTACCCTTACCCTTACCCTTACCCTTACCCTTACCCTTACCCTTACCCTTATCCTTACCCTTACCCTTGCTTTTACCCTTAAGCTTACCCTTACCCTCACCCTTACCCTTACCCTTACCCTTACCCTTACCCTTACCCTTACCCTTGCTTTTACCCTTAAGCTTACCCTTACTCTTACCCTTACCCTTACCCTTACCCTTACCCTTACCCTTACCCTTGCTTTTACCCTTAGGCTCACCCTTACCTTTACCCTTACCCTTACCCTTACCCTTACCCTTACCCTTACCCTTACCCTTGCTTTTACCCTTAAGCTTACCCTTACCCTTACCCTTACCCTTACCCTTACCCTTACCCTTGCTTTTACCCTTAAGCTTACCCTTACCCTTACCCTTACCCTTACCCTTACCCTTACCCTTGCTTTTACCCTTAGGCTTACCCTTACCCTTACCCTTACCCTTACCCTTGCTTTTACCCTTAAGCTTACCCTTACCCTTACCCTTACCCTTACTCTTACCCTTACCCTTACCCTTACCCTTACCCTAACCCTTACCCTTACCCTTACCCTTACCCTTACCCTTACCCTTACCCTTGCTTTTACCCTTAGGCTTACCCTTACCTTTACCCTTACCCTAACCCTTACCCTTACCCTTACCCTTACCCTTACCCTTGCTTTTACCCTTAAGCTTACCCTTACCCTTACCCTTACCCTTACCCTTACCCTTACCCTTACCCTTACCCTTACCCTTGCTTTTACCCTTAAGCTTACCCTTACCCTTACCCTTACCCTTACCCTTACCCTTACCCTTACCCTTACCCTTACCCTTACCCTTACCCTTACCCTTACCCTTACCCTTACTCTTGCTTTTAACCTTAAGCTTACCCTTACCCTTACCCTTACCCTTACCCTTACCCTTACCCTTACCCTTACCCTTACCCTTACCCTTACCCTTATCCTTGCTTTTACTCTTAGGCTTACCCTTACCTTTACCCTTACCCTTACCCTTACCCTTACCCTTACCCTTACCCTTGCTTTTACCCTTAAGCTTACCCTCACCCTTACCCTTACCCTTACCCTTAAGCTTACCCTTACCCTTACCCTTACCCTTACCCTTACCCTTACCCTTACACTTACCCTTACCCTTACCCTTACCCTTACCCTTGCTTTTACCCTTAAGCTTACCCTTACCCTTACCCTTACCCTTGCTTTTACCCTTAAGCTTACCCTTACCCTTACCCTTACCCTTAAGCTTTCCCTTACCCTTACCCTTACCCTTACCCTTACCCTTACCCTTACCCTTACCCTTACCCTTACCCTTACCCTTACCCTTACCCTTACCCTTACCCTTGCTTTTACCCTTAAGCTTACCCTTACCCTTACCCTTACCCTTACCCTTAAGCTTACCCTTACCCTTACCCTTACCCTTACCCTCACCCTTACCCTTACCCTTGCTTTTACCCTTAAGCTTACCCTTACCCTTACCCTTACCCTTACCCTTAAGCTTACCCTTACCCTTACCCTTACCCTTACCCTTACCCTTACCCTTACCCTTGCTTTTACCCTTAAGCTTACCCTTACCCTTACCCTTACCCTTACACTTAAGCTTACCCTTACCCTTACCCTTACCCTTACCCTTACCCTTACCCTTACCCTTACCCTTGCTTTTACCCTTTAGCTTACCCTTACCCTTACCCTTACCCTTACCCTTACCCTTACCCTTGCTTTTACCCTTAAGCTTACCCTTACCCTTACCCTTACCCTTACCCTTAAGCTTACCCTTACCCTTACCCTTACCCTTACCCTTACCCTTACTCTTGCTTTTACCCTTAAGCTTACCCTTACCCTTACACTTACCCTTACCCTTACCCTTGCTTTTACCCTTAGGCTTACCCTTACCCTTTCCCTTACCCTTACCCTTGCTTTTACCCTTAAGCTTACCCTTACCCTTACCCTTACCCTTACCCTTACCCTTACCCTTACCCTTACCCTTACCCTTACCCTTACCCTTACCCTTACCCTTACCCTTACCCTAACCCTTACCCTTACCCTTACCCTTACCCTTACCCTTGCTTTTACCCTTAGGCTTACCCTTACCTTTACCCTTACCCTTACCCTTACCCTTACCCTTACCCTTGCTTTTACCCTTAAGCTTACCCTTACCCTTACCCTTACCCTTACCCTTACCCTTACCCTTGCTTTTACCCTTAAGCTTACCCTTACCCTTACCCTTACCCTTACCCTTACCCTTACCCTTACCCTTACCCTTACCCTCACCCTTGCTTTTACCCTTAAGCATACCCTTACCCTTACCCTTACCCTTACCCTTACCCTTGCTTTTACCCTTAAGCTTACCCTTACCCTTACCCTTACCCTTACTCTTACCCTTACCCTTACCCTTACCCTTACCCTTGCTTTTACCCTTAGGCTTACCCTTACCTTTACCCTTACCCTTACCCTTACCCTTACCCTTACCCTTACCCTTACCCTTGCTTTTACCCTTAAGCTTACCCTTACCCTCACCCTTACCCTTACCCTTACCCTTACCCTTACCCTTACCCTTACCCTTGCTTTTACCCTTAAGCTTACCCTTACCCTTACCCTTACCCTTACCCTTACCCTTACCCTTACCCTTGCTTTTACCCTTAGGCTTACCCTTACCTTTACCCTTACCCTTACCCTTACCCTTACCCTTACCCATACCCTTACCCTTACCCTTGCTTTTACCCTTAAGCTTACCCTTACCCTTACCCTTACCCTTACCCTTACCCTTACCCTTACCCTTGCTTTTACCCTTAAGCTTACCCTTACCCTTACCCTTACCCTTACCCTTACCCTTACCCTTGCTTTTACCCTTAGGCTTACCCTTACCCTTACCCTTACCCTTACCCTTGCTTTTACCCTTAAGCTTACCCTTACCCTTACCCTTACTCTTACCCTTACCGTTACCCTTACCCTTACCCTTACCCTTACCCTTACCCTTACCCTTACCCTTACCCTTACCCTTACCCTTGCTTTTACCCTTAGGCTTACCCTTACCTTTACCCTTACCCTAACCCTTACCCTTACCCTTACCCTTACCCTTACCCTTGCTTTTACCCTTAAGCTTACCCTTACCCTTACCCTTACCCTTACCCTTACCCTTACCCTTACCCTTACCCTTACCCTTACCCTTACCCTTACCCTTACCCTTGCTTTTACCCTTAAGCTTACCCTTACCCTTACCCTTACCCTTACCCTTACCCTTACCCTTACCCTTACCCTTACCCTTACCCTTACCCTTACCCTTACCCTTACCCTTGCTTTTACCCTTAAGCTTACCCTTACCCTTACCCTTACCCTTACCCTTACCCTTACCCTTACCCTTACCCTTACCCTTACCCTTATCCTTGCTTTTACCCTTAGGCTTACCCTTACCTTTACCCTTACCCGTACCCTTACCCTTACCCTTACCCTTGCTTTTACCCTTAAGCTTACCCTTACCCTTACCCTTACCCTTACCCTTAAGCTTACCCTTACCCTTACCTTTACCCTCACCCTTACCCTTACCCTTACCCTTACCCTTACCCTTACCCTTACCCTTACCCTTACCCTTACCCTTGCTTTTACCCTTAAGCTTACCCTTACACTTACCCTTACCCTTGCTTTTACCCTTAAGCTTACCCTTACCCTTACCCTTACCCTTACCCTTAAGCTTTCTCGTACCCTTACCCTTACCCTTACCCTTACCCTTACCCTTACCCTTACCCTTACCCTTACCCTTACCCTTACCCTTGCTTTTACCCTTAAGCTTACCCTTACCCTTACCCTTACCCTTACCCTTAAGCTTACCCTTACCCTTACCCTTACCCTTACCCTCACCCTTACCCTTACCCTTGCTTTTACCCTTAAGCTTACCCTAACCTTTACCCTTACCCTTACCCTTAAGCTTACCCTTACCCTTACCCTTACCCTTACCCTTACCCTTACCCTTACCCTTGCTTTTACCCTTAAGCTTACCCTTACCCTTACCCTTACCCTTACCCTTAAGCTTACCCTTACCCTTACCCTTACCCTTACCCTTACCCTTACCCTTACCCTTACCCTTGCTTTTACCCTTTAGCTTACCCTTACCCTTACCCTTACCCTTGCTTTTACCCTTAAGCTTACCCTTACCCTTACCCTTACCCTTACCCTTAAGCTTACCCTTACCCTTACCCTTACCCTTACCCTTACCCTTATTCTTACCCTTACCCTTACCCTTACCCTTACCCTTACCCTTACCCTTGCTTTTACCCTTAAGCTTACCCTTACCCTTAACCTTACCCTTACCCTTACCCTTACCCTTACCCTTACCCTTACCCTTACCCTTACCCTTACCCTTGCTTTTACCCTTAGGCTTACCCTTACCTTTACCCTTACCCTTACCCTTACCCTTACCCTTACCCTTACCCTTACCTTAACCCTTACCCTTGCTTTTACCCTTAAGCTTACCCTTACCCTTACCCTTACCCTTACCCTTACTCTTGCTTTTACCCTTAAGCTTACCCTTACCCTTACCCTTACCCTCACCCTTACCCTTGCTTTTACCCTTAGGCTTACCCTTACCCTTTCCCTTACCCTTACCCTTGCTTTTACCCTTAAGCTTACACTTACCCTTACCCTTACCCTTACCCTTACCCTTACCCTTACCCTTACCCTTACCCTTACCCTTACCCTTACCCTTACCCTTACCCTTACCCTAACCCTTACCCTTACCCTTACCCTTACCCTTACCCTTGCTTTTACCCTTAGGCTTACCCTTACCTTTACCCTTACCCTTACCCTTACCCTTACCCTTACCCATGCTTTTACCCTTAAGCTTACCCTTACCCTTACCCTTACCCTTACCCTTGCTTTTACCCTTAAGCTTACCCTTACCCTTACCCTTACCCTTACCCTTACCCTTACCCTTACCCTTACCCTTACCCTCACCCTTGCTTTTACCCTTAAGCTTACCCTTACCCTTACCCTTACCCTTACCCTTACCCTTACCCTTGCTTTTACCCTTAAGCTTACCCTTACCCTTACCCTTACCCTTACCCTTACCCTTACCCTTACCCTTACCCTTACCCTTACCCTTACCCTTACCCTTGCTTTTACCCTTAAGCTAACCCTTACCCTTACCCTTACCCTTACCCTTACCCTTAACCTTACCCTTACCCTTGCCCTTGCTTTTACCCTTAAGCTAACCCTTACCCTTACCCTTACCCTTACACTTACCCTTAACCTTACCCTTACCCTTGCTTTCACCCTTAAGCTCACCCATACCCTTACCCTTACCCTTACCCTTACACTTACCCTTACCCTGACCCTTACCCTTGCTTTTACCCTTAAGCTTACCATTACCCTTACCCTCACCCTTACCCTTAAGCTTACCCTTACCCTTACCCTTACCCTTATCCTTACCCTTACCCTTACCCTTGCTTTTACCCTTAAGCTTACCCTTACCCTTACCCTTACCCTTGCTTTTACCCTTAAGCTTACCCTTACCCTTACCCTTACCCTTACCCTTAAGCTTACCCTTACCCTTACCCTTACCCTTACCCTTACCCTTACCCTTACCCTTACCCTTGCTTTTACCCTCAAGCTTACCCTTACCCTTACCCTTACCCTTACCCTAACCCTTACCCTTAACCTTACCCTTACCCTTACCCTTACCCTTACCCTTACCCTTGCTTTTACTCTTAGGCTTACCCTTACCTTTACCCTTACCCTTACCCTTACCCTTACCCTTACCCTTACCCTTACCCTTACCCTTGCTTTTACCCTTAAGCTTACCCTTACCCTTACCCTTACCCTTACCCTTACCCTTACCCTTACCCTTGCTTTTACCCTTTAGCTTACCCTTACCCTTACCCTTACTCTTACCCTTACCCTTACCCTTACCCTTACCCTTACCCTTGCTTTTACCCTTAAGCTTACCCTTACCCTTACCTTTACCCTTACCCTTACCCTTACCCTTACCCTTACCCTTACCCTTACCCTTACCCTTACCCTTACCCTTACCCTTACCCTTGCTTTTACCCTTAGGCTTACCCTTACCTTTAGCCTTACCCTTACCCTTACCCTTACCCTTACCCTTACCCTTACCCTTGCTTTTACCCTTAAGCTTACCCTTACCCTTACCCTTACCCTTACCCTTACCCTCACCCTTACCCTTGCTTTTACCCTTAAGCTTACCCTTACCCTTACCCTTACCCTTACCCTTACACTTACCCTTGCTTTTACCCTTAGGCTTACCCTTACCCTTACCCTTACCCTTACCCTTAAGCTTACCCTTACCCTTACCCTTACCCTTACCCTCACCCTTACCCTTACCCTTACCCTTACCCTTACCCTTGCTTTTACCCTTAAGCTTACCCTTACCCTTACCCTTACCCTTACCCTTACCCTTACCCTTACCCTTACCCTCACCCTTACCCTTACCCTTGCTTTGACCCTTAGGCTTACCCTTACCTTAACCCTTACCCTTACCCTTACCCTTACCCTTACCCTTACCCTTACCCTTACCCTTACCCTTGCTTTTAGCCTTAAGCTTACCCTTACCCTTACCCTTACCCTTACCCTTACCCTTACCCTTACCCTTACCCTTGCTTTTACCCTTAAGCTTACCCTTACCCTTACCCTTACCCTTACCCTTGCTTTTACCCTTAGGCTTACCCTTACCCTTACCCTTACCCTTACCCTTGCTTTTACCCTTAAGCTTACCCTTACCCTTACCCTTACCCTTACCCTTACCCTTACCCTTACCCTTACCCTTACCCTTACCCTTACCCTTACCCTTACCCTTACCCTTACCCTTACCCTTACCCTTATATATATATAAGGGTAAGGGTAAGGGTAAAGGTAAGGGTAAGCCTAAGGGTCAAAGCAAGGGTAAGGGTTAGGGTAAGGGTAAGGGTAAGGGTAAGGGTAAGGGTAAGGGTAAGGGTAAGGGTAAGGGTAAGGGTAAGGGTAAGGGTAAGGGTAAGCTTAAGGGTAAAAGCAAGGGTAAGGGTAAGGGTAAGGGTAAGGGTAAGGGTGAGGGTAAGGGTAAGGGTAAGGGTAAGGGTAAGGGTAAGCTTAAGGGTAAGGGTAAGGGTAAGGATAAGGGTAAGCCTAAGGGTAAAAGCAAGAAGCTTACCCTTACCCTTACCCTTACCCTTACCCTTGCTTTTACCCTTGAGCTTACCCTTACCCTTACCCTTACACTTACCCTTACCCTTACCCTTACCCTTACCCTTACCCTTACCCTTACCCTTACCCTTGCTTTTACCCTTAAGCTTACCCTTACCCTTACCCTCACCCTTTCCCTTACCCTTACCCTTACCCTTACCCTTACCCTTACCCTTATCCTTGCTTTTACCCTTAGGCTTACCCTTACCTTTACCCTTACCCTTACCCTTACCCTTACCCTTGCTTCTACCCTTAAGCTTACCCTTACCCTTACCCTTACCCTTACCCTTAAGCTTACCCTTACCCTTACCTTTACCCTTACCCTTACCCTTACCCTTACCCTTACCCTTACCCTTACCCTTACCCTTACCCTTACCCTTACCCTTGCTTTTACCCTTAAGCTTACCCTTACCCTTACCCTTACCCTTGCTTTTACCCTTAAGCTTACCCTTACCCTTACCCTTACCCTTACCCTTAAGCTTTCCCTTACCCTTACCTTTACCCTTACCCTTACCCTTACCCTTACCCTTACCCTTACCCTTACCCTTACCCTTACCCTTGCTTTCACCCTTAAGCTTACCCTTACCCTTACCCTTACCCTTACCCTTAAGCTTACCCTTACCCTTACCCTTACCCTTACCCTCACCCTTACCCTTACCCTTGCTTTTACCCTTAAGCTTACCCTTACCCTTACCCTTAAGCTTACCCTTACCCTTACCCTTACCCTTACCCTTACCCTTACCCTTACCCTTGCTTTTACCCTTAAGCTTACCCTTACCCTTACCCTTACCCTTACCCTTAAGCTTACCCTTACCCTTACCCTTACCCTTACCCTTACCCTTACCCTTACCCTTACCCTTACCCTTACCCTTACCCTTGCTTTTACCCTTTAGCTTACCCTTACCCTTACCCTTACCCTTACCCTTGCTTTTACCCTTAAGCTTACCCTTACCCTTACCCTTACCCTTACCCTTAAGCTTACCCTTACCCTTACCCTTACCCTTACCCTTACCCTTACCCTTACCCTTACCCTTACCCTTACCCTTACCCTTACCCTTACCCTTACCCTTACCCTTACCCTTACCCTTGCTTTTACCCTTAAGCTTACCCTTACCCTTACCCTTACCCTTACCCTTACCCTTACCCTTACCCTTACCCTTACCCTTGCTTTTACCCTTAGGCTTACCCTTACCTTTACCCTTACCCTTACCCTTACCCTTACCCTTACCCTTACCCTTACCCTTACCTTTACCCTTACCCTTGCTTTTACCCTTAAGCTTACCCTTACCCTTACCCTTACCCTTACCCTTACCCTTACTCTTGCTTTTACCCTTAAGCTTACCCTTAACCTTACCCTTACCCTTACCCTTACCCTTGCTTTTACCCTTAGGCTTACCCTTACCCTTTCCCTTACCCTTACCCTTGCTTTTACCCTTAAGCTTACCCTTACCCTTACCCTTACCCTTACCCTTACCCTTACCCTTACCCTTACCCTTACCCTTACCCTTACCCTAACCCTTACCCTTACCCTTACCCTTACCCTTACCCTTGCTTTTACCCTTAGGCTTACCCTTACCTTTACCCTTACCCTTACCCTTACCCTTACCCTTACCCTTGCTTTTACCCTTAAGCTTACCCTTACCCTTACCCTTACCCTTACCCTTACCCTTGCTTTTACCCTTAAGCTTACCCTTACCCTTACCCTTACCCTTACCCTTACCCTTACCCTTACCCTTACCCTTACCCTTACCCTTACCCTCACCCTTGCTTTTACCCTTAAGCTTACCCTTACCCTTACCCTTACCCTTACCCTTACCCTTGCTTTTACCCTTAAGCTTACACTTACCCTTATCCTTACCCTTACCCTTACCCTTGCTTTTACCCTTAGGCTTACCCTTACCCTTACCCTTACCCTTACCCTTGCTTTTACCCTTAAGCTTACCCTTACCCTTACCCTTACCCTTACCCTTACCCTTACCCTTACCCTTACCCTTACCCTTACCCTTACCCTTGCTTTTACCCTTAAGCTAACCCTTACCCTTACCCTTACCCTTACCCTTACCCTTACCCTTAACCTTACCCTTGCCCTTGCTTTTACCCTTAAGCTAACCCTTACCCTTACCCTTACCCTTACCCTTACCCTTAACCTTACCCTTACCCTTGCTTTTACCCTTAAGCTCACCCATACCCTTACCCTTACCCTTACCCTTACACTTACCCTTACCCTGACCCTTACCCTTGCTTTTACCCTTAAGCTTACCCTTACCCTTACCCTCACCCTTACCCTTAAGCTTACCCTTACCCTTACCCTTACCCTTACCCTTACCCTTACCCTTACCCTTGCTTTTACCCTTAAGCTTACCCTTACCCTTACCCTTACCCTTACCCTTACCCTTGCTTTTACCCTTAAGCTTACCCTTACCCTTACCCTTACCCTTACCCTTAAGCTTACCCTTACCCTTACCCTTACCCTTACCCTTACCCTTACCCTTACCCTTGCTTTTACCCTTGAGCTTACCCTTACCCTTACCCTTACCCTTACCCTAACCCTTACCCTTAACCTTACCCTTACCCTTACCCTTACCCTTACCCTTGCTTTTACTCTTAGGCTTACCCTTACCTTTACCCTTACCCTTACCCTTACCCTTACCCTTACCCTTACCCTTACCCTTACCCTTACCCTTGCTTTTACCCTTAAGCTTACCCTTACCCTTACCCTTACCCTTACCCTTACCCTTACCCTTACCCTTACCCTTACCCTTACCCTTACCCTTACCCTTACCCTTACCCTTACCCTTACCCTTACCCTTACCCTTACCCTTACCCTTACCCTTACCCTTGCTTTTACAATTTAGCTTACCCTTACCCTTACCCTTACTCTTACCCTTACCCTTACCCTTACCCTTACCCTTACCCTTGCTTTTACCCTTAAGCTTACCCTTACCCTTACCTTTACCCTTACCCTTACCCTTACCCTTACCCTTACCCTTACCCTTACCCTTACCCTTACCCTTACCCTTACCCTTGCTTTTACCCTTAGGCTTACCCTTACCTTTAGCCTTACCCTTACCCTTACCCTTACCCTTACCCTTACCCTTACCCTTGCTTTTACCCTTAAGCTTACCCTTACCCTTACCCTTACCCTTACCCTTACCCTTACCCTTACCCTTACCCTTGCTTTTACCCTTAAGCTTACCCTTACCCTTACCCTTACCCTTACACTTACCCTTGCTTTTACCCTTAGACTCACCCTTACCCTTACCCTTACCCTTACCCTTAAGCTTACCCTTACCCTTACCCTTACCCTTACCCTTAACCTTACCCTTACCCTTACCCTTACCCTTACCCTTACCCTTACCCTTGCTTTTACCCTTAAGCTTACCCTTACCCTTACCCTTACCCTTACCCTTACCCTTACCCTTACCCTTACCCTTACCCTTGCTTTGACCCTTAGGCTTACCCTTACCTTTACCCTTACCCTTACCCTTACCCTTACCCTTACCCTTACCCTTACCCTCACCCTTACCCTTGCTTTTACCCTTAAGCTTACCCTTACCCTTACCCTTACCCTTACCCTTGCTTTTACCCTTAAGCTTACCCTTACCCTTACCCTTACCCTTACCCTTACCCTTGCTTTTACCCTTAGGCTTACCCTTACCCTTACCCTTACCCTTACCCTTGCTTTTACCCTTAAGCTTACCCTTACCCTTACCCTTACCCTTACCCTTACCCTTACCCTTACCCTTACCCTTACCCTTACCCTTACCCTTACCCTTACCCTTACCCTTACCCTTACCCTTACCCTTACCCTTACCCTTACCCTTACCCTTACCCTTACCCTTGCTTTTACCCTTAGGCTTAACCTTACCTTTACCCTTACCCTTACCCTTACCCTTACCCTTACCCTTACCCTTACCCTTACCCTTACCCTTACCCTTACCCTTACCCTTACCCTTACCCTTGCTTTTACCCTTAAGCTTACCCTTACCCTTACCCTTACCCTTACCCTTACCCTTACCCTTACCCTTGCTTTTACCCTTAAGCTCACCCTTACCCTTACCCTTACCCTTACCCTCACCCTTACCCTTACCCTTACCCTTGCTTATACCCTTAAGCTTACCCTTACCCTTACCCTTACCCTTACCCTTACCCTTACCCTTACCCTTACCCTTACCCTTACCCTTACCCATACCCTTACCCTTACCCTTGCTTTTACTCTTAGGCTTACCCTTACCTTTACCCTTACCCTTACCCTTACCCTTACCCTTACCCTTACCCTTGCTTTTACCCTTAAGCTTACCCTTACCCTAACCCTTACCCTTACCCTTACCCTAACCCTTACCCTTGCTTTTACCCTTAAGCTTACCCTTACCCTTACCCTTACCCTCACCCTTACCCTTACCCTTACCCTTACCCTTGCTTTTACCCTTAAGCTTACCCTTACCCTTACCCTTACCCTTACCCTTGCTTTTACCCTTAAGCTTACCCTTACCCTTACCCTCACCCTTACCCTTACCCTTACCCTTACCCTTACCCTTACCCTTACCCTTATCCTTGCTTTTACCCTTAGGCTTACCCTTACCTTTACCCTTACCCTTACCCTTACCCTTACCCTTGCTTCTACCCTTAAGCTTACCCTTACCCTTACCCTTACCCTTACCCTTAAGCTTACCCTTACCCTTACCTTTACCCTTACCCTTACCCTTACCCTTACCCTTACCCTTACCCTTACCCTTACCCTTACCCTTACCCTTACCCTTACCCTTACCCTTGCTTTTACCCTTAAGCTTACCCTTACCCTTACCCTTACCCTTGCTTTTACCCTTAAGCTTACCCTTACCCTTACCCTTACCCTTACCCTTAAGCTTTCCCTTACCCTTACCTTTACCCTTACCCTTACCCTTACCCTTACCCTTACCCTTACCCTTACCCTTACCCTTACCCTTGCTTTCACCCTTAAGCTTACCCTTACCCTTACCCTTACCCTTACCCTTAAGCTTACCCTTACCCTTACCCTTACCCTTACCCTCACCCTTACCCTTACCCTTGCTTTTACCCTTAAGCTTACCCTTACCCTTACCCTTAAGCTTACCCTTACCCTTACCCTTACCCTTACCCTTACCCTTACCCTTACCCTTGCTTTTACCCTTAAGCTTACCCTTACCCTTACCCTTACCCTTACCCTTAAGCTTACCCTTACCCTTACCCTTACCCTTACCCTTACCCTTACCCTTACCCTTACCCTTACCCTTACCCTTACCCTTGCTTTTACCCTTTAGCTTACCCTTACCCTTACCCTTACCCTTACCCTTGCTTTTACCCTTAAGCTTACCCTTACCCTTACCCTTACCTTTACCCTTAAGCTTACCCTTACCCTTACCCTTACCCTTACCCTTACCCTTACCCTTACCCTTACCCTTACCCTTACCCTTACCCTTACCCTTACCCTTACCCTTACCCTTACCCTTACCCTTGCTTTTACCCTTAAGCTTACCCTTACCCTTACCCTTACCCTTACCCTTACCCTTACCCTTACCCTTACCCTTACCCTTGCTTTTACCCTTAGGCTTACCCTTACCTTTACCCTTACCCTTACCCTTACCCTTACCCTTACCCTTACCCTTACCTTTACCCTTACCCTTGCTTTTACCCTTAAGCTTACCCTTACCCTTACCCTTACCCTTACCCTTACCCTTACTCTTGCTTTTACCCTTAAGCTTACCCTTACCCTTACCCTTACCCTTACCCTTACCCTTGCTTTTACCCTTAGGCTTACCCTTACCCTTTCCCTTACCCTTACCCTTGCTTTTACCCTTAAGCTTACCCTTACCCTTACCCTTACCCTTACCCTTACCCTTACCCTTACCCTTACCCTTACCCTTACCCTTACCCTAACCCTTACCCTTACCCTTACCCTTACCCTTACCCTTGCTTTTACCCTTAGGCTTACCCTTACCTTTACCCTTACCCTTACCCTTACCCTTACCCTTACCCTTGCTTTTACCCTTAAGCTTACCCTTACCCTTACCCTTACCCTTACCCTTACCCTTGCTTTTACCCTTAAGCTTACCCTTACCCTTACCCTTACCCTTACCCTTACCCTTACCCTTACCCTTACCCTTACCCTTACCCTCACCCTTGCTTTTACCCTTAAGCTTACCCTTACCCTTACCCTTACCCTTACCCTTACCCTTACCCTTGCTTTTACCCTTAAGCTTACACTTACCCTTATCCTTACCCTTACCCTTACCCTTGCTTTTACCCTTAGGCTTACCCTTACCCTTACCCTTACCCTTACCCTTGCTTTTACCCTTAAGCTTACCCTTACCCTTACCCTTACCCTTACCCTTACCCTTACCCTTACCCTTACCCTTACCCTTACCCTTACCCTTACCCTTGCTTTTACCCTTAAGCTAACCCTTACCCTTACCCTTACCCTTACCCTTACCCTTAACCTTACCCTTGCCCTTGCTTTTACCCTCAAGCTAACCCTTACCCTTACCCTTACCCTTAACCTTACCCTTACCCTTGCTTTTACCCTTAAGCTCACCCATACCCTTACCCTTACCCTTACCCTTACACTTACCCTTACCCTGACCCTTACCCTTGCTTTTACCCTTAAGCTTACCCTTACCCTTACCCTCACCCTTACCCTTAAGCTTACCCTTACCCTTACCCTTACCCTTACCCTTACCCTTACCCTTACCCTTGCTTTTACCCTTAAGCTTACCCTTACCCTTACCCTTACCCTTACCCTTACCCTTGCTTTTACCCTTAAGCTTACCCTTACCCTTACCCTTACCCTTACCCTTAAGCTTACCCTTACCCTTACCCTTACCCTTACCCTTACCCTTACCCTTACCCTTGCTTTTACCCTTGAGCTTACCCTTACCCTTACCCTTACCCTTACCCTAACCCTTACCCTTAACCTTACCCTTACCCTTACCCTTACCCTTACCCTTGCTTTTACTCTTAGGCTTACCCTTACCTTTACCCTTACCCTTACCCTTACCCTTACCCTTACCCTTACACTTACCCTTACCCTTGCTTTTACCCTTAAGCTTACCCTTACCCTTACCCTTACCCTTACCCTTACCCTTACCCTTACCCTTACCCTTACCCTTACCCTTACCCTTACCCTTACCCTTACCCTTACCCTTACCCTTACCCTTACCCTTGCTTTTACAATTTAGCTTACCCTTACCCTTACCCTTACTCTTACCCTTACCCTTACCCTTACCCTTACCCTTACCCTTGCTTTTACCCTTAAGCTTACCCTTACCCTTACCTTTACCCTTACCCTTACCCTTACCCTTACCCTTACCCTTACCCTTACCCTTACCCTTACCCTTACCCTTACCCTTACCCTTACCCTTGCTTTTACCCTTAGGCTTACCCTTACCTTTAGCCTTACCCTTACCCTTACCCTTACCCTTACCCTTACCCTTACCCTTGCTTTTACCCTTAAGCTTACCCTTACCCTTACCCTTACCCTTACCCTTACCCTTACCCTTACCCTTACCCTTGCTTTTACCCTTAAGCTTACCCTTACCCTTACCCTTACCCTTACACTTACCCTTGCTTTTACCCTTAGACTCACCCTTACCCTTACCCTTACCCTTACCCTTAAGCTTACCCTTACCCTTACCCTTACCCTTACCCTTACCCTTACCCTTACCCTTACCCTTACCCTTACCCTTACCCTTACCCTTGCTTTTACCCTTAAGCTTACCCTTACCCTTACCCTTACCCTTACCCTTACCCTTACCCTTACCCTTACCCTTGCTTTGACCCTTAGGCTTACCCTTACCTTTACCCTTACCCTTACCCTTACCCTTACCCTTACCCTTACCCTTACCCTCACCCTTACCCTTGCTTTTACCCTTGCTTACCCTTACCCTTACCCTTACCCTTACCCTTGCTTTTACCCTTAAGCTTACCCTTACCCTTACCCTTACCCTTACCCTTACCCTTGCTTTTACCCTTAGGCTTACCCTTACCCTTACCCTTACCCTTACCCTTGCTTTTACCCTTAAGCTTACCCTTACCCTTACCCTTACCCTTACCCTTACCCTTACCCTTACCCTTACCCTTACCCTTACCCTTACCCTTACCCTTACCCTTACCCTTACCCTTACCCTTACCCTTACCCTTACCCTTACCCTTACCCTTACCCTTACCCTTACCCTTACCCTTGCTTTTACCCTTAGGCTTAACCTTACCTTTACCCTTACCCTTACCCTTACCCTTACCCTTACCCTTACCCTTACCCTTACCCTTACCCTTACCCTTACCCTTACCCTTACCCTTGCTTTTACCCTTAAGCTTACCCTTACCCTTACCCTTACCCTTACCCTTACCCTTACCCTTACCCTTACCCTTGCTTTTACCCTTAAGCTTACCCTTACCCTTACCCTTACCCTTACCCTCACCCTTACCCTTACCCTTACCCTTGCTTATACCCTTAAGCTTACCCTTACCCTTACCCTTACCCTTACCCTTACCCTTACCCTTACCCTTACCCTTACCCTTACCCTTACCCATACCCTTACCCTTACTCTTGCTTTTACTCTTAGGCTTACCCTTACCTTTACCCTTACCCTTACCCTTACCCTTACCCTTACCCTTACCCTTGCTTTTACCCTTAAGCTTACCCTTACCCTTACCCTTACCCTTACCCTTACCCTAACCCTTACCCTTGCTTTTACCCTTAAGCTTACCCTTACCCTTACCCTTACCCTTACCCTTACCCTTACCCTTACCCTTACCCTTGCTTTTACCCTTAAGCTTACCCTTACCCTTACCCTTACCCTTACCCTTACCCTTACCCTTACCCTTATCCTTACCCTTGCTTTTACCCTTAAGCTTACCCTTACCCTTACCCTTACCCTTACCCTTACCCTTGCTTTTACTCTTAGGCTTATCCTTACCTTTACCCTTACCATTACCCTTACCCTTACCCTCACCCTTACCCTTACCCTTGCTTTTACCCTTAAGCTTACCCTTACCCTTACCCTTACCCTTACCCTTACCCTTGCTTTTACCCTTAAGCTTACCCTTACCCTTACCCTTAACCTTACCCTTACCCTTGCTTTTACCCTTAGGCTTACCCTTACCCTTACCCTTACCCTTACCCTTGCTTTTACCCTTAAGCTTACCCTTACCCTTACCCTTACTCTTACCCTTACCCTTACCCTTACCCTTACCCTTACCCTTACCCTTACCCTTACCCTTACCCTTACCCTTACCCTTGCTTTTACCCTTAGGCTTACCCTTACCTTTACCCTTACCCTAACCCTTACCCTTACCCTTACCCTTACCCTTACCCTTGCTTTTACCCTTAAGCTTACCCTTACCCTTACCCTTACCCTTACCCTTACCCTTACCCTTACCCTTACCCTTACCCTTACCCTTGCTTTTACCCTTAAGCTTACCCTTACCCTTACCCTTAACCTCACCCTTACCCTTACCCTGACCCTTACCCTTACCCTTACCCTTACCCTTGCTTTTACCCTTAAGCTTACCCTTACCCTTACCCTTACCCTTACCCTTACCCTTACCCTTACCCTTACCCTTACCCTTACCCTTACCCTTACCCTTACCCTTACCCTTACCCTTACCCTTACCCTTACCCTTACCCTTGCTTTTACCCTTAGGCCTACCCTTACCTTTACCCTTACCCTTACCCTTACCCTTACCCTTACCCTTGCTTTTACCCTTAAGCTTACCCTTACCCTTACCCTTACCCTTAAGCTTACCCTTACCCTTACCCTTACCCTTACCCTTACCCTTACCCTTACCCTTACCCTTACCCTTGCTTTTACCCTTAAGCTTACCCTTACCCTTACCCTTACCCTTACCCTTACCCTTGCTTTTACCCTTAAGCTTACCCTTACCCTTACCCTTACCCTTAAGTTTACCCTTACCCTTACCCTTACCCTTACCCTTACCCTTACCCTTACCCTTACCCTTACCCTTACCCTTACCCTTACCCTTGCTTTTACCCTTAAGCTTACCCTTACCCTTACCCTTACCCTTACCCTTAAGCTTACCCTTACCCTTACCCTTACCCTTACCCTTACCCTTAACCTTACCCTTGCTTTTACCCTTAAGCTTACCCTTACCTTTACCCTTACCCTTACCCTTAAGCTTACCCTTACCCTTACCCTTACCCTTACCCTTACCCTTGCTTTTACCCTTAAGCTTACCCTTACCCTTACCCTTACCCTTACCCTTAAGCTTACCCTTACCCTTACCCTTACCCTTACCCTCACCCTTACCCTTACCCTTACCCTTACCCTTACCCTTACCCTTACCCTTGCTTTTACCCTTAAGCTTACCCTTACCCTTACCCTTACCCTTACCCTTGCTTTTACCCTTAAGCTTACCCTTACCCTTACCCTTACCCTTAAGCTTACCCTTACCCTTACCCTTACCCTTACCCTTACCCTTACCCTTACCCTTACCCTTACCCTTACCCTTACCCTTGCTTTTACCCTTAAGCTTACCCTTACCCTTACCCTTACCCTTACCCTTACCCTTACCCTTACCCTTACCCTTACCCTTGCTTTTACCCTTAGGCTTACCCTTACCTTTACCCTTACCCTTACCTTTACCCTTACCCTTACCCTTACCCTTACCCTTGCTTTTACCCTTGAGCTTACCCTTACCCTTACCCTTACCCTTACCCTTACCCTTACCCTTGCTTTTACCCTTAAGCTTACCCTTACCCTTACCCTTACCCTTACCCTTACCCTTGCTTTTACCCTTAGGCTTACCCTTACCCTTACCCTTACCCTTACCCTTGCTTTTACCCTTAAGCTTACCCTTACCCTTACCCTTACCCTTACCCTTACCCTTACCCTTACCCTTACCCTTACCCTTACCCTTACCCTTACCCTTACCCTTATCCTTACCCTTACCCTTACCCTTACCCTTACCCTTACCCTTACCCTTACCCTTACCCTTGCTTTTACCCTTAGGCTTACCCTTACCTTTACCCTTACCCTTACCCTTACCCTTACCCTTACCCTTGCTTTTACCCTTAAGCTTACCTTTACCCTTACCCTTACCCTTACCCTTACCCTTACCCTTACCCTTACCCTTACCCTTACCCTTACCCTTGCTTTTACCCTTAAGCTTACCCTTACCCTTACCCTTACCCTTACCCTTGCTTTTACTCTTAGGCTTACCCTTACCTTTACCCTTACCCTTACCCTTACCCTTACCCTTACCCTCACCCTTACCCTTACCCTTGCTTTTACCCTTAAGCTTACCCTTACCCTTACCCTTACCCTTACCCTTACCCTTGCTTTTACCCTTAAGCTTACCCTTACCCTTACCCTTAACCTTACCCTTACCCTTGCTTTTACCCTTAGGCTTACCCTTACCCTTACCCTTGCTTTTACCCTTAAGCTTACCCTTACCCTTACCCTTACTCTTACCCTTACCCTTACCCTTACCCTTACCCTTACCCTTACCCTTACCCTTACCCTTACCCTTACCCTTACCCTTACCCTTACCCTTGCTTTTACCCTTAGGCTTACCCTTACCTTTACCCTTACCCTAACCCTTACCCTTACCCTTACCCTTACCCTTACCCTTGCTTTTACCCTTAAGCTTACCCTTACCCTTACCCTTACCCTTACCCTTACCCTTACCTATACCCTTACCCTTACCCTTACCCTTACCCTTGCTTTTACCCTTAAGCTTACCCTTACCCTTACCCTTAACCTTACCCTTACCCTTACCCTTACCCTTACCCTTACCCTTACCCTTACCCTTGCTTTTACCCTTAAGCTTACCCTTACCCTTACCCTTACCCTTACCCTTACCCTTACCCTTACCCTTACCCTTACCCTTACCCTTGCTTTTACCCTTAGGCTTACCCTTACCTTTACCCTTACCCTTACCCTTACCCTTACCCTTACCCTTGCTTTTACCCTTAAGCTTACCCTTACCCTTACCCTTACCCTTAAGCTTACCCTTAACCTTACCCTTACCCTTACCCTTACCCTTACCCTTACCCTTACCCTTACCCTTACCCTTACCCTTACCCTTGCTTTTACCCTTAAGCTTACCCTTACCCTTACCCTTACCCTTACCCTTACCCTTACCCTTGCTTTTACCCTTAAACTTACCCTTACCCTTACCCTTACCCTTAAGCTTACCCTTACCCTTACCCTTACCCTTACCCTTACCCTTACCCTTACCCTTACCCTTACCCTTACCCTTACCCTTACCCTTACCCTTACCCTTACCCTTACCCTTGCTTTTACCCTTAAGCTTACCCTTACCCTTACCCTTACCCTTACCCTTAAGCTTACCCTTACCCTTACCCTTACCCTTACCCTTACCCTTAACCTTACCCTTGCTTTTACCCTTAAGCTTACCCTTACCCTTACCCTTACCCTTACCCTTAAGCTTACCCTTACCCTTACCCTTACCCTTACCCTTACCCTTGCTTTTACCCTTAAGCTTACCCTTACTCTTACCCTTACCCTTACCCTTAAGCTTACCCTTACCCTTACCCTTACCCTTACCCTTACCCTTACCCTTACCCTTACCCTTGCTTTTACCCTTAAGCTTACCCTTACCCTTACCCTTACCCTTGCTTTTACCCTTAAGCTTACCCTTACCCTTACCCTTACCCTTAAGCTTACCCTTACCCTTACCCTTACCCTTACCCTTACCTTTACCCTTACCCTTACCCTTACCCTTACCCTTGCTTTTACCCTTAAGCTTACCCTTACCCTTACCCTTACCCTTACCCTTACCCTTACCCTTACCCTTACCCTTACCCTTACCCTTACCCTTGCTTTTACCCTTAGGCTTACCCTTACCTTTACCCTTACCCTTACCTTTACCCTTACCCTTACCCTTACCCTTACCCTTGCTTTTACCCTTGAGCTTACCCTTACCCTTACCCTTACCCTTACCCTTACCCTTACCCTTGCTTTTACCCTTAAGCTTACCTTACCCTTACCCTTACCCTTACCCTTACCCTTGCTTTTACCCTTAGGCTTACCCTTACCCTTACCCTTACCCTTACCCTTGCTTTTACCCTTAAGCTTACCCTTACCCTTACCCTTACCCTTACCCTTACCCTTACCCTTACCCTTACCCTTACCCTTACCCTTACCCTTACCCTTACCCTTACCCTTACCCTTACCCTTACCCTTACCCTTACCCTTACCCTTACCCTTACCCTTACCCTTACCCTTACCCTTACCCTTACCCTTACCCTTACCCTTACCCTTGCTTTTACCCTTAGGCTTACCCTTACCTTTACCCTTACCCTTACCCTTACCCTTACCCTTACCCTTGCTTTTACCCTTAAGCTTACCCTTACCCTTACCCTTACCCTTACCCTTACCCTTACCCTTACCCTTACCCTTACCCTTACCCTTACCCTTGCTTTTACCCTTAAGCTTACCCTTACCCTTACCCTTACCCTTACCCTTACCCTTACCCTTACCCTTACCCTTACCCTCACCCTTGCTTTTACCCTTAAGCTTACCCTTACCCTTACCCTTACCCTTACCCTTACCCTTACCCTTGCTTTTACCCTTAAGCTTACCCTTACCCTTACCCTTACCTTTACCCTTACCCTTACCCTTGCTTTTACCCTTAGGCTTACCCTTACCCTTACCCTTACCCTTACCCTTGCTTTTACCCTTAAGCTTACCCTTACCCTTACCCTTACCCTTACCCTTACTCTTACCCTTACCCTTACCCTTACCCTTACCCTTACCCTTACCCTTGCTTTTACCCTTAGGCTTACCCTTACCTTTACCCTTACCCTTACCCTTACCCTTACCCTTACCCTTACCCTTACCCTTACCCTTACCCTTACCCTTGCTTTTACCCTTAAGCTTACCCTTACCCTTACCCTTACCCTCACCCTTACCCTTACCCTTACCCTTACCCTTACCCTTACCCTTGCTTTTACCCTTAAGCTCACCCTTACCCTTACCCTTACCCTTACCCTTACCCTTACCCTTACTCTTACCCTTACCCTTGCTTTTACCCTTAAGCTTACCCTTACACTTACCCTTACCCTTACCCTTGCTTTTACCCTTAAGCTTACCCTTACCCTTACCCTTACCCTTAAGCTTACCCTTACCCTTACCCTTAACCTTACCCTTACCCTTACCCTTACCCTTACCCTTACCCTTGCTTTTACCTTTAAGCTTACCCTTACCCTTACCCTTACCCTTACCCTTACCCTTACCCTTACCCTTACCCTTACCCTTACCCTTGCTTTTACCCTTAGGCTTACCCTTACCTTTACCCTTACCCTTACCTTTACCCTTACCCTTACCCTTACCCTTACCCTTGCTTTTACCCTTGAGCTTACCCTTACCCTTACCCTTACCCTTACCCTTACCCTTACCCTTGCTTTTACCCTTAAGCTTACCCTTACCCTTACCCTTACCCTTACCCTTACCCTTACCCTTGCTTTTACCCTTAGGCTTACCCTTACCCTTACCCTTACCCTTGCTTTTACCCTTAAGCTTACCCTTACCCTTACCCTTACCCTTACCCTTACCCTTACCCTTACCCTTACCCTTACCCTTACCCTTACCCTTACCCTTACCCTTACCCTTACCCTTACCCTTACCCTTACCCTTACCCTTACCCTTACCCTTACCCTTACCCTTACCCTTACCCTAACCCTTACCCTTACCCTTGCTTTTACCCTTAGGCTTACCCTTACCTTTACCCTTACCCTTACCCTAACCCTTACCCTTACCCTTGCTTTTACCCTTAAGCTTACCCTTACCCTTACCCTTACCCTTACCCTTACCCTTACCCTTACCCTTACCCTTACCCTTACCTTTACCCTTACCCTTACCCTTACCCTTATCCTTACATTTGCTTTTACCCTTAAGCTTACCCTTACCCTTACCCTTACCCTTACCCTTACCCTTACCCTTACCCTTACCCTCACCCTTGCTTTTACCCTTAAGCTTACCCTTACCCTTACCCTTACCCTTACCCTTACCCTTACCCTTGCTTTTACCCTTAAGCTTACCCTTACCCTTACCCTTACCCTTACCCTTACCCTTACCCTTGCTTTTACCCTTAGGCTTACCCTTACCCTTACCCTTACCCTTACCCTTGCTTTTACCCTTAAGCTTACCCTTACCCTTACCCTTACTCTTACCCTTACCCTTACCCTTACCCTTACCCTTACCCTTGCTTTTACCCTTAGGCTTACCCTTACCTTTACCCTTGTCCTTACCCTTACCCTTACCCTTACCCTTACCCTTACCCTTACCCTTACCCTTACCCTTACCCTTACCCTTACCCTTGCTTTTACCCTTAAGCTTACCCTTACCCTTACCCTTACCCTTACCCTTACCCTTACCCTTACCCTTGCTTTTACCCTTAAGCTCACCCTTACCCTTACCCTTACCCTTACCCTTACCCTTACCCTTACCCTTACCCTTACTCTTACCCTTACCCTTGCTTTTACCCTTAAGCTTACCCTTACCCTTACCCTTACCCTTACCCTTAAGCTTACCCTTACCCTTACCCTTACCCTTACCCTTACCCTTACCCTTACCCTTACCCTTGCTTTTACCCTTAAGCTTACCCTTACCCTTACCCTTACCCTTACCCTTACCCTTACCCTTACCCTTACCCTTGCTTTTACCCTTAAGCTTACCCTTACCCTTACCCTTACCCTTACCCTTAAGCTTACCCTTACCCTTACCCTTACCCTTACCCTTACCCTTGCTTTTACCCTTAAGCTTACCCTTACCCTTACCCTTTCCCTTACCCTTACCCTTACCCTTACCCTTACCCTTACCCTTACCCTTACCCTTACCCTTACCCTTACCCTTGCTTTTACCCTTAGGCTTACCCTTACCTTTACCCTTACCATTACCCTTACCCTTACCCTTACCCTTACCCTTACCCTTACCCTTGCTTTTACCCTTAAGCTTACCCTTACCCTTACCCTTACCCTTACCCTTACCCTTACCCTTACCCTTACCCTTACCCTTACCCTTACCCTTACCCTTACCCTTACCCTTACCCTTACCCTTACCCTTACCCTTACCCTTACCCTTACCCTTGCTTTTACCCTTAAGCTTACCCTTACCCTTACCCTTACCCTTACCCTTACCCTTGCTTTTACCCTTAAGCTTACCCTTACCCTTACTCTTACCCCTACCCTTACCCTTACCCTTACCCTTACCCTTACCCTTACCCTTACCCTTACCCTTACCCTTACCCTTACCCTTACCCTTACCCTTGCTTTTACCCTTAGGCTTACCCTCACCTTTACCCTTACCCTTACCCTTACCCTTACCCTTACCCTTACCCTTACCCTTATCCTTGCTTTTACCCTTAAGCTTACCCTTACCCTTACCCTTACCCTTACCCTTAGCCTTACCCTTACCCTTGCTTTTACCCTTAAGCTTACCCTTACCCTTACCCTTACCCTTACCCTTACCCTTACCCTTACCCTTACCCTTACCCTTACCCTTACCCTTACCCTTACCCTTACCCTTACCCTTACCCTTACCCTTGCTTTTACCCTTAAGCTTACCCTTACCCTTACCCTTACGCTTACCCTTACCCTTACCCTTACCCTTACCCTTGCTTTTACCCTTAAGCTTACCCTTACCCTTACCCTTACCCTTACCCTTACCCTTACCCTTACCCTTACCCTTACCCTTACCCTTACCCTTACCCTTACCCTTACCCTTACCCTTACCCTTACTTAGGGTAAGGGTAAGGGTAAGCTTAAGGGTAAAAGCAAGGGTAAGGGTAAGGGTAAGGGTAAGGGTAAGGGTAAGGGTTAGGGTAAGGGTAAGGGTAAGCTTAAGGGTAAGGGTAAGGGTAAGGGTAAGGGTAAGGGTAAGCTTAAGGGTAAAAGCAAGGGTAAGGGTAAGGGTAAGGGTAAGGGTAAGGGTAAGCTTAAGGGTAAGGGTAAGGGTAAGGGTAAGGGTAAGCTTAAGGGTAAAAGCAAGGGTAAGGTTAAGGGTAAGGGTAAGGGTAAGGGTAAGGGTAAGGGTAAGCTTAAAGGTAAGGGTAAGGGTAAGGGTAAGGGTAAGCTTAAGGGTAAAAGCAAGGGTAAGGGTAAGGGTAAGGGTAAGGGTAAGGGTAAGGGTAAGGGTAAGGGTAAGGGTAAGGGTAAGCTTAGGGGTAAGGGTAAGGGTAAGGGTAAGCTTAAGGGTAAAAGCAAGGGTAAGGGTAAGGGTAAGGGTAAGGATAAGGGTAAGCTAAAGGGTAAAAGCAAGGGTAAGGGTAAGGGTAAGGGTAAGGGTAAGGGTAAGGGTAAGGGTAAGGGTAAGGGTAAGGGTAAGGGTAAGGGTAAGGGTAAGGGTAAGGGTAAGGGTAAGCTTAAGGGTAAGGGTAAGGGAAAGGGTAAGCTTAAGGGTAAAAGCAAGGGTAAGGGTAAGGGTAAGGGTAAGGGTAGGGGTAAAGGTAAGGGTAAGCCTAAGTGTAAAAGCAAGGGTAAGGGTAAGGGTGAGGGTAAGGGTAAGGGTAAGCTTAAGGGTAAAAGCAAGGGTAAGGGTAAGGGTAAGGGTAAGGGTAAGGGTAAGGGTAAGGGTAAGGGTAAGCTTAAGGGTAAAAGCAAGGGTAAGGGTAAGGGTAAGGGTAAGGGTAAGGGTTAGGGTAAGGGTAAAGGTAAGGGTAAGCCTAAGGGTAAAAGCAAGGGTAAGGGTAAGGGTAAGGGTAAGGGTTAGAGTAAGGGTAAGGGTAAGGGTAAGCTTAAGGGTAAAAGCAAGGGTAAGGGTAAGGGTAAGGGTAAGGGTAAGCCTAAGGGTAAAAGCAAGGGTAAGGGTAAGGTTAAGGGTAAGGGTAAGGGTAAGCTTAAGGGTAAAAGCAAGGGTAAGGGTAAGGGTAAGGGTAAGGGTAAGGGTAAGCTTAAGGGTAAAAGCAAGGGTAAGGGTAAGGGTGAGGGTAAGGGTAAGGGTAAGGGTAAGGGTAAAGGTAAGGGTAAGCCTAAGAGTAAAAGCAAGGGTAAGGGTAAGGGTAAGGGTAAGGGTAAGGGTAAGGGTAAAGGTAAGGGTAAGGGTAAGGGTAAGGGTAAGGGTAAGGGTAAGCTTAAGGGTAAAAGCAAGGGTTAGGATAAGGGTAAGGGTAAGGGTAAGGGTAAGGGTAAGGGTAAGGGTAAGCTTAAGGGTAAAAGCAAGGGTAAGGGTAAGGGTAAGGGTAAGGGTAAGGGTAAGGGTAAGGGTAAGGGTAAGGGTAAGGGTAAGCTTAAGGGTAAAAGCAAGGGTAAGGGTTAGGGTAAGGGTAAGGGTAAGGGTAAGGGTAAGGGTAAGCTTAAGGGTAAAAGCAAGGGTAAGGGTAAGGGTAAGGGTAAGGGTAAAGGTAAGGGTAAGGGTAAAGGTAAGGGTAAGCCTAAGGGTAAAAGCAAGGGTAAGGGTAAGGGTAAGGGTAAGGGTAAGGGTAAGGGTAAGGGTAAGGGTAAGGGTAAGGGTAAGGGTAAGCTTAAGGGTATAAGCAAGGGTAAGGGTAAGGGTAAGGGTGAGGGTAAGGGTAAGGGTAAGGGTAAGGGTAAGCTTAAGGTTAAAAGCAAGGGTAAGGGTAAGGGTAAGGGTAAGGGTAAGGGTAAGGGTAAGGGTAAGCTTAAGGGTAAAAGCAAGGGTAAGGGTAAGGGTAAGGGTAAGGGTAAGGGTAAGGGTAAGGGTAAGGGTAAGGGTAAGGGTAAGGGTAAGGGTAACGGTAAGGGTAAGGGTAAGGGTAAGGGTAAAGGTAAGGTTAAGCCTAAGGGTAAAAGCAAGGGTAAGGGTAAGGGTAAGGGTAAGGGTAAGGGTAAGGGTAAGGGTAAGGGTGAGGGTAAGGGTAAGGGTAAGGGTAAGGGTAAGGGTAAGGGTAAGGGTAAGGGTAAGCTTAAGGGTAAAAGCAAGGGTAAGGGTAAGGGTAAGGGTAAGGGTAAGCCTAAGGGTAAAAGCAAGGGTAAGGGTAAGGGTAAGGGTAAGGGTAAGGGTAAGGGTAAGCTTAAGGGTAAAAGCAAGGGTAAGGGTAAGGGTAAGGGTAAGCTTAAGGGTAAAAGCAAGGGTAAGGGTAAGGGTAAGGGTAAGGGTAAGGGTAAGGGTAAGGGTAAGGGTAAGGATAAGGGTAAGGGTAAGGGTAAAGGTAAGGGTAAGCCTAAGGGTCAAAGCAAGGGTAAGGGTTAGGGTAAGGGTAAGGGTAAGGGTAAGGGTAAGGGTAAGGGTAAGGGTAAGGGTAAGGGTAAGGGTAAGGGTAAGCTTAAGGGTAAAAGCAAGGGTAAGGGTAAGGGTAAGGGTAAGGGTAAGGGTGAGGGTAAGGGTAAGGGTAAGGGTAAGGGTAAGGGTGAGCTTAAGAGTAAGGGTAAGGGTAAGGATAAGGGTAAGCTTACCCTTACCCTTACCCTTACCCTTACCCTTACCCTTGCTTTTACCCTTGAGCTTACCCTTACCCTTACCCTTACCCTTACCCTTACCCTTACCCTTACCCTTATCCTTACCCTTGCTTTTACCCTTAAGCTTACCCTTACCCTTACCCTTACCCTTACCCTTACCCTTACCCTTACCCTTACCCTTACCCTTGCTTTTACTCTTAGGCTTACCCTTACCTTTACCCTTACACTTACCCTTACCCTTACCCTCACCCTTACCCTTACCCTTGCTTTTACCCTTAAGCTTACCCTTACCCTTACCCTTACCCTTACCCTTACCCTTGCTTTTACCCTTAAGCTTACCCTTACCCTTACCCTTAACCTCACCCTTACCCTTGCTTTTACCCTTAGGCTTACCCTTACCCTTACCCTTACCCTTACCCTTGCTTTTACCCTTAAGCTTACCCTTAACCTTACCCTTACTCTTACCCTTACCCTTACCCTTACCCTTACCCTTACCCTTACCCTTACCCTTACCCTTACCCTTACCCTTACCCTTACCCTTACCCTTACCCTTACCCTTACCCTTACCCTTGCTTTTACCCTTAGGCTTAACCTTACCTTTACCCTTACCCTAACCCTTACCCTTACCCTTACCCTTACCCTTACCATTGCTTTTACCCTTAAGCTTACCCTTACCCTTACCCTTACCCTTACCCTTACCCTTACCCTTACCCTTACCCTTACCCTTACCCTTGATGTTACCCTTAAGCTTACCCTTACCCTTACCCTTACCCTTACCCTTACCCTTACCCTTACCCTTACCCTTACCCTTACCCTTGCTTTTACCCTTAAGCTTACCCTTACCCTTACCCTTACCCTTACCCTTACCCTTACCCTTACCCTTGCTTTTACCCTTAGGCTTACCCTTACCTTTACCCTTACCCTTACCCTTACCCTTACCCTTACCCTTACCCTTGCTTTTACCCTTAAGCTTACCCTTACCCTTACCCTTACCCTTAAGCTTACCCTTACCCTTACCCTTACCCTTACCCTTACCCTTACCCTTACCCTTACCCTTACCCTTACCCTTACCCTTGCTTTTACCCTTAAGCTTACCCTTACCCTTACCCTTACCCTTACCCTTACCCTTGCTTTTACCCTAAAGCTTACCCTTACCCTTACCCTTTCCCTTAAGCTTACCCTTACCCTTACCCTTACCCTTACCCTTACCCTTACCCTTACCCTTACCCTAACCCTTACCCTTACCCTTACCCTTACCCTTACCCTTACCCTTACCCTTACCCTTGCTTTTACCCTTAAGCTTACCCTTACCCTTACCCTTACCCTTACCCTTAAGCTTACCCTTACCCTTACCCTTACCCTTACCCTTACCCTTAACCTTACCCTTGCTTTTACCCTTAAGCTTACCCTTACCCTTACCCTTACCCTTACCCTTAAGCTTACCCTTACCCTTACCCTTACCCTTACCCTTACCCTTGCTTTTACCCTTAAGCTTACCCTTACCCTTTACCCTTACCCTTACCCTTAAGCTTACCCTTACCCTTACCCTTACCCTTACCCTTACCCTTACCCTTACCCTTACCCTTGCTTTTACCCTTAAGCTTACCCTTACCCTTACCCTAAGTAAGGGTAAGGGTAAGGGTAAGGGTAAGGGTAAGGGTAATGGTAAGGGTAAGGGTAAGGGTAAGGGTAAGGGTAAGCTTAAGGGTAAAAGCAAGGGTAAGGGTAAGGGTAAGGGTAAGGGTAAGGGTAAGGGTAAGGGTAAGGGTAAGGGTAAGGGTAAGGGTAAGGGTAAGGGTAAGGGTAAGCTTAAGGGTAAGGGTAAGGGTAAGGGTAAGGGTAAGCCTTAGGGTAAAAGCAAGGGTAAGGGTAAGGGTAAGGGTAAGCTTAAGGGTAAAAGCAAGGGTAAGGGTAAGGCTAAGGGTAAGGGTAAGGGTAAGGGTAAGGGTAAGCTTAAGGGTAAAAGCAAGGGTAAGGGTAAGGGTAAGGGTAAGGGTAAGGGTAAGGGTAAGGGTAAAGGTGAGGGTAAGCCTAAGGGTAAAAGCAAGGGTAAGGGTAAGGGTAAGGGTAAGGGTAAGGGTAAGGGTAAGGGTAAGGGTAGGGGTAAGAGTAAGGGTAAGGGTAAGCTTAAGGGTAAAAGCAAGGGTAAGGGTAAGGGTAAGGGTAAGGGTAAGGGTAAGGGTAAGCTTAAGGGTAAAAGCAAGGGTAAGGGTAAGGGTAAGGGTAAGGGTAAGGGTAAGGGTAAGGGTAAGGGTAAGGGTAAGGGTAAGGGTAAGGGTAAGGGTAAGGGTAAGGGTAAGGGTAAGGGTAAGGGTAAGGGTAAGGGTAAGCTTAAGGGTAAAAGCAAGGGTAAGGGTAAGGGTAAGGGTAAGGGTAAGGGTAAGGGTAAGGGTAATGGTAAGGGTAAAGGTAAGGGTAAGCCTAAGGGTAAAAGCAAGGGTAAGGGTAAGGGTAAGGGTAAGGGTAAGGGTAAGGGTAAGGGTAAGGGTAAGGGTAAGGGTAAGGGTAAGGGTAAGGGTAAGGGTAAGGGTAAGGGTAAGGGTAAGGGTAAGGGTAAGGGTAAGGGTAAGCTTAAGGGTAAAAGCAAGGGTAAGGGTAAGGGTAAGGGTAAGGGTAAGGGTAAGGGTAAGCTTAAGGGTAAGGGTAAGGGTAAGGGTAAGGGTAAGCTTAAGGGTAAAAGCAAGGGTAAGGGTAAGGGTAAGGGTAAGGGTAAGGGTAAGCTTAAGGGTAAAAGCAAGGGTAAGGGTAAGGGTAAGGGTAAGGGTAAGGGTAAGGGTAAGGGTAAGGGTAAGCTTAAGGGTAAGGGTAAGGGTAAGGGTAAGGGTAAGCTTAAGGGTAAAAGCAAGGGTAAGAGTAAGGGTAAGGGTAAGGGTAAGGGTAAAGGTAAGGGTAAGGGTAAGCTTAAGGGTAAAAGCAAGGGTAAGGGTAAGGGTAAGGGTAAGGATAAGGGTAAGGGTAAGGGTAAGGGTAAGGGTAAAGTTAAGGGTAAGGGTAAGGGTAAGGGTAAGGGTAAGGGTAAAGGTGAGGGTAAGCCTAAGGGTAAAAGCAAGGGTAAGGGTAAGGGTAAGGGTAAGGGTAAGGGTAAGGGTAAGGGTAGGGGTAAGAGTAAGGGTAAGGGTAAGCTTAAGGGTAAAAGCAAGGGTAAGGGTAAGGGTAAGGGTAAGGGTAAGGGTAAGGGTAAGGGTAAGGGTAAGGGTAAGGGTAAGCTTAAGGGTAAAAGCAAGGGTAAGGGTAAGGGTAAGGGTAAGGGTATGGGTAAGGGTAAGGGTAAGGGTAAGGGTAAGGGTAAGCTTAAGGGTAAGGGTAAGGGTAAGGGTAAGGGTAAGCCTAAGGGTAAAAGCAAGGGTAAGGGTAAGGGTAAGGGTAAGGGTAAGGGTAAGCTTAAGGGTAAAAGCAAGGGTAAGGGTAAGGCTAAGGGTAAGGGTAAGGGTAAGGGTAAGCTTAAGGGTAAAAGCAAGGGTAAGGGTAAGGGTAAGGGTAAGGGTAAGGGTAAGGGTAAGGGTAAAGGTGAGGGTAAGCCTAAGGGTAAAAGCAAGGGTAAGGGTAAGGGTAAGGGTAAGGGTAAGGGTAAGGGTAAGGGTAGGGGTAAGAGTAAGGGTAAGGGTAAGCTTAAGGGTAAAAGCAAGGGTAAGGGTAAGGGTAAGGGTAAGGGTAAGGGTAAGCTTGAGGGTAAAAGCAAGGGTAAGGGTAAGGGTAAGGGTAAGGGTAAGGGTAAGGGTAAGGGTAAGGGTAAGGGTAAGGGTAAGGGTAAGGGTAAGGGTAAGGGTAAGGGTAAGGGTAAGGGTAAGGGTAAGGGTAAGCTTAAGGGTAAAAGCAAGGGTAAGGGTAAGGGTAAGGGTAAGGGTAAGGGTAAGGGTAATGGTAAGGGTAAAGGTAAGGGTAAGCCTAAGGGTAAAAGCAAGGGTAAGGGTAAGGGTAAGGGTAAGGGTAAGGGTAAGGGTAAGGGTAAGGGTAAGGGTAAGGGTAAGGGTAAGGGTAAGGGTAAGGGTAAGGGTAAGGGTAAGGGTAAGGGTAAGGGTAAGGGTAAGGGTAAGGGTAAGCTTAAGGGTAAAAGCAAGGGTAAGGGTAAGGGTAAGGGTAAGGGTAAGGGTAAGGGTAAGGGTAAGCTTAAGGGTAAGGGTAAGGGTAAGGGTAAGGGTAAGCTTAAGGGTAAAAGCAAGGGTAAGGGTAAGGGTAAGGGTAAGGGTAAGCTTAAGGGTAAAAGCAAGGGTAAGGGTAAGGGTAAGGGTAAGGGTAAGGGTAAGGGTAAGGGTAAGCTTAAGGGTAAGGGTAAGGGTAAGGGTAAGGGTAAGCTTAAGGGTAAAAGCAAGGGTAAGGGTAAGAGTAAGGGTTAGGGTAAGGGTAAGGGTAAGGGTAAGGGTAAGGGTGAGCTTAAGGGTAAAAGCAAGGGTAAGGGTAAGGGTAAGGGTAAGGGTAAGGGTAAAGGTAAGGGTAAGGGTAAGCTTAAGGGTAAAAGCAAGGGTAAGGGTAAGGGTAAGGGTAAGGGTAAGGGTAAGGGTAAGGGTAAGGGTAAAGGTAAGGGTAAGCCTAAGGGTAAAAGCAAGGGTAAGGGTAAGGGTAAGGGTAAGGGTAAGGGTAAGGGTAAGAGTAAGGGTAAGGGTAAGGGTAAGGGTAAGCTTAAGGGTAAAAGCAAGGGTAAGGGTAAGGGTAAGGGTAAGGGTAAGCCTAAGGGTAAAAGCAAGGGTAAGGGTAAGGGTAAGGGTAAGGGTAAGGGTAAGCTTAAGGGTAAAAGCAAGGGTAAGGGTAAGAGTAAATGTAAGGGTAAGGGTAAGGGTAAGCTTAAGGGTAAAAGCAAGGGTGAGGGTGAGGGTAAGGGTAAGGGTAAGGGTAAGGGTAAGGGTAAGGGTAAGGGTAAGGGTAAGGGTAAGGGTAAGCTTAAGGGTAAAAGCAAGGGTAAGGGTAAGGGTAAGGGTAAGGGTAAGGGTAAGGGTAAGGGTAAGGGTAAGGGTAAGGGTAAGGGTAAGGGTAAGCTTAAGGGTAAAAGCAAGGGTAAGGGTAAGGGTAAGGGTAAGGGTAAGGGTAAAGGTAAGGGTAAGCCTAAGGGTAAAAGCAAGGGTAAGGGTAAGGGTAAGGGTAAGGGTAAGGGTAAGGGTAAGGGTAAGGGTAAGGGTAAGGGTAAGCTTAAGGGTAAAAGCAAGGGTAAGGGTAAGGGTAAGGGTAAGGGTGAGGGTTAGGGTAAGGGTAAAGGTAAGGGTAAGCCTAAGGGTAAAAGCAAGGGTAAGGGTAAGGGTAAGGGTAAGGGTAAGGGTAAGGGTAAGGGTAAGGGTAAGGGTAAGGGTAAGGGTAAGGGTAAGAGTAAGGGTAAGGGTAAGGGTAAGCTTAAGGGTAAAAGCAAGGGTAAGGGTAAGGGTAGGGGTAAGGGTAAGCCTAAGGGTAAAAGCAAGGGTAAGGGTAAGGTTAAGGGTAAGGGTAAGGGTAAGGGTAAGGGTAAGGGTAAGCTTAAGGGTAAAAGCAAGGGTAAGGGTAAGGGTGAGGGTAAGGGTAAGGGTAAGGGTAAGGGTAAGGGTAAAGGTAAGAGTAAGCCTAAGAGTAAAAGCAAGGGTAAGGGTAAGGGTAAGGGTAAGGGTAAGGGTAAGGGTAAGGGTAAGGGTAAGGGTAAGGGTAAGCTTAAGGGTAAAAGCAAGGGTAAGGATAAGGGTAAGGGTAAGGGTAAGGGTAAGGGTAAGGGTAAGGGTAAGGGTAAGCTTAAGGGTAAAAGCAAGGGTAAGGGTAAGGGTAAGGGTAAGGGTAAGGGTAAGGGTAAGGGTAAGGATAAGGGTAAGGGTAAGCTTAAGGGTAAAAGCAAGGGTAAGGGTTAGGGTAAGGGTAAGGGTAAGGGTAAGGGTAAGGGTAAGGGTAAGCTTAAGGGTAAAAGCAAGGGTAAGGATAAGGGTAAGGGTAAGGGTAAGGGTAAGGGTAAGGGTAAAGGTAAGGGTAAGCCTAAGGGTAAAAGCAAGGGTAAGGGTAAGGGTAAGGGTAAGGGTAAGGGTAAGGGTAAGGGTAAGGGTAAGGGTAAGGGTAAGGGTAAGGGTAAGGGTAAGGGTAAGCTTAAGGGTATAAGCAAGGGTAAGGGTAAGGGTAAGGGTGAGGGTAAGGGTAAGGGTAAGGGTAAGGGTAAGCTTAAGGGTAAAAGCAAGGGTAAGGGTAAGAGTAAGGGTAAGGGTAAGGGTAAGGGTAAGGGTAAGCTTAAGGGTAAAAGCAAGGGTAAGGGTAAGGGTAAGGGTAAGGGTAAGGGTAAGGGTAAGGGTAAGGGTAAGGGTAAGGGTAAGGGTAAGGGTAAGGGTAAAGGTAAGGTTAAGCCTAAGGGTAAAAGCAAGGAAAAGGGTAAGGGTAAGGGTAAGGGTAAGGGTAAGGGTAAGGGTGAGGGTAAGGGTAAGGGTAAGGGTAAGGGTAAGGGTAAGGGTAAGCTTAAGGGTAAAAGCAAGGGTAAGGGTAAGGGTAAGGGTAAGGGTAAGCCTAAGGGTAAAAGCAAGGGTAAGGGTAAGGGTAAGGGTAAGGGTAAGGGTAAGGGTAAGGGTAAGGGTAAGGGTAAGGGTAAAGGTAAGGGTAAGCCTAAGGGTCAAAGCAAGGGTAAGGGTAAGGGTAAGGGTAAGGGTAAGGGTAAGGGTAAGGGTAGGGGTAAGGGTAAGCTTAAGGGTAAAAGCAAGGGTAAGGGTAAGGGTAAGGGTAAGGGTAAGGGTAAGGGTAAGGGTAAGGGTAAGCTTAAGGGTAAGGGTAAGGGTAAGGGTAAGGGTAAGGGTAAGGGTAAGCCTAAGGGTAAAAGCAAGGGTAAGTGTAAGGGTAAGGGTAAGGGTAAGGGTAAGCTTAAGGGTAAAAGCAAGGGTAAGGGTAAGGGTAAGGGTAAGGGTAAGGGTAAGAGTAAGCTTAAGGGTAAAAGCAAGGGTAAGGGTAAGGGTAAGGGTAAGGGTAAGGGTAAGGGTAAGGCTAAAGGTAAGGGTAAGCCTAAGGGTAAAAGCAAGGGTAAGGGTAAGGGTAAGGGTAAGGGTAAGGGTAAGGGTAAGGGTAAGGGTAAGGGTAAGGGTAAGGGTAAGGGTAAGGGTAAGGGTAAGGGTAAGGGTAAGGGTAAGGGTAAAGGTAAGGGTAAGGGTAAGCTTAAGGGTAAAAGCAAGGGTAAGGGTAAGGGTAAGGGTAAGGGTAAGAGTAAGGGTAAGGGTAAGGGTAAGCTTAAGGGTAAAAGCAAGGGTAACGGTAAGGGTAAGGGTAAGGGTAAGGGTAAGGGTAAGGGTAAGGGTAAGGGTAAGGGTAAGGGTAAGGGTAAGGGTAAGGGTAAGGGTAAGGGTAAGGGTAAGGGTAAGCTCAAGGGTAAAAGCAAGGGTAAGGGTAAGGGTAAGGGTAAGGGTAAGGGTAAGGGTAAGGGTAAGGGTAAGGGTAAGGGTAAGGGTAAGGGTAAGCTTAAGGGTAAAAGCAAGGGTAAGGGTAAGGGTAAGGGTAAGGGTAAGGGTAAGGGTAAGGTTAAGGGTAAGGGTTAGGGTAAGGGTAAGGGTAAGGGTAAGGGTAAGGGTAAGGGTAAGGGTAAAGGTGAGGGTAAGCCTAAGGGTAAAAGCAAGGGTAAGGGTAAGGGTAAGGGTAAGGGTAACGGTAAGGTTAAGGGTAAGGGTTAGGGTAAGGGTAAGGGTAAGGGTAAGGGTAAGCTTAAGGGTAAAAGCAAGGGTAAGGGTAAGGGTAAGGGTAAGGGTAAGTGTAAGGGTAAGGGTAAGCTTAAGGGTAAGGGTAAGGGTAAGGGTAAGCTTAAGGGTAAAAGCAAGGGTAAGGGTAAGGGTAAGGGTAAGGGTAAGGGTAAGCTTAAGGGTAAAAGCAAGGGTAAGGGTAAGGGTAAGGGTAAGGGTAAGGGTAAGGGTAAGGGTAAGGGTAAGGGTAAGCTTAAGGGTAAAAGCAAGGGTAAGGGTCAGGGTAAGGGTAAGTGTAAGGGTAAGGGTAAGGGTAAGGGTAAGGGTGAGCTTAAGGGTAAAAGCAAGGGTAAGGGTAAGGTTAAGGGTAAGGGTAAGGGTAAGGGTAAGGGTTAGCTTAAGGGTAAAAGCAAGGGTAAGGGTAAGGGTAAGGGTAAGGGTAAGGGTAAGGGTTAGGGTAAGGGTAAGGGTAAAGGTAAGGGTAAGCCTAAGGGTAAAAGCAAGGGTAAGGGTAAGGGTAAGGGTAAGGGTAAGAGTAAGGGTAAGGGTAAGGGTAAGGGTAAGCTTAAGGGTAAAAGCAAGGGTAAGGGTAAGGGTAAGGGTAAGGGTAAGCCTAAGGGTAAAAGCAAGGGTAAGGGTAAGGGTAAGGGTAAGGGTAAGGGTAAGCTTAAGGGTAAAAGCAAGGGTAAGGGTAAGGATAAGGGTAAGGGTAAGGGTAAGGGTAAGCTTAAGGGTAAAAGCAAGGGTGAGGGTAAGGGTAGGGGTAAGGGTAAGGGTAAGGGTAAGGGTAAGGGTAAGGGTAAGCTTAAGGGTAAAAGCAAGGGTAAGGGTAAGGGTAAGGGTAAGGGTAAGGGTAAGGGTAAGGGTAAGGGTAAGCTTAAGGGTAAAAGCAAGGGTAAGGGTAAGGGTAAGGGTAAGGGTAAGGGTAAAGGTAAGGGTAAGCCTAAGGGTAAAAGCAAGGGTAAGGGTAAGGGTAAGGGTAAGGGTAAGGGTAAGGGTAAGGGTAAGCTTAAGGGTTAAGGCAAGGGTAAGGGTAAGGGTAAGGGTAAGGGTAAGGGTAAGGGTAAGGGTAAGGGTAAGGGTAAGGGTAAGCTTAAGGGTAAAAGCAAGGGTAAGGGTAAGGGAAAGGGTAAGGGTAAGCCTAAGGGTTAAGGCAAGGGTAAGGGTAAGGGTAAGGGTAAGGGTAAGGGTAAGCTTAAGGGTAAAAGCAAGAGTAAGGGTAAGGGTAAGGGTAAGGGTAAGGGTAAGGGTAAGCTTAAGGGTAAAAGCAAGGGTAAGGGTAAAGGTAAGGGTAAGGGTAAGGGTAAGGGTAAGGGTAAGGGTAAGGGTAAAGGTAAGGGTAAGCCTAAGGGTAAAAGCAAGGGTAAGGGTAAGGGTAAGCTTAAGGGTAAAAGCAAGGGTAAGGGTAAGGGTAAGGGTAAGGGTAAGGGTAAGGGTAAGGGTAAGGGTAAGGGTAAGGGTAAGGGTAAGCTTAAGGGTAAGGGTAAGGGTAAGGGTAAGGGTAAGCTTAAGGGTAAAAGCAAGGGTAAGGGTAAGGGTAAGGGTAAGGGTAAGCTTAAGGGTAAAAGCAAGGGTAAGGGTAAGGGTAAGGGTAAGGGTAAGGGTAAGGGTAAGGGTAAGGGTAAGGGTAAGGGTAAGGGTAAGCTTAAGGGTAAGGGTAAGGGTAAGGGTAAGGGTAAGCTTAAGGGTAAAAGCAAGGGTAAGGGTAAGGGTAAGCGTAAGGGTAAGGGTAAGGGTAAGCTTAAGGGTAAGGGTAAGTGTAAGGGTAAGGGTAAGCTTAAGGGTAAAAGCAAGGGTAAGAGTAAGGGTGAGGGTAAGGGTAAGGGTAAGGGTAAGGGTAAGCTTAAGGGTAAGGGTAAGGGTAAGGGTAAGGGTAAGCTTAAGGGTAAAAGCAAGGGTAAGGGTAAGGGTAAGGGTAAGGGTAAGGGTAAGGGTAAGGGTAAGGGTAAGGGTAAGGGAAAGATTAAGGGTAAGGGTAAGGGTAAGGGTAAGGGTAAGCTTAAGGGTAAAAGCAAGGGTAAGGGTAAGGGTAAGGGTAAGGGTAAGGGTAAGCTTAAGGGTAAAAGCAAGGGTAAGGGTAAGGGTAAGGGTAAGGGTAAGGGTAAGGGTAAGGGTAAGGGTAAGGGTAAGGGTAAGGGTAAGGGTAAGGGTAAGCTTAAGGGTAAGGGTAAGGGTAAGGGTAAGGGTAAGCTTAAGGGTAAAAGCAAGGGTAAGGGTAAGGGTAAGGGTAAGGGTAAGGGTAAAGGTAAGGGTAAGCCTAAGGGTAAAAGCAAGGATAAGGGTAAGGGTAAGGGAAAGGGTAAGGGTAAGGGTAAGGGTAAGGGTAAGGGTAAGGGTAAGCTTAAGGGTAAAAGCAAGGGTAAGGGTAAGGGTAAGGGTAAGGGTAAGGGTAAGGGTAAGGGTAAGGGTAAGGGTAAGGTTAAGGGTAAGGGTAAGGGTAAGGGTAAGCTTAAGGGTAAAAGCAAGGGTAAGGGTAAGGGTAAGGGTAAGGGTAAGGGTAAGGGTAAGGGTAAGGGTAAGGGTAAGGGTAAGGGTAAAGGTAAGGGTAAGGGTAAGGGTAAGGGTAAGCTTAAGGGTAAAAGCAAGGGTAAGGGTAAGGGTAAGGGTAAGGGTAAGGGTAAGGGTAAGCTTAAGGGTAAAAGCAAGGGTAAGGGTAAGGGTAAGGGTAAGGGTAAGGGTTAGGGTAAGGGTAAAGGTAAGGGTAAGCCTAAGGGTGAAAGCAAGGGTAAGGGTAAGGGTAAGGGTAAGGGTAAGGGTAAGGGTAAGGGTAAGGGTAAGGGTAAGGGTAAGGGTAAGAGTAAGGGTAAGGGTAAGGGTAAGCTTAAGGGTAAAAGCAAGGGTAAGGGTAAGGGTAAGGGTAAGGGTAAGCCTAAGGGTAAAAGCAAGGGTAAGGGTAAGGGTAAGGGTAAGGGAAAGGGTAAGCTTAAGGGTAAAAGCAAGGGTAAGGGTAAGGGTAAGGGTAGAGGTAAGGGTAAGGGTAAGCTTAAGGGTAAAAGCAAGGGTAAGGGTAAGGGTAAGGGTAAGGGTAAGGGTAAGGGTAAGGGTGAGGGTAAAGGTAGGGGTTAGCCTAAGGGTAAAAGCAAGGGTAAGGGTAAGGGTAAGGGTAAGGGTAAGGGTAAGAGTAAGGGTAAGGGTAAGCTTAAGGGTAAAAGCAAGGGTAAGGGTAAGGGTAAGGGTAAGGGTAAGGGTAAGGGTAAGGTTAAGGGTAAGCTTAAGGGTAAAAGCAAGGGTAAGGGTAAGGGTAAGGGTAAGGGTAAGGGTAAGGGTAAGGGTAAGGGTAAGGGTAAGGGTAAGGGTAAGGGTAAAGGTAAGGGTAAGGGTAAGGGTAAGTGTAAGGGTAAGGGTAAGCTTAAGGGTAAAAGCAAGGGTAAGGGTTAGGGTAAGGGTAAGGGTAAGGGTAAGGGTAAGGGTAAGGGTAAGGGTAAGCTTAAGGGTAAAAGCAAGGGTAAGGGTAAGGGTAAGGGTAAGGGTAAGGGTAAGGGTAAGGGTAAGGGTAAGGGTAAGGGTAAGGGTAAGGGTAAGGGTAAGGGTAAGGGTAAGCTTAAGGGTAAAAGCAAGGGTAAGGGTAAGGGTAAGGGTAAGGGTAAGGGTAAGGGTAAGGGTAAGGGTAAGCTTAAGGGTAAAAGCAAGGGTAAAGGTAAGGGTAAGGGTAAGGGTAAGGGTTAGGGTAAGGGTGAAGGTAAGGGTAAGCCTAAGGGTAAAAGCAAGGGTAAGGGTAAGGGTAAGGGTAAGGGTAAGGGTAAGGGTAAGGTTAAGGGTAAGGGTAAGGGTAAGAGTAAGGGTAAGGGTAAGGGTAAGCTTAAGGGTAAAAGCAAGGGTAAGGGTAAGGGTAAGGGTAAGGGTAAGCCTAAGGGTAAAAGCAAGGGTAAGGGTAAGGGTAAGGGTATGGGTAAGGGTAAGCTTAAGGGTAAAAGCAAGCGTAAGGGTAAGGGTAAGGGTAAGGGTAAGGGTAAGGGTAAGGGTAAGGGTAAGGGTAAGCTTAAGGGTAAAAGCAAGGGTAAGGGTAAGGGTAAGGGTAAGGGTAAGGGTAAGGGTAAGGGTAAGGGTAAGGGTAAGGGTAAAGGTAAGGGTAAGCCTAAGGGTAAAAGCAAGGGTAAGGGTAAGGGTAAGGGTAAGGGTAAGGGTAAGCTTAAGGGTAAAAGCAAGGGTAAGGGTAAGGGTAAGGGTAAGGGTAAGGGTAAGGGTAAGGGTAAGGGTAAGGGTAAGGGTAAGGGTAAGGGTAAGGGTAAGGGTAAGGGTAAGCTTAAGGGTAAAAGCAAGGGTAAGGGTAAGGGTAAGGGTAAGGGTAAGGGTAAGGGTAAGGGTAAGGGTAAGGGTAAGGGTAAGGGTAAGGGTAAGGGTAAGGGTAAGGGTAAGGGTAAGGGTAAGGGTAAGGGTAAGGGTAAGGGTAAGCTAAAGGGTAAAAGCAAGGGTAAGGGTTAGGGTAAGGGTAAGGGTAAGGGTAAGGGTAAGGGTAAGGGTAAGCTTAAGGGTAAAAGCAAGGGTAAGGGTAAGGGTAAGGGTTAGGGTAAGGGTAAGGATAAGGGTAAGAGTAAGGGTAAGGGTAAAGGTAAGGGTAAGCCTAAGGGTAAAAGCAAGGGTAAGGGTAAGGGTAAGGGTAAGGGTAAGGGTAAGGGTAAGGGTAAGGGTAAGGGTAAGGGTAAGGGTAAGGGTAAGGGTAAGCTTAAGGGTATAAGCAAGGGTAAGGGTAAGGGTAAGGGTGAGGGTAAGGGTAAGGGTAAGGGTAAGGGTAAGGGTAAGGGTAAGGGTAAGCTTAAGGGTGAAAGCAAGGGTAAGGGTAAGGGTAAGGGTAAGGGTAAGGGTAAGGGTAAGGGTAAGGGTAAGGGTAAGCTTAAGGGTAAAAGCAAGGGTAAGGGTAAGGGTAAGGGTAAGGGTAAGGGTAAGGGTAAGGGTAAGGGTAAGGGTAAGGGTAAGGGTAAGGGTAAGGGTAAGGGTAAAGGTAAGGGTAAGCCTAAGGGTAAAAGCAAGGGTAAGGGTAAGGGTAAGGGTAAGGGTAAGGGTAAGGGTAAGGGTAAGGGTAAGGGTAAGGGTAAGGGTAAGGGTAAGTGTAAGGGTAAGCTTAAGGGTAAAAGCAAGGGTAAGGGTAAGGGTAAGGGTAAGGGTAAGCCTAAGGGTAAAAGCAAGGGTAAGGGTAAGGGTAAGGGTAAGGGTAAGGGTAAGCTTAAGGGTAAAAGCAAGGGTAAGGGTAAGGGTAAGGGTAAGGGTAAGGGTAAGGGTAAGCTTAAGGGTAAAAGCAAGGGTAAGGGTAAGGGTAAGGGTAAGGGTAAGGGTAAGGGTAAGGGTAAGGGTAAAGGTAAGGGTAAGCCTAAGGGTAAAATCAAGGGTAAGGGTAAGGGTAAGGGTAAGGGTAAGGGTAAGGGTAAGGGTAAGGGTAAGGGTAAGGGTAAGGGTAAGGGTAAGGGTAAGGGTAAGCTTAAGGGTAAAAGCAAGGGTTAGGGTAAGGGTAAGGGTAAGGGTAAGGGTAAGGGTAAGGGTAAGCTTAAGGGTAAAAGCAAGGGTAAGGGTAAGGGTAAGGGTAAGGGTAAGGGTAAGGGTAAGGGTAAGGGTAAGGGTAAGCTTAAGGGTAAAAGCAAGGGTTAGGGTAAGGGTAAGGGTAAGGGTAAGCTTAAGGGTAAAAGCAAGGGTAAGGGTAAGGGTAAGGGTAAGGGTAAGGGTAAGGGTAAGGGTAAGGGTAAGGGTAAAGGTAAGGGTAAGCCTAAGGGTAAAAGCAAGGGTAAGGGTAAGGGTAAGGGTAAGGGTAAGGGTAAGGGTAAGGGTAAGGGTAAGGGTAAGGGTAAGGGTAAGGGTAAGGGTAAGGGTAAGGGTAAGCTTAAGGGTAAAAGCAAGGGTGAGGGTAAGGGTAAGGGTAAGGGTAAGGGTAAGGGTAAGGGTAAGGGTAAGGGTAAGGGTAAGGGTAAGGGTAAGGGTAAGGGTAAGGGTAAGGGTAAGGGTAAGGGTAAGGGTAAGGGTAAGGGTAAGGGTAAGCCTAAGGGTAAAAGCAAGGGTAAGGGTAAGGGTAAGGGTAAGGGTAAGGGTAAGCTTAAGGGTAAAAGCAAGGGTAAGGGTAAGGGTAAGGGTAAGGGTAAGGGTAAGCTTAAGGGTAAAAGCAAGGGTAAGGGTAAGGGTAAGGGTAAGGGTAAGGGTAAAGGTAAGGGTAAGCCTAAGGGTAAAAGCAAGGGTATGGGTAAGGGTAAGGGTAAGGGTAAGGGTAAGGGTAAGGGTAAGGGTAAGGGTAAGGGTAAGGGTAAGGGTAAGCTTAAGTGTAAAAGCAAGGGTAAGGGTAAGGGTAAGGGTAAGGGTAAGGGTAAGGGTAAGGGTAAGGGTAAGGGTAAGGGTAAGGGTAAGCTTAAGGGTAAAAGCAAGGGTAAGGGTAAGGGTAAGGGTAAGGGTAAGGGTAAGGGTAAGGGTAAGGGTAAGCCTAAGGGTAAAAGCAAGGGTAAGGGTAAGGGTAAGGGTAAGGGTAAGGGTAAGGGTAAGGGTAAGGGTAAGGGTAAGGGTAAGGGTAAGGGTAAGGGTAAGCTTAAGGGTAAAAGCAAGGGTAAGGGTAAGGGTAAGGGTAAGGGTAAGGGTAAGGGTAAGCTTAAGGGTAAAAGCAAGGGTAATGGTAAGGGTAAGGGTAAGGGTAAGGGTAAGGGTAAAGGTAAGGGTAAGCCTAAGGGTAAAAGCAAGGGTAAGGGTAAGGGTAAGGGTAAGGGTAAGGGTAAGGGTAAGGGTAAGGGTAAGGGTAAGGGTAAGCTTAAGGGTAAAAGCAAGGGTAAGGGTAAGGGTAAGGGTAAGGGTAAGGGTAAGGGTAAGGGTAAGGGTAGGCTTAAGTGTAAAAGCAAGGGTAAGGGTAAGGGTAAGGGTAAGGGTAAGGGTAAGGGTAAGGGTAAGGGTAAGCTTAAGGGTAAAAGCAAGGGTAAGGGTAAGGGTAAGGGTAAGGGTAAGGGTAAGGGTAAGGGTAAGGGTAAGGGTAAGGGTAAGGGTAAGGGTAAGGGTAAGGGTAAGGGTAAGGGTAAGGGTAAGGGTAAGCCTAAGGGTAAAAGCAAGGGTAAGGGTAAGGGTAAGGGTAAGGGTAAGGGTAAGGGTAAGGGTAAGGGTAAGGGTAAGGGTAAGGGTAAGGGTAAGGCTAAGGGTAAGGGTAAGCCTAAGTGTAAAAGCAAGGGTAAGGGTAAGGGTAAGGGTAAGGGTAAGGGTAAGCTTAAGGGTAAAAGCAAGGGTAAGGGTAAGGGTAAGGGTAAGGGTAAGGGTAAGGGTAAGGGTAAGCTTAAGGGTAAAAGCAAGGGTAAGGGTAAGGGTAAGGGTAAGGGTGAGGGTAAGGGTAAAGGTAAGGGTAAGCCTAAGGGTAAAAGCAAGGGTAAGGGTAAGGGTAAGGGTAAGGGTAAGGGTAAGGGTAAGGGTAAGGGTAAGGGTAAGGGTAAGGGTAAGGGTAAGGGTAAGGGTAAGCTTAAGGGTAAAAGCAAGGGTAAGGGTAAGGGTAAGGGTAAGGGTAAGGGTAAGGGTAAGGGTAAGGGTAAGGGTAAGGGTAAGGGTAAGCTTAAGGGTAAAAGCAAGGGTAAGGGTAAGGGTAAGGGTAAGGGTAAGGGTAAGGGTAAGGGTAAGGGTAAGGGTAAGCTTAAGGGTAAAAGCAAGGGTAAGGGTAAGGGTAAGGGTAAGGGTAAGCTCAAGGGTAAAAGCAAGGGTAAGGGTAAGGGTAAGGGTAAGGGTAAGGGTAAGGGTAAGGGTAAGGGTAAAGGTAAGGGTAAGCCTAAGGGTAAAAGCAAGGGTAAGGGTAAGGGTAAGGGTAAGGGTAAGGGTAAGGGTAAGGGTAAGGGTAAGGGTAAGGGTAAGGGTAAGGGTAAGCTTAAGGGTAAAAGCAAGGGTGAGGGTAAGGGTAAGGGTAAGGGTAAGGGTAAGGGTAAGGGTAAGGGTAAGGGTAAGGGTAAGGGTAAGGGTAAGGGTAAGGGTAAGGGTAAGGGTAAGGGTAAGGGTAAGGGTAAGGGTAAGCCTAAGGGTAAAAGCAAGGGTAAGGGTAAGGGTAAGGGTAAGGGTAAGGGTAAGCTTGAGGGTAAAAGCAAGGGTAAGGGTAAGGGTAAGGGTAAGGGTAAGGGTGAGCTTAAGGGTAAAAGCAAGGGTAAGGGTAAGGGTAAGGGTAAGGGTAAGGGTAAGGGTAAGGGTAAAGGTAAGGGTAAGCCTAAGGGTAAAAGCAAGGGTATGGGTAAGGGTAAGGGTAAGGGTAAGGGTAAGGGTAAGGGTAAGGGTAAGGGTAAGGGTAAGGGTAAGGGTAAGGGTAAGGGTAAGGGTAAGGGTAAGCTTAAGTGTAAAAGCAAGGGTAAGGGTAAGGGTAAGGGTAAGGGTAAGGGTAAGGGTAAGGGTAAGGGTAAGGGTAAGCTTAAGGGTAAAAGCAAGGGTAAGGGTAAGGGTAAGGGTAAGAGTAAGGGTAAGGGTAAGGGTAATCCTAAGGGTAAAAGCAAGGGTAAGTGTAAGGGTAAAAGCAAGGGTAAGGGTAAGGGTAAGGGTAAGGGTAAGGGTAAGGGTAAGGGTAAGGGTAAGCTTAAGGGTAAAAGCAAGGGTAAGGGTAAGGGTAAGGGTAAGGGTAAGGGTAAGTGTAAGCTTAAGGGTAAAAGCAAGGGTAAGGGTAAGGGTAAGGGTAAAGGTAAGGGTAAGCCTTAGGGTAAAAGCAAGGGTAAGGGTAAGGGTAAGGGTAAGGGTAAGGGTAAGGGTAAGGGTAAGCTTAAGGGTAAAAGCAAGGGTAAGGGTAAGGGTAAGGGTAAGGGTAAGGGTTAGGGTAAGGGTAAAGGTAAGGGTAAGCCTAAGGGTGAAAGCAAGGGTAAGGGTAAGGGTAAGGGTAAGGGTAAGGGTAAGGGTAAGGGTAAGGGTAAGGGTAAGGGTAAGGGTAAGAGTGAGGGTAAGGGTAAGGGTAAGCTTAAGGGTAAAAGCAAGGGTAAGGGTAAGGGTAAGGGTAAGGGTAAGCCTAAGGGTAAAAGCAAGGGTAAGGGTAAGGGTAAGGGTAAGGGAAAGGGTAAGCTTAAGGGTAAAAGCAAGGGTAAGGGTAAGGGTAAGGGTAGAGGTAAGGGTAAGGGTAAGCTTAAGGGTAAAAGCAAGGGTAAGGGTAAGGGTAAGGGTAAGGGTAAGGGTAAGGGTAAGGGTGAGGGTAAAGGTAGGGGTTAGCCTAAGGGTAAAAGCAAGGGTAAGGGTAAGGGTAAGGGTAAGGGTAAGGGTAAGGGTAAGGGTAAGGGTAAGCTTAAGGGTAAAAGCAAGGGTAAGGGTAAGGGTAAGGGTAAGGGTAAGGGTAAGGGTAAGGTTAAGGGTAAGCTTAAGGGTAAAAGCAAGGGTAAGGGTAAGGGTAAGGGTAAGGGTAAGGGTAAGGGTAAGGGTAAGGGTAAGGGTAAGGTTAAGGGTAAGGGTAAAGGTAAGGGTAAGGGTAAGGGTAAGTGTAAGGGTAAGGGTAAGCTTAAGGGTAAAAGCAAGGGTAAGGGTTAGGGTAAGGGTAAGGGTAAGGGTAAGGGTAAGGGTAAGGGTAAGCTTAAGGGTAAAAGCAAGGGTAAGGGTAAGGGTAAGGGTAAGGGTAAGGGTAAGGGTAAGGGTAAGGGTAAGGGTAAGGGTAAGGGTAAGGGTAAGGGTAAGCTTAAGGGTAAAAGCAAGGGTAAGGGTAAGGGTAAGGGTAAGGGTAAGGGTAAGGGTAAGGGTAAGGGTAAGCTTAAGGGTAAAAGCAAGGGTAAAGGTAAGGGTAAGGGTAAGGGTAAGGGTTAGGGTAAGGGTGAAGGTAAGGGTAAGCCTAAGGGTAAAAGCAAGGGTAAGGGTAAGGGTAAGGGTAAGGGTAAGGGTAAGGGTAAGGTTAAGGGTAAGGGTAAGGGTAAGAGTAAGGGTAAGGGTAAGGGTAAGCTTAAGGGTAAAAGCAAGGGTAAGGGTAAGGGTAAGGGTAAGGGTAAGCCTAAGGGTAAAAGCAAGGGTAAGGGTAAGGGTAAGGGTATGGGTAAGGGTAAGCTTAAGGGTAAAAGCAAGCGTAAGGGTAAGGGTAAGGGTAAGGGTAAGGGTAAGGGTAAGGGTAAGGGTAAGGGTAAGCTTAAGGGTAAAAGCAAGGGTAAGGGTAAGGGTAAGGGTAAGGGTAAGGGTAAGGGTAAGGGTAAGGGTAAGGGTAAGGGTAAAGGTAAGGGTAAGCCTAAGGGTAAAAGCAAGGGTAAGGGTAAGGGTAAGGGTAAGGGTAAGCTTAAGGGTAAAAGCAAGGGTAAGGGTAAGGGTAAGGGTAAGGGTAAGGGTAAGGGTAAGGGTAAGGGTAAGGGTAAGGGTAAGGGTAAGGGTAAGGGTAAGGGTAAGGGTAAGGGTAAGGGTAAGGGTAAGCTTAAGGGTAAAAGCAAGGGTAAGGGTAAGGGTAAGGGTAAGGGTAAGGGTAAGGGTAAGGGTAAGGGTAAGGGTAAGGGTAAGGGTAAGGGTAAGGGTAAGGGTAAGGGTAAGGGTAAGGGTAAGGGTAAGGGTAAGGGTAAGGGTAAGCTAAAGGGTAAAAGCAAGGGTAAGGGTTAGGGTAAGGGTAAGGGTAAGGGTAAGGGTAAGGGTAAGGGTAAGCTTAAGGGTAAAAGCAAGGGTAAGGGTAAGGGTAAGGGTTAGGGTAAGGGTAAGGATAAGGGTAAGAGTAAGGGTAAGGGTAAAGGTAAGGGTAAGCCTAAGGGTAAAAGCAAGGGTAAGGGTAAGGGTAAGGGTAAGGGTAAGGGTAAGGGTAAGGGTAAGGGTAAGGGTAAGGGTAAGGGTAAGCTTAAGGGTATAAGCAAGGGTAAGGGTAAGGGTAAGGGTGAGGGTAAGGGTAAGGGTAAGGGTAAGGGTAAGGGTAAGGGTAAGGGTAAGCTTAAGGGTGAAAGCAAGGGTAAGGGTAAGGGTAAGGGTAAGGGTAAGGGTAAGGGTAAGGGTAAGGGTAAGGGTAAGCTTAAGGGTAAAAGCAAGGGTAAGGGTAAGGGTAAGGGTAAGGGTAAGGGTAAGGGTAAGGGTAAGGGTAAGGGTAAGGGTAAGGGTAAGGGTAAGGGTAAAGGTAAGGGTAAGCCTAAGGGTAAAAGCAAGGGTAAGGGTAAGGGTAAGGGTAAGGGTAAGGGTAAGGGTAAGGGTAAGGGTAAGGGTAAGGGTAAGGGTAAGGGTAAGTGTAAGGGTAAGCTTAAGGGTAAAAGCAAGGGTAAGGGTAAGGGTAAGGGTAAGGGTAAGCCTAAGGGTAAAAGCAAGGGTAAGGGTAAGGGTAAGGGTAAGGGTAAGGGTAAGCTTAAGGGTAAAAGCAAGGGTAAGGGTAAGGGTAAGGGTAAGGGTAAGGGTAAGGGTAAGCTTAAGGGTAAAAGCAAGGGTAAGGGTAAGGGTAAGGGTAAGGGTAAGGGTAAGGGTAAGGGTAAGGGTAAAGGTAAGGGTAAGCCTAAGGGTAAAATCAAGGGTAAGGGTAAGGGTAAGGGTAAGGGTAAGGGTAAGGGTAAGGGTAAGGGTAAGGGTAAGGGTAAGGGTAAGGGTAAGGGTAAGCTTAAGGGTAAAAGCAAGGGTTAGGGTAAGGGTAAGGGTAAGGGTAAGGGTAAGGGTAAGGGTAAGCTTAAGGGTAAAAGCAAGGGTAAGGGTAAGGGTAAGGGTAAGGGTAAGGGTAAGGGTAAGGGTAAGGGTAAGGGTAAGGGTAAGCTTAAGGGTAAAAGCAAGGGTTAGGGTAAGGGTAAGGGTAAGCTTAAGGGTAAAAGCAAGGGTAAGGGTAAGGGTAAGGGTAAGGGTAAGGGTAAGGGTAAGGGTAAGGGTAAGGGTAAAGGTAAGGGTAAGCCTAAGGGTAAAAGCAAGGGTAAGGGTAAGGGTAAGGGTAAGGGTAAGGGTAAGGGTAAGGGTAAGGGTAAGGGTAAGGGTAAGGGTAAGGGTAAGGGTAAGGGTAAGGGTAAGCTTAAGGGTAAAAGCAAGGGTGAGGGTAAGGGTAAGGGTAAGGGTAAGGGTAAGGGTAAGGGTAAGGGTAAGGGTAAGGGTAAGGGTAAGGGTAAGGGTAAGGGTAAGGGTAAGGGTAAGGGTAAGGGTAAGGGTAAGGGTAAGCCTAAGGGTAAAAGCAAGGGTAAGGGTAAGGGTAAGGGTAAGGGTAAGGGTAAGCTTAAGGGTAAAAGCAAGGGTAAGGGTAAGGGTAAGGGTAAGGGTAAGGGTAAGCTTAAGGGTAAAAGCAAGGGTAAGGGTAAGGGTAAGGGTAAGGGTAAGGGTAAAGGTAAGGGTAAGCCTAAGGGTAAAAGCAAGGGTATGGGTAAGGGTAAGGGTAAGGGTAAGGGTAAGGGTAAGGGTAAGGGTAAGGGTAAGGGTAAGGGTAAGGGTAAGGGTAAGGGTAAGGGTAAGCTTAAGTGTAAAAGCAAGGGTAAGGGTAAGGGTAAGGGTAAGGGTAAGGGTAAGGGTAAGGGTAAGGGTAAGGGTAAGGGTAAGGGTAAGCTTAAGGGTAAAAGCAAGGGTAAGGGTAAGGGTAAGGGTAAGGGTAAGGGTAAGGGTAAGGGTAAGGGTAAGCCTAAGGGTAAAAGCAAGGGTAAGGGTAAGGGTAAGGGTAAGGGTAAGGGTAAGGGTAAGGGTAAGGGTAAGGGTAAGGGTAAGGGTAAGGGTAAGGGTAAGGGTAAGGGTAAGCTTAAGGGTAAAAGCAAGGGTAAGGGTAAGGGTAAGGGTAAGGGTAAGGGTAAGGGTAAGCTTAAGGGTAAAAGCAAGGGTAATGGTAAGGGTAAGGGTAAGGGTAAGGGTAAGGGTAAAGGTAAGGGTAAGCCTAAGGGTAAAAGCAAGGGTAAGGGTAAGGGTAAGGGTAAGGGTAAGGGTAAGGGTAAGGGTAAGGGTAAGGGTAAGGGTAAGCTTAAGGGTAAAAGCAAGGGTAAGGGTAAGGGTAAGGGTAAGGGTAAGGGTAAGGGTAAGGGTAAGGGTAAGGGTAAGGGTAGGCTTAAGTGTAAAAGCAAGGGTAAGGGTAAGGGTAAGGGTAAGGGTAAGGGTAAGGGTAAGGGTAAGGGTAAGCTTAAGGGTAAAAGCAAGGGTAAGGGTAAGGGTAAGGGTAAGGGTAAGGGTAAGGGTAAGGGTAAGGGTAAGGGTAAGGGTAAGGGTAAGGGTAAGGGTAAGGGTAAGGGTAAGGGTAAGGGTAAGGGTAAGGGTAAGCCTAAGGGTAAAAGCAAGGGTAAGGGTAAGGGTAAGGGTAAGGGTAAGGGTAAGGGTAAGGGTAAGGGTAAGGGTAAGGGTAAGGGTAAGGGTAAGGCTAAGGGTAAGGGTAAGCCTAAGGGTAAAAGCAAGGGTAAGGGTAAGGGTAAGGGTAAGGGTAAGGGTAAGCTTAAGGGTAAAAGCAAGGGTAAGGGTAAGGGTAAGGGTAAGGGTAAGGGTAAGGGTAAGCTTAAGGGTAAAAGCAAGGGTAAGGGTAAGGGTAAGGGTAAGGGTGAGGGTAAGGGTAAAGGTAAGGGTAAGCCTAAGGGTAAAAGCAAGGGTAAGGGTAAGGGTAAGGGTAAGGGTAAGGGTAAGGGTAAGGGTAAGGGTAAGGGTAAGGGTAAGGGTAAGGGTAAGGGTAAGGGTAAGCTTAAGGGTAAAAGCAAGGGTAAGGGTAAGGGTAAGGGTAAGGGTAAGGGTAAGGGTAAGGGTAAGGGTAAGGGTAAGGGTAAGCTTAAGGGTAAAAGCAAGGGTAAGGGTAAGGGTAAGGGTAAGGGTAAGGGTAAGGGTAAGGGTAAGGGTAAGGGTAAGCTTAAGGGTAAAAGCAAGGGTAAGGGTAAGGGTGAGGGTAAGGGTAAGCTCAAGGGTAAAAGCAAGGGTAAGGGTAAGGGTAAGGGTAAGGGTAAGGGTAAGGGTAAGGGTAAGGGTAAAGGTAAGGGTAAGCCTAAGGGTAAAAGCAAGGGTAAGGGTAAGGGTAAGGGTAAGGGTAAGGGTAAGGGTAAGGGTAAGGGTAAGGGTAAGGGTAAGGGTAAGGGTAAGCTTAAGGGTAAAAGCAAGGGTGAGGGTAAGGGTAAGGGTAAGGGTAAGGGTAAGGGTAAGGGTAAGGGTAAGGGTAAGGGTAAGGGTAAGGGTAAGGGTAAGGGTAAGGGTAAGGGTAAGGGTAAGGGTAAGGGTAAGCCTAAGGGTAAAAGCAAGGGTAAGGGTAAGGGTAAGGGTAAGGGTAAGGGTAAGCTTGAGGGTAAAAGCAAGGGTAAGGGTAAGGGTAAGGGTAAGGGTAAGGGTGAGCTTAAGGGTAAAAGCAAGGGTAAGGGTAAGGGTAAGGGTAAGGGTAAGGGTAAGGGTAAGGGTAAAGGTAAGGGTAAGCCTAAGGGTAAAAGCAAGGGTATGGGTAAGGGTAAGGGTAAGGGTAAGGGTAAGGGTAAGGGTAAGGGTAAGGGTAAGGGTAAGGGTAAGGGTAAGGGTAAGGGTAAGGGTAAGGGTAAGCTTAAGTGTAAAAGCAAGGGTAAGGGTAAGGGTAAGGGTAAGGGTAAGGGTAAGGGTAAGGGTAAGGGTAAGCTTAAGGGTAAAAGCAAGGGTAAGGGTAAGGGTAAGGGTAAGGGTAAGGGTAAGGGTAAGGGTAAGGGTAAGGGTAAGGGTAAGGGTAAGGGTAAGGGTAAGGGTAAGGGTAAGCTTAAGGGTAAAAGCAAGGGTAAGGGTAAGGGTAAGGGTAAGGGTAAGGGTAAGGGTAAGGGTAAGGGTAAGGGTAAGGGTAAGGGTAAGGGTAAGGGTAAGGGTAAGGGTAAGCTTAAGGGTAAAAGCAAGGGTAAGGGTAAGGGTAAGGGTAAGAGTAAGGGTAAGGGTAAGGGTAATCCTAAGGGTAAAAGCAAGGGTAAGTGTAAGGGTAAAAGCAAGGGTAAGGGTAAGGGTAAGGGTAAGGGTAAGGGTAAGGGTAAGGGTAAGGGTAAGCTTAAGGGTAAAAGCAAGGGTAAGGGTAAGGGTAAGGGTAAGGGTAAGGGTAAGTGTAAGCTTAAGGGTAAAAGCAAGGGTAAGGGTAAGGGTAAGGGTAAAGGTAAGGGTAAGCCTTAGGGTAAAAGCAAGGGTAAGGGTAAGGGTAAGGGTAAGGGTAAGGGTAAGGGTAAGGGTAAGGGTAAGGGTAAGGGTAAGCTTAAGGGTAAAAGCAAGGGTAAGGGTAAGCGTAAGGGTAAGGGTAAGGGTAAGGGTAAGGGTAAGGGTAAGGGTAAGGGTAAGGGTAAGGGTAAGCTTAAGGGTAAAAGCAAGGGTAAGGGTAAGGGTAAGGGTAAGGGTAAGGGTAAGGGTAAGGGTAAGGGTAAGGGTAAGGGTAAGCTTAAGGGTAAAAGCAAGGGTAAGGGTTAGGGTAAGGGTAAGGGTAAGGGTAAGGGTAAGCTTGAGGGTAAAAGCAAGGGTAAGGGTAAGGGTAAGGGTAAGGGTAAAGGTAAGGGTAAGCCTAAGGGTAAAAGCAAGGGTAAGGGTAAGGGTAAGGGTAAGGGTAAGGGTAAGGGTAAGGGTAAAGGTAAGGGTAAGCCTAAGGGTAAAAGCAAGGGTAAGGGTAAGGGTAAGGGTAAGGGTAAGGGTAAGGGTAAGGGTAAGGGTAAGGGTAAGGGTAAGGGTAAGGGTAAGGGTAAGGGTAAGGGTAAGCTTAAGGGTAAAAGCAAGGGTAAGGGTAAGGGTAAGGGTAAGGGTAAGGGTAAGGGTAAGGGTAAGGGTAAGGGTAAGGGTAAGGGTAAGGGTGAGGGTAAGCTTAAGGGGAAAAGCAAGGGTAAGGGTAAGGGTAAGGGTAAGGGTAAGGGTAAGGGTAAGGGTAAGGGTAAGGGTAAGGGTAAGGGTAAGGGTAAGGGTAAGCTTAAGGGTAAAAGCAAGGGTAAGGGTAAGGGTAAGGGTAAGGGTGAGGGTAAGGGTAAACCCTTAAGCTTACCCTTACCCTTACCCTTTCCCTCACCCTTACCCTTACCCTTACCCTTACCCTTACCCTTACCCTTACCCTTACCCTTGCTTTTACCCTTAAGCTTACCCTTGCCCTTACCCTTACCCTTACCCTTACCCTTACCCTTACCCTTACCCTTAACCTTGCTTTTACCCTTAGGCTTACTCTTAACCTTACTCTTACCCTTACCCTTATACTTACCCTTACCCTTACCCTTACTTTTACCCTTACCCTTACCCTTACCCTTACCCTTACCCTTACCCTTACCCTTACCCTTATCCTTACCCTTACCCTTACCCTTACCCTTACCCTTACCCTTACCCTTACCCTTACCCTTACCCTTACCCTTACCCTTACCCTTACCCTTACCCTTATTCTTACACTTACCCTTACCCTTACCCTTACCCTTACCCTTACCCTTACCCTTACCCTTACTCTTACCCTTACCCTTGCTTTTACCCTTAAGCTTACCCTTACCCTTACCCTTACCCTTACCCTTACCCTTACCCTTACCCTTACCCTTACCCTTACCCTTACCCTTACCCTTACCCTTACCCTTACCCTTACCCTTACCCTTACCCTTACCCTTACCCTTACCCTTACCCTTACCCTTACCCTTACCCTTACCCTTGCTTTTACCCTTAGGCTTACCCTTACCTTTACCCTTACCCTTACCCTTACCCTTACCCTTACCCTTACCCTTACCCTTACCCTTACCCTTACCCTTACCCTTACCCTTACCCTTACTTTTACCCTTAGGCTTACCCTTACCTTTACCCTTACCCTTACCCTTACCCTTACTCTTACCCTTACCCCTACCCTTACCCTTACCCTTACCCTTACCCTTACCCTTACCCTTACCCTTACCATTACCCTTACCCTTACCTTACCCTTACCATTACCCTTAAGCTTACCCTTACCCTTACCCTTACCCTTATTCTTACCCTTACCCTTACCCTTACCCTTACCCTTACCCTTACCCTTACCTTAACCCTTACCCTTACCCTTGCTTTTACCCTTAAGCCTAAGGGTAAAAGCAAGGGTAAGGGTAAGGGTAAGGGTAAGGGTAAGGGTAAGGGTAAGGGTAAGGGGAAGGGTAAGGGCAAGGGTAAGCTTAAGGGTAAAAGCAAGGGTAAATGTAAGGGTAAGAGTAAGAATAAGGGTAAGGGTAAGGGTAAGGGTAAGGGTAAGGGTAAGGGTAAGGGTAAGGGTAAGGGTAAGGGTAAGGGTAAGGGTAAGGGTAAGGGTAAGGGTAAGGGTAAGGGTAAGGGTAAGAATAAGGGTAAGGGTAAGGGTAAGGGTAAGGGTAATGGTAAGGGTAAGCTTAAGGGTAAAAGCAAGGGTAAGGGTAAGGGTTAGGGTAAGGGTAAGGGTAAAGGTAAGGGTAAGCCTAAGGGTAAAAGCAAGAGTAAGGGTAAGGGTAAGAGTAAGAATAGAGGTTACCCTTCTTACTCTTACCCTTACCCTAACCCTTGCTTTTACCCTTAAGCTTACCCTTACCCTTACCCTTACCCTTACCCTTAAGCTTACCCTTACCCTTACCCTTACCCTTACCCTTACCCTTACCCTTACCCTTACCCTTACCCTTACCCTTACCCTTGCTTTTACCCTTAAGCTTACCCTTGGCCTTACCCTTACCCTTAAGCTTACCCTTACCCTTACCCTTACCCTTACGCTTACCCTTACCCTTACCCTTACCCTTGCTTTTACCCTTAAGCTTACCCTTACCCTTACCCTTACCCTTACCCTTACCCTTAACCTTACCCTTACCCTTACCCTTACCCTTGCTTTTACCCTTAGGCTTACCCTTACCTTTACCCTTACCCTTACCCTTACCCTTACCCTTACCCTTACCCTTACCCTTGCTTTTACCCTTAAGCTTACCCTTACCCTTACCCTTACCCTTACCCTTACCCTTACCCTTACCCTTACCCTTACCCTTACCCTTACCCTTACCCTTACCCTTACCCTTACCCTTACCCTTACCCTTACCCTTACCCTTACCCTTACCCTTGCTTTTACCCTTAAGCTTACCCTTACCCTTACCCTTACCCTTACCTTTACCCTTACCCTTACCCTTACCCTTGCTTTTACCCTTGAGCTTACCCTTACCCTTACCCTTACCCTTACCCTTACCCTTACCCTTACCCTTACCCTTACCCTTACCCTTGCTTTTACCCTTAGGCTTACCCTTACCTTTACCCTCACCCTTACCCTTACCCTTACCCTTACCCTTACCCTTACCCTTGCTTTTACCCTTAAGCTTACCCTTACCCTTACCCTTACCCTTACCCTTACCCTTTCCCTTACCTTTACCCTTACCCTTTCCCTTGCTTTTACCCTTAAGCTTACCCTTACCCTTACCCTTACCCTTACCTTTACCCTTACCCTTACCCTTACCCTTACCCTTACCCTTGCTTTTACCCTTAAGCTTACCCTTACACTTACCCTTACCCTTACCCTTACCCTTAACCTTACCCTTACCCTTACCCTTACCCTTACCCTTACCCTTACCCTTACCCTTACCCTTACCCTTACCCTTACCCTTGCTTTTACCCTTAAGCTTACCCTTACCCTTACCCTTACCCTTACCCTTACCCTTACCCTTACCCTTGCTTTTACCCTTAAGCTTACCCTTACCCTTACCCTTACCCTTACCCTTACCCTTGCTTTTACCCTTAAGCTTACTTTTTTCCCTTACCCTTTTCCTTACCCTTAAGCTTAACCTTACCCTTACCCTTACCCTTACCCTTACCCTTACCCTTGCTTTTACCCTTAAGCTTACCCTTACCCTTACCCTTACCCTTACCCTTACACTTACCCTTACCCTTACCCTTACCCTTACCCTTACCCTTGCACTTACCCTTAGGCTTACCCTTACCTTTACCCTTACCCTTACCCTTACCCTTACCCTTACCCTTACCCTTACCCTTACCCTTACCCTTACCCTTACCCTTGCTTTTACCCTTAAGCTTAGCCTTACCCTTACCCTTACCCTTACCCTTACCCTTACCCTTGCTTTTACCCTAAAGCTTACCCTTACCCTTACCCTTACCCTTACCCTTACCCTTACCCTTACCCTTACCCTAACCCTTACCCTTACCCTTGCTTTTACCCTTAAGCTTACCCTTACCCTTACCCTTACCCTTACCCTTACCCTTACCCTTACCCTTACCCTTACCCTTACCCTTACCCTTGCTTTTACCCTTAAGCTTACCCTTACCCTTACCCTTACCCTTACCCTTACCCTTACCCTTACCCTTACCCTTACCCTTACCCTTACCCTTACCCTTACCCTTACCCTTACCCTTACCCTTACCCTTACCCTTACCCTTACCCTTGCTTTTACCCTTAGGCTTACCCTTACCTTTACCCTTACCCTTACCCTTACCCTTACCCTTACCCTTACCCTTACCCTTGCTTTTACCCTTAAGCTTACCCTTACCCTAACCCTTACCCTTACCCTTACCCTAACCCTTACCCTTGCTTTTACCCTTAAGCTTACCCTTACCCTTACCCTTACCCTTACCCTTACCCTTGCTTTTACCCTTAGGCTTACCCTTACCCTTACCCTTACCCTTACCCTTGCTTTTACCCTTAAGCTTACCCTTACCCTTACCCTTACCCTTACCCTTACCCTTACCCTTACCCTTACCCTTACCCTTACCCTTACCCTTACCCTTACCCTTACCCTTACCCTTACCCTTACCCTTACCCTTACCCTTACCCTTACCCTTACCCTTACCCTTACCCTTACCCTTACCCTTACCCTTACCCTTACCCTTACCCTTACCCTTACCCTTACCCTTGCTTTTACCCTTAGGCTTACCCTTACCTTTACCCTTACCCTTACCCTTACCCTTACCCTTACCCTTACCCTTACCCTTGCTTTTACCCTTAAGCTTACCCTTAAGCTTACCCTTACCCTTACCCTTACATTTACCCTTACCCTTACCCTTACCCTTACCCTTACCCTTACCCTTACCCTTACCCTTACCCTTACCCTTACCCTTACCCTTACCCTTACCCTTACCCTTACCCTTACCCTTACCCTTACCCTTGCTTTTACCCTTAAGCTTACCCTTACCCTTACCCTTACCCTTACCCTTACCCTTAACCTTACCCTTACCCTTACCCTTACCCTTGCTTTTACCCTTAGGCTTACCCTTACCCTTACCCTTATCCTTACCCTCACCCTTACCCTTACCCTAACCCTTACCCTTACCCTTGCTTTTACCCTTAAGCTTACCCTTACCCTTACCCTCACCCTTACCCTTACCCTTACCCTTGCCCTTACCCTTACCCTTACCCTTACCCTTACCCTTACCCTTACCCTTACCCTTACCCTTACCCTTACCCTTGCTTTTACCCTTAAGCTTACCCTTACCCTTACCCTTACCCTTACCCTTACCCTTACCCTTACCCTTACCCCTACCCTTGCTTTTACCCTTAAGCTTAACCTTACCCTTACCCTTACCCTTACCCTTACCCTTACCCTTACCCTTGCTTTTACCCTTAAGCTTACCCTTACCCTTACCCTTACCCTTACCCTTACCCTTACCCTTACCCTTGCTTTTACCCTTAAGCTTACCCTTACCCTTACCCTTACCCTTACCCTTACCCTTACCCTTGCTTTTACCCTTAGGCTTACCCTTACCCTTACCCTTACCCTTACCCTTACCCTTACCCTTACCCTTACCCTTACCCTTACCCTTACCCTTACCCTTACCCTTGTCCTTGCTTTTACCCTTAAGCTTACCCTTACCCTTACCCTTACCCTTACCCTTACCCTTACCCTCACCCTTACCCTTGCTTTTACCCTTAAGCTTACCCTTACCCTTACCCTTACCCTTACCCTTACCCTTACCCTTACCCTTACCCTTACCCTTACTCTTACCCTTACCCTAACCCTTGCTTTTACCCTTAAGCTTACCCTTACCCTTACCCTTACCCTTACCCACAAGCTTACCCTTACCCTTACCCTTACCCTTACCCTTACCCTTACCCTTACCCTTACCCTTACCCTTACCCTTGCTTTTACCCTTAAGCTTACCCTTGGCCTTACCCTTACCCTTAAGCTTACCCTTACCCTTACCCTTACCCTTACCCTTACCCTTACCCTTACCCTTGCTTTTACCCTTGAGCTTACCCTTACCCTTACCCTTACCCTTACCCTTACCCTTAACCTTACCCTTACCCTTACCCTTACCCTTGCTTTTACCCTTAGGCTTACCCTTACCTTTACCTTTACCCTTACCCTTACCCTTACCCTTACCCTTACCCTTGCTTTTACCGTTAAGCTTACCCTTACCCTTACCCTTACCCTTACCCTTACCCTTACCCTTACCCTTACCCTTACCCTAACCCTTACCCTTACCCTTGCTTTTACCCTTAGGCTTACCCTTACCTTTACCCTCACCCTGACCCTTACCCTTACCCTTACCCTTACCCTTACCCTTGCTTTTACCCTTAAGCTTACCCTTACCCTTACCCTTACCCTTACCCTTTCCCTTACCTTTACCCTTACCCTTTCCCTTGCTTTTACCCTTAAGCTTACCATTACCCTTACCCTTACCCTTACCTTTACCCTTACCCTTACCCTTACCCTTACCCTTACCCTTGCTTTTACCCTTAAGCTTACCCTTACCCTTACCCTTACCCTTACCCTTACCCTTACCCTTACCCTTACCCTTACCCTTACCCTTACCCTTACCCTTACCCTTACCCTTACCCTTACCCTTACCCTTACCCTTACCCTTGCTTTTACCCTTAAGCTTACCCTTACCCTTACCCTTACCCTTACCCTTACCCTTACCCTTACCCTTGCTTTTACCCTTAAGCTTACCCTTACTCTTACCCTTACCCTTACCCTTGCTTTTACCCTTAAGCTTACCCTTACCCTTACCCTTTGCCTTACCCTTAAGCTTAACCTTACCCTTACCCTTACCCTTACCCTTACCCTTACCCTTACCCTTACCCTTGCTTTTACCCTTAAGCTTACCCTTACCCTTACCCTTACCCTTACCCTTACACTTACCCTTACCCTTACCCTTACCCTTACCCTTACCCTTGCATTTACCCTTAGGCTTACCCTTACCTTTACCCTTACCCTTACCCTTACCCTTACCCTTACCCTTACCCTTACCCTTACCCTCACCCTTACCCTTACCCTTGCTTTTACCCTTAAGCTTACCCTTACCCTTACCCTTACCCTTACCCTTACCCTTCCCCTTGCTTTTACCCTAAAGCTTACCCTTACCCTTACCCTTACCCTTACCCTTACCCTTACCCTTACCCTTACCCTTACCCTTACCCTTACCCTTACCCTTACCCTTACCCTTGCTTTTACCCTTAAGCTTACCCTTACCCTTACCCTTACCCTTACCCTTACCCTTACCCTTACCCTTACCCTTACCCTTACCCTTACCCTTACCCTTACCCTTACCCTTGCTTTTACCCTTAGGCTTACCCTTACCTTTACCCTTACCCTTACCCTTACCCTTACCCTTACCCTTACCCTTACCCTTACCCTTGCTTTTACCCTTAAGCTTACCCTTACCCTTAACCTTACCCTTACCCTTACCCTTACCCTTGCTTTTACCCTTAAGCTTACCCTTACCCTTACCCTTACCCTTACCCTTACCCTTGCTTTTACCCTTAGGCTTACCCTTACCCTTACCCTTACCCTTGCTTTTACCCTTAAGCTTACCCTTACCCTTACCCTTACCCTTACCCTTACCCTTACCCTTACCCTTACCCTTACCCTTACCCTTACCCTTACCCTTACCCTTACCCTTACCCTTACCCTTACCCTTACCCTTACCCTTACCCTTACCCTTACCCTTACCCTTGCTTTTACCCTTAGGCTTACCCTTACCTTTACCCTTACCCTTACCCTTACCTTTACCCTTACCCTTACCCTTACCCTTGCTTTTAACCTTAAGCTTACCCTTACCCTTACCCTTACCCTTACCCTCACCCTTACCCTTGCTTTTACCCTTAAGCTTACCCTTACCCTTACCCTTACCCTTACCCTTACCCTTACCCTTACCCTTACCCTCACCCTTACCCTCACCCTTGCTTTTACCCTTAAGCTTACCCTTACCCTTACCCTTACCCTTACCCTTACCCTTACCCTTGCTTTTACCCTTAAGCTTACCCTTACCCTTACCCTTACCCTTACCCTTACCCTCACCCTTACCCTTGCTTTTACCCTTAGGCTTACCCTTACCCTTACCCTTACCCTTACCCTTACCCTTACCCTTGCTTTTACCCTTAAGCTTACCCTTACCCTTACCCTTACCCTTACCCTTACCCTTACCCTTACCCTTACCCTTACCCTTACCCTTACCCTTACCCTTACCCTTGCTTTTACCCTTAGGCTTACCCTTACCTTTACCCTTACCCTTACCCTTACCCTTACCCTTACCCTTACCCTTACCCTTACCCTTACCATTGCTTTTACCCTTAAGCTTACCCTAACCCTTACCCTTACCCTTACCCTTACCCTTACCCTTACCCTTGCTTTTACCCTTAAGCTTACCCTTACCCTTACCCCTACCCTTACCCTTAAGCTTACCCTTACCCTTACCCTTACCCTTACCCTTACCCTTACCCTTACCCTTACCCTTACCCTTACCCTTACCCTTACCCTTGATTTTACCCTTAAGCTTACCCTTACCCTTACCCTTACCCTTACCCTTACCCTTAAGCTTACCCTTACCCTTACCCTTACCCTTACCCTTACCCTTGCTTTTACCCTTAAGCTTACCCTTACCCTTACCCTTACCCTTACCCTTAAGCTTACCCTTACCCTTACCCTTACCCTTACCCTTACCCTTACCCTTACCCTTGCTTTTACCCTTAAGCTTACCCTTACCCTTACCCTTACCCTTAAGCTTACCCTTACCCTTACCCTTACCCTTACCCTTACCCTTACCCTTACCCTTACCCTTACCCTTACCCTTGCTTTTACCCTTAAGCTTACCCTTACCCTTACCCTTACCCTTACCCTTACCTTTACCCTTACCCTTACCCTTACCCTTACCCTTACCCTTACCCTTACCCTTGCTTTAACCCTTAAGCTTACCCTTACCCTCACCCTTACCCTTACCCTTACCCTTGCTTTTACCCTTAAGCTTACCCTTACCCTTACCCTTACCCTTACCCTTGTTTTACCCTTAGGCTTACCCTTACCCTTACCCTTACCCTTACCCTTGCTTTTACCCTTAAGCTTACCCTTACCCTTACCCTTACCCTTACCCTTACCCTTACCCTTACCCTTACCCTTACCCTTACCCTTACCCTTACCCTTACATTTACCCTTACCCTTGCTTTTACCCTTAGGCTTACCCTTACCTTTACCCTTACCCTTACCCTTACCCTTACCCTTACCCTTACCCTTACCCTTACCCTTACCCTTACCCTTACCCTTACCCTTACCCTTACCCTTGCTTTTACCCTTAAGCTTACCCTTACCCTTACCCTTACCCTTACCCTTACCCTTAACCTTACCCTTGCTTTTACCCTTAAGCTTACCCTTACCCTTACCCTTACCCTCACCCTTACCCTTACCCTTACCCTTGCTTATACCCTTAAGCTTACCCTTACCCTTACCCTTACCCTTACCCTTACCCTTACCCTTACCCTTACCCTTACCCTTACCCTTGCTTTTACCCTTAGGCTTACCCTTACCTTCACCCTTACCCTTACCCTTACCCTTACCCTTGCTTTTACCCTCAAGCTTACCCTTACCCTTACCCTTACCCTTACCCTAACCCTTACCCTTGCTTTAACCCTTAAGCTTACCCTTACCCTCACCCTTACCCTTACCCTTACCCTTACCCTTACCCTTGCTTTTACCCTTAAGCTTACCCTTACCCTTACCCTTACCCTTACCCTTACCCTTACCCTTACCCTTACCCTTACCCTTACCCTTACCCTTACCCTTACCCTTACCCTTACCCTTACCCTTACCCTTACCCTTACCCTTGCTTTCACCCTTAAGCTCACCCTTACCCTTACCCTTACCCTTACCCTTACCCTTACCCTTACCCTTACCCTTACCCTTACCCTTACCCTTACCCTTGCTTTTACCCTAAGGCTTACCCTTACCTTTACCCTTACCCTTACCCTTACCCTTGCTTTTACCCTTAAGCTTACACTTACCCTTACCCTTACCCTTACCCTTACCCTTACCCTTGCTTTTACCCTTAAGCTTACCCTTACCCTTACCCTTACCCTTACCCTTACCCTTACCCTTACCCTTACCCTTACCCTTACCCTTGCTTTTACCCTTACCCTCACCCTTGCTTTTACCCTTAGGCTTACCCTTACCCTTACCCTTACCCTTACCCTTACCCTTACCCTTACCCTTGCTTTTACCCTTAAGCTTACCCTTACCCTTACCCTTACCCTTACCCTTACCCTTACCCTTACCCTTGCTTTTACCCTTAAGCTTACCCTTACCCTTACCCTTACCCTTACCCTTACCCTTACCCTTACCCTTACCCTTACCCTTACCCTTACCCTTACCCTTACCCTTACCCTTACCCTTACCCTTACCCTTACCCTTACCCTTGCTTTTACCCTTAAGCTTACCCTTACCCTTACCCTTACCCTTACCCTTACCCTTACCCTTACCCTTACCCTTACCCTTACCCTTGCTTTTACCCTTAAGCTTACCCTTACCCTTACCCTTACCCTTACCCTTACCCTTACCCTTACCCTTACCCTTACCCTTACCCTTACCCTTACCCTTACCCTTACCCTTACCCTTACCCTTACCCTTACCCTTACCCTTACCCTTACCCTTACCCATACCCTTGCTTTTACCCTTAGGCTTACCCTTACCTTTACCCTTACCCTTACCCTTACCCTTACCCTTACCCTTACCCTTACCCTTGCTTTTACCCTTAAGCTTACCCTTACCCTTACCCTTACCCTTACCCTTACCCTTACCCTTACCCTTGCTTTTACCCTTAAGCTTACCCTTACCCTTACCCTTACCCTTACCCTTACCCTTGCTTTTACCCTTAGGCTTACCCTTACCCTTACCCTTACCCTTACCCTTACCCTTACCCTTACCCTTACCCTTACCCTTACCCTTACCCTTACCCTTACCCTTACCCTTACCCTTACCCTTACCCTTACCCTTACCCTTACCCTTACCCTCACCCTTGCTTTTACCCTTAAGCTTACCCTTACCCTTACCCTTACCCTTACCCTTACCCTTACCCTTACCCTTACCCTTACCCTTACCCTTACCCTTACCCTTACCCTTACCCTTACCCTTACCCTTACCCTTACCCTTACCCTTGCTTTTACCCTTAGGCTTACCCTTACCTTTACCCTTACCCTTACCCTTACCCTTACCCTTACCCTTACCCTTATCCTTGCTTTTACCCTTAAGCTTACCCTTACCCTTACCCTTACCCTTACCCTTGCTTTTACCCTTAAGCTTACCCTTACCCTTACCCTTACCCTTACCCTTACCCTTACCCTTACCCTTACCCTTACCCTTGCTTTTACCCTTAAGCTTACCCTTACCCTTACCCTTACCCTTACCCTTACCCTTACCCTTGCTTTTACCCTTAAGCTTACCCTTACCCTTACCCTTACCCTTACCCTTACCCTTACCCTTACCCTTACCCTTACCCTTACCCTTACCCTTACCCTTGCTTTTACCCTTAGGCTTACCCTTACCTTTACCCTTACCCTTACCCTTACCCTTACCCTTACCCTTACCCTTGCTTTTACCCTTAAGCTTACCCTTACCCTTACCCTTACCCTTACCCTTACCCTTACCCTTGCTTTTACCCTTAAGCTTACCCTTACCCTTACCCTTACCTTTACCCTTACCCTTGCTTTTACCCTTAAGCTTACCCTTACCCTTACCCTTACCCTTACCCTTACCCTTACCCTTGCTTTTACCCTTAGGCTTACCCTTACCTTTACCCTTACCCTTACCCTTACCCTTACCCTTACCCTTACCCTTACCCTTACCCTTACCCTTACCCTTACCCTTACCCTTGCTTTTACTCTTAAGCTTACCCTTACCCTTACCCTTACCCTTACCCTTACCATTGCTTTTACCCTTAAGCTTACCCTTACCCTTACCCTTACCCTTACCCTTACCCTCACCCTTACCCTTACCCTTACCCTTGCTTATACCCTTAAGCTTACCCTTACCCTTACCCTTACCCTTACCCTTACCCTTACCCTTACCCTTACCCTTACCCTTGCTTTTACCCTTAGGCTTACCCTTACCTTTACCCTTACCCTTACCCTTACCCTTACCCTTACACTTACCCTTACCCTCACCCTTACCCTTACCCTTGCTTTTACCCTTAAGCTTACCCTTACCCTTACCCTTACCCTTACCCTTACCCTAACCCTTACCCTTGCTTTTACCCTTTAGCTTACCCTTACCCTTACCCTTACCCTTACCCTTACCCTTACCCTTACCCTTACCCTTACCCTTACCCTTACCCTTACCCTTACCCTTACCCTTACCCTTACCCTTACCCTTGCTTTTACCCTTAAGCTTACCCTTACCCTTACCCTTACCCTTACCTTTACCCTTACCCTTACCCTTACCCTTACCCTTGCTTTTACCCTTAAGCTTACCCTTACCCTTACCCTTACCCTTACCCTTGCTTTTACCCTTAGGCTTACCCTTACCTTTACCCTTACCCTTACCCTTACCCTTACCCTTACCCTTACCCTTACCCTTACCCTTACCCTTACCCTTACACTTGCTTTTACCCTTAAGCTTACCCTTACCCTTACCCTTACCCTTACCCTTACCCTTACCCTTACCCTTGCTTTTACCCTTAAGCTTACCCTTACCCTTACCCTTACCCTTACCCTTACCCTTACCCTTACCCTTACCCTTACCCTTACCCTTACCCTTACCCTTACCCTTACCCTTACCCTTACCCTTACCCTTACCCTTACCCATACCCTTGCTTTTACCCTTAGGCTTACCCTTACCTTTACCCTTACCCTTACCCTTACCCTTACCCTTACCCTTACCCTTACCCTTGCTTTTACCCTTAAGCTTACCCTTACCCTTACCCTTACCCTTACCCTTACCCTTACCCTTACCCTTGCTTTTACCCTTAAGCTTACCCTTACCCTTACCCTTACCCTTACCCTTACCCTTGCTTTTACCCTTAGGCTTACCCTTACCCTTACCCTTACCCTTACCCTTACCCTTACCCTTACCCTTACCCTTACCCTTACCCTTACACTTACCCTTACCCTTACCCTTACCCTTACCCTTACCCTTACCCTTACCCTTACCCTTACCCTTACCCTTACCCTTACCCTTACCCTCACCCTTGCTTTTACCCTTAAGCTTACCCTTACCCTTACCCTTACCCTTACCCTTACCCTTACCCTTACCCTTACCCTTACCCTTACCCTTACCCTTACCCTTACCCTTAACCTTACCTTTACCCTTACCCTTGCTTTTACCCTTAGGCTTACCCTTACCTTTACCCTTACCCTTACCCTTACCCTTACCCTTACCCTTACCCTTACCCTTGCTTTTACCCTTAAGCTTACCCTTACCCTTACCCTTACCCTTACCCTTGCTTTTACCCTTAAGCTTACCCTTACCCTTACCCTTACCCTTACCCTTACCCTTACCCTTACCCTTACCCTTACCCTTGCTTTTACCCTTAAGCTTACCCTTACCCTTACCCTTACCCTTACCCTTACCCTCACCCTTACCCTTGCTCTTACCCTTAAGCTTACCCTTACCCTTACCCTTACCCTTACCCTTACCCTTACCCTTACCCTTACCCTTACCCTTACCCTTACCCTTACCCTTACCCTTACCCTTACCCTTACCCTTACCCTTACCCTTACCCTTGCTTTTACCCTTAGGCTTACCCTTACCTTTACCCTTACCCTTACCCTTACCCTTACCCTTACCCTTACCCTTGCTTTTACCCTTAAGCTTACCCTTACCCTTACCCTTACCCTTACCCTTACCCTTACCCTTACCCTTGCTTTTACCCTTAAGCTTACCCTTACCCTTACCTTTACCTTTACCCTTACCCTTGCTTTTACCCTTAGGCTTACCCTTACCCTTACCCTTACCCTTACCCTTGCTTTTACCCTTAAGCTTACCCTTACACTTACCCTTACCCTTACCCTTACCCTTACCCTTACCCTTACCCTTACCCTTACCCTTACCCTTACCCTTGCTTTTACCCTTAGGCTTACCCTTACCTTTACCCTTACCCTTACCCTTACCCTTACCCTTACCCTTACCCTTACCCTTACCCTTACCCTTGCTTTTACTCTTAAGCTTACCCTTACCCTTACCCTTACCCTTACCCTTACCATTGCTTTTACCCTTAAGCTTACCCTTACCCTTACCCTTACCCTTACCCTTACCCTTACCCTCACCCTTACCCTTACCCTTACCCTTGCTTATACCCTTAAGCTTACCCTTACCCTTACCCTTACCCTTACCCTTACCCTTACCCTTACCCTTACCCTTACCCTTACCCTTACCCTTACCCTTGCTTTTACCCTTAGGCTTACCCTTACCTTTACCCTTACCCTTACCCTTACCCTTACCCTTACCCTTACCCTTACCCTTACCCTTACCCTTACCCTTACCCTTGCTTTTACCCTTAAGCTTACCCTTACCCTTACCCTTACCCTTACCCTTACCCTTACCCTTACCCTTGCTTTTACCCTTTAGCTTACCCTTACCCTTACCCTTACCCTTACCCTTACCCTTACCCTTACCCTTACCCTTACCCTTACCCTTACCCTTACCCTTACCCTTACCCTTACCCTTACCCTTACCCTTACCCTTGCTTTTACCCTTAAGCTTACCCTTACCCTTACCCTTACCCTTACCTTTACCCTTACCCTTACCCTTACCCTTACCCTTGCTTTTACCCTTAAGCTTACCCTTACCCTTACCCTTACCCTTACACTTGCTTTTACCCTTAGGCTTACCCTTACCTTTACCCTTACCCTTACCCTTACCCTTACCCTTACCCTTACCCTTACCCTTACCCTTACCCTTACCCTTACACTTGCTTTTACCCTTGAGCTTACCCTTACCCTTACCCTTACCCTTACTCTTACCCTTGCTTTTACCCTTAAGCTTACCCTTACCCTCACCCTCACCCTTACCCTTACCCTTGCTTTTACCCTTAGGCTTACCCTTACCCTTACCCTTACCCTTACCCTTGCTTTCACCCTTAAGCTTACCCTTACCCTTACCCTTACTCTTACCCTTACCCTTACCCTTACCCTTACCCTTACCCTTACCCTTACCCTTACCCTTGCTTTTACCCTTAGGCTTACCCTTACCTTTACCCTTACCCTAACCCTTACCCTTACCCTTACACTTACCCTTACCCTTGCTTTTACCCTTAAGCTTACCCTCACCCTTACCCTTACCCTTACCCTTACCCTTACCCTTACCCTTACCCTTACCCTTGCTTTTACCCTTAAGCTTACCCTTACCCTTACCCTTACCCTTACCCTTACCCTTACCCTTACCCTTACCCTTACCCTTACCCTTACCCTTGCTTTTACCCTTAAGCTTACCCTTACCCTTACCCTCACCCTTACCCTTACCCTAACCCTTACCCTTGCTTTTACCCTTAAGCTTACCCTTACCCTTACCCTTACCCTTACCCTTACCCTTACCCTTACCTTTACCCTTACCCTTACCCTTAAGCTTACCCTTACCCTTACCCTCACCCTTACCCTTACCCTAACCCTTACCCTTGCTTTTACCCTTAAGCTTACCCTTACCCTTACCCTTACCCTTACCCTCACCCTTACCCTTACCCTTACCCTTACCCTTACCCTTACCCTTACCCTTGCTTTTACCCTTAGGCTTACCCTTACCTTTACCCTTACCCTTACCCTTACCCTTACCCTTACCCTTACCCTTACCCTTACCCTTGCTTTTACCCTTAAACTTACCCTTACCCTTACCCTTACCCTTACCCTTACCCTTACCCTTACCCTTGCTTTTACCCTTAAGCTTACCCTTACCCTTACCCTTACCCTAACCCTTACCCTTGCTTTTACCCTTAGGCTTACCCTTACCCTTACCCTTACCCTTACCCTTGCTTTTACCCTTAAGCTTACCCTTACCCTTACCCTTACTCTTACCCTTACCCTTACCCTTACCCTTACCCTTACCCTTACCCTTACCCTTACCCTTACCCTTACCCTTACCCTTACCCTTACCCTTACCCTTACCCTTGCTTTTACCCTTAGGCTTACCCTTACCTTTACCCTTACCCTAACCCTTACCCTTACCCTTACCCTTACCCTTACCCTTGCTTTTACCCTTAAGCTTACCATTACCCTTACCCTTACCCTTACCCTTACCCTTACCCTTGCTTTTACCCTTAAGCTTACCCTTACCCTTACCCTTACCCTTACCCTTAACCTTACCCTTACCCTTACCCTTACCCTTGCTTTTACCCTTAAGCTTACCCTTACCCTTACCCTTACCCTTACCCTTACCCTTACCCTTACCCTTACCCTTACCCTTATCCTTGCTTTTACCCTTAGGCTTACCCTTACCTTTACCCTTACCCTTACCCTTACCCTTACCCTTACCCTTGCTTTTACCCTTAAGCTTACCCTTACCCTTACCCTTACCCTTACCCTTAAGCTTACCCTTACCCTTACCCTTACCCTTACCCTTACCCTTACCCTTACCCTTACCCTTACCCTTACCCTTGCTTTTACCCTTAAGCTTACCCTTACCCTTACCCTTACCCTTAACCTTATCCTTAACCTTACCCTTGCTTTTACCCTTAAGCTTACCCTTACCCTTACCCTTACCCTTACCCTTAAGCTTTCCCTCACCCTTACCCTCACCCTTACCCTTACCCTTACCCTTACCCTTACCCTTACCCTTACCCTTACCCTTACCCTTACCCTCACCCTTACCCTTACCCTTACCCTTGCTTTTACCCTTAAGCTTACCCTTACCCTTACCCTTACCCTTACCCTTAAGCTTACCCTTACCCTTACCCTTACCCTTACCCTTACCCTCACCCTCACCCTTACCCTTGCTTTTACCCTTAAGCTTACCCTTACCCTTACCCTTACCCTTACCCTTACCCTTACCCTTACCCTTACCCTTACCCTTACCCTTACCCTTACCCTTACCCTTACCCTTGCTTTTACCCTTAAGCTTACCCTTACCCTTACCCTTACCCTTACCCTTAAGCTTACCCTTACCCTTACCCTTACCCTTACCCTTACCCTTACCCTTACCCTTACCCTTACCCTTACCCTTACCCTTGCTTTTACCCTTAAGCTTACCCTTACCCTTACCCTTACCCTTACCCTTGCTTTTACCCTTAAGCTTACCCTTACCCTTACCCTTACCCTTAAGCTTACCCTTACCCTTACCCTTACCCTTACCCTTACCCTTACCCTTACCCTTACCCTTACCCTTGCTTTTACCCTTAAGCTTACCCTCACCCTTACCCTTCACCTTACCCTTACTCTTACCCTTACCCTTACCCTTACCCTTGCTTTTACCCTTAGGCTTACCCTTACCTTTACCCTTACCCTTACCCTTACCCTTACCCTTACCCTTACCCTTACCCTTACCCTTACCCTTACCTTTACCCTTACCCTTGCTTTTACCCTTAAGCTTACCCTTACCCTTACCCTTACCCTTACCCTTACCCTTACTCTTGCTTTTACCCTTAAGCTTACCCTTACCCTTACCCTTACCCTTACCCTTACCCTTGCTTTTACCCTTAGGCTTACCCTTACCCTTTCCCTTACCCTTACCCTTGCTTTTACCCTTAAGCTTACCCTTACCCTTACCCTTACCCTTACCCTTACCCTTACCCTTACCCTTACCCTTACCCTTACCCTTACCCTTGCTTTTACCCTTAAGCTTACCCTTACCCTTACCCTTACCCTTACCCTTACCCTTACCCTTACCCTTACCCCCACCCTTGCTTTTACCCTTAAGCTTACCCTTACCCTCACCCTTACCCTTACCCTTACCCTTACCCTTGCTTTTACCCTTAAGCTTACCCTTACCCTTACCCTTGCTTTTACCCTTAGGCTTACCCTTACCCTTACCCTTACCCTTACCCTTGCTTTTACCCTTAAGCTTACCCTTACCCTTACCCTTACCCTTACTCTTACCCTTACCCTTACCCTTACCCTTACCCTTGCTTTTACCCTTAGGCTTACCCTTTCCTTTACCCTTACCCTTACCCTTACCCTTACCCTTACCCTTACCCTTACCCTTACCCTTACCCTTGCTTTTACCCTTAAGCTTACCCTTACCCTTACCCTTAACCTTACCCTTACCCTTGCTTTTACCCTTAAGCTCACCCTTACCCTTACCCTTACCCTTACCCTTACACTTACCCTTACCCTGACCCTTACCCTTGCTTTTACCCTTAAGCTTACCCTTACCCTTACCCTTACCCTTACCCTTAAGCTTACCCTTACCCTAACCCTTACCCTTACCCTTACCCTTACCCTTGCTTTTACCCTTAAGCTTACCCTTACCCTTGCCCTTACCCTTACCCTTACCCTTGCTTTTACCCTTAAGCTTACCCTTACCCTTACCCTTACCCTTACCCTTAAGCTTACCCTTACCCTTACCCTTACCCTTACCCTTACCCTTACCCTTACCCTTACCCTTGCTTTTACCCTTAAGCTTACCCTTACCCTTACCCTTACCCTTATCCTAACCCTTACCCTTAACCTTACCCTTACCCTTACCCTTACCCTTACCCTTACCCTTGCTTTTACCCTTAGGCTTACCCTTACCTTTACCCTTACCATTACCCTTACCCTTACCCTTACCCTTACCCTTACCCTTACCCTTGCTTTTACCCTTAAGCTTACCCTTACCCTTACCCTTACCCTTACCCTTACCCTTACCCTTACCCTTACCCTTACCCTTACCCTTACCCTTACCCTTACCCTTACCATTGCTTTTACCCTTAAGCTTACCCTTACCCTTACCCTTACCCTTACCCTTACCCTTACCCTTACCCTTACCCTTACCCTTACCCTTACCCTTACCCTTACCCTTACCCTTACCCTTACCCTTACCCTTACCCTTGCTTTTACCCTTAAGCTTACCCTTACCCTTACCCTTACTCTTACCCTTACCCTTACCCTTACCCTTGCTTTTACCCTTAAGCTTACCCTTACCCTTACCTTTACCCTTAACCTTACCCTTACCCTTACCCTTACCCTTACCCTTACCCTTACTCTTACCCTTACCCTTACCCTTGCTTTTACCCTTAGGCTTACCCTTACCTTTAGCCTTACCCTTACCCTTACCCTTACCCTTACCCTTGCTTTTACCCTTAAGCTTACCCTTACCCTTACCCTTACCCTTACCCTTGCTTTTACCCTTAAGCTTACCCTTACCCTTACCCTTACCCTTACACTTACCCTTGCTTTTACCCTTAGGCTTACCCTTACCCTTACCCTTACCCTTACCCTTAAGCTTACCCTTACCCTTACCCTTACCCTTACCCTTACCCTTACCCTTACCCTTACCCTTACCCTTACCCTTACCCTTACCCTTACCCTTGCTTTTACCCTTAAGCTTACCCTTACCCTTACCCTTACCTTTACCCTTACCCTTACCCTTACCCTTACCCTTACCCTTACCCTTGCTTTGACCCTTAGGCTTACCCTTACCTTTACCCTTACCCTTACCCTTACCCTTACCCTTACCCTTACCCTTACCCTTGCTTTTACCCTTAAGCTTACCCTTACCCTTACCCTTACCCTTACCCTTACCCTTACCCTTACCCTAACCCTTGCTTTTACCCTTAAGCTTACCCTTACCCTTACCCTTACCCTTACTCTTACCCTTGCTTTTACCCTTAGGCTTACCCTTACCCTTACCCTTACCCTTACCCTTGCTTTTACCCTTAAGCTTACCCTTACCCTTACCCTTACCCTTACCCTTACCCTTACCCTTACCCTTACCCTTACCCTTACCCTTACCCTTACCCTTACCCTTACCCTTGCTTTTACCCTTAGGCTTAACCTTACCTTTACCCTTACCCTTACCCTTACCCTTACCCTTACCCTTACCCTTACCCTTACCCTTACCCTTACCTTTACCCTTGCTTTTACCCTTAAGCTTACCCTTACCCTTACCCTTACCCTTACCCTTACCCTTACCCTTGCTTTTACCCTTAAGCTTACCCTTACCCTTACCCTTACCCTTACCCTCACCCTTACCCTTACCCTTAAACTTGCATATACCCTTAAGCTTACCCTTACCCTTACCCTTACCCTTACCCTTACCCTTACCCTTACCCTTACCCTTACCCTTACCCTTACCCTTACCCTTACCCTTGCTTTTACCCTTAGGCTTACCCTTACCTTTACCCTTACCCTTACCCTTACCCTTACCCTTACCCTTACCCTTGCTATTACCCTTAAGCTTACCCTTACCTTTACCCTTACCCTTACCCTTACCCTAACCCTTACCCTTGCTTTTACCCTTAAGCTTACCCTTACCCTTACCCTTACCCTTACCCTTACCCTTACCCTTACCCTTACCCTTACCCTTACCCTTACCCTTACCCTTACCCTTGCTTTTACCCTTAAGCTTACCCTTACCCTTACCCTTACCCTTAACCTTACCCTTACCCTTATCCTTACCCTTGCTTTTACCCTTAAGCTTACCCTTACCCTTACCCTTACCCTTACCCTTACCCTTACCCTTACCCTTACCCTTGCTTTTACTCTTAGGCTTACCCTTACCTTTACCCTTACCCTTACAATTACCCTTACCCTCACCCTTACCCTTACCCTTGCTTTTACCCTTAAGCTTACCCTTACCCTTACCCTTACCCTTGCTTTTACCCTTAAGCTTACCCTTACCCTTACCCTTAACCTTACCCTTACCCTTGCTTTTACCCTTAGGCTTACCCTTACCCTTACCCTTACCCTTACCCTTGCTTTTACCCTTAAGCTTACCCTAACCCTTACCCTTACTCTTACCCTTACCCTTACCCTTACCCTTACCCTTACCCTTACCCTTACCCTTACCCTTGGTTTTACCCTTAGGCTTACCCTTACCTTTACCCTTACCCTAACCCTTACCCTTACCCTTACCCTTACCCTTACCCTTGCTTTTACCCTTAAGCTTACCCTTACCCTTACCCTTACCCTTACCCTTACCCTTACCCTTACCCTTACCCTTACCCTTACCCTTGCTTTTACCCTTAAGCTTACCCTTACCCTTACCCTTACCCTTACCCTTACCCTTACCCTTACCCTTACCCTTACCTTTACCCTTGCTTTTACCCTTAAGCTTACCCTTACCCTTACCCTTACCCTTACCCTTACCCTTACCCTTACCCTTACCCTTACCCTTACCCTTACCCTTGCTTTTACCCTTAGGCTTACCCTTACCTTTACCCTCACCCTTACCCTTACCCTTACCCTTACCCTTGCTTTTACCCTTAAGCTTACCCTTACCCTTACCCTTACCCTTAAGCTTACCCTTACCCTTACCCTTACCCTTAACCTTACCCTTACCCTTACCCTTACCCTTACCCTTACCCTTACCCTTACCCTTGCTTTCACCCTTAAGCTTACCCTTACCCTTACCCTTACCCTTACCCTTGCTTTTACCCTTAAGCTTACCCTTACCCTTACCCTTACCCTTAAGCTTACCCTTACCCTTACCCTTACCCTTACCCTTACCCTTACCTTTACCCTTACCCTTACCCTTACCCTTACCCTTAACCTTACCCTTACCCTTGCTTTTACCCTTAAGCTTACCCTTACCCTTACCCTTTCCCTTACCCTTAAGCTTACCCTTACCCTTACCCTTACCCTTACCCTTACCCTTACCCTTAACCTTACCCTTGCTTTTACCCTTAAGCTTACCCTTACCCTCACCCTTACCCTTACCCTTAAGCTTACCCTTACCCTTACCCTTACCCTTACCCTTACCCTTGCTTTTACCCTTAAGCTTACCCTTACCCTTACCCTTACCCTTACCCTTAAGCTTACCCTTACCCTTACCCTTACCCTTACCCTTACCCTTACCCTTAACCTTGCTTTTACCCTTAAGCTTACCCTTACCCTTACCCTTACCCTTACCCTTAAGCTTACCCTTACCCTTACCCTTACCCTTACCCTTACCCTTACCCTTACCCTTACCCTTACCCTTACCCTTACCCTTACCCTTACCCTCACCCTTGCTTTTACCCTTAAGCTTACCCTTACCCTTACCCTTACCCTTACCCTTACCCTTACCCTTACCCTTACCCTTGCTTTTACCCTTAAGCTTACCCTTACCCTTACCCTTACCCTTACCCTTACCCTTGCTTTTACCCTTAGGCTTACCCTTACCCTTACCCTTACCCTTACCCTTGCTTTTACCCTTAAGCTTACCCTTACCCTTACCCTTACCCTTACCCTTACCCTTACCCTTACCCTTACCCTTACCCTTACCCTTACCCTTACCCTTACCCTTACCCTTACCCTTACCCTTACCCTTACCCTTACCCTTACCCTTACCCTTACCCTTACCCTTACCCTTACCCTTACCCTTACCCTTACCCTTACCCTTACCCTTACCCTTACCCTTACCCTTACCCTTACCCTTACCCTTACCCTTGCTTTTACCCTTAGGCTTACCCTTACCTTTACCCTTACCCTTACCCTTACCCTTACCCTTACCCTTACCCTTGCTTTTACCCTTAAGCTTACCCTTACCCTTACCCTTACCCTTACCCTTACCCTTACCCTTACCCTTACCCTTGCTTTTACCCTTAAGCTTACCCTTACCCTTACCCTTATCCTTACCCTTACCCTTACCCTTACCCTTACCCTTACCCTTACCCTTACCCTTACCCTCACCCTTGCTTTTACCCTTAAGCTTACCCTTACCCTAACCCTTACCCTTACCCTTGCTTTTACCCTTAGGCTTACCCTTACCCTTACCCTTACCCTTACCCTTGCTTTTACCCTTAAGCTTACCCTTAACCTTACCCTTACCCTTACTCTTACCCTTACCCTTACCCTTACCCTTACCCTTGCTTTTACCCTTAGGCTTACCCTTACCTTTACCCTTACCCTTACCCTTACCCTTACCCTTACCCTTACCCTTACCCTTACCCTTACCCTTACCCTTACCCTTGCTTTTACCCTTAAGCTTACCCTTACCCTTACCCTTACCCTTACCCTTACCCTTGCTTTTACCCTTAGGCTTACCCTTACCTTTACCCTTACCCTTACCCTTACCCTTACCCTTACCCTTACCCTTACCCTTACCCTTACCCTTGCTTTTACCCTCAAGCTTACCCTTACCCTTACCCTTACCCTTACCCTTACCCTTACCCTTACCCTTACCCTTACCCTTACCCTTGCTTTTACCCTTAAGCTTACCCTTACCCTTACCCTTACCCTTACCCTTACCCTTGCTTTTACCCTTAGGCTTACCCTTACCCTTACCCTTACCCTTACCCTTGCTTTTACCCTTAAGCTTACCCTTACCCTTACCCTTACCCTTACCCTTACCCTTACCCTTACCCTTACCCTTACCCTTACCCTTACCCTTACCCTTACCCTTACCCTTACCCTTACCCTTACCCTTACCCTTACCCTTACCCTTACCCTTACCCTTACCCTTACCCTTACCCTTACCCTTACCCTTACCCTTACCCTTACCCTTACCCTTGCTTTTACCCTTAGGCTTACCCTTACCCTTGCTTTTACCCTTAGGCTTACCCTTACCTTTACCCTTACCCTTACCCTTACCCTTACCCTTACCCTTGCTTTTACCCTTAAGCTTACCCTTACCCTTACCCTTACCCTTACCCTTACCCTTACCCTTACCCTTACCCTTACCCTTACCCTTGCTTTTACCCTTAAGCTTACCCTTACCCTTACCCTTACCCTTACCCTTACCCTTACCCTTACCCTTACCCTTACCCTTACCCTCACCCTTGCTTTTACCCTTAAGCTTACCCTTACCCTTACCCTTACCCTTACCCTTACCCTTACCCTTACCCTTACCCTTACCCTTGCTTTTACCCTTAGGCTTACCCTTACCCTTACCCTTACCCTTACCCTTGCTTTTACCCTTAAGCTTACCCTTACCCTTACCCTTACCCTTACTCTTACCCTTACCCTTACCCTTACCCTTACCTTTGCTTTTACCCTTAGGCTTACCCTTACCTTTACCCTTACCCTTACCCTTACCCTTACCCTTACCCTTACCCTTACCCTTACCCTTACCCTTACCCTTACCCTTACCCTTACCCTTGCTTTTACCCTTAAGCTTACCCTTACCCTTACCCTTACCCTTACCCTTACCCTTACCCTTACCCTTACCCTTACCCTTACCCTTACCCTTACCCTTACCCTTACCCTTACCCTTACCCTTGCTTTTAACCTTAAGCTCACCCTTACCCTTACCCTTACCCTTACCCTTACCCTTACCCTTACTCTTACCCTTACCCTTGCTTTTACCCTTAAGCTTACCCTTACCCTTACCCTTACCCTTACCCTTAAGCTTACCCTTACCCTTACCCTTACCCTTACCCTTACCCTTACCCTTACCCTTGCTTTTACCCTTAAGCTTACCCTTACCCTTACCCTTACCCTTACCCTTACCCTTACCCTTACCCTTGCTTTTACCCTTAAGCTTACCCTTACCCTTACCCTTACCCTTACCCTTAAGCTTACCCTTACCCTTACCCTTACCCTTACCCTTACCCTTACCCTTACCCTTACCCTTGCTTTTACCCTTAAGCTTACCCTTACCCTTACCCTTACCCTTACCCTTACCCTTATCCTTACCCTTACCCTTACCCTTACCCTTACCCTTACCCTTACCCTTACCCTTGCTTTTACCCTTAGGCTTACCCTTACCTTTACCCTTACCATTACCCTTACCCTTACCCTTACCCTTACCCTTGCTTTTACCCTTAAACTTACCCTTACCCTTACCCTTACCCTTACCCTTACCCTTACCCTTACCCTTACCCTTACCCTTACCCTTACCCTTACCCTTACCCTTACCCTTACCCTTACCCTTACCCTTACCCTTACCCTTACCCTTACCCTTACCCTTACCCTTACCCTTACCCTTACCCTTACCCTTACCCTTACCCTTACCCTTACCCTTACCCTTACCCTTACCCTTACCCTTACCCTTGCTTTTACCCTTAAGCTTACCCTTACCCTTACCCTTACCCTTACCCTTGCTTTTACCCTTAAGCTTACCCTTACCCTTACTCTTACCCCTACCCTTACCCTTACCCTTACCCTTACCCTTACCCTTACCCTTACCCTTGCTTTTACCCTTAGGCTTACCCTCACCTTTACCCTTACCCTTACCCTTACCCTTACCCTTACCCTTACCCTTACCCTTACCTTTGCTTTTACCCTTAAGCTTACCCTTACCCTTACCCTTACCCTTACCCTTAGCCTTACCCTTACCCTTGCTTTTACCCTTAAGCTTACCCTTACCCTTACCCTTACCCTTACCCTTACCCTTGCTTTTACCCTTAGGCTTACCCTTACCCTTACCCTTACCCTTACCCTTAAGCTTACCCTTACCCTTACCCTTACCCTTACCCTTACCCTTACCCTTACCCTTACCCTTAACCTTACCCTTACCCTTACCCTTACCCTTACCCTTACTTAGGGTAAGGGTAAGGGTAAGCTTAAGGGTAAAAGCAAGGGTAAGAGTAAGGGTAAGGGTAAGGGTAAGGGTAAGGGTAAGGGTAAGGGTAAGCTTAAGGGTAAGGGTAAGGGTAAGGGTAAGGGTAAGCTTAAGGGTAAAAGCAAGGGTAAGGGTAAGGGTAAGGGTAAGGGTAAGGGTAAGCTTAAGGGTAAGGGTAAGGGTAAGGGTAAGCTTAAGGGTAAAAGCAAGGGTAAGGTTAAGGGTAAGGGTAAGGGTAAGGGTAAGGGTAAGGGTAAGCTTAAGGGTAAGGGTAAGGGTAAGGGTAAGGGTAAGCTTAAGGGTAAAAGCAAGGGTAAGGGTAAGGCTTAGGGTAAGGGTAAGGGTAAGGGTAAGGGTAAGGGTAAGGGTAAGGATAAGGGTAAGGGTAAGGGTAAGCTTAAGGGTAAGGGTAAGGGTAAGGGTAAGCTTAAGGGTAAAAGCAAGGGTAAGGGTAAGGGTAAGGGTAAGGGTAAGGGTAAGCTTAAGGGTAAAAGCAAGGGTAAGGGTAAGGGTAAGGGTAAGGGTAAGGGTAAGGGTAAGGGTAAGGGTAAGCTTAAGGGTAAGGGTAAGGGTAAGGGTAAGCTTAAGGGTAAAAGCAAGGGTAAGGGTAAGGGTAAGGGTAAGGGTAAGGGTAAAGGTAAGGGTAGGCCTAAGGGTAAAAGCAAGGGTAAGGGTAAGGGTAAGGGTAAGGGTAAGGGTAAGGGTAAGGGTAAGGGTAAGCTTAAGGGTAAAAGCAAGGGTAAGGGTAAGGGTAAGGGTAAGGGTAAGGGTAAGGGTAAGGGTAACGGTAAGGGTAAGGGTAAGGGTAAGCTTAAGGGTAAAAGCAAGGGTAAGGGTAAGGGTAAGGGTAAGGGTAAGGGTAAGGGTAAGGGTAAGGGTAAGGGTAAGGGTAAGGGTAAGCTTAAGGGTAAAAGCAAGGGTGAGGGTAAGGGTAAGGGTAAGGGTAAGGGTTAGGGTAAGGGTAAAGGTAAGGGTAAGCCTAAGGGTAAAAGCAAGGGTAAGGGTAAGGGTAAGGGTAAGGGTAAGGGTAAGGGTAAGGGTAAGGGTAAGGGTAAGAGTAAGGGTAAGGGTAAGGGTAAGCTTAAGGGTAAAAGCAAGGGTAAGGGTAAGGGTAAGGGTAAGGGTAAGCCTAAGGGTAAAAGCAAGGGTAAGGGTAAGGTTAAGGGTAAGGGTAAGATTAAGCTTAAGGGTAAAAGCAAGGGTAAGGGTAAGGGTAAGGGTAAGGGTAAGGGTAAGCTTAAGGGTAAAAGCAAGGGTAAGGGTAAGGGTGAGGGTAAGGGTGAGGGTAAGGGTAAGGGTAAAGGTAAGGGTAAGCCTAAGGGTAAAAGCAAGGGTAAGGGTAAGGGTAAGGGTAAGGGTAAGGGTAAGGGTAAGGGTAAGGGTAAGGGTAAGGGTAAGGGTAAGGGTAAGGGTAAGGGTGAGCTTAAGGGTAAAAGCAAGGGTAAGGATAAGGGTAAGGGTAAGGGTAAGGGTAAGGGTAAGGGTAAGGGTAAGGGTAAGGGAAAGGGTAAGCTTAAGGGTAAAAGCAAGGGTAAGGGTAAGGGTAAGGGTAAGGGTAAGGGTAAGCTTACCCTTACCCTTACCCTTACCCTTACACTTACCCTTGCTTTTACCCTTAGGCTTTCCCTTACCCTTACCCTTACCCTTACCCTTAAGCTTACCCTTACACTTACCCTCACCCTTACCCTTACCCTTACCCTTACCCTTACCCTTACCCTTACCCTTGCTTTTACCCTTAAGCTTACCCTTACCCTTAACCTTACCCTTACCCTTACCCTTACCCTTACCCTAACCCTTACCCTTACCCTTGCTTTGACCCTTAGGCTTACCCTTACCTTTACCCTTACCCTCACCCTTACCCTTACCCTTACCCTTACCCTTACCCTTACCCTTACCCTTGCTTTTACCCTTAAGCTTACCCTTACCCTTACCCTTACCCTTACCCTTACCCTTACCCTTACCCTTGCTTTTACCCTTAAGCTTACCCTTACCCTTACCCTTACCCTTACCCTTACCCTTGCTTTTACCCTTAGGCTTACCCTTACCCTTACCCTTACCCTTACCCTTGCTTTTACCCTTAAGCTTACATTTACCCTTACCCTTACCCTTACCCTTACCCTTACCCTTACCCTTACCCTTACCCTTACCCTTACCCTTACCCTTACCCTTACCCTTACCCTTGCTTTTACCCTTAGGCTTAACCTTACCTTTACCCTCACCCTTACCCTTACCCTTACCCTTACCCTTACCCTTACCCTTACCCTTACCCTTGCTTTTACCCTTAAGCTTACCCTTACCCTTACCCTTACCCTTACCCTTACCCTTACCCTTACCCTTGCTTTTACCCTTAAGCTTACCCTTACCCTTACCCTTACCTTTACCCTCACCCTTACCCTTACCCTTACCCTTGCTTATACCCTTAAGCTTACCCTTACCCTTACCCTTACCCTTACCCTTACCCTTACCCTTACCCTTACCCTTACCCTTACCCTTACCCTTACCCTTACCCTTACCCTTACCCTTACCCTTACCCTTACCCTTGCTTTTACCCTTAGGCTTACTCTTACCTTTACCCTTACCCTTACCCTAACCCTTACCCTTACCCTTACCCTTACCCTTACCCTTACCCTTGCTTTTACCCTTAAGCTTACCCTTACCCTTACCCTTACCCTTACCCTTACCCTAACCCTTACCCTTGCTTTTACCCTTAAGCTTACCCTTACCCTTACCCTTACCCTTACCCTTACCCTTACCCTTACCCTTACCCTTACCCTTACCCTTACCCTTACCCTTACACTTGCTTTTACCCTTAAGCTTACCCTTACCCTTACCCTTACCCTTACCCTTACCCTTACCCTTACCCTTACCCTTATCCTTACCCTTGCTTTTACCCTTAAGCTTACCCTTACCCTTACCCTTACCCTTACCCTTACCCTTACCCTTACCCTTACCCTTACCCTTACCCTTACCCTTGCTTTTACTCTTTGGCTTACCCTTACCTTTACCCTTACCCTTACCCTTACCCTTACCCTTACCCTTACCCTCACCCTTACCCTTACCCTTGCTTTTACCCTTAAGCTTACCCTTACCCTTACCCTTACCCTTACCCTTACCCTTGCTTTTACCCTTAAGCTTACCCTTACCCTTACCCTTAACCTTACCCTTACCCTTGCTTTTACCCTTAGGCTTACCCTTACCCTTACCCTTACCCTTACCCTTGCTTTTACCCTTAAGCTTACCCTTACCCTTACCCTTACTCTTACCCTTACCCTTACCCTTACCCTTACCCTTACCCTTACCCTTACCCTTACCCTTGCTTTTACCCTTAGGCTTACCCTTACCTTAACCCTTACCCTAACCCTTACCCTTACCCTTACCCTTACCCTTACCCTTGCTTTTACCCTTAAGCTTACCCTTACCCTTACCCTAACCCTTACCCTTACCCTTACCCTTACCCTTACCCTTACCCTTACCCTTGCTTTTACCCTTAAGCTTACCCTTACCCTTACCCTTACCCTTACCCTTACCCTTACCCTTACCCTTGCTTTTACCCTTAAGCTTACCCTTACACTTACCCTTACCCTTACCCTTACCCTTACCCTTACCCTTACCCTTACCCTTACCCTTGCTTTTACCCTTAGGCTTACCCTTACCTTTACCCTTACCCTTACCCTTACCCTTACCCTTACCCTTACCCTTACCCTTGCTTTTACCCCTAAGCTTACCCTTACCCTTACCCTTACCATTAAGCTTACCCTTACCCTTACCCTTACCCTTACCCTTACCCTTACCCTTACCCTTACCCTTACCCTTACCCTTGCTTTTACCCTTAAGCTTACCCTTACCCTTACCCTTACCCTTACCCTTGCTTTTACCCTTAAGCTTACCCTTACCCTTACCCTTACCCTTAAGCTTACCCTTACCCTTACCCTTACCCTTACCCTTACCCTTACCCTTACCCTTACCCTTACCCTTACCCTTACCCTTACCCTTACCCTTACCCTTACCCTTTCTTTTACCCTTAAGCTTACCCTTACCCTTACCCTTACCCTTACCCTTAAGCTTACCCTTACCCTTACCCTTACCCTTACCCTTAACCTTACCCTTGCTTTTACCCTTAAGCTTACCCTTACCCTTACCCTTACCCTTACCCTTAAGCTTACCCTTACCCTTACCCTTACCCTTACCCTTACCCTTGCTTTTACCCTTAAGCTTACCCTTACCCTTACCCTTACCCTTACCCTTAAGCTTACCCTTACCCTTACCCTTACCCTTACCCTTACCCTTACCCTTACCTTTACCTTGCTTTTACCCTTAAGCTTACCCTTACCCTTACCCTAAGTAAGGGTAAGGGTAAGGGTAAGGGTAAGGGTAAGGGTAAGGGTAAGGGTAAGGGTAAGGGTAAGGGTAAGGGTAAGGGTAAGGGTATGGGTAAGGGTAAGGGTAAGGGTAAGCTTAAGGGTAAAAGCAAGGGTAAGGGTAAGGGTAAGGGTAAGGGTAAACGTAAGGGTAAGGGTAAGGGTAAGGGTAAGGGTAAGGGTAAGGGTAAGCTTAAGGGTAAGGGTAAGGGTAAGGGTAAGGGTAAGCCTAAGGGTAAAAGCAAGGGTAAGGGTAAGGGTAAGGGTAAGGGTAAGCTTAAGGGTAAAAGCAAGGGTAAGGGTAAGGCTAAGGGTAAGGGTAAGGGTAAGGGTAAGGGTAAGCTTAAGGGTAAAAGCAAGGGTAAGGGTAAGGGTAAGGGTAAGGGTAAGGGTAAGGGTAAAGGTGAGGGTAAGCCTAAGGGTAAAAGCAAGGGTAAGGGTAAGGGTAAGGGTAAGGGTAAGGGTAAGGGTAAGGGTAAGGGTAAGGGTAAGGGTAAGGGTAGGGGTAAGAGTAAGGGTAAGGGTAAGCTTAAGGGTAAAAGCAAGGGTAAGGGTAAGGGTAAGGGTAAGGGTAAGGGTAAGGGTAAGGGTAAGCTTAAGGGTAAAAGCAAGGGTAAGGGTAAGGGTAAGGGTAAGGGTAAGGGTAAGGGTAAGGGTAAGGGTAAGGGTAAGGGTAAGGGTAAGGGTAAGGGTAAGGGTAAGGGTAAGGGTAAGGGTAAGGGTAAGGGTAAGGGTAAGCTTAAGGGTAAAAGCAAGGGTAAGGGTAAGGGTAAGGGTAAGGGTAAGGGTAAGGGTAATGTAAAGGTTAAAGGTAAGGGTAAGCCTAAGGGTAAAAGCAAGGGTAAGGGTAAGGGTAAGGGTAAGGGTAAGGGTAAGGGTAAGGGTAAGGGTAAGGGTAAGGGTAAGGGTAAGGGTAAGGGTAAGGGTAAGGGTAAGCTTAAGGGTAAAAGCAAGGGTAAGGGTAAGGGTAAGGGTAAGGGTAAGGGTAAGGGTAAGGGTAAGCTCAAGGGTAAGGGTAAGGGTAAGGGTAAGGGTAAGCGTAAGGGTAAAAGCAAGGGTAAGGGTAAGGGTAAGGGTAAGGGTAAGGGTAAGCTTAAGGGTAAAAGCAAGGGTAAGGGTAAGGGTAAGGGTAAGGGTAAGGGTAAGGGTAAGCTTAAGGGTAAGGGTAAGGGTAAGGGTAAGGGTAAGCTTAAGGGTAAAAGCAAGGGTAAAGGTAAGAGTAAGGGTAAGGGTAAGGGTAAGGGTAAGGGTAAGGGTAAGGGTGAGCTTAAGGGTAAAAGCAAGGGTAAGGGTAAGGGTAAGGGTAAGGGTATGGGTAAGGGTAAGGGTAAGGGTAAGGGTAAGCTTAAGGGTAAAAGCAAGGGTAAGGGTAAGGGTAAGGGTAAGGGTAAGGGTAAGGGTAAGGGTAAGGGTAAAGGTAAGGGTAAGCCTAAGGGTAAAAGCAAGGGTAAGGGTAAGGGTAAGGGTAAGGGTAAGAGTAAGGGTAAGGGTAAGGGTAAGGGTAAGCTTAAGGGTAAAAGCAAGGGTAAGGGTAAGGGTAAGGGTAAGGGTAAGCCTAAGGGTAAAAGCAAGGGTAAGGGTAAGGGTAAGGGTAAGGGTAAGGGTAAGCTTAAGGGTAAAAGCAAGGGTAAGGGTAAGGGTAAGGGTAAGGGTAAGGGTAAGGGTAAGCTTAAGGGTAAAAGCAAGGGTGAGGGTAAGGGTAAGGGTAAGGGTAAGGGTAAGGGTAAGGGTAAGGGTAAGGGTAAGGGTAAGGGTAAGGGTAAGGGTAAGGGTAAGGGTAAGGGTAAGGGTAAGCTTAAGGGTAAAAGCAAGGGTAAGGGTAAGGGTAAGGGTAAGGGTAAGGGTAAGGGTACGGGTAAGGGTAAGCTTAAGGGTAAAAGCAAGGGTAAGGGTAAGGGTAAGGGTAAGGGTAAGGGTAAGGGTAAAGGTAAGGGTAAGCCTAAGGGTAAAAGCAAGGGTAAGGGTAAGGGTAAGGGTAAGGGTAAGGGTAAGGGTAAGGGTAAGGGTAAGGGTAAGGGTAAGGGTAAGGGTAAGGGTAAGGGTAAGGGTAAGGGTAAGGGTAAGGGTAAGGGTAAGGGTAAGGGTAAGGGTAAGGGTAAGGGTAAGGGTAAGGGTAAGGGTAAGGGTAAGGGTAAGCTTAAGGGTAAAAGCAAGGGTGAGGGTAAGGGTAAGGGTAAGGGTAAGCCTAAGGGTAAAAGCAAGGGTAAGGGTAAGGGTAAGGGTAAGGGTAAGGGTAAGCTTAAGGGTAAAAGCAAGGGTAAGGGTAAGGGTAAGGGTAAGGGTAAGGGTAAGGGTAAGGGTAAGCTTAAGGGTAAAAGCAAGGGTAAGGGTAAGGGTAAGGGTAAGGGTAAAGGTAAGGGTAAGCCTAAGGGTAAAAGCAAGGGTAAGGGTAAGGGTAAGGGTAAGGGTAAGGGTAAGGGTAAGGGTAAGCTTAAGGGTAAAAGCAAGGGTAAGGGTAAGTGTAAGGGTAAGGGTAAGGGTAAGGGTATGGGTAAGGGTAAGCTTAAGGGTAAGGGTAAGGGTAAGGGTAAGGGTAAGCTTAAGGGTAAAAGCAAGGGTAAGGGTAAGGGTAAGGGTAAGGGTAAGCTTAAGGGTTAAAGCAAGGGTAAGGGTAAGGGTAAGGGTAAGGGTAAGGGTAAGCTTAAGGGTAAGGGTAAGGGTAAGGGTAAGCTTAAGGGTAAAAGCAAGGGTAAGGGTAAGGGTAAGGGTAAGGGTAAGGGTAAGGGTAAGCTTAAGGGTAAGGGTAAGGGTAAGGGTAAGGGTAAGCTTAAGGGTAAAAGCAAGGGTAAGGTTAAGGGTAAGGGTAAGGGTAAGGGTAAGGCTAAGGGTAAGGGTAAGGGTAAGCTTAAGGGTAAGGGTAAGGGTAAGGGTAAGGGTAAGCTTAAGGGTAAAAGCAAGGGTAAGGGTAAGGGTAAGGGTAAGGGTAAGGGTAAGGGTAAGGGTAAGGGTAAGGGTAAGGGTAAGGGTAAGGGTAAGGGTAAGCTTAAGGGTAAGGGTAAGGGTATGGGTAAGCTTAAGGGTAAAAGCAAGGGTAAGGGTAAGGGTAAGGGTAAGGGTAAGGGTAGGGTAAGCTTAAGGGTAAAACCAAGGGTAAGGGTAAGGGTAAGGGTAAGGGTAAGGGTAAGGGTAAGGGTAAGGGTAAGGGTAAGGGTAAGGGTAAGGGTAAGGGTAAGGGTAAGGGTAAGGGTAAGGGTAAGGGTAAGGGTAAGGGTAAGGGTAAGGGTAAGCTTAAGGGTAAGGGTAAGGGTGAGGGTAAGCTTAAGGGTAAAAGCAAGGGTAAGGGTAAGGGTAAGGGTAAGGGTAAGGGTAAAGGTAAGGGTAAGCCTAAGGGTAAAAGCAAGGGTAAGGGTAAGCGTAAGGGTAAGGGTAAGGGTAAGGGTAAGCGTAAGGGTAAGGGTAAGGCTAAGGGTAAGCTTAAGGGTAAAAGCAAGGGTAAGGGTAAGGGTAAGGGTAAGGGTAAGGGTAAGGGTAAGGGTAAGGGTAAGCTTAAGGGTAAAAGCAAGGGTAAGGGTAAGGGTAAGGGTAAGGGTAAGGGTAAGGGTAAGGGTAAGGGTAAGGGTAAGGGTAAGGGTAAGCTTAAGGGTAAAAGCAAGGGTAAGGGTAAGGGTAAGGGTAAGGGTAAGGGTAAGGGTTAGGGTAAGGGTAAAGGTAAGGGTAAGCCTAAGGGTAAAAGCAAGGGTAAGGGTAAGGGTAAGGGTAAGGGTAAGGGTAAGGGTAAGGGTAAGGGTAAGGGTTAGGGTAAGGGTAAGGGTAAGAGTAAGGGTAAGGGTAAGGGTAAGCTTAAGGGTAAAAGCAAGGGTAAGGGTAAGGGTAAGGGTAAGGGTAAGCCTAAGGGTAAAAGCAAGGGTAAGGGTAAGGTTAAGGGTAAGGGTAAGGGTAAGCTTAAGGGTAAAAGCAAGGGTAAGGGTAAGGGTAAGGGTAAGGGTAAGGGTAAGGGTAAGCTTAAGGGTAAAAGCAAGGGTAAGGGTAAGGGTGAGGGTGAGGGTAAGGGTAAGGGTAGGGGTAAAGGTAAGGGTAAGCCTAAGAGTAAAAGCAAGGGTAAGGGTAAGGGTAAGGGTAAGGGTAAGAGTAAGGGTAAGGGTAAGGGTAAGGGTAAGGGTAAGGGTAAGGGTAAGGGTAAGGGTAAGCTTAAGGGTAAAAGCAAGGGTAAGGATAAGGGTAAGGGTAAGGGTAAGGGTAAGGGTAAGGGTAAGGGTAAGGGTAAGGGTAAGGGTAAGCTTAAGGGTAAAAGCAAGGGTAAGGGTAAGGGTAAGGGTAAGGGTAAGGGTAAGGGTAAGGGTAAGGGTAAGGGTAAGGGTAAGGGTAAGCTTAAGGGTAAAAGCAAGGGTAAGGGTTAGGGTAAGGGTAAGGGTAAGGGTAAGGGTAAGGGTAAGGGTAAGCTTAAGGGTAAAAGCAAGGGTAAGGGTAAGGGTAAGGGTAAGGGTAAGGGTAAGGGTAAGGGTAAGGGTAAAGGTAAGGGTAAGCTTAAGGGTAAAAGCAAGGGTAAGGGTAAGGGTAAGGGTAAGGGTAAGGGTAAGGGTAAGGGTAAGGGTAAGGGTAAGGGTAAGGGTAAGGGTAAGGGTAAGGGTAAGGGTAAGCTTAAGGGTAAAAGCAAGGGTAAGGGTAAGGGTAAGGGTAAGGGTAAGCTTAAGGGTAAAAGCAAGGGTAAGGGTAAGGCTAAGGGTAAGGGTAAGGGTAAGGGTAAGGGTAAGCTTAAGGGTAAAAGCAAGGGTAAGGGTAAGGGTAAGGGTAAGGGTAAGGGTAAGGGTAAAGGTGAGGGTAAGCCTAAGGGTAAAAGCAAGGGTAAGGGTAAGGGTAAGGGTAAGGGTAAGGGTAAGGGTAAGGGTAAGGGTAAGGGTAGGGGTAAGAGTAAGGGTAAGGGTAAGCTTAAGGGTAAAAGCAAGGGTAAGGGTAAGGGTAAGGGTAAGGGTAAGGGTAAGGGTAAGCTTAAGGGTAAAAGCAAGGGTAAGGGTAAGGGTAAGGGTAAGGGTAAGGGTAAGGGTAAGGGTAAGGGTAAGGGTAAGGGTAAGGGTAAGGGTAAGGGTAAGGGTAAGGGTAAGGGTAAGGGTAAGGGTAAGGGTAAGCTTAAGGGTAAAAGCAAGGGTAAGAGTAAGGGTAAGGGTAAGGGTAAGGGTAAGGGTAATGGTAAGGGTAAAGGTAAGGGTAAGCCTAAGGGTAAAAGCAAGGGTAAGGGTAAGGGTAAGGGTAAGGGTAAGGGTAAGGGTAAGGGTAAGGGTAAGGGTAAGCTTAAGGGTAAAAGCAAGGGTAAGGGTAAGGGTAAGGGTAAGGGTAAGGGTAAGGGTAAGGGTAAGGGTAAGGGTAAGGGTAAGGGTAAGGGTAAGGGTAAGGGTAAGCTTAAGGGTAAGGGTAAGGGTAAGGGTAAGGGTAAGCGTAAGGGTAAAAGCAAGGGTAAGGGTAAGGGTAAGGGTAAGGGTAAGGGTAAGCTTAAGGGTAAAAGCAAGGGTAAGGGTAAGGGTAAGGGTAAGGGTAAGGGTAAGGGTAAGGGTAAGGGTAAGGGTAAGCTTAAGGGTAAAAGCAAGGGTAAGGGTAAGGGTAAGGGTAAGGGTAAGGGTAATCTTAAGGGTGAAAGCAAGGGTAAGGGTAAGAGTAAGGGTAAGGGTAAGGGTAAGGGTAAGGGTAAGGGTAAGGGTGAGCTTAAGGGTAAAAGCAAGGGTAAGGGTAAGGGTAAGGGTAAGGGTAAGGGTAAGCGTAAGGGTAAGGGTAAGGGTAAGGGTAAGCTTAAGGGTAAAAGCAAGGGTAAGGGTAAGGGTAAGGGTAAGGGTAAGGGTAAGGGTAAGGGTAAGGGTAAGGGTAAGGGTAAGGGTAAGGGTAAAGGTAAGGGTAAGCCTAAGGGTAAAAGCAAGGGTAAGGGTAAGGGTAAGGGTAAGGGTAAGAGTAAGGGTAAGGGTAAGGGTAAGGGTAAGCTTAAGGGTAAAAGCAAGGGTAAGGGTAAGGGTAAGGGTAAGGGTAAGCCTAAGGGTAAAAGCAAGGGTAAGGGTAAGGGTAAGGGTAAGGGTAAGGGTAAGCTTAAGGGTAAAAGCAAGGGTAAGGGTAAGGGTAAGGGTAAGGGTAAGGGTAAGGGTAAGGGTAAGGGTAAGCTTAAGGGTAAAAGCAAGGGTGAGGGTAAGGGTAAGGGTAAGGGTAAGGGTAAGGGTAAGGGTAAGGGTAAGGGTAAGGGTAAGGGTAAGGGTAAGCTTAAGGGTAAAAGCAAGGGTAAGGGTAAGGGTAAGGGTAAGGGTGAGGGTAAGGGTAAGGGTAAGGGTAAGGGTAAGGGTAAGCTTAAGGGTAAAAGCAAGGGTAAGGGTAAGGGTAAGGGTAAGGGTAAGGGTAAAGGTAAGGGTAAGCCTAAGGGTAAAAGCAAGGGTAAGGGTAAGGGTAAGGGTAAGGGTAAGGGTAAGGGTAAGGGTAAGGGTAAGGGTAAGGGTAAGGGTAAGGGTAAGGGTAAGGGTAAGGGTAAGGGTAAGGGTAAGGAAAAGGGTATGGGTAAGGGTAAGGGTAAGGGTAAGGGTAAGGGTAAGGGTAAGCTTAAGGGTAAAAGCAAGGGTAAGGGTAAGGGTAAGGGTAAGGGTAAGGGTAAGGGTAAGGGTAAGGGTAAGGGTAAGCCTAAGGGTAAAAGCAAGGGTAAGGGTAAGGGTAAGGGTAAGGGTAAGGGTAAGCTTAAGGGTAAAAGCAAGGGTAAGGGTAAGGGTAAGGGTAAGGGTAAGGGTAAGGGTAAGGGTAAGGGTAAGCTTAAGGGTAAAAGCAAGGGTAAGGGTAAGGGTAAGGGTAAGGGTAAGGGTAAGGGTAAGGGTAAGGGTAAAGGTAAGGGTAAGCCTACGGGTAAAAGCAAGGGTAAGGGTAAGGGTAAGGGTAAGGGTAAGGGTAAGGGTAAGGGTAAGCTTAAGGGTAAAAGCAAGGGTAAGGGTAAGGGTAAGGGTAAGGGTAAGGGTAAGGGTAAGGGTAAGGGTAAGGGTTAGGGTAAGGGTAAGGGTAAGGGTAAGCTTAAGGGTAAGGGTAAGGGTAAGGGTAAGGGTAAGCTTAAGGGTAAAAGCAAGGGTAAGGGTAAGGGTAAGGGTAAGGGTAAGCTTAAGGGTAAAAGCAAGGGTAAGGGTAAGGGTAAGGGTAAGGGTAAGGGTAAGGGTAAGGGTAAGCTTAAGGGTAAGGGTAAGGGTAAGGGTAAGCTTAAGGGTAAAAGCAAGGGTAAGGGTAAGGGTAAGGGTAAGGGTAAGGGTAAGCTTAAGGGTAAGGGTAAGGGTAAGGGTAAGGGTAAGCTTAAGGGTAAAAGCAAGGGTAAGGTTAAGGGTAAGGGTAAGGGTAAGGGTAAGGGTAAGGGTAAGGGTAAGCTTAAGGGTAAGGGTAAGGGTAAGGGTAAGGGTAAGCTTAAGGGTAAAAGCAAGGGTAAGGGTAAGGGTAAGGGTAAGGGTAAGGGTAAGGGTAAGGGTAAGGGTAAGGGTAAGGGTAAGGGTAAGGGTAAGGGTAAGCTTAAGGGTAAGGGTAAGGGTAAGGGTAAGCTTAAGGGTAAAAGCAAGGGTAAGGGTAAGGGTAAGGGTAAGGGTAAGGGTAAGCTTAAGGGTAAAAGCAAGGGTAAGGGTAAGGGTAAGGGTAAGGGTAAGGGTAAGGGTAAGGGTAAGGGTAAGGGTAAGGGTAAGGGTAAGGGTGAGGGTAAGCTTAAGGGTAAGGGTAAGGGTAAGGGAAAGCTTAAGGGTAAAAGCAAGGGTAAGGGTAAGGGTAAGGGTAAGGGTAAGGGTAAAGGTAAGGGTAAGCCTAAGGGTAAAAGCAAGGGTAAGGGTAAGGGTAAGGGTAAGGGTAAGGGTAAGGGTAAGGGTAAGCTTAAGGGTAAAAGCAAGGGTAAGGGTAAGGGTAAGGGTAACGGTAAGGGTAAGGGTAAGGGTAAGCTTAAGGGTAAAAGCAAGGGTAAGGGTAAGGGTAAGGGTAAGGGTAAGGGTAAAGGTAAGGGTAAGGGTAAGGGTAAGGGTAAGGGTAAGCTTAAGGGTAAAAGCAAGGGTAAGGGTAAGGGTAAGGGTAAGGGTAAGGGTTAGGGTAAGGGTAAAGGTAAGGGTAAGCCTAAGGGTAAAAGCAAGGGTAAGGGTAAGGGTAAGGGTAAGGGTAAGGGTAAGGGTAAGGGTAAGGGTAAGGGTAAGGGTAAGGGTAAGGGTAAGAGTAAGGGTATGGGTAAGGGTAAGCTTAAGGGTAAAAGCAAGGGTAAGGGTAAGGGTAAGGGTAAGGGTAAGCCTAAGGGTAAAAGCAAGGGTAAGGGTAAGGTTAAGGGTAAGGGTAAGGGTAAGCTTAAGTGTAAAAGCAAGGGTAAGGGTAAGGGTAAGGGTAAGGGTAAGGGTAAGCTTAAGGGTAAAAGCAAGGGTAAGGGTAAGGGTGAGGGTGAGGGTAAGGGTAAGGGTAAGGGTAAAGGTAAGGGTAAGCCTAAGAGTAAAAGCAAGGGTAAGGGTAAGGGTAAGGGTAAGGGTAAGGGTAAGGGTAAGGGTAAGGGTAAGGGTAAGGGTAAGGGTAAGGGTAAGGGTAAGGGTAAGGGTAAGGGTAAGCTTAAGGGTAAAAGCAAGGGTAAGGATAAGGGTAAGGGTAAGGGTAAGGGTAAGGGTAAGGGTAAGGGTAAGGGTAAGGGTAAGGGTAAGGGTAAGGGTAAGGGTAAGCTTAAGGGTAAAAGCAAGGGTAAGGGTAAGGGTAAGGGTAAGGGTAAGGGTAAGGGTAAGGGTAAGGGTAAGGGTAAGCTTAAGGGTAAAAGCAAAGGTAAGGGTTAGGGTAAGGGTAAGGGTAAGGGTAAGGGTAAGGGTAAGGGTAAGCTTAAGGGTAAAAGCAAGGGTAAGGGTAAGGGTAAGGGTAAGGGTAAGGGTAAGGGTAAGGGTAAGCTTAAGGGTAAAAGCAAGGGTAAGGGTAAGGGTAAGGGTAAGGGTAAGGGTAAGGGTAAGGGTAAGGGTAAGGGTAAGAGTAAGGGTAAGGGTAAGCTTAAGGGTAAGGGTAAGGGTAAGGGTAAGCGTAAGGGTAAAAGCAAGGGTAAGGGTAAGGGTAAGGGTAAGGGTAAGGGTAAGCTTAAGGGTAAAAGCAAGGGTAAGGGTAAGGGTAAGGGTAAGGGTAAGGGTAAGGGTAAGGGTAAGGGTAAGCTTAAGGGTAAGGGTAAGGGTAAGGGTAAGGGTAAGCTTAAGGGTAAAAGCAAGGGTGAGGGTAAGAGTAAGGGTAAGGTTAAGGGTAAGGGTAAGGGAAAGGGTAAGGGTGAGCTTAAGGGTAAAAGCAAGGGTAAGGGTAAGGGTAAGGGTAAGGGTAAGGGTAAGGGTAAGGGTAAGGGTAAGGGTAAGGGTAAGCTTAAGGGTAAAAGCAAGGGTAAGGGTAAGGGTAAGGGTAAGGGTAAGGGTAAGGGTAATTGTAAGGGTAAGGGTAAGGGTAAAGGTAAGGGTAAGCCTAAGGGTAAAAGCAAGGGTAAGGGTAAGGGTAAGGGTAAGGGTAAGAGTAAGGGTAAGGGTAAGGGTAAGGGTAAGCTTAAGGGTAAAAGCAAGGGTAAGGGTAAGGGTAAGGGTAAGGGTAAGCCTAAGGGTAAAAGCAAGGGTAAGGGTAAGGGTAAGGGTAAGGGTAAGGGTAAGCTTAAGGGTAAAAGCAAGGGTAAGGGTAAGGGTAAGGGTAAGGGTAAGGGTAAGCTTAAGGGTAAAAGCAAGGGTGAGGGTAAGGGTAAGGGTAAGGGTAAGGGTAAGGGTAAGGGTAAGGGTAAGGGTAAGGGTAAGGGTAAGGGTAAGCTTAAGGGTAAAAGCAAGGGTAAGGGTAAGGGTAAGGGTAAGGGTGAGGGTAAGGGTAAGGGTAAGGGTAAGGGTAAGGGTAAGCTTAAGGGTAAAAGCAAGGGTAAGGGTAAGGGTAAGGGTAAGGGTAAGGGTAAAGGTAAGGGTAAGCCTAAGGGTAAAAGCAAGGGTAAGGGTAAGGGTAAGGGTAAGGGTAAGGGTAAGGGTAAGGGTAAGGGTAAGGGTAAGGGTAAGGGTAAGGGTAAGGGTAAGGGTAAGGGTAAGGGTAAGGGTAAGGGTAGGGGTAAGGGTAAGGGTAAGGGTAAGGGTAAGGGTAAGCTTAAGGGTAAAAGCAAGGGTAAGGGTAAGGGTAAGGGTAAGGGTAAGCCTAAGGGTGAAAGCAAGGGTAAGGGTAAGGGTAAGGGTAAGGGTAAGCTTAAGGGTAAAAGCAAGGGTAAGGGTAAGGGTAAGGGTAAGGGTAAGGGTAAGGGTAAGGGTAAGCTTAAGGGTAAAAGCAAGGGTAAGGGTAAGGGTAAGGGTAAGGGTAAGGGTAAGGGTAAGGGTAAGGGTAAAGGTAAGGGTAAGCCTAAGGGTAAAAGCAAGGGTAAGGGTAAGGGTAAGGGTAAGGGTAAGGGTAAGGGTAAGGGTAAGGGTAAGGGTAAGGGTAAGGGTAAGCTCAAGGGTAAAAGCAAGGGTAAGGGTAAGGGTAAGGGTAAGGGTAAGGGTAAGGGTAAGGGTAAGGGTAAGGGTAAGGGTAAGGGTAAGGGTAAGGGTAAGGGTAAGCTTAAGGGTAAGGGTAAGGGTAAGGGTAAGGGTAAGCTTAAGGGTAAAAGCAAGGGTAAGGGTAAGGGTAAGGGTAAGGGTAAGCTTAAGGGTAAAAGCAAGGGTAAGGGTAAGGGTAAGGGTAAGGGTAAGGGTAAGGGTAAGGGTAAGCTTAAGGGTAAGGGTAAGGGTAAGGGTAAGGGTAAGCTTAAGGGTAAAAGCAAGGGTAAGGGTAAGGGTAAGGGTAAGGGTAAGGGTAAGCTTAAGGGTAAGGGTAAGGGTAAGGGTAAGGGTAAGCTTAAGGGTAAAAGCAAGGGTAAGGTTAAGGGTAAGGGTAAGGGTAAGGGTAAGGGTAAGGGTAAGGGTAAGCTTAAGGGTAAGGGTAAGGGTAAGGGTAAGGGTAAGCTTAAGGGTAAAAGCAAGGGTAAGGGTAAGGGTAAGGGTAAGGGTAAGGGTAAGGGTAAGGGTAAGGGTAAGGGTAAGGGTAAGGGTAAGGGTAAGCTTAAGGGTAAGGGTAAGGGTAAGGGTAAGCTTAAGGGTAAAAGCAAGGGTAAGGGTAAGGGTAAGGGTAAGGGTAAGGGTAAGCTTAAGGGTAAAAGCAAGGGTAAGGGTAAGGGTAAGGGTAAGGGTAAGGGTAATGGTAAGGGTAAGGGTAAGGGTAAGGGTAAGGGTAAGGGTAAGGGTAAGGGTAAGGGTAAGCTTAAGGGTAAGGGTAAGGGTAAGGGTAAGCTTAAGGGTAAAAGCAAGGGTAAGGGTAAGGGTAAGGGTAAGGGTAAGGGTAAAGGTAAGGGTAAGCCTAAGGGTAAAAGCAAGGGTAAGGGTAAGGGTAAGGGTAAGGGTAAGGGTAAGGGTAAGGGTAAGGGTAAGGGTAAGGGTAAGGGTAAGCTTAAGGGTAAAAGCAAGGGTAAGGGTAAGGGTAAGGGTAAGGGTAAGGGTAAGGGTAAGGGTAAGCTTAAGGGTAAAAGCAAGGGTAAGGGTAAGGGTAAGGGTAAGGGTAAGGGTAAGGGTAAGGGTAAGGGTAAGCTTAAGGGTAAAAGCAAGGGTAAGGGTAAGGGTAAGGGTAAGGGTAAGGGTTAGGGTAAGGGTAAAGGTAAGGGTAAGCCTAAGGGTAAAAGCAAGGGTAAGGGTAAGGGTAAGGGTAAGGGTAAGGGTAAGGGTAAGGGTAAGGGTAAGGGTAAGGGTAAGAGTAAGGGTAAGGGTAAGGGTAAGCTTAAGGGTAAAAGCAAGTGTAAGGGTAAGGGTAAGGGTAAGGGTAAGCCTAAGGGTAAAAGCAAGGGTAAGGGTAAGGTTAAGGGTAAGGGTAAGGGTAAGCTTAAGGGTAAAAGCAAGGGTAAGGGTAAGGGTAAGGGTAAGGGTAAGGGTAAGCTTAAGGGTAAAAGCAAGGGTAAGAGTAAGGGTGAGGGTGAGGGTAAGGGTAAGGGTAAGGGTAAGGGTAAAGGTAAGGGTAAGCCTAAGAGTAAAAGCAAGGGTAAGGGTAAGGGTAAGGGTAAGGGTAAGGGTAAGGGTAAGGGTAAGGGTAAGGGTAAGGGTAAGCTTAAGGGTAAAAGCAAGGGTAAGGATAAGGGTAAGGGTAAGGGTAAGGGTAAGGGTAAGGGTAAGGGTAAGGGTAAGGGTAAGGGTAAGGGTAAGGGTAAGCTTAAGGGTAAAAGCAAGGGTAAGGGTAAGGGTAAGGGTAAGGGTAAGGGTAAGGGTAAGGGTAAGGGTAAGGGTAAGGGTAAGGGTAAGCTTAAGGGTAAAAGCAAGGGTAAGGGTTAGGGTAAGGGTAAGGGTAAGGGTAAGGGTAAGGGTAAGCTTAAGGGTAAAAGCAAGGGTAAGGGTAAGGGTAAGGGTAAGGGTAAGGGTAAGGGTAAGGGTAAGGGTAAGGGTAAAGGTAAGGGTAAGCTTAAGGGTAAAAGCAAGGGTAAGGGTAAGGGTAAGGGTAAGGGTAAGGGTAAGGGTAAGGGTAAGGGTAAGGGTAAGGGTAAGGGTAAGGGTAAGGGTAAGGGTAAGGGTAAGGGTAAGCTTAAGGGTATAAGCAAGGGTAAGGGTAAGGGTAAGGGTGAGGGTAAGGGTGAGGGTAAGGGTAAGGGTAAGCTTAAGGGTAAAAGCAAGGGTAAGGGTAAGGGTAAGGGTAAGGGTAAGGGTAAGGGTAAGGGTAAGCTTAAGGGTAAAAGCAAGGGTAAGGGTAAGGGTAAGGGTAAGGGTAATGGTAAGGGTAAGGGTAAGGGTAAGGGTAAGGGTAAGGGTAAGGGTAAGGGTAAAGGTAAGGTTAAGCCTAAGGGTAAAAGCAAGGGTAAGGGTAAGGGTAAGGGTAAGGGTAAGGGTAAGGGTAAGGGTAAGGGTAAGGGTAAGGGTAAGGGTAAGGGTAAGGGTAAGGGTAAGGGTAAGCTTAAGGGTAAAAGCAAGGGTAAGGGTAAGGGTAAGGGTAAGGGTAAGCCTAAGGGTAAAAGCAAGGGTAAGGGTAAGGGTAAGGGTAAGGGTAAGGGTAAGCTTAAGGGTAAAAGCAAGGGTAAGGGTAAGGGTAAGGGTAAGGTTAAGGGTAAGGGTAAGGGTAAGGGTAAGCTTAAGGGTAAAAGCAAGGGTAAGGGTAAGGGTAAGGGTAAGGATAAGGGTAAGGGTAAGGGTAAGGGTAAGGGTAAGGGTAAGGTTAAGGGTAAGGATTAGAGTAAGGGTAAGGGTAAGGGTAAGGGTAAGCTTAAGGGTAAAAGCAAGGGTAAGGGTAAGGGTAAGGGTAAGGGTAAGGGTAAGGGTAAGGGTGAGCTTAAGGGTAAGGGTAAGGGTAAGGGTAAGGGTAAGGGTAAGGGTAATGATAAGGGTAAAGGTAAGGGTAAGCCTAAGGGTAAAAGCAAGGGTAAGGGTAAGGGTAAGGGTAAGGGTAAGGGTAAGGTTAAGGGTAAGGGTTAGGGTAAGGGTAAGGGTAAGGGTAAGGGTAAGCTTAAGGGTAAAAGCAAGGGTAAGGGTAAGGGTAAGGGTAAGGGTAAGGGTAAGGGTAAGGGTAAGCTTAAGGGTAAGGGTAAGGGTAAGGGTAAGGGTAAGGGTAAGCTTAAGGGTAAAAGCAAGGGTAAGGGTAAGGGTAAGGGTAAGGGTAAGGGTAAGCTTAAGGGTAAAAGCAAGGGTAAGGGTCAGGGTAAGGGTAAGTGTAAGGGTAAGGGTAAGGGTAAGGGTAAGGGTGAGCTTAAGGGTAAAAGCAAGGGTAAGGGTAAGGTTAAGGGTAAGGGTAAGGGTAAGGGTAAGGGTAAGGGTTAGCTTAAGGGTAAAAGCAAGGGTAAGGGTAAGGGTAAGGGTAAGGGTAAGGGTAAGGGTAAGGGTAAGGGTAAGGGTAAGGGTAAGGGTAAGGGTAAGGGTAAGGGTAAGAGTGAGGGTAAGGGTAAGGGTAAGGTTAAGCTTAAGGGTAAAAGCAAGGGTAAGGGTAAGGGTAAGGGTAAGGGTAAGCCTAAGGGTAAAAGCAAGGGTAAGGGAAAGGGTAAGGGTAAGGGTAAGGGTAAGCTTAAGGGTAAAAGCGAGGGTAAGGGTAAGGGTAAGGGTAAGGGTAAGGGTAAGGGTAAGGGTAAGGGTAAGGGTAAGGGTAAGGGTAAGGGTAAGGGTAAGGGTAAGGGTAAGGGTAAGGGTAAGGGTAAGGGTAAGCTTAAGGGTATAAGCAAGGGTAAGGGTAAGGGTAAGGGTGAGGGTAAGGGTAAGGGTAAGGGTAAGGGTAAGCTTAAGGGTAAAAGCAAGGGTAAGGGTAAGGGTAAGGGTAAGGGTAAGGGTAAGGGTAAGGGTAAGGGTAAGGGTAAGCTTAAGGGTAAAAGCAAGGGTAAGGGTAAGGGTAAGGGTAAGGGTAAGGGTAAGGGTAAGGGTAAGGGTAAGGGTGAGGGTAAGGGTAAGGGTAAGGGTAAGGGTAAGGGTAAGGGTAAGGGTAAGGGTAAAGGTAAGGTTAAGCCTAAGGGTAAAAGCAAGGGTAAGGGTAAGGGTAAGGGTAAGGGTAAGGGTAAGGGTAAGGGTAAGGGTAAGGGTAAGGGTAAGGGTAAGGGTAAGGGTAAGGGTAAGCTTAAGGGTAAAAGCAAGGGTAAGGGTAAGGGTAAGGGTAAGGGTAAGCCTAAGGGTAAAAGCAAGGGTAAGGGTAAGGGTAAGGGTAAGGGTAAGCTTAGGGGTAAAAGCAAGGGTAAGGGTAAGGGTAAGGGTAAGGGTAAGGGTAAGGGTAAGCTTAAGGGTAAAAGCAAGGGTAAGGGTAAGGGTAAGGGTAAGGGTAAGGGTGAGGGTAAGGGTAAGGGTAAGGGTAAGGGTGAAGGTAAGGGTAAGCCTAAGGGTCAAAGCAAGGGTAAGGGTAAGGGTAAGGGTAAGGGTAAGGGTAAGGGTAAGGGTAAGGGTAAGGGTAAGGGTAAGGGTAAGCTTAAGGGTAAAAGCAAGGGTAAGGGTAAGGGTAAGGGTAAGGGTAAGGGTAAGGGTAAGGGTAAGGGTAAGGGTAAGGGTAAGGGTAAGGGTAAGGGTAAGGGTAAGGGTAAAGGTAAGGGTGAGCCTAAGGGTCAAAGCAAGGGTAAGGGTAAGGGTAAGGGTAAGGGTAAGGGTAAGGGTAAGGGTAAGGGTAAGGGTAAGGGTAAGGGTAAGCTTAAGGGTAAAAGCAAGGGTAAGGGTAAGGGTAAGGGTAAGGGTAAGGGTAAGGGTAAGGGTAAGGGTAAGGGTAAGGGTAAGAGTAAGCTTAAGGGCAAGGGTAAGTGTAAGGGTAAGGGTAAGGGTAAGGGTGAGCTTAAGGGTAAAAGCAAGGGTAAGGGTAAGGGTAAGGGTAAGGGTAAGGGTAAGGGTAAGGGTAAGCTTAAGGGTAAAAGCAAGGGTAAGGGTAAGGGTAAGGGTAAGGGTAAGGGTAAGGGTAAGGGTAAGGCTAAAGGTAAGGGTAAGCCTAAGGGTAAAAGCAAGGGTAAGGGTAAGGGTAAGGGTAAGGGTAAGGGTAAGGGTAAGGGTAAGGGTAAGGGTAAGTTTAAGGGTAAGGGTAAGGGTAAAGGTAAGGGTAAGGGTAAGCTTAAGGGTAAAAGCAAGGGTAAGGGTAAGGGTAAGGGTAAGGGTAAGAGTAAGGGTAAGGGTAAGGGTAAGCTTAAGGGTAAAAGCAAGGGTAAGGGTAAGGGTAAGGGTAAGGGTAAGGGTAAGGGTAAGGGTAAGGGTAAGGGTAAAGGTAAGGGTAAGGGTAAGCTTAAGGGTAAAAGCAAGGGTAAGGGTAAGGGTAAGGGTAAGGGTAAGGGTAAGGGTAAGGGTAAGGGTAAGGGTAAGCTTAAGGGTAAAAGCAAGGGTAAGGGTAAGGGTAAGGGTAAGGGTAAGGGTAAGGGTAATGGTAAGGGTAAAGGTAAGGGTAAGCCTAAGGGTAAAAGCAAGGGTAAGGGTAAGGGTAAGGGTAAGGGTAAGGGTAAGGTTAAGGGTAAGGGTTAGGGTAAGGGTAAGGGTAAGGGTAAGGGTAAGCTTAAGGGTAAAAGCAAGGGTAAGGGTAAGGGTAAGGGTAAGGGTAAGGGTAAGGGTAAGGGTAAGCTTAAGGGTAAGGGTAAGGGTAAGGGTAAGCTTAAGGGTAAAAGCAAGGGTTAGGGTAAGGGTAAGGGTAAGGGTAAGGGTAAGCTTAAGGGTAAAAGCAAGGGTGAGGGTAAGGGTAAGGGTAAGGGTAAGGGTAAGGGTAAGGGTAAGGGTAAGGGTAAGGGTAAGGATAAGGGTAAGGGTAAGGGTAAGGGTAAAGGTAAGGGTAAGCCTAAGAGTAAAAGCAAGGTTAAGGGTAAGGGTAAGGGTAAGGGTAAGGGTAAGGGTAAGGGTAAGGGTAAGGGTAAGGGTAAGCTTAAGGGTAAAAGCAAGGGTAAGGATAAGGGTAAGGGTAAGGGTAAGGGTAAGGGTGAGTGTAAGGGTAAGGGTAAGGGTAAGGGTAAGCTTAAGGGTAAGGGCAAGGGTAAGGGTAAGGGTAAGGGTAAGGGTAAGGGTAAGGGTAAGCTTAAGGGTAAAAGCAAGGGTAAGGGTTAGGGTAAGGGTAAGGGTAAGGGTAAGGGTAAGGGTAAGCTTAAGGGTAAAAGCAAGGGTAAGGGTAAGGGTAAGGGTAAGGGTAAGGGTAAGGGTAAGGGTAAGGGTAAAGGTAAGGGTAAGCCTAAGGGTAAAAGCAAGGGTAAGGGTAAGGGTAAGGGTAAGGGTAAGGGTAAGGGTAAGGGTAAGGGTAAGGGTAAGGGTAAGGGTAAGGGTAAGGGTAAGGGTAAGGGTAAGGGTAAGGGTAAGCTTAAGGGTATAAGCAAGGGTAAGGGTAAGGGTAAGGGTGAGGGTAAGGGTAAGGGTAAGGGTAAGGGTGAGCTTAAGGGTAAAAGCAAGGGTAAGGGTAAGGGTAAGGGTAAGGGTAAGGGTAAGGGTAAGCTTAAGGGTAAAAGCAAGGGTAAGGGTAAGTGTAAGGGTAAGGGTAAGGGTAAGGGTAAGGGTAAGGGTAAGGGTAAGGGTAAGGGTAAGGGTAAGGGTAAGGGTAAGGGTAAGGGTAAAGGTAAGGTTAAGCCTAAGGGTAAAAGCAAGGGTGAGGGTAAGGGTAAGGGTAAGGGTAAGGGTAAGGGTAAGGGTAAGGGTAAGCTTCCCTTACCCTTACCCTTACCCTTACCCTTACCCCTACCCTAACCCTTGCTTTTACCCTTAAGCTTACCCTTACCCTTACCCTTACCCTTACACTTACCCTTGCTTTTACCCTTAGGCTTACCCTTACCCTTACCCTTACCCTTACCCTTAAGCTTACCCTTACCCTTACCCTTATCCTTACCCTTACCCTTACCCTTACCCTTACCCTTACCCTTACCCTTACCCTTACCCTTACCCTTACCCTTGCTTTTACCCTTAAGCTTACCCTTACCCTTACCCTTACCCTTACCCTTACTCTTACCCTTACCCTTACCCTTACCCTTACCCTTACCCTTACCCTTACCCTTACCCTTACCCTTACCCTTGCTTTTACCCTTAAGCTTACCCTTACCCTTACCCTTACCCTTACCCTTACTCTTACCCTTACCCTTACCCTTGCTTTGACCCTTAGGCTTACCCTTACCTTTACCCTTACCCTTACCCTTACCCTTACCCTTATCCTTACCCTTACCCTTACCCTTACCCTTACCCTTACCCTTGCTTTTACCTTTAAGCTTACCCTTACCCTTACCCTTACCCTTACCCTTACCCTTACCCTTGCTTTTACCCTTAAGCTTACCCTTACCCTTACCCTTACCCTTACCCTTACCCTTACCCTTGCTTTTACCCTTAGGCTTACCCTTACCCTTACCCTTACCCTTACCCTTGCTTTTACCCTTAAGCTTACCCTTACCCTTACCCTTACCCTTACCCTTACCCTTACCCTTACTCTTACCCTTAACCTTACCCTTACCCTTACCCTTACCCTTACCCTTACCCTTACCCTTGCTTTTACCCTAAGGCTTAACCTTACCTTTACCCTTACCCTTACCCTTACCCTTACCCTTACCCTTACCCTTACCCTTACCCTTACCCTTACCCTTACCCTTACCCTTACCCTTACCCTTACCCTTACCCTTACCCTTGCTTTTACCCTTAAGCTTACCCTTACCCTCACCCTTACCCTTACCCTTACCCTTACCCTTACCCTTGCTTTTACCTTAAGCTCACCCTCACCCTTACCCCTACCCTTACCCTCACCCTTACCCTTACCCTTACCCTTGCTTATACCCTTAAGCTTACCCTTACCCTTACCCTTACCCTTACCCTTACCCTTACCCTTACCCTTACCCTTACCCTTACCCTTACCCTTACCCTTACCCTTACCCTTACCCTTACCCTTGCTTTTACCCTTAGGCTTACCCTTACCTTTACACTTACCCTTACCCTTACCCTTACCCTTACCCTTACCCTTACCCTTGCTTTTACCCTTAAGCTAACCCTTACCCTTACCCTAACCCTTACCCTTACCCTAACCCTTACCCTTGCTTTTACCCTTAAGCTTACCCTTACCCTTACCCTTACCCTTACCCTTACCCTTACCCTTACCCTTACCCTTGCTTTTACCCTTAAGCTTACCCTTACCCTTACCCTTACCCTTACCCTTACCCTTACCCTTACCCTTACCCTTACCCTTACCCTTACCCTTGCTTTCACCCTTAAGCTTACCCTTACCCTTACCCTTACCCTTACCCTTACCCTTACCCTTACCCTTACCCTTACCCTTACCCTTATTATGTCATCCTGACATAATACATGTCACAAGTTTTTTCACTTTATTCCCGATATTTTATTAGATTTCTAGTTCGAAATGAACAATTATGGATCTATGGGAGATGCTTCCCCAATAAAGGGGCCTGTAGCGTTCTTCGTTTATCTGAGGATCTGAAAATCATCGCTTGGAGGACTGAACCTGGTCGAAAGACCCTCTCGGTCATGAGCAAATGTAGGTAATATTATTTACTGCTTCCTTCTGGTTTTCTGTCCCTCTTTCTGTTTCAGATATTATGTCAAGATATTTTGTCGAAATGAATTCAAGATGACGAAAAAATCATTTTCAAATGAAAAAGATACCATCCATCTTCTATAAACAAATTACTACACTTATGCGGGGAGACAGAATTTTTCCTGAGGTTTTTATCTGTGCTCTTGTATCATACGCAAATATGTATGGTACCCCGTTTACATTTCCTCTGCTAACACTGTGATATATCTTAGAATTGTAATGCTCGTTCTCAAAAGAATATATATATATATACCCTTATCCTTACCCTTGCTTTTACCCTTAAGCTTACCCTTACCCTTACCCTTACCCTTACCCTTACCCTTACCCTTACCCTTACCCTTACCCTTACCCTTACCCTTGCTTTTACTCTTAGGCTTACCCTTACCTTTACCCTTACCCTTACCCTTACCCTTACCCTTACCCTTACCCTTACCTTTACCCTTACCCTTACCCTTACCCTTACCCTTACCCTTACCCTCACCCTTGCTTTTACCCTTAAGCTTACCCTTACCCTTACCCTTACCCTTACCCTTACCCTTGCTTTTACCCTTAAGCTTACCCTTACCCTTACCCTTACCCTTAAGCTTACCCTTTCCCTTACCCTTACCCTTACCCTTGCTTTTACCCTTAAGCTTACCCTTACCCTTACCCTTACCCTTACCCTAACCCTTACCCTTAACCTTACCCTTACCCTTACCCTTACCCTTACCCTTACCCTTACCCTTGCTTTTACCCTTAGGCTTACCCTTACCTTTACCCTTACCATTACCCTTACCCTTACCCTTACCCTTACCCTTACCCTTACCCTTGCTTTTACCCTTAAGCTTACCCTTACCCTTACCCTTACCCTTACCCTTACCCTTACCCTTACCCTTACCCTTACCCTTACCCTTGCTTTTACCCTTAAGCTTACCCTTACCCTTACCCTTACCCTTACCCTTACCCTTACCCTTACCCTTACCCTTACCCTTACCCTTACCCTTACCCTTACCCTTACCCTTACCCTTACCCTTACCCTTACCCTTGCTTTTACCCTTAAGCTTACCCTTACCCTTACCCTTACTCTTACCCTTACCCTTACCCTTACCCTTACCCTTGCTTTTACCCTTAAGCTTACCCTTACCCTTACCTTTACCCTTACCCTTACCCTTAAACTTACCCTTACCCTTACCCTTACCCTTACCCTTACCCTTACCCTTACCCTTACCCTTGCTTTTACCCTTAGGCTTACCCTTACCTTTAGCCTTACCCTTACCCTTACCCTTACCCTTACCCTTACCCTTACCCTTACCCTTGCTTTTACCCTTAAGCTTACCCTTACCCTTACCCTTACCCTTACCCTTACCCTTGCTTTTACCCTTAAGCTTACCCTTACCCTTACCCTTACCCTTACACTTACCCTTGCTTTTACCCTTAGGCTTACCCTTACCCTTACCCTTACCCTTACCCTTAAGCTTACCCTTACCCTTACCCTTACCCTTACCCTTACCCTTACCCTTACCCTTACCCTTACCCTTACCCTTACCCTTACCCTTACCCTTACCCTTGCCCTTACCCTTGCTTTTACCCTTAAGCTTACCCTTACCCTTACCCTTACCCTTACCCTTACCCTTACCCTTACCCTTACCCTTACCCTTACCCTTACCCTTACCCTTACCCTTGCTTTGACCCTTAGGCTTACCCTTACCTTTACCCTTACCCTTACCCTTACCCTTACCCTTACCCTTACCCTTACCCTTACCCTTACCCTTGCTTTTACCCTTAAGCTTACCCTTACCCTTACCCTTACCCTTACCCTCACCCTTACCCTTACCCTTGCTTTCACCCTTAAGCTTACCCTTACCCTTACCCTTACCCTTACCCTTACCCTTGCTTTTACCCTTAGGCTTACCCTTACCCTTACCCTTACCCTTACCCTTGCTTTTACCCTTAAGCTTACCCTTACCCTTAAGCTTACCCTTACCCTTACCCTTACCCTTACCCTTACCCTTACCCTTACCCTTACCCTTACCCTTACCCTTACCCTTACCCTTACCCTTACCCTTACCCTTACCCTTACCCTTACCCTTGCTTTTACCCTTAGGCTTAACCTTACCTTTACCCTTACCCTTACCCTTACCCTTACCCTTACCCTTACTCTTACCCTTACCCTTACCCTTACCCTTACCCTTACCCTTACCCTTACCCTTGCTTTTACCCTTAAGCTTACCCTTACCCTTACCCTTACCCTTACCCTTACCCTTACCCTTACCCTTGCTTTTACCCTTAAGCTTACCCTTACCCTTACCCTTACCCTTACCCTCACCCTTACCCTTACCCTTACCCTTGCTTATACCCTTAAGCTTACCCTTACCCTTACCCTTACCCTTACCCTTACCCTTACCCTTACCCTTACCCTTACCCTTACCCTTACCCTTACCCTTACCCTTACCCTTACCCTTGCTTTTACCCTTAAGCTTACCCTTACCCTTACCCTTACCCTTTCCCTTACCCTTGCTTTTACCCTTAGGCTTACCCTTACCCTTACCCTTACCCTTAACCTTGCTTTTACCCTTAAGCTTAACCTTACCCTTACCCTTACCCTTACTCTTACCCTTACCCTTACCCTTACCCTTACCCTTGCTTTTACCCTTAGGCTTACCCTTACCTTTACCCTTACCCTTACCCTTACCCTTACCCTTACCCTTACCCTTACCCTTACCCTTACCCTTGCTTTTACCCTTAAGCTAACCCTTACCCTTACCCTTACCCTTACCCTTACCCTTAACCTTACCCTTACCCTTGCTTTTACCCTTAAGCTCCCCCTTACCCTTACCCTTACCCTTACCCTTACACTTACCCTTACCCTGACCCTTACCCTTGCTTTTACCCTTAAGCTTACCCTTACCCTTACCCTTACCCTTACCCTTACCCTTGCTTTTACCCTTAAGCTTACCCTTACCCTTACCCTTACCCTTACCCTTACCCTTAAGCTTACCCTTACCCTTACCCTTACCCTTACCCTTACCCTTACCCTTACCCTTGCTTTTACCCTTAAGCTTACCCTTACCCTTACCCTTACCCTAACCCTTACCCTTAACCTTACCCTTACCCTTACCCTTACCCTTACCCTTACCCTTGCTTTTACCCTTAGGCTTACCCTTACCTTTACCCTTACCATTACCCTTACCCTTACCCTTACCCTTACCCTTACCCTTACCCTTAAGCTTACCCTTACCCTTACCCTTACCCTTACCCTTACCCTTACCCTTACCCTTGCTTTTACCCTTAAGCTTACCCTTACCCTTACCCTTACCCTTACTCTAACCCTTACCCTTAACCTTACCCTTACCCTTACCCTTACCCTTACCCTTACCCTTATCCTTACCCTTACCCTTACCCTTACCCTTGCTTTTACCCTTAAGCTTACCCTTACCCTTACCCTTACCCTTACCCTTACCCTTACCCTTGCTTTTACCCTTAAGCTTACCCTTACCCTTACCCTTACCCTTACCCTTACCCTTGCTTTTACCCTTAGGCTTACCCTTACCCTTACCCTTACCCTTACCCTTGCTTTTACCCTTAAGCTTACCCTTACACTTACCCTTACCCTTACCCTTACCCTTACCCTTACCCTTACCCTTACCCTTACCCTTACCCTTACCCTTACCCTTACCCTTACCCTTGCTTTTACCCTTAGGCTTAACCTTACCTTTACCCTTACCCTTACCCTTACCCTTACCCTTACCCTTACCCTTACCCTTACCCTTACCCTTACCCTTACCCTTACCCTTACCCTTACCCTTACCCTTGCTTTTACCCTTAAGCTTACCCTTACCCTTACCCTCACCCTTACCCTCACCCTTACCATTACCCTTACCCTTGCTTATACCCTTAAGCTTACCCTTACCCTTACCCTTACCCTTACCCTTACCCTTACCCTTACCCTTACCCTTACCCTTACCCTTACCCTTACCCTAACCCTTACCCTTGCTTTTACCCTTAAGCTTACCCTTACCTTTACCCTTACCCTTACCCTTACCCTTACCCTTACCCTTACCCTTACCCTTACCCTTGCTTTTACCCTTAAGCTTACCCTTACCCTTACCCTTACCCTTACCCTTACCCTAACCCTTACCCTTGCTTTTACCCTTAAGCTTACCCTTACCCTTACCCTTACCCTTACCCTTACCCTTACCCTTACCCTTACCCTTACCCTTACCCTTGCTTTTACCCTTAAGCTTACCCTTACCCTTACCCTTACCCTTACCCTTACCCTTACCCTTACCCTTACCCTTACCCTTACCCTTACCCTTATCCTTACCCTTGCTTTTACCCTTAAGCTTACCCTTACCCTTACCCTTACCCTTACCCTTACCCTTACCCTTACCCTTACCCTTACCCTTACCCTTACCCTTACCCTTACCCTTACCCTTGCTTTTACTCTTAGGCTTACCCTCACCTTTACCCTTACCCTTACCCTTACCCTCACTCTCACCCTTACCCTTACCCTTGCTTTTACCCTTAAGCTTACCCTTACCCTTACCCTTACCCTTACCCTTGCTTTTACCCTTAAGCTTACCCTTACCCTTACCCTTAACCTTACCCTTACCCTTGCTTTTACCCTTAGGCTTACCCTTACCCTTACCCTTACCCTTACCCTTGCTTTTACCCTTAAGCTTACCCTTACCCTTACCATTACTCTTACCCTTACCCTTACCCTTACCCTTACCCTTACCCTTACCCTTACCCTTACCCTTACCCTTGCTTTTACCCTTAGGCTTACCCTTACCTTTACCCTTACCCTAACCCTTACCCTTACCCTTACCCTTACCCTTACCCTTGCTTTTACCCTTAAGCTTACCCTTACCCTTACCCTTACCCTTACCCTTACCCTTACCCTTACCCTTACCCTTACCCTTACCCTTACCCTTGCTTTTACCCTTAAGCTTACCCTTACCCTTACCCTTACCCTTACCCTTACCCTTACCCTTACCCTTACCCTTGCTTTTACCCTTAAGCTTACCCTTACCCTTACCCTTACCCTTACCCTTACCCTTACCCTTACCCTTACCCTTACCCTCACCCTTACCCTTGCTTTTACCCTTAGGCTTACCCTTACCTTTACCCTTACCCTTACCCTTACCCTTACCCTTACCCTTGCTTTTACCCTTAAGCTTACCCTTACCCTTACCCTTACCCTTAAGCTTACCCTTACCCTTACCCTTACCCTTACCCTTACCCTTACCCTTACCCTTACCCTTACCCTTACCCTTACCCTTACCCTTACCCTTGCTTTTACCCTTAAGCTTACCCTTACCCATACCCTTACCCTTAAGCTTACCCTTACCCTTACCCTTACCCTTACCCTTACCCTTACCCTTACCCTTACCCTTACCCTTACCCTTACCCTTACCCTTACCCTTGCTTTTACCCTTAAGCTTACCCTTACCCTTACCCTTACCCTTACCCTTAAGCTTACCCTTACCCTTACCCTTACCCTTACCCTTACCCTTACCCTTAACCTTACCCTTGCTTTTACCCTTAAGCTTACCCTTACCCTTACCCTTACCCTTACCCTTAAGCTTACCCTTACCCTTACCCTTACCCTTACCCTCACCCTTGCTTTTACCCTTAAGCTTACCCTTACCCTTACCCTTACCCTTACCCTTAAGCTTACCCTTACCCTTACCCTTACCCTTACCCTTACCCTTACCCTTACCCTTGCTTTTACCCTTAAGCTTACCCTTACCCTTACCCTTACCCTTACCCTTGCTTTTACCCTTAAGCTTACCCTTACCCTTACCCTTACCCTTACCCTTAAGCTTACCCTTACCCTTACCCTTACCCTTACCCTTACCCTTACCCTTACCCTTACCCTTACCCTTACCCTTACCCTTACCCTTACCCTTACCCTTACCCTTGCTTTTACCCTTAAGCTTACCCTTACCCTTACCCTTACCCTTACCCTTACCCTTACCCTTACCCTTACCCTTACCCTTACCCTTACCCTTACCCTTACCCTTACCCTTACCCTTACCCTTGCTTTTACCCTTAGGCTTACCCTTACCTTTACCCTTACCCTTACCCTTACCCTTACCCTTACCCTTACCCTTACCCTCACCCTTGCTTTTACCCTTAAGCTTACCCTTACCCTTACCCTTACCCTTACCCTCACCCTTACCCTTACCCTTGCTTTTACCCTTAAGCTTACCCTTACCCTTACCCTTACCCTTACCCTTACCCTTGCTTTTACCCTTAGGCTTACCCTTACCCTTACCCTTACCCTTACCCTTGCTTTTACCCTTAAGCTTACCCTTACCCTTACCCTTACCCTTACCCTTACCCTTACCCTTACCCTTACTCTTACCCTTACCCTTACCCTTACCCTTACCCTTACCCTTACCCTTACCCTTACCCTTACCCTTACCCTTACCCTTACCCTTACCCTTACCCTTACCCTTACCCTTACCCTTACCCTTACCCTTACCCTTACCCTTGCTTTTACCCTTAGGCTTACCCTTACCTTTACCCTTACCCTTACCCTTACCCTTACCCTTACCCTTGCTTTTACCCTTAAGCTTACCCTTACCCTTACCCTTACCCTTACCCTTACCCTCACCCTTACCCTTACCCTTACCCTTACCCTTGCTTTTACCCTTAAGCTTACCCTTACCCTTACCCTTACCCTTACCCTTACCCTTACCCTTACCCTTACCCTTACCCTTACCCTTACCCTTACCCTTACCCTTGCTTTTACCCTTAAGCTTACCCTTACCCTTACCCTTACCCTTACCCTTACCCTTGCTTTTACCCTTAGGCTTACCCTTACCCTTACCCTTACCCTTACCCTTGCTTTTACCCTTAAGCTTACCCTTACCCTTACCCTTACCCTTACTCTTACCCTTACCCTTACCCTTACCCTTACCCTTGCTTTTACCCTTAGGCTTACCCTTACCTTTACCCTTACCCTTACCCTTACCCTTACCCTTACCCTTACCCTTACCCTTACCCTTACCCTTACCCTTGCTTTTACCCTTAAGCTTACCCTTACCCTTACCCTTACCCTTACCCTTACCCTTACCCTTACCCTTACCCTTACCCTTACCCTTACCCTTGCTTTTACCCTTAAGCTCACCCTTACCCTTACCCTTACCCTTACCCTTACCCTTACCCTTACTCTTACCCTTACCCTTGCTTTTACCCTTAAGCTTACCCTTACCCTTACCCTTACCCTTACCCTTAAGCTTACCCTTACCCTTACCCTTACCCTTACCCTTACCCTTACCCTTACCCTTGCTTTTACCCTTAAGCTTACCCTTACCCTTACCCTTACCCTTACCCTTACCCTTGCTTTTACCCTTACGCTTACCCTTACCCTTACCCTTACCCTTACCCTTAAGCTTACCCTTACCCTTACTCTTACCCTTACCCTTACCCTTACCCTTACCCTTACCCTTACCCTTACCCTTACCCTTACCCTTACCCTTACCCTTGCTTTTACCCTTAAGCTTACCCTTACCCTTACCCTTACCCTTACCCTTACCCTTACCCTTACCCTTGCTTTTACCCTTAAGCTTACCCTTACCCTTACCCTTACCCTTACCCTTACCCTTACCCTTACCCTTACCCTAACCCTTACCCTTGCTTTTACCCTTAAGCTTACCCTTACCCTTACCCTTACCCTTACCCTTACCCTTACCCTTACCCTTACCCTTACCCTTACCCTTACCCTTACCCTTGCTTTTACCCTTAAGCTTACCCTTACCCTTACCCTTACCCTTACCCTTACCCTTACCCTTACCCTTACCCTTACCCTTACCCTTACCCTTATCCTTACCCTTGCTTTTACCCTTAAGCTTACCCTTACCCTTACCCTTACCCTTACCCTTACCCTTACCCTTACCCTTACCCTTACCCTTACCCTTACCCTTACCCTTGCTTTTACTCTTAGGCTTACCCTTACCTTTACCCTTACCCTTACCCTTACCCTCACCCTCACCCTTACCCTTACCCTTGCTTTTACCCTTAAGCTTACCCTTACCCTTACCCTTACCCTTACCCTTACCCTTGCTTTTACCCTTAAGCTTACCCTTACCCTTACCCTTAACCTTACCCTTACCCTTGCTTTTACCCTTAGGCTTACCCTTACCCTTACCCTTACCCTTGCTTTTACCCTTAAGCTTACCCTTACCCTTACCCTTACTCTTACCCTTACCCTTACCCTTACCCTTACCCTTACCCTTACCCTTACCCTTACCCTTACCCTTACCCTTGCTTTTACCCTTAGGCTTACCCTTACCTTTACCCTTACCCTAACCCTTACCCTTACCCTTACCCTTACCCTTACCCTTGCTTTTACCCTTAAGCTTACCCTTACCCTTACCCTTACCCTTACCCTTACCCTTACCCTTACCCTTACCCTTACCCTTACCCTTGCTTTTACCCTTAAGCTTACCCTTACCCTTACCCTTACCCTTACCCTTACCCTTACCCTTACCCTTACCCTTGCTTTTACCCTTAAGCTTACCCTTACCCTTACCCTTACCCTTACCCTTACCCTTACCCTTACCCTTACCCTTACCCTTACCCTTACCCTTACCCTTACCCTTGCTTTTACCCTTAGGCTTACCCTTACCTTTACCCTTACCCTTACCCTTACCCTTACCCTTACCCTTGCTTTTACCCTTAAGCTTACCCTTACCCTTACCCTTACCCTTAAGCTTACCCTTACCCTTACCCTTACCCTTACCCTTACCCTTACCCTTACCCTTACCCTTACCCTTACCCTTACCCTTACCCTTACCCTTGCTTTTACCCTTAAGCTTACCCTTACCCTTACCCTTACCCTTACCCTTACCCTTGCTTTTACCCTTAAGCTTACCCTTACCCTTACCCTTACCCTTAAGCTTACCCTTACCCTTTCCCTTACCCTTACCCTTACCCTTACCCTTACCCTTACCCTTACCCTTACCCTTACCCTTACCCTTACCCTTACCCTTACCCTTACCCTTACCCTTACCCTTGCTTTTACCCTTAAGCTTACCCTTACCCTTACCCTTACCCTTACCCTTAAGCTTACCCTTACCCTTACCCTTACCCTTACCCTTACCCTTACCTTTAACCTTACCCTTGCTTTTAACCTTAAGCTTACCCTTACCCTTACCCTTACCCTTACCCTTAAGCTTACCCTTACCCTTACCCTTACCCTTACCCTTACCCTTGCTTTTACCCTTAAGCTTACCCTTACCCTTACCCTTACCCTTACCCTTAAGCTTACCCTTACCCTTACCCTTACCCTTACCCTTACCCTTACCCTTGCTTTTACCCTTAAGCTTACCCTTACCCTTACCCTTACCCTTACCCTTGCTTTTACCCTTAAGCTTACCCTTACCCTTACCCTTACCCTTACCCTTAAGCTTACCCTTACCCTTACCCTTACCCTTACCCTTACCCTTACCCTTACCCTTACCCTTACCCTTGCTTTTACCCTTAAGCTTACCCTTACCCTTACCCTTACAAATACCCTTACCCTTACCCTTACCCTTACCCTTACCCTTACCCTTACCCTTGCTTTTACCCTTAGGCTTACCCTTACCTTTACCCTTACCCTTACCCTTACCCTTACCCTTACCCTTACCCTTACCCTTGCTTTTACCCTTAAGCTTACCCTTACCCTTACCCTTACCCTTACCCTTACCCTTACCCTTACCCTTGCTTTTACCCTTAAGCTTACCCTTACCCTTACCCTTACCCTTACCCTTGCTTTTACCCTTAGGCTTACCCTTACCCTTACCCTTACCCTTACCCTTGCTTTTACCCTTAAGCTTACCCTTACCCTTACCCTTACCCTTACCCTTACCCTTACCCTTACCCTTACCCTTACCCTTACCCTTACCCTTACCCTTACCCTTACCCTTACCCTTACCCTTACCCTTACCCTTACCCTTACCCTTACCCTTACCCTTACCCTTACCCTTACCCTTACCCTTACCCTTACCCTCACCCTTACCCTTACCCTTACCCTTGCTTTTACCCTTAGGCTTACCCTTACCTTTACCCTTACCCTTACCCTTACCCTTACCCTTACCCTTGCTTTTACCCTTAAGCTTACCCTTACCCTTACCCTTACCCTTACCCTTACCCTTACCCTCACCCTTACCCTTACCCTTACCCTTACCCTTGCTTTTACCCTTAAGCTTACCCTTACCCTTACCCTTACCCTTACCCTTACCCTTACCCTTACCCTTACCCTTACCCTTACCCTTACCCTTACCCTTACCCTTACCCTTACCCTTACCCTCACCCTTGCTTTTACCCTTAAGCTTACCCTTACCCTTACCCTTACCCTTACCCTTACCCTTACCCTTGCTTTTACCCTTAAGCTTACCCTTACCCTTACCCTTACCCTTACCCTTGCTTTTACCCTTAGGCTTACCCTTACCCTTACCCTTACCCTTACCCTTGCTTTTACCCTTAAGCTTACCCTTACCCTTACCCTTACCCTTACTCTTACCCTTACCCTTACCCTTACCCTTGCTTTTACCCTTAGGCTTACCCTTACCTTTACCCTTACCCTTACCCTTACCCTTACCCTTACCCTTACCCTTACCCTTACCCTTACCCTCACCCTTACCCTTGCTTTTACCCTTAAGCTTACCCTTACCCTTACCCTTACCCTTACCCTTACCCTTACCCTTACCCTTACCCTTACCCTTACCCTTACCCTTGCTTTTACCCTTAAGCTCACCCTTACCCTTACCCTTACCCTTACCCTTACCCTTACCCTTACTCTTACCCTTACCCTTGCTTTTACCCTTAAGCTTACCCTTACCCTTACCCTTACCCTTACCCTTAAGCTTACCCTTACCCTTACCCTTACCCTTACCCTTACCCTTACCCTTACCCTTACCCTTACCCTTACCCTTACCCTTGCTTTTACCCTTAAGCTTACCCTTACCCTTACCCTTACCCTTACCCTTACCCTTACCCTTGCTTTTACCCTTACGCTTACCCTTACCCTTACCCTTACCCTTACCCTTAAGCTTACCCTTACCCTTACCCTTACCCTTACCCTTACCCTTACCCTTACCCTTACCCTTACCCTTACCCTTACCCTCACCCTTACCCTTACCCTTGCTTTTACCCTTAAGCTTACCCTTACCCTTACCCTTACCCTTACCCTTACCCTTACCCTTACCCTTACCCTTACCCTTACCCTTACCCTTACCCTTGCTTTTACCCTTAGGCTTACCCTTACCTTTACCCTTACCATTACCCTTACCCTCACCCTTACCCTTACCCTTACTCTTACCCTTGCTTTTACCCTTAAGCTTACCCTTACCCTTACCCTTACCCTTACCCTTACCCTTACCCTTACCCTTACCCTTACCCTTACCCTTACCCTTACCCTTACCCTTGCTTTTACCCTTAAGCTTACCCTTACCCTTACCCTTACCCTTACCCTTACCCTTGCTTTTACCCTTAAGCTTACCCTTACCCTTACTCTTACCCCTACCCTTACCCTTACCCTTACCCTTACCCTTACCCTTACCCTTACCCTTACCCTTGCTTTTACCCTTAGGCTTACCCTCACCTTTACCCTTACCCTTACCCTTACCCTTACCCTTACCCTTACCCTTGCTTTTACCCTTAAGCTTACCCTTACCCCTACCCTTACCCTTACCCTTAGCCTTACCCTTACCCTTGCTTTTACCCTTAAGCTTACCCTTACCCTTACCCTTACCCTTACCCTTGCTTTTACCCTTAGGCTTACCCTTACCCTTACCCTTACCCTTACCCTTAAGCTTACCCTTACCCTTACCCTTACCCTTACCCTTACCCTTACCCTTACCCTTACCCTTACCCTTACCCTTACCCTTACCCTTACCCTTACCCTTACCCTTACCCTTACCCTTGCTTTTACCCTTAAGCTTACCCTTACCCTTACCCTTACCCTTACCCTTACCCTTACCCTTACCCTTACCCTTACCCTTACCCTTACCCTTACCCTTGCTTTTACCCTTAAGCTTACCTTTACACTTACCCTTACCCTTACCCTTACCCTTACCCTTACCCTTACCCTTACCCTTACCCTTACCCTTACCCTTACCCTTGCTTTTACCCTTAAGCTTACCCTTACCCTTACCCTTACCCTTACCCTTACCCTAACCCTTACCCTTGCTTTTACCCTTAAGCTTACCCTTACCCTTACCCTTACCCTTACCCTTACCCTTACCCTTACCCTTACCCTTACCCTTACCCTTGCTTTTACCCTTAAGCTTACCCTTACCCTTACCCTTACCCTTACCCTTACCCTTACCCTTACCCTTACCCTTACCCTTACCCTTACCCTTATCCTTACCCTTGCTTTTACCCTTAAGCTTACCCTTACCCTTACCCTTACCCTTACCCTTACCCTTACCCTTACCCTTACCCTTACCCTTACCCTTACCCTTACCCTTACCCTTACCCTTACCCTTGCTTTTACTCTTAGGCTTACCCTTACCTTTACCCTTACCCTTACCCTTACCCTCACCCTCACCCTTACCCTTACCCTTGCTTTTACCCTTAAGCTTACCCTTACCCTTACCCTTACCCTTACCCTTACCCTTGCTTTTACCCTTAAGCTTACCCTTACCCTTACCCTTAACCTTACCCTTACCCTTGCTTTTACCCTTAGGCTTACCCTTACCCTTACCCTTACCCTTACCCTTGCTTTTACCCTTAAGCTTACCCTTACCCTTACCCTTACTCTTACCCTTACCCTTACCCTTACCCTTACCCTTACCCTTACCCTTACCCTTACCCTTACCCTTACCCTTGCTTTTACCCTTAGGCTTACCCTTACCCTTACCCTTACCCTTACCCTTACCCTTACCCTTACCCTTACCCTTACCCTTACCCTTGCTTTTACCCTTAAGCTTACCCTTACCCTTACCCTTACCCTTACCCTTACCCTTACCCTTACCCTTACCCTTGCTTTTACCCTTAAGCTTACCCTTACCCTTACCCTTACCCTTACCCTTACCCTTACCCCTACCCTTACCCTTACGCTTACCCTTACCCTTGCTTTTACCCTTAGGCTTACCCTTACCTTTACCCTTACCCTTACCCTTACCCTTACCCTTACCCTTGCTTTTACCCTTAAGCTTACCCTTACCCTTACCCTTACCCTTAAGCTTACCCTTACCCTTACCCTTACCCTTACCCTTACCCTTACCCTTACCCTTACCCTTACCCTTACCCTTACCCTTACCCTTACCCCTGCTTTTACCCTTAAGCTTACCCTACCCTTACCCTTACCCTTACCCTTACCCTTGCTTTTACCCTTAAGCTTACCCTTACCCTTACCCTTACCCTTAAGCTTACCCTTACCCTTACCCTTACCCTTACCCTTACCCTTACCCTTACCCTTACCCTTACCCTTGCTTTTACCCTTAAGCTTACCCTTACCCTTACCCTTACCCTTACCCTTAAGCTTACCCTTACCCTTACCCTTACCCTTACCCTTACCCTTACCCTTACCCTTAACCTTACCCTTGCTTTTACCCTAAAGCTTACCCTTACCCTTACCCTTACCCTTACCCTTAAGCTTACCCTTACCCTTACCCTTACCCTTACCCTTACCCTTACCCTTACCCTTGCTTTTACCCTTAAGCTTACCCTTACCCTTACCCTTACCCTTACCCTTAAGCTTACCCTTACCCTTACCCTTACCCTTACCCTTACCCTTGCTTTAACCCTTAAGCTTACCCTTACCCTTACCCTTACCCTTACCCTTGCTTTTACCCTTAAGCTTACCCTTACCCTTACCCTTACCCTTACCCTTAAGCTTACCCTTACCCATACCCTTACCCTTACCCTTACCCTTACACTTACCTTTACCCTTGCTTTTACCCTTAAGCTTACCCTTACCCTTACCCTTACCCTTACCCTTACCCTTACCCTTACCCTTGCTTTTACCCTTAGGCTTACCCTTACCTTTACCCTTACCCTAACCCTTACCCTTACCCTTACCCTTACCCTTACCCTTGCTTTTACCCTTAAGCTTACCCTTACCCTTACCCTTACCCTTACCCTTACCCTTACCCTTACCCTTACCCTTACCCTTACCCTTGCTTTTACCCTTAAGCTTACCCTTACCCTTACCCTTAACCTCACCCTTACCCTTACCCTGACCCTTACCCTTACCCTTACCCTTACCCTTGCTTTTACCCTTAAGCTTACCCTTTCCCTTACCCTTACCCTTACCCGTACCCTTACCCTTACCCTTACCCTTACCCTTACCCTTACCCTTACCCTTACCCTTACCCTTACCCTTGCTTTTACCCTTAGGCTTACCCTTACCTTTACCCTTACCCTTACCCCTACCCTTACCCTTACCCTTGCTTTTACCCTTAAGCTTACCCTTACCCTTACCCTTACCCTTAAGCTTACCCTTACCCTTACCCTTACCCTTACCCTTACCCTTACCCTTACCCTTACCCTTACCCTTACCCTTACCCTTACCCTTACCCTTACCCTTGCTTTTACCCTTAAGCTTACCCTTACCCTTACCCTTACCCTTACCCTTACCCTTGCTTTTACCCTTAAGCTTACCCTTACCCTTACCCTTACCCTTAAGCTTACCCTTACCCTTACCCTTACCCTTACCCTTACCCTTACCCTTACCCTTACCCTTACCCTTGCTTTTACCCTTAAGCTTACCCTTACCCTTACCCTTACCCTTACCCTTAAGCTTACCCTTACCCTTACCCTTACCCTTACCCTTACCCTTAACCTTACCCTTGCTTTTACCCTTAAGCTTACCCTTACCTTTACCCTTACCCTTACCCTTAAGCTTACCCTTACCCTTACCCTTACCCTTACCCTTACCCTTGCTTTTACCCTTAAGCTTACCCTTACCCTTACCCTTACCCTTACCCTTAAGCTTACTCTTACCCTTACCCTTACCCTTACCCTTACCCTTACCCTTACCCTTACCCTTACCCTTACCCTTACCCTTACCCTTACCCTTGCTTTTACCCTTAAGCTTACCCTTACCCTTACCCTTACCCTTACCCTTGCTTTTACCCTTAAGCTTACCCTTACCCTTACCCTTACCCTTAAGCTTACCCTTACCCTTACCCTTACCCTTACCCTAACCCTTACCCTTACCCTTACCCTTACCCTTGCTTTTACCCTTAAGCTTACCCTTACCCTTACCCTTACCCTTACCCTTACCCTTACCCTTACCCTTACCCTTGCTTTTACCCTTAGGCTTACCCTTACCTTTACCCTTACCCTTACCTTTACCCTTACCCTTACCCTTACCCTTACCCTTGCTTTTACCCTTGAGCTCACCCTTACCCTTACCCTTACCCTTACCCTTACCCTTACCCTTGCTTTTACCCTTAAGCTTACTCTTACCCTTACCCTTACCCTTACCCTTACCCTTGCTTTTACCCTTAGGCTTACCCTTACCCTTACCCTTACCCTTACCCTTGCTTTTACCCTTAAGCTTACCCTTACCCTTACCCTTACCCTTACCCTTACCCTTACCCTTACCCTTACCCTTACCCTTACCCTTACCCTTACCCTTACCCTTACCCTTACCCTTACCCTTACACTTACCCTTACCCTTGCTTTTACCCTTAGGCTTACCCTTACCTTTACCCTTACCCTTACCCTTACCCTTACCCTTACCCTTACCCTTGCTTTTACCCTTAAGCTCACCCTTACCCTTACCCTTACACTTACCCTTACCCTTACCCTTACCCTTACCCTTACCCTTACCCTTACCCTTACCCTTACCCTTACCCTTACCCTTGCTTTTACCCTTAAGCTTACCCTTACCCTTACCCTTACCCTTACCCTTGCTTTTACTCTTAGGCTTACCCTTACCTTTACCCTTACCCTTACCCTTACCCTTACCCTCACCCTTACCCTTACCCTTGCTTTTACCCTTAAGCTTACCCTTACCCTTACCCTTACCCTTACCCTTACCCTTGCTTTTACCCTTAAGCTTACCCTTACCCTTACCCTTTACCTTACCCTTACCCTTGCTTTTACCCTTAGGCTTACCCTTACCCTTACCCTTACCCTTACCCTTACCCTTGCTTTTACCCTTAAGCTTACCCTTACCCTTACCCTTACTCTTACCCTTACCCTTACCCTTACCCTTACCCTTACCCTTACCCTTACCCTTACCCTTACCCTTACCCTTGCTTTTACCCTTAGGCTTAACCTTACCTTTACCCTTACCCTAACCCTTACCCTTACCCTTACCCTTGCTTTTACCCTTAAGCTTACCCTTACCCTTACCCTTACCCTTACCCTTACCCTTACCTATACCCTTACCCTTACCCTTACCCTTACCCTTGCTTTTACCCTTAAGCTTACCCTTACCCTTACCCTTAACCTTACCCTTACCCTTACCCTTACCCTTACCCTTACCCTTACCATTACCCTTGCTTTTACCCTTAAGCTTACCCTTACCCTTACCCTTACCCTAACCCTTACCCTTACCCTTACCCTTACCCTTACCCTTACCCTTACCCTTGCTTTTACCCTTAGGCTTACCCTTACCTTTACCCTTACCCTTACCCTTACCCTTACCCTTACCCTTGCTTTTACCCTTAAGCTTACCCTTACCCTTACCCTTACCCTTAAGCTTACCCTTAACCTTACCCTTACCCTTACCCTTACCCTTACCCTTACCCTTACCCTTACCCTTACCCTTACCCTTACCCTTGCTTTTACCCTTAAGCTTACCCTTACCCTTACCCTTACCCTTACCCTTACCCTTACCCTTGCTTTTACCCTTAAACTTACCCTTACCCTTACCCTTACCCTTAAGCTTACCCTTACCCTTACCCTTACCCTTACCCTTACCCTTACCCTTACCCTTACCCTTACCCTTACCCTTACCCTTACCCTTACCCTTACCCTTACCCTTACCCTTGCTTTTACCCTTAAGCTTACCCTTACCCTTACCCTTACCCTTACCCTTAAGCTTACCCTTACCCTTACCCTTACCCTTACCCTTACCCTTAACCTTACCCTTGCTTTTACCCTTAAGCTTACCCTTACCCTTACCCTTACCCTTAAGCTTACCCTTACCCTTACCCTTACCCTTACCCTTACCCTTGCTTTTACCCTTAAGCTTACCCTTACTCTTACCCTTACCCTTACCCTTAAGCTTACCCTTACCCTTACCCTTACCCATACCCTTACCCTTACCCTTACCCTTACCCTTGCTTTTACCCTTAAGCTTACCCTTACCCTTACCCTTACCCTTACCCTTGCTTTTACCCTTAAGCTTACCCTTACCCTTACCCTTACCCTTAAGCTTACCCTTACCCTTACCCATACCCTTACCCTTACCCTTACCCTTACCCTTACCCTTACCCTTACCCTTGCTTTTACCCTTAAGCTTACCCTTACCCTTACCCTTACCCTTACCCTTACCCTTACCCTTACCCTTACCCTTACCCTTACCCTTGCTTTTACCCTTAGGCTTACCCTTACCTTTACCCTTACCCTTACCTTTACCCTTACCCTTACCCTTACCCTTACCCTTGCTTTTACCCTTGAGCTTACCCTTACCCTTACCCTTACCCTTACCCTTTCCCTTACCCTTGCTTTTACCCTTAAGCTTACCCTTACCCTTACCCTTACCCTTACCCTTACCCTTGCTTTTACCCTTAGGCTTACCCTTACCCTTACCCTTACCCTTACCCTTGCTTTTACCCTTAAGCTTACCCTTACCCTTACCCTTACCCTTACCCTTACCCTTACCCTTACCCTTACCCTTACCCTTACCCTTACCCTTACCCTTACCCTTACCCTTACCCTTACCCTTACCCTTACCCTTACCCTTACCCTTACCCTTACCCTTACCCTTACCCTTACCCTTACCCTTACCCTTGCTTTTACCCTTAGGCTTACCCTTACCTTTACCCTTACCCTTACCCTTACCCTTACCCTTACCCTTGCTTTTACCCTTAAGCTTACCCTTACCCTTACCCTTACCCTTACCCTTACCCTTACCCTTACCCTTACCCTTACCCTTACCCTTACCCTTACCCTTACCCTTGCTTTTACCCTTAAGCTTACCCTTACACTTACCCTTACCCTTACCCTTACCCTTACCCTTACCCTTACCCTTACCCTCACCCTTGCTTTTACCCTTAAGCTTACCCTTACCCTTACCCTTACCCTTACCCTTACCCTTACCCTTGCTTTTACCCTTAAGCTTACCCTTACCCTTACCCTTACCCTTACCCTTGCTTTTACCCTTAGGCTTACCCTTACCCTTACCCTTACCCTTACCCTTGCTTTTACCCTTAAGCTTACCCTTACCCTTACCCTTACCCTTACTCTTACCCTTACCCTTACCCTTACCCTTACCCTTACCCTTACCCTTGCTTTTACCCTTAGGCTTACCCTTACCTTTACCCTTACCCTTACCCTTACCCTTACCCTTACCCTTACCCTTACCCTTACCCTTACCCTTACCCTTACCCTTGCTTTTACCCTTAAGCTTACCCTTACCCTTACCCTTACCCTTACCCTTACCCTTACCCTTACCCTTACCCTTACCCTTACCCTTACCCTTACCCTTGCTTTTACCCTTAAGCTCACCCTTACCCTTACCCTTACCCTTACCCTTACCCTTACCCTTACTCTTACCCTTACCCTTGCTTTTACCCTTAAGCTTACCCTTACCCTTACCCTTACCCTTACCCTTGCTTTTACCCTTAAGCTTACCCTTACCCTTACCCTTACCCTCAAGCTTACCCTTACCCTTACCCTTACCCTTACCCTTACCCTTACCCTTACCCTTACCCTTACCCTTGCTTTTACCCTTAAGCTTACCCTTACCCTTACCCTTACCCTTACCCTTACCCTTACCCTTACCCTTACCCTTACCCTTGCTTTTACCCTTAGGCTTACCCTTACCTTTACCCTTACCCTTACCTTTACCCTTACCCTTACCCTTACCCTTACCCTTGCTTTTACCCTTGAGCTTACCCTTACCCTTACCCTTACCCTTACCCTTACCCTTACCCTTACCCTTGCTTTTACCCTTAAGCTTACCCTTACCCTTACCCTTACCCTTACCCTTACCCTTACCCTTGCTTTTACCCTTAGGCTTACCCTTACCCTTACCCTTACCCTTACCCTTGCTTTTACCCTTAAGCTTACCCTTACCCTTACCCTTACCCTTACCCTTACCCTTACCCTTACCCTTACCCTTACCCTTACCCTTACCCTTACCCTTACCCTTACCCTTACCCTTACCCTTACCCTTACCCTTACCGTTACCCTTACCCTTACCCTTACCCTTGCTTTTACCCTTAGGCTTACCCTTACCTTTACCCTTACCCTTACCCTTACCCTTACCTTTACCCTTACCCTTACCCTTACCCTTACCCTTACCCTTACCCTTGCTTTTACCCTTAAGCTTACCCTTACACTTACCCTTACCCTTACCCTTACCCTTACCCTTACCCTTACCCTTACCCTTACCCTCACCCTTGCTTTTACCCTTAAGCTTACCCTTACCCTTACCCTTACCCTTACCCTTACCCTTACCCTTGCTTTTACCCTTAAGCTTACCCTTACCCTTACCCTTACCCTTACCCTTACCCTTGCTTTTACCCTTAGGCTTACCCTTACCCTTACCCTTACCCTTACCCTTGCTTTTACCCTTAAGCTTACCCTTACCCTTACCCTTACCCTTACTCTTACCCTTACCCTTACCCTTACCCTTACCCTTACCCTTGCTTTTACCCTTAGGCTTACCCTTACCTTTACCCTTACCCTTACCCTTACCCTTACCCTTACCCTTACCCTTACCCTTACCCTTACCCTTGCTTTTACCCTTAAGCTTACCCTTACCCTTACCCTTACCCTTACCCTTACCCTTACCCTTACCCTTACCCTTACCCTTGCTTTTACCCTTAAGCTCACCCTTACCCTTACCCTTACCCTTACCCTTACCATTACCCTTACTCTTACCCTTACCCTTGCTTTTACCCTTAAGCTTACCCTTACCCTTACCCTTACCCTTACCCTTGCTTTTACCCTTAAGCTTACCCTTACCCTTACCCTTACCCTTAAGCTTACCCTTACCCTTACCCTTACCCTTACCCTTACCCTTACCCTTACCCTTACCCTTACCCTTACCCTTGCTTTTACCCTTAAGCTTACCCTTACCCTTACCCTTACCCTTACCCTTACCCTTACCCTTACCCTTACCCTTACCCTTACCCTTGCTTTTACCCTTAGGCTTACCCTTACCTTTACCCTTACCCTTACCTTTACCCTTACCCTTACCCTTACCCTTACCCTTGCTTTTACCCTTGAGCTTACCCTTACCCTTACCCTTACCCTTACCCTTACCCTTACCCTTACCCTTGCTTTTACCCTTAAGCTTACCCTTACCCTTACCCTTACCCTTACCCTCACCCTTACCCTTGCTTTTACCCTTAGGCTTACCCTTACCCTTACCCTTACCCTTACCCTTGCTTTTACCCTTGCTTTTACCCTTAAGCTTACCCTTACCCTTACCCTTACCCTTACCCTTACCCTTACCCTTACCCTTACCCTTACCCTTACCCTTACCCTTACCCTTACCCTTACCCTTACCCTTACCCTTACCCTTACCCTTACCCTTACCCTTACCCTTACCCTTACCCTTACCCTTACCCTTACCCTTACCCTTACCCTTACCCTTACCCTTACCCTTGCTTTTACCCTTAGGCTTACCCTTACCTTTACCCTTACCCTTACCCTTACCCTTACCCTTACCCTTGCTTTTACCCTTAAGCTTACCCTTACCCTTACCCTTACCCTTACCCTTACCCTTACCCTTACCCTTACCCTTACCCTTACCCTTACCCTTTCCCTTACCCTTACCCTTGCTTTTACCCTTAAGCTTACCCTTACCCTTACCCTTACCCTTACCCTTACCCTTACCCTTACCCTTACCCTTACCCTCACCCTTGCTTTTACCCTTAAGCTTACCCTTACCCTTACCCTTACCCTTACCCTTACCCTTACCCTTGCTTTTACCCTTAAGCTTACCCTTACCCTTACCCTTACCCTTACCCTTACCCTTGCTTTTACCCTTAGGCTTACCCTTACCCTTACCCTTACCCTTACCCTTGCTTTTACCCTTAAGCTTACCCTTACCCTTACCCTTACCCTTACTCTTACCCTTACCCTTACCCTTACCCTTACCCTTACCCTTGCTTTTACCCTTAGGCTTACCCTTACCTTTACCCTTACCCTTACCCTTACCCTTACCCTTACCCTTACCCTTACCCTTACCCTTACCCTTACCCTTACCCTTGCTTTTACCCTTAAGCTTACCCTTACCCTTACCCTTACCCTTACCCTTACCCTTACCCTTACCCTTACCCTTACCCTTACCCTTGCTTTTACCCTTAAGCTCACCCTTACCCTTACCCTTACCCTTACCCTTACCCTTACCCTTACCCTTACCCTTACTCTTACCCTTACCCTTGCTTTTACCCTTAAGCTTACCCTTACCCTTACCCTTACCCTTACCCTTAAGCTTACCCTTACCCTTACCCTTACCCTTACCCTTACCCTTACCCTTACCCTTGCTTTTACCCTTAAGCTTACCCTTACCCTTACCCTTACCCTTACCCTTGCTTTTACCCTTAAGCTTACCCTTACCCTTACCCTTACCCTTACCCTTAAGCTTACCCTTACCCTTACCCTTACCCTTACCCTTACCCTTACCCTTGCTTTTACCCTTAAGCTTACCCTTACCCTTACCCTTACCCTTACCCTTACCCTTACCCTTACCCTTACCCTTACCCTTACCCTTACCCTTACCCTTACCCTTGCTTTTACCCTTAGGCTTACCCTTACCTTTACCCTTACCATTACCCTTACCCTTACCCTTACCCTTACCCTTACCCTTACCCTTGCTTTTACCCTTAAGCTTACCCTTACCCTTACCCTTACCCTTACCCTTACCCTTACCCTTACCCTTACCCTTACCCTTACCCTTACCCTTACCCTTACCCTTACCCTTACCCTTACCCTTGCTTTTACCCTTAAGCTTACCCTTACCCTTACCCTTACCCTTACCCTTACCCTTACCCTTGCTTTTACCCTTAAGCTTACCCTTACCCTTACTCTTACCCCTACCCTTACCCTTACCCTTACCCTTACCCTTACCCTTACCCTTACCCTTACCCTTACCCTTGCTTTTACCCTTAGGCTTACCCTCACCTTTACCCTTACCCTTACCCTTACCGTTACCCTTACCCTTCCCCTTACCCTTGCTTTTACCCTTAAGCTTACACTTACCCTTACCCTTACCCTTACCCTTAGCCTTACCCTTACCCTTGCTTTTACCCTTAAGCTTACCCTTACCCTTACCCTTACCCTTACCCTTACCCTTACCCTTACCCTTACCCTTACCCTTACCCTTACCCTTACCCTTACCCTTACCCTTACCCTTACCCTTACCCCTACCCTTGCTTTTACCCTTAAGCTTACCCTTACCCTTACCCTTACCCTTACCCTTACCCTTACCCTTACCCTTACCCTTACCCTTACCCTTGCTTTTACCCTTAAGCTTACCCTTACCCTTACCCTTACCCTTACCCTTACCCTTACCCTTACCCTTACCCTTACCCTTACCCTTACCCTTACCCTTACCCTTACCCTTACCCTTACCCTTACCCTTACCCTTACCCTTACCCTTACCCTTACCCTTACCCTTACTTAGGGTAAGGGTAAGGGTAAGCTTAAGGGTAAAAGCAAGGGTAAGGGTAAGGGTAAGGGTAAGGGTAAGGGTAAGGGTTAGGGTAAGGGTAAGGGTAAGCTTAAGGGTAAGGGTAAGGGTAAGGGTAAGGGTAAGGGTAAGCTTAAGGGTAAAAGCAAGGGTAAGGGTAAGGGTAAGGGTAAGTGTAAGGGTAAGCTTAAGGGTAAGGGTAAGGGTAAGCTTAAGGGTAAAAGCAAGGGTAAGGTTAAGGGTAAGGGTAAGGGTAAGGGTAAGGGTAAGGGTAAGCTTAAGGGTAAGGGTAAGGGTAAGGGTAAGGGTAAGCTTAAGGGTAAAAGCAAGGGTAAGGGTAAGGGTAAGGGTAAGGGTAAGGGTAAGGGTAAGGGTAAGGGTAAGGGTAAGGGTGAGGGTAAGCTTAAGGGTAAGGGTAAGGGTAAGGGTAAGCTTAAGGGTAAAAGCAAGGGTAAGGGTAAGGGTAAGGGTAAGGGTAAGGGTAAGCTAAAGGGTAAAAGCAAGGATAAGGGTAAGGGTAAGGGTAAGGGTAAGGGTAAGGGTAAGGGTAAGGGTAAGGGTAAGGGTAAGGGTAAGGGTAAGGGTAAGGGTAAGGGTAAGGGTAAGGGTAAGGGTAAGCTTAAGGGTAAGGGTAAGGGTAAGGGTAAGCTTAAGGGTAAAAGCAAGGGTAAGGGTAAGGGTAAGGGTAAGGGTAAGGGTAAAGGTAAGGGTAAGCCTAAGGGTAAAAGCAAGGGTAAGGGTAAGGGTAAGGGTAAGGGTAAGGGTAAGGGTAAGGGTAAGGGTAAGGGTAAGGGAAAGGGTAAGCTTAAGGGTAAAAGCAAGGGTAAGGGTAAGGGTAAGGGTAAGGGTAAGGGTAAGGGTAAGGGTAAGGGTAAGGGTAAGCTTAAGGGTAAAAGCAAGGGTAAGGGTAAGGGTAAGGGTAAGGGTAAGGGTAAGGGTAAGGGTAAGGGTAAGGGTAAGGGTAAGCTTAAGGGTAAAAGCAAGGGTAAGGGTAAGGGTAAGGGTAAGGGTAAGGGTTAGGGTAAGGGTAAAGGTAAGGGTAAGCCTAAGGGTAAAAGCAAGGGTAAGGGTAAGGGTAAGGGTAAGGGTAAGGGTAAGGGTAAGGGTAAGGGTAAGGGTAAGGGTAAGGGTTAGAGTAAGGGTAAGGGTAAGGGTAAGCTTAAGGGTAAAAGCAAGGGTAAGGGTAAGGGTAAGGGTAAGGGTAAGCCTAAGGGTAAAAGCAAGGGTAAGGGTAAGGTTAAGGGTAAGGGTAAGGGTAAGCTTAAGGGTAAAAGCAAGGGTAAGGGTAAGGGTAAGGGTAAGGGTAAGGGTAAGCTTAAGGGTAAAAGCAAGGGTAAGGGTAAGGGTGAGGGTAAGGGTAAGGGTAAGGGTAAGGGTAAAGGTAAGGGTAAGCCTAAGAGTAAAAGCAAGGGTAAGGGTAAGGGTAAGGGTAAGGGTAAGGGTAAGGGTAAAGGTAAGGGTAAGGGTAAGGGTAAGGGTAAGGGTAAGGGTAAGCTTAAGGGTAAAAGCAAGGGTAAGGATAAGGGTAAGGGTAAGGGTAAGGGTAAGGGTAAGGGTAAGGGTAAGGGTAAGCTTAAGGGTAAAAGCAAGGGTAAGGGTAAGGGTAAGGGTAAGGGTAAGGGTAAGGGTAAGGGTAAGGGTAAGGGTAAGCTTAAGGGTAAAAGCAAGGGTAAGGGTTAGGGTAAGGGTAAGGGTAAGGGTAAGGGTAAGGGTAAGCTTAAATGTAAAAGCAAGGGTAAGGGTAAGGGTAAGGGTAAGGGTAAGGGTAAGGGTAAGGGTAAAGGTAAGGGTAAGCCTAAGGGTAAAAGCAAGGGTAAGGGTAAGGGTAAGGGTAAGGGTAAGGGTAAGGGTAAGGGTAAGGGTAAGGGTAAGGGTAAGGGTAAGGGTAAGGGTAAGGGTAAGGGTAAGCTTAAGGGTATAAGCAAGGGTAAGGGTAAGGGTAAGGGTGAGGGTAAGGGTAAGGGTAAGGGTAAGGGTAAGCTTAAGGGTAAAAGCAAGGGTAAGGGTAAGGGTAAGGGTAAGGGTAAGGGTAAGGGTAAGGGTAAGGGTAAGCTTAAGGGTAAAAGCAAGGGTAAGAGTAAGGGTAAGGGTAAGGGTAAGGGTAAGGGTAAGGGTAAGGGTAAGGGTAAGGGTAAGGGTAAGGGTAAGGGTAAGGGTAAGGGTAAGGGTAAGGGTAAAGGTAAGGTTGAGCCTAAGGGTAAAAGCAAGGGTAAGGGTAAGGGTAAGGGTAAGGGTAAGGGTAAGGGTAAGGGTAAGGGTAAGGGTAAGGGTAAGGGTAAGGGTAAGGGTAAGGGTAAGGGTAAGGGTAAGGGTAAGCTTAAGGGTAAAAGCAAGGGTAAGGGTAAGGGTAAGGGTAAGCCTAAGGGTAAAAGCAAGGGTAAGGGTAAGGGTAAGGGTAAGGGTAAGGGTAAGGGTAAGCTTAAGGGTAAAAGCAAGGGTAAGGGTAAGGGTAAGGGTAAGCTTAAGGGTAAAAGCAAGGGTAAGGGTAAGGGTAAGGGTAAGGGTAAGGGTAAGGGTAAGGATAAGGGTAAGGGTAAGGGTAAAGGTAAGGGTAAGCCTAAGGGTCGAAGCAAGGGTAAGGGTTAGGGTAAGGGTAAGGGTAAGGGTAAGGGTAAGGGTAAGGGTAAGGGTAAGGGTAAGGGTAAGGGTAAGGGTAAGGGTAAGCTTAAGGGTAAAAGCAAGGGTAAGGGTAAGGGTAAGGGTAAGGGTAAGGGTGAGGGTAAGGGTAAGGGTAAGGGTAAGGGTAAGGGTAAGGGTAAGCTTAAGGGTAAGGGTAAGGGTAAGGATAAGGGTAAGCCTAAGGGTAAAAGCAAGGGTAAGTGTAAGGGTAAGGGTAAGGGTAAGGGTAAGGGTAAGCTTAAGGGTAAAAGCAAGGGTAAGGGTAAGGGTAAGGGTAAGGGTAAGGGTAAGGGTAAGGGTAAGGGTAAGGGTAAGGGTAAGGGTAAGGGTAAGGGTAAGGGTAAGGGTAAGGGTAAGGGTAAGGGTAAGGGTAAGGGTAAGGGTAAGCTTAAGGGTAAAAGCAAGGGTAAGGGTAAGGGTAAGGGTAAGGGTAAGGGTAAGGGTAATGGTAAGGGTAAAGGTAAGGGTAAGCCTAAGGGTAAAAGCAAGGGTAAGGGTAAGGGTAAGGGTAAGGGTAAGGGTAAGGGTAAGGGTAAGGGTAAGGGTAAGGGTAAGGGTAAGGGTAAGCTTAGAGGTAAAAGCAAGGGTAAGGGTAAGGGTAAGGGTAAGGGTAAGGGTAAGGGTAAGGGTAAGCTTAAGGGTAAGGGTAAGGGTAAGGGTAAGGGTAAGCTTAAGGGTAAAAGCAAGGGTAAGGGTAAGGGTAAGGGTAAGGGTAAGCTTAAGGGTAAAAGCAAGGGTAAGGGTAAGGGTAAGGGTAAGGGTAAGGGTAAGGGTAAGGGTAAGGGTAAGCTTAAGGGTAAGGGTAAGGGTAAGGGTAAGGGTAAGCTTAAGGGTAAAAGCAAGGGTAAGGGTAAGAGTAAGGGTTAGGGTAAGGGTAAGGGTAAGGGTAAGGGTAAGGGTAAGGGTGAGCTTAAGGGTAAAAGCAAGGGTAAGGGTAAGGGTAAGGGTAAGGGTAAGGGTAAAGGTAAGGGTAAGGGTAAGCTTAAGGGTAAAAGCAAGGGTAAGGGTAAGGGTAAGGGTAAGGGTAAGGGTAAGGGTAAGGCTAAGGGTAAGGGTAAGGGTAAAGGTAAGGGTAAGCCTAAGGGTAAAAGCCCTTACCCTTACCCTTACCCTTACCCTTGCTTTTACCCTTAGGCTTACCCTCAGCTTTACCCTTACCCTTACCCTTACCCTTACCCTTACCCTTACCCTTGCTTTTACCCTTAAGCTTACCCTTACCCTTACCCTTACCCTTACCCTTAGCCTTACCCTTACCCTTGCTTTTACCCTTAAGCTTACCCTTACCCTTACCCTTACCCTTACCCTTACCCTTGCTTTTACCCTTAGGCTTACCCTTACCCTTACCCTTACCCTTACCCTTACCCTTGCTTTTACCCTTAAGCTTACCATTACCCTTACCCTAAGTAAGGGTAAGGGTAAGGGTAAGGGTAAGGGTAAGGGTAAGGGTAAGGGTAAGGGTAAGGGTAAGGGTAAGGGTAAGGGTAAGGGTAAGGGTAAGGGTAAGGGTAAGGGTAAGCTTAAGGGTAAAAGCAAGGGTAAGGGTAAGGGTAAGGGTAAGGGTAAGGGTAAGGGTAAGGGTAAGGGTAAGGGTAAGGGTAAGGGTAAGGGTAAGCTTAAGGGTAAGGGTAAGGGTAAGGGTAAGGGTAAGCCTAAGGGTAAAAGCAAGGGTAAGGGTAAGGGTAAGGGTAAGGGTAAGGGTAAGCTTAAGGGTAAAAGCAAGGGTAAGGGTAAGGCTAAGGGTAAGGGTAAGGGTAAGGGTAAGGGTAAGCTTAAGGGTAAAAGCAAGGGTAAGGGTAAGGGTAAGGGTAAGGGTAAGGGTAAGGGTAAGGGTAAAGGTGAGGGTAAGCCTAAGGGTAAAAGCAAGGGTAAGGGTAAGGGTAAGGGTAAGGGTAAGGGTAAGGGTAAGGGTAGGGGTAAAAGTAAGGGTAAGGGTAAGCTTAAGGGTAAAAGCAAGGGTAAGGGTAAGGGTAAGGGTAAGGGTAAGGGTAAGGGTAAGGGTAAGGGTAAGGGTAAGGGTAAGGGTAAGGGTAAGGGTAAGGGTAAGGGTAAGGGTAAGGGTAAGGGTAAGGGTAAGGGTAAGGGTAAGGGTAAGGGTAAGCTTAAGGGTAAAAGCAAGGGTAAGGGTAAGGGTAAGTGTAAGGGTAAGGGTAAGGGTAATGGTAAGGGTAAAGGTAAGGGTAAGCCTAAGGGTAAAAGCAAGGGTAAGGGTAAGGGTAAGGGTAAGGGTAAGGGTAAGGGTAAGGGTAAGGGTAAGGGTAAGGGTAAGGGTAAGGGTAAGGGTAAGCTTAAGGGTAACAGCAAGGGTAAGGGTAAGGGTAAGGGTAAGGGTAAGGGTAAGGGTAAGCTTAAGGGTAAGGGTAAGGGTAAGGGTAAGGGTAAGCTTAAGGGTAAAAGCAAGGGTAAGGGTAAGGGTAAGGGTAAGGGTAAGGGTAAGCTTAAGGGTAAAAGCAAGGGTAAGGGTAAGGGTAAGGGTAAGGGTAAGGGTAAGGGTAAGGGTAAGCTTAAGGGTAAGGGTAAGGGTAAGGGTAAGGGTAAGCTTAAGGGTAAAAGCAAGGGTAAGGGTAAGAGTAAGGGTTAGGGTAAGGGTAAGGGTAAGGGTAAGGATAAGGGTGAGCTTAAGGGTAAAAGCAAGGGTAAGGGTAAGGGTAAGGGTAAGGGTAAGGGTAAAGGTAAGGGTAAGGGTAAGCTTAAGGGTAAAAGCAAGGGTAAGGGTAAGGGTAAGGGTAAGGGTAAGGGTAAGGGTAAGGGTAAGGGTAAGGGTAAAGGTAAGGGTAAGCCTAAGGGTAAAAGCAAGGGTAAGGGTAAGGGTAAGGGTAAGGGTAAGAGTAAGGGTAAGGGTAAGGGTAAGGGTAAGCTCAAGGGTAAAAGCAAGGGTAAGGGTAAGGGTAAGGGTAAGGGTAAGCCTAAGGGTAAAAGCAAGGGTAAGGGTAAGGGTAAGGGTAAGGGTAAGCTTAAGGGTAAAAGCAAGGGTAAGGGTAAGAGTAAGGGTAAGGGTAAGGGCAAGGGTAAGCTTAAGGGTAAAAGCAAGGGTGAGGGTGAGGGTAAGGGTAAGGGTAAGGGTAAGGGTAAGGGTAAGGGTAAGGGTAAGGGTAAGCTTAAGGGTAAAAGCAAGGGTAAGGGTAAGGGTAAGGGTAAGGGTAAGGGTAAGGGTAAGGGTAAGGGTAAGGGTAAGGGTAAGGGTAAGCTTAAGGGTAAAAGCAAGGGTAAGGGTAAGGGTAAGGGTAAGGGTAAGGGTAAAGGTAAGGGTAAGCCTTAGGGTAAAAGCAAGGGTAAGGGTAAGGGTAAGGGTAAGGGTAAGGGTAAGGGTAAGGGTAAGGGTAAGGGTAAGGGTAAGGGTAAGGGTAAGGGTAAGGGTAAGGGTAAGGGTAAGGGTAAGGGTAAGGGTAAGGGTAAGGGTAAGGGTAAGGGTAAGGGTAAGGGTAAGGGTAAGGGTAAAGGTAAGCTTAAGGGTAAAAGCAAGGGTAAGGGTAAGGGTAAGGGTAAGGGTAAGCCTAAGGGTAAAAGCAAGGGTAAGGGTAAGGGTAAGGGTAAGGGTAAGGGTAAGGGTAAGGGTAAGGGTAAGGGTAAGCTTAAGGGTAAAAGCAAGGGTAAGGGTAAGCTTAAGGGTAAGGGTAAGGGTAAGGGTAAGGGTAAGCTTAAGGGTAAAAGCAAGGGTAAGGGTAAGAGTAAGGGTTAGGGTAAGGGTAAGGGTAAGGGTAAGGATAAGGGTGAGCTTAAGGGTAAAAGCAAGGGTAAGGGTAAGGGTAAGGGTAAGGGTAAGGGTAAAGGTAAGGGTAAGGGTAAGCTTAAGGGTAAAAGCAAGGGTAAGGGTAAGGGTAAGGGTAAGGGTAAGGGTAAGGGTAAGGGTAAGGGTAAGGGTAAGGGTAAAGGTAAGGGTAAGCCTAAGGGTAAAAGCAAGGGTAAGGGTAAGGGTAAGGGTAAGGGTAAGAGTAAGGGTAAGGGTAAGGGTAAGGGTAAGCTCAAGGGTAAAAGCAAGGGTAAGGGTAAGGGTAAGGGTAAGGGTAAGCCTAAGGGTAAAAGCAAGGGTAAGGGTAAGGGTAAGGGTAAGGGTAAGCTTAAGGGTAAAAGCAAGGGTAAGGGTAAGAGTAAGGGTAAGGGTAAGGGCAAGGGTAAGCTTAAGGGTAAAAGCAAGGGTGAGGGTGAGGGTAAGGGTAAGGGTAAGGGTAAGGGTAAGGGTAAGGGTAAGGGTAAGGGTAAGCTTAAGGGTAAAAGCAAGGGTAAGGGTAAGGGTAAGGGTAAGGGTAAGGGTAAGGGTAAGGGTAAGGGTAAGGGTAAGGGTAAGGGTAAGGGTAAGGGTAAGGGTAAGGGTAAGCTTAAGGGTAAAAGCAAGGGTAAGGGTAAGGGTAAGGGTAAGGGTAAGGGTAAAGGTAAGGGTAAGCCTTAGGGTAAAAGCAAGGGTAAGGGTAAGGGTAAGGGTAAGGGTAAGGGTAAGGGTAAGGGTAAGGGTAAGGGTAAGGGTAAGGGTAAGGGTAAGGGTAAGGGTAAGGGTAAGGGTAAGGGTAAGGGTAAGGGTAAGGGTAAGGGTAAGGGTAAGGGTAAGGGTAAAGGTAAGCTTAAGGGTAAAAGCAAGGGTAAGGGTAAGGGTAAGGGTAAGGGTAAGCCTAAGGGTAAAAGCAAGGGTAAGGGTAAGGGTAAGGGTAAGGGTAAGGGTAAGGGTAAGCTTAAGGGTAAAAGCAAGGGTAAGGGTAAGGGTAAGGGTAAGGGTAAGGGTAAGGGTAAGGGTAAGGGTAAGCTTAAGGGTAAAAGCAAGGGTAAGGGTAAGGGTAAGGGTAAGGGTAAGGGTAAGGGTAAGGGTAAGGGTAAAGGTAAGGGTAAGCCTAAGGGTAAAAGCAATGGTAAGGGTAAGGGTAAGGGTAAGGGTAAGGGTAAGGGTAAGGGTAAGCTTAAGGGTAAAAGCAAGGGTAAGGGTAAGGGTAAGGGTAAGGATAAGGGTAAGAGTAAGGGTAAGGGTAAGGGTAAGGGTAAGCTTTAGGGTAAGGGTAAGGGTAAGGGTAAGGGTAAGCTTAAGGGTAAAAGCAAGGGTAAGGGTAAGGGTAAGGGTAAGGGTAAGCTAAAGGGTAAAAGCAAGGGTAAGGGTAAGGGTAAGGGTAAGGGTAAGGGTAAGGGTAAGGGTAAGCTTAAGGGTAAGGGTAAGGGTAAGGGTAAGGGTTAGCTTAAGGGTAAAAGCAAGGGTAAGGGTAAGGGTAAGGGTAAGGGTAAGGGTAAGCTTAAGGGTAAGGGTAAGGGTAAGGGTAAGGGTAAGCTTCAGGGTAAAAGCAAGGGTAAGGTTAAGGGTAAGGGTAAGGGTAAGGGTAAGGGTAAGCTTGAGGGTAAGGGTAAGGGTAAGGGTAAGGGTAAGCTTAAGGGTAAAAGCAAGGGTAAGGGTAAGGGTAAGGGTAAGGGTAAGGGTAAGGGTAAGGGTAAGGGTAAGGGTAAGGGTAAGGGTAAGGGTAAGGGTAAGGGTAAGGGTAAGCTTAAGGGTAAGGGTAAGGGTAAGGGTAAGCTTAAGGGTAAAAGCAAGGGTAAGGGTAAGGGTAAGGGTAAGGGTAAGGGTAAGCTTAAGGGTAAAAGCAAGGGTAAGGGTAAGGGTACGGGTAAGGGTAAGGGTAAGGGTAAGGGTAAGGGTAAGGGTAAGGGTAAGAGTAAGGGTAAGGGTAAGGGTAAGCTTAAGGGTAAGGGTAAGGGTAAGGGTAAGCTTAAGGGTAAAAGCAAGGGTAAGGGTAAGGGTAAGGGTAAGGGTAAGGGTAAAGGTAAGGGTAAGCCTAAGGGTAAAAGCAAAGGTAAGGGTAAGGGTAAGGGTAAGGGTAAGGGTAAGGGTAAGGGTAAGGGTAAGGGTAAGGGTAAGGGTAAGGGTAAGCTTAAGGGTAAAAGCAAGGGTAAGGGTAAGGGTAAGGGTAAGGGTAAGGGTAAGGGTAAGCTTAAGGGTAAAAGCAAGGGTAAGGGTAAGGGTAAGGGTAAGGGTAAGGGTAAGGGTAAGGGTAAGGATAAGGGTAAGGGTAAGGGTAAGGGTAAGGGTAAGGGTAAGGGTAAGGGTAAGCTTAAGGGTAAAAGCAAGGGTAAGGGTAAGGGTAAGGGTAAGGGTAAGGGTTAGGGTAAGGGTAAAGGTAAGGGTAAGCCTAAGGGTAAAAGCAAGGGTAAGGGTAAGGGTACCCTTAGCCTTACCCTTACCCTTGCTTTTACCCTTAAGCTTACCCCTACCCTTACCCTCACCCTTACCCTTACCCTTGCTTTTACCCTTAGGCTTACCCTTACCCTTACCCTTACCCTTACCCTTAAGCTTACCCTTACCCTTACCCTTACCCTTACCCTTACCCTTACCCTTACCCTTACCCTTACCCTTACCCTTACCCTTGCTTTTACCCTTAAGCTTACCCTTACCCTTACCCTTACCCTTACCCTTACCCTTACCCTTACCCTTACCCTTACCCTTACCCTTACCCTTACCCTTACCCTTACCCTTACCCTTACCCTTACCCTTACCCTTACCCTTACCCTTACTTAGGGTAAGGGTAAGGGTAAGCTTAAGGGTAAAAGCAAGGGTAAGGGTAAGGGTAAGGGTAAGGGTAAGGGTAAGCCTAAGGGTAAAAGCAAGGGTAAGGGTAAGGGTAAGGGTAAGGGTAAGGGTAAGCTTAAGGGTAAAAGCAAGGGTAAGGGTAAGGCTAAGGGTAAGGGTAAGGGTAAGGGTAAGGGTAAGGGTAAGGGTAAGGGTAAGGGTAATGGTAAGGGTAAAGGTAAGGGTAAGCCTAAGGGTAAAAGCAAGGGTAAGGGTAAGGGTAAGGGTAAGGGTAAGGGTAAGGGTAAGGGTAAGGGTAAGGGTAAGGGTAAGGGTAAGCTTAAGGGTAACAGCAAGGGTAAGGGTAAGGGTAAGGGTAAGGGTAAGGGTAAAGGTAAGGGTAAGCTTAAGGGTAAGGGTAAGGGTAAGGGTAAGGGTAAGCTTAAGGGTAAAAGCAAGGGTAAGGGTAAGGGTAAGGGTAAGGGTAAGGGTAAGCTTAAGGGTAAAAGCAAGGGTAAGGGTAAGGGTAAGGGTAAGGGTAAGGGTAAGGGTAAGGGTAAGGGTAAGCTTAAGGGTAAGGGTAAGGGTAAGGGTAAGGGTAAGCTTAAGGGTAAAAGCAAGGGTAAGGGTAAGAGTAAGGGTTAGGGTAAGGGTAAGGGTAAGGGTAAGGATAAGGGTGAGCTTAAGGGTAAAAGCAAGGGTAAGGGTAAGGGTAAGGGTAAGGGTAAGGGTAAAGGTAAGGGTAAGGGTAAGCTTAAGGGTAAAAGCAAGGGTAAGGGTAAGGGTAAGGGTAAGGGTAAGGGTAAGGGTAAGGGTAAGGGTAAGGGTAAAGGTAAGGGTAAGCCTAAGGGTAAAAGCAAGGGTAAGGGTAAGGGTAAGGGTAAGGGTAAGAGTAAGGGTAAGGGTAAGGGTAAGGGTAAGCTCAAGGGTAAAAGCAAGGGTAAGGGTAAGGGTAAGGGTAAGGGTAAGCCTAAGGGTAAAAGCAAGGGTAAGGGTAAGGGTAAGGGTAAGGGTAAGCTTAAGGGTAAAAGCAAGGGTAAGGGTAAGAGTAAGGGTAAGGGTAAGGGCAAGGGTAAGCTTAAGGGTAAAAGCAAGGGTGAGGGTGAGGGTAAGGGTAAGGGTAAGGGTAAGGGTAAGGGTAAGGGTAAGGGTAAGGGTAAGCTTAAGGGTAAAAGCAAGGGTAAGGGTAAGGGTAAGGGTAAGGGTAAGGGTAAGGGTAAGGGTAAGGGTAAGGGTAAGGGTAAGGGTAAGCTTAAGGGTAAAAGCAAGGGTAAGGGTAAGGGTAAGGGTAAGGGTAAGGGTAAAGGTAAGGGTAAGCCTTAGGGTAAAAGCAAGGGTAAGGGTAAGGGTAAGGGTAAGGGTAAGGGTAAGGGTAAGGGTAAGGGTAAGGGTAAGGGTAAGGGTAAGGGTAAGGGTAAGGGTAAGGGTAAGGGTAAGGGTAAGGGTAAGGGTAAGGGTAAGGGTAAGGGTAAGGGTAAGGGTAAAGGTAAGCTTGAGGGTAAAAGCAAGGGTAAGGGTAAGGGTAAGGGTAAGGGTAAGCCTAAGGGTAAAAGCAAGGGTAAGGGTAAGGGTAAGGGTAAGGGTAAGGGTAAGGGTAAGCTTAAGGGTAAAAGCAAGGGTAAGGGTAAGGGTAAGGGTAAGGGTAAGGGTAAGGGTAAGGGTAAGCTTAAGGGTAAAAGCAAGGGTAAGGGTAAGGGTAAGGGTAAGGGTAAGGGTAAGGGTAAGGGTAAGGGTAAAGGTAAGGGTAAGCCTAAGGGTAAAAGCAATGGTAAGGGTAAGGGTAAGGGTAAGGGTAAGGGTAAGGGTAAGGGTAAGCTTAAGGGTAAAAGCAAGGGTAAGGGTAAGGGTAAGGGTAAGGATAAGGGTAAGAGTAAGGGTAAGGGTAAGGGTAAGGGTAAGCTTAAGGGTAAGGGTAAGGGTAAGGGTAAGGGTAAGCTTAAGGGTAAAAGCAAGGGTAAGGGTAAGGGTAAGGGTAAGGGTAAGCTAAAGGGTAAAAGCAAGGGTAAGGGTAAGGGTAAGGGTAAGGGTAAGGGTAAGGGTAAGGGTAAGCTTAAGGGTAAGGGTAAGGGTAAGGGTAAGGGTTAGCTTAAGGGTAAAAGCAAGGGTAAGGGTAAGGGTAAGGGTAAGGGTAAGGGTAAGCTTAAGGGTAAGGGTAAGGGTAAGGGTAAGGGTAAGCTTCAGGGTAAAAGCAAGGGTAAGGTTAAGGGTAAGGGTAAGGGTAAGGGTAAGGGTAAGCTTGAGGGTAAGGGTAAGGGTAAGGGTAAGGGTAAGCTTAAGAGTAAAAGCAAGGGTAAGGGTAAGGGTAAGGGTAAGGGTAAGGGTAAGGGTAAGGGTAAGGGTAAGGGTAAGGGTAAGGGTAAGGGTAAGGGTAAGGGTAAGCTTAAGGGTAAGGGTAAGGGTAAGGGTAAGCTTAAGGGTAAAAGCAAGGGTAAGGGTAAGGGTAAGGGTAAGGGTAAGGGTAAGCTTAAGGGTAAAAGCAAGGGTAAGGGTAAGGGTAAGGGTAAGGGTAAGGGTAAGGGTAAGGGTAAGGGTAAGGGTAAGGGTAAGAGTAAGGGTAAGGGTAAGGGTAAGCTTAAGGGTAAGGGTAAGGGTAAGGGTAAGCTTAAGGGTAAAAGCAAGGGTAAGGGTAAGGGTAAGGGTAAGGGTAAGGGTAAAGGTAAGGGTAAGCCTAAGGGTAAAAGCAAAGGTAAGTGTAAGGGTAAGGGTAAGGGTAAGGGTAAGGGTAAGGGTAAGGGTAAGGGTAAGGGTAAGGGTAAGGGTAAGCTTAAGGGTAAAAGCAAGGGTAAGGGTAAGGGTAAGGGTAAGGGTAAGGGTAAGGGTAAGCTTAAGGGTAAAAGCAAGGGTAAGGGTAAGGGTAAGGGTAAGGGTAAGGGTAAGGGTAAGGGTAAGGGTAAGGGTAAGGGTAAGGGTAAGGGTAAGGGTAAGGGTAAGGGTAAGGGTAAGGGTAAGCTTAAGGGTAAAAGCAAGGGTAAGGGTAAGGGTAAGGGTAAGGGTAAGGGTTAGGGTAAGGGTAAAGGTAAGGGTAAGCCTAAGGGTAAAAGCAAGGGTAAGGGTAAGGGTACCCTTAGCCTTACCCTTACCCTTGCTTTTACCCTTAAGCTTACCCTTACCCTTACCCTCACCCTTACCCTTACCCTTGCTTTTACCCTTAGGCTTACCCTTACCCTTACCCTTACCCTTACCCTTAAGCTTACCCTTACCCTTACCCTTACCCTTACCCTTACCCTTACCCTTACCCTTACCCTTACCCTTACCCTTACCCTTGCTTTTACCCTTAAGCTTACCCTTACCCTTACCCTTACCCTTACCCTTACCCTTACCCTTACCCTTACCCTTACCCTTACCCTTACCCTTACCCTTACCCTTACCCTTACCCTTACCCTTACCCTTACCCTTACTTAGGGTAAGGGTAAGGGTAAGCTTAAGGGTAAAAGCAAGGGTAAGGGTAAGGGTAAGGGTAAGGGTAAGGGTAAGCCTAAGGGTAAAAGCAAGGGTAAGGGTAAGGGTAAGGGTAAGGGTAAGGGTAAGCTTAAGGGTAAAAGCAAGGGTAAGGGTAAGGCTAAGGGTAAGGGTAAGGGTAAGGGTAAGGGTAAGCTTAAGGGTAAAAGCAAGGGTAAGGGTAAGGGTAAGGGTAAGGGTAAGGGTAAGGGTAAGGGTAAAGGTGAGGGTAAGCCTAAGGGTAAAAGCAAGGGTAAGGGTAAGGGTAAGGGTAAGGGCTTTTACCCTTAGGCTTACCCTTACCTTTACCCTTACCCTTACCCTTAGCCTTACCCTTACCCTTACCCTTACCCTTACCCTTACCCTTACCCTTGCTTTTACCCTTAAGCTTACCCTTACCCTTACCTTTACCCTTACCCTTACCCTTACCCTTACCCTTACCCTTACCCTTGCTTTTACCCTTAAGCTCACCCTTACCCTTACCCTTACCCTTACCCTTACCCTTACCCTAACCCTTACTCTTACCCTTACCCTTGCTTTTACCCTTAAGCTTACCCTTACCCTTACCCTTACCCTTACCCTTAAGCTTACCCTTACCCTTACCCTTACCCTTACCCTTACCCTTACCCTTACCCTTACCCTTGCTTTTACCCTTAAGCTTACCCTTACCCTTACCCTTACCCTTACCCTTACCCTTGCTTTTACCCTTAAGCTTACCCTTACCCTTACCCTTACCCTTACCCTTAAGCTTACCCTTACCCTTACCCTTACCCTTACCCTTACCCTTACCCTTACCCTTGCTTTTACCCTTAAGCTTACCCTTACCCTTACCCTTACCCTTACCCTTACCCTTACCCTTACCCTTACCCTTACCCTTACCCTTACCCTTACCCTTACCCTTACCCTTACCCTTGCTTTTACCCTTAGGCTTACCCTTACCTTTACCCTTACCATTACCCTTACCCTTACCCTTACCCTTACCCTTACCCTTACCCTTGCTTTTACCCTTAAGCTTACCCTTACCCTTACCCTTACCCTTACCCTTACCCTTACCCTTACCCTTACCCTTACCCTTACCCTTACCCTTACCCTTACCCTTACCCTTACCCTTACCCTTACCCTTACCCTTACCCTTACCCTTACCCTTACCCTTACCCTTACCCTTACCCTTGCTTTTACCCTTAAGCTTACCCTTACCCTTACCCTTACCCTTACCCTTACACTTACCCTTGCTTTTACCCTTAGGCTTACCCTTATCCTTACCCTTACCCTCACCCTTAAGCTTACCCTTACCCTTACCCTTACCATTACCCTTACCCTCACCCTTACCCTTACCCTTACCCTTACCCTTACCCTTGCTTTTACCCTTAAGCTTACCCTTACCCTTACCCTTACCCTTACCCTTACCCTTACCCTTACCCTTACCCTTACCCTTACCCTAACCCTTACCCTTGCTTCGACCCTTAGGCTTACCCTTACCTTTACCCTTACCCTTACCCTTATCCTTACCCTTACCCTTACCCTTACCCTTACCCTTACCCTTACCCTTGCTTTTACCCTTAAGCTTACCCTTACCCTTACCCTTACCCTTGCTTTTACCCTTAAGCTTACCCTTACCCTTACCCTTACCCTTACCCTTACCCTTACCCTTGCTTTTACCCTTAGGCTTACCCTTACCCTTACCCTTACCCTTGCTTTTACCCTTAAGCTTACCCTTACCCTTACCCTTACCCTTACCCTTACCCTTACCCTTACCCTTACCCTTACCCTTACCCTTACCCTTACCCTTACCCTTACCCTTACCCTTACCCTTACCCTTGCTTTTACCCTTAGGCTCAACCTTACCTTTACCCTTACCCTTACCCTTACCCTTACCCTTACCCTTACCCTTACCCTTACCCTTACCCTTACCCTTACCCTTACCCTTACCCTTACCCTTACCCTTACCCTTGCTTTTACCCTTAAGCTTACCCTTACCCTTACCCTTACCCTTACCCTTACCCTTACCCTTACCCTTACCCTTGCTTTTACCCTTAAGCTTACCCTTACCCTTACCCTTACCCTTACCCTCACCCTTACCCTTACCCTTACCCTTGCTTATACCCTTAAGCTTACCCTTACCCTTACCCTTACCCTTACCCTTACCCTTACCCTTACCCTTACCCTTACCCTTACCCTTACCCTTACCCTTGCTTTTACCCTTAGGCTTACCCTTACCTTTACCCTTACCCTTACCCTTACCCTTACCCTTACCCTTACCCTTACCCTTGCTTTTACATCTAAGCTTACCCTTACCCTTACCCTTACCCTTACCCTTACCCTTACCCTAACCCTTACCCTTGCTTTTACCCTTAAGCTTACCCTTACCCTTACCCTTACCCTTACCCTTACCCTTACCCTTACCCTTACCCTTACCCTTGCTTTTACCCTTAAGCTTACCCTTACCCTTACCCTTACCCTTACCCTTACCCTTACCCTTATCCTTACCCTTGCTTTTACCCTTAAGCTTACCCTTACCCTTACCCTTACCCTTACCCTTACCCTTACCTTTACCCTTACCCTTACCCTTACCCTTACCCTTACCCTTACCCTTGCTTTTACTCTTAGGCTTACCCTTACCTTTACCCTTACCCTTACCCTTACCCTTACCCTCACCCTTACCCTTACCCTTGCTTTTACCCTTAAGCTTACCCTTACCCTTACCCTTACCCTTACCCTTACCCTTGCTTTTACCCTTAAGCTTACCCTTACCCTTACCCTTAACCTTACCCTTACCCTTGCTTTTACCCTTAGGCTTACCCTTACCCTTACCCTTACCCTTACCCTTGCTTTTACCCTTAAGCTTACCCTTACCCTTACCCTTACTCTAACCCTTACCCTTACCCTTACCCTTACCCTTACCCTTACCCTTACCCTTACCCTTACCCTTACCCTTACCCTTGCTTTTACCCTTAGGCTTACCCTTACCTTTACCCTTACCCTAACCCTTACCCTTACCCTTACCCTTACCCTTACCCTTGCTTTTACCCTTAAGCTTACCCTTACCCTTACCCTTACCCTTACCCTTACCCTTACCCTTACCCTTACCCTTACCCTTACCCTTGCTTTTACCCTTAAGCTTACCCTTACCCTTACCCTTACCCTTACCCTTACCCTTACCCTTACCCTTACCCTTACCCTTGCTTTTACCCTTAAGCTTACCCTTACCCTTACCCTTACCCTTACCCTTACCCTTACCCTTACCCTTACCCTTACCCTTACCCTTACCCTTGCTTTTACCCTTAGGCTTACCCTTACCTTTACCCTTACCCTTACCCTTACCCTTACCCTTACCCTTACCCTTGCTTTTACCCTTAAGCTTACCCTTACCCTTACCCTTACCCTTAAGCTTACCCTTACCCTTACCCTTACCCTTACCCTTACCCTTACCCTTACCCTCACCCTTACCCTTACCCTTACCCTTACCCTTACCCTTACCCTTACCCTTACCCTTACCCTTACCCTTACCCTTGCTTTTACCCTTTAGCTTACCCTTACCCTTACCCTTACCCTTACCCTTACCCTTGCTTTTACCCTTAAGCTTACCCTTACCCTTACCCTTACCCTTAAGCTTACCCTCACCCTTACCCTTACCCTTACCCTTACCCTTACCCTTACCCTTACCCTTACCCTTACCCTTACCCTTGCTTTTACCCTTAAGCTTACCCTTACCCTTACCCTTACCCTTACCCTTAAGCTTACCCTTACCCTTACCCTTACCCTTACCCTTACCCTTAACCTTACCCTTGCTTTTACCCTTAAGCTTACCCTTACCCTTACCCTTACCCTTACCCTTAAGCTTACCCTTACACTTACCCTTACCCTTACCCTTACCCTTGCTTTTACCCTTAAGCTTACCCTTACCCTTACCCTTACCCTTACCCTTACCCTTAAGCTTACCCTTACCCTTACCCTAACCCTTACCCTTACCCTTACCCTTACCCTTACCCTTACCCTTGCTTTTACCCTTAAGCTTACCCTTACCCTTACCCTAAGTAAGGGTAAGGGTAAGGGTAAGGGTAAGGGTAAGGGTAAGGGTAAGGGTAAGGGTAAGGGTAAGGGTAAGGGTAAGGGAAAGGGTAAGGGTAAGGGTAAGGGTAAGGGTAAGGGTAAGCTTAAGGGTAAAAGCAAGGGTAAGGGTAAGGGTAAGGGTAAGGGTAAGGGTAAGGGTAAGGGTAAGGGTAAGGGTAAGGGTAAGGGTAAGGGTAAGCTTAAGGGTAAAAGCAAGGGTAGGGGTAAGGGTAAGGGTAAGGGTAAGGGTAAGGGTAAGGGTAAGGGTAAGGGTAAGGGTAAGGGTAAGGGTAAGGGTAAGGGTAAGGGTAAGGGTAAGGGTAAGGGTAAGCTTAAGGGTAAAAGCAAGGGTAAGGGTAAGGCTAAGGGTAAGGGTAAGGGTAAGGGTAAGGGTAAGCTTAAGGGTAAAAGCAAGGGTAAGGGTAAGGGTAAGGGTAAGGGTAAGGGTAAGGGTAAGGGTAAAGGTGAGGGTAAGCCTAAGGGTAAAAGCAAGGGTAAGGGTAAGGGTAAGGGTAAGGGTAAGGGTAAGGGTAAGGGTAAGGGTAAGGGTAAGGGTAAGGGTAAGGGTAGGGGTAAGAGTAAGGGTAAGGGTAAGCTTAAGGGTAAAAGCAAGGGTAAGGGTAAGGGTAAGGGTAAGGGTAAGGGTAAGGGTAAGCTTAAGGGTAAAAGCAAGGGTAAGGGTAAGGGTAAGGGTAAGGGTAAGGGTAAGGGTGAGGGTAAGGGTAAAATTGACGTTCAACAATCCTGATACCGCGACACAGCTCCTTCGCAATAAGAATATCCTGAGAGGCAATGTTGAATACAAGAATATTACTATATCGGATGACAAAACCCCGGCTCAATTGGCTCATCTTGATCTCCTCCGAAAAGAGCTTAAACTAAGGACCTCTTCTGGTGAAAAAAATCTGACAATTAAATACGTTAAAGGCTCTCCATGTATTGTTCCGACGACTTCTAATCATACACCAATGTCAAAAAAGTGACCAATCTCGTCGAGTGGAAATTTCTGTACACCAATGCCAATTCGATAAACAATAAACTTCAGGAACTCTTGGCACTCGCTGATATGGAGAAACCATCCTTCATTCTTGTTACCGAAACTTGGCTAAATAGTACCCTCCCTAATTCGTGTATAAATATACCTGGCTTTACCGTATATCGATGTGATAGCAGCATCACTCCGGGTCACTGCGGTGTCGCTGTTTACATTGTGAATGAGTTGGTCGGTTTTTTTAGCATCACATCGTATTCTCTACTCACACCGAGTATCGACAATATTTTTATAAATCTGTGCCACAACACATGCTCAATTACTATCGGATGCGTCTACCGACCAAGATCCTACCCTTCAATTCAATTGTTGTACGACCACATCATTTCACTGACTGAATCTGGGAGGAACATTTTCGTAGCCGGAGACTTCAACTTTCCTGATCTTGATTGGCCGCTGACTAGTTTACCCTCTGAAAGCTCACCGTCATATGCTTTTGTCACCATGCTTCACAATTCTCACTTGCACCAACTTATTGACCGTCCAACACGATACCGCCAGGGCCAGACCCCTCGCCCTCTAGATCTGATCTTAGTGGATGATCCCGACCTCGTTTGCGACATAGAGCACATGCCCCCAATTGGGAAATCTGATCATGAGGTTATCAAAGGATGTATCCAGATGACAGTTAATGAACCACAAAGATGCCGCTTCAGGGAAGTGAAGATTATTGATTATGATGCGCTAAATATCAGATTCGATCAACTTGATTGGACAGACATACTTCGCAGAGATGATGTCGAGAGCGCGTGGCAGCGTTTTCTATCCTTGGTTAATCAGTCCGTTGAAGAGTGCACCTCATTTAGAACTGTCAGGTGTCATCCAGTTAAACCTTGGATTAACGAAAAAGCTTACAGGATGCTCAGAAGGAAAAGAGGTTTGTGGCAGAGATACAAAAGAAGTCGCAGTGATCATGACTATCGATGCCATCAAAATTATTCCAAGGTTGTTTCTGCAGCAATTACTGCGGCAAAAGTCAAGTTCGAAAAGAATATTTGCTCGAGCGCTAACAAGAAGAAATTCCATAAATATATTCGTTCTACATTGAACACGAAGGTTGGCATTCCTGAAGTACGTAACTCGGAGGGAGAGTTGTGTCAAAACTTGGTGGATGTATATGAATGCTTCGCCAGCGTATTTTGTGAGTCCTTCTCGTCTGAACCTATAGGACCGCTTCCCGCTATTCTTTCGCCTAAATGTCAGCAGAGCATGGATTTTGTTACTTTTCCTGAGGAGACTGTTGCTAAGTATCTCAGTAATCTCAAGACCTTTTCATCTCCTGGAGTAGACAACCTGAGCCCAGTAATTCTGAAGCGATGCAGCACAACTCTTGCTTATCCATTGTCCATCCTTATGGAAAAATCGTTCTCAACAAAATCATTGCCGATGGATTGGCTTTCTGCACGTGTTACTCCGGTATACAAGAAGGGTGATAAACTTGATGCCCGGAATTATCGCCCAATTTCTCTGACTTCATCCGTTGTTAAGGTTATGGAGAAAATTATCTTCGATCAACTATTAGAATTTCTCCTAACCAATAAAATATTGCCGAAACAACAGCACGGTTTTATTCCTGGGCGTTCAACGATAACCTGCCTACTCAAGTGCTTGAATGACTGGACTAAAGCATTAGATAAAAATTTACCAATAGATGTCGTATATCTTGACTTTGCCAAGGCGTTCGATAGAGTACCCATTCGCCGGCTTCTGTACAAGCTGGAGCATTTCGGAGTGCGGGGTGGATTGCTTGAGTGGATCCAAAGTTATTTGAGTGGTAGAAAATTCTTCGTTGGCACTGGTGAGAAAAGATCTCGAACTATTAATGTCACTTGCGGAGTTCCCCAGGGATCAGTTCTGGGTCCGCTGCTATTTCTGGTATACATATCCGATCTGCCTGCGCTCCTCAATTCTGAGGTATCCTTATTCGCTGACGATGCTAAGCTCTACAACTATGCCCATACCAACGCTTTTTCGCTCCAGGAGGATTTGACTACTTTGTTCTCTTGGTGCTGCGACTGGTTGATTGAGCTCAATTTATCGAAGTGTAAGGTTCTTCACTTAGGAAAAAATAATCCAAGAACAACTTACCATATTGATGGCATCCCCCTCACCACTACAAGGAGTCAACTGGATTTAGGTGTTGTGGTTACAGAGGACCTCTCATGGTCGGAGCATATTCTGTATGTTTCTTCTAGGGCCAGAAGAATGCTTGGGTTGCTTGAACACACCTTTCGTTTTTGTGACCCCTCTGTATGTTCTGAACTTTACAAGACCCATGTAAGACCCATTTTGGAATATGCGGGCCCTGTCTGGTGTCCGAATCTGGTATGGCAGCGAGATTTATTGGAGTCCATACAAAGACGCGCCACTAGGATACCATATGGAAGAGTGCGACCAACATACGAACAACGCTTGGCACTTTTTAATCTTACCCCCGTTCAGACTCGAAGGGATCGTGGTGACTTGATCGTTGCCTTTCGAGCTTTGACTCAGAGATTTGGGATCGACATGGGTGATATGTTTGACCTTGCTACTACCAGCCAACTTAGAGGGCACAGATTCAAGTTGACACGGGAAAGATTCAAATGTACCCCACGCCAATCTTTCATCACCAATAGGATATTCCATAATTGGAACAGTCTTCCGGATACGATTGTTGGCGCCTCTAGTGTCAACTCCTTCAAGAACAATTTGGACTCTTGGTGGCGAACCGGTGTGTGTTGATGGCCGGGTTTGTGTTTTTGGTGATTTTTTTTTTACTAGTTTATTTTGTTTTGAATTCTTTATTAACATTAGTTCCACATCCTGTAGTTTTTCATTTGAAATTTGTATATGAGTTGAGAAAACTCTTGTCTGATGTATAATAATAATATAATAAAAGGGTAAGGGTAAGGGTAAGGGTAAGGGTAAGGGTAAGGGTAAGGGTAAGGGTAAGGGTAAGCTTAAGGGTAAAAGCAAGGGTAAGGGTAAGGGTAAGGGTAAGGGTAAGGGTAAGGGTAATGGTAAGGGTAAAGGTAAGGGTAAGCCTAAGGGTAAAAGCAAGGGTAAGGGTAAGGGTAAGGGTAAGGGTAAGGGTAAGGGTAAGGGTAAGGGTAAGGGTAAGGGTAAGGGTAAGGGTAAGGGTAAGGGTAAGCTTAAGGGTAAAAGCAAGGGTAAGGGTAAGGGTAAGGGTAAGGGTAAGGGTAAGGGTAAGGGTAAGCTTAAGGGTAAGGGTAAGGGTAAGGGTAAGGGTAAGCTTAAGGGTAAAAGCAAGGGTAAGGGTAAGGGTAAGGGTAAGGGTAAGCTTAAGGGTAAAAGCAAGGGTAAGGGTAAGGGTAAGGGTAAGGGTAAGGGTAAGGGTAAGCTTAAGGGTAAGGGTAAGGGTAAGGGTAAGGGTAAGCTTAAGGGTAAAAGCAAGGGTAAGGGTAAGAGTAAGGGTAAGGGTAAGGGTAAGGGTAAGGGTAAGGGTAAGGGTAAGGGTGAGCTTAAGGGTAAAAGCAAGGGTAAGGGTAAGGGTAAGGGTAAGGGTAAGGGTAAGTGTAAGGGTAAGGGTAAGGGTAAGCTTAAGGGTAAAAGCAAGGGTAAGGGTAAGGGTAAGGGTAAGGGTAAGGGTAAGGGTAAGGGTAAGGGTAAGGGTAAAGGTAAGGGTAAGCCTAAGGGTAAAAGCAAGGGTAAGGGTAAGGGTAAGGGTAAGGGTAAGGGTAAGAGTAAGGGTAAGGGTAAGGGTAAGGGTAAGCTTAAGGGTAAAAGCAAGGGTAAGGGTAAGGGTAAGGGTAAGGGTAAGCCTAAGGGTAAAAGCAAGGGTAAGGGTAAGGGTAAGGGTAAGGGTAAGGGTAAGCTTAAGGGTAAAAGCAAGGGTAAGGGTAAGGGTAAGGGTAAGGGTAAGGGTAAGCTTAAGGGTAAAAGCAAGGGTGAGGGTAAGGGTAAGGGTAAGGGTAAGGGTAAGGGTAAGGGTAAGGGTAAGGGTAAGGGTAAGCTTAAGGGTAAAAGCAAGGGTAAGGGTAAGGGAAAGGGTAAGGGTAAGGGTAAGGGTAAGGGTAAGGGTAAGGGTAAGCTTAAGGGTAAAAGCAAGGGTAAGGGTAAGGGTAAGGGTAAGGGTAAGGGTAAAGGTAAGGGTAAGCCTAAGGGTAAAAGCAAGGGTAAGGGTAAGGGTAAGGGTAAGGGTAAGGGTAAGGGTAAGGGTAAGGGTAAGGGTAAGGGTAAGGGTAAGGGTAAGGGTAAGGGTAAGGGTAAGGGTAAGGGTAAGGGTAAGGGTAAGGGTAAGGGTAAGGGTAAGGGTAAGCTTAAGGGTAAAAGCAAGGGTAAGGGTAAGGGTAAAGGTAAGGGTAAGCCTAAGGGTAAAAGCAAGGGTAAGGGTAAGGGTAAGGGTAAGGGTAAGGGTAAGGGTAAGCTTAAGGGTAAAAGCAAGGGTAAGGGTAAGGGTAAGGGTAAGGGTAAGGGTAAGGGTAAGCTCAAGGGTAAAAGCAAGGGTAAGGGTAAGGGTAAGGGTAAGGGTAAAGGTAAGGGTAAGGGTAAAGGTAAGGGTAAGCCTAAGGGTAAAAGCAAGGGTAAGGGTAAGGGTAAGGGTAAGGGTAAGGGTAAGGGTAAGGGTAAGGGTAAGGGTAAGCTTAAGGGTAAAAGCAAGGGTAAGGGTAAGGGTAAGGGTAAGGGTAAGGGTAAGGGTAAGGGTAAGGGTAAGGGTAAGGGTAAGCTTAAGGGTAAGGGTAAGGGTAAGGGTAAGCTTAAGGGTAAAAGCAAGGGTAAGGGTAAGGGTAAGGGTAAGGGTAAGCTTAAGGGTAAAAGCAAGGGTAAGGGTAAGAGTAAGGGTAAGTGTAAGGGTAAGGGTAAGGGTAAGGGTAAGGGTGAGCTTAAGGGTAAAAGCAAGGGTAAGGGTAAGGGTAAGGGTAAGGGTAAGGGTAAGGGTAAGGGTAAGCTTAAGGGTAAAAGCAAGGGTAAGGGTAAGGGTAAGGGTAAGGGTAAGGGTAAGGGTAAGGGTAAGGGTAAGGGTAAAAGTAAGGGTAAGCCTAAGGGTAAAAGCAAGGGTAAGGGTAAGGGTAAGGGTAAGGGTAAGGGTAAGAGTAAGGGTAAGGGTAAGGGTAAGGGTAAGCTTAAGGGTAAAAGCAAGGGTAAGGGTAAGGGTAAGGGTAAGGGTAAGCCTAAGGGTAAAAGCAAGGGTAAGGGTAAGGGTAAGGGTAAGGGTAAGGGTAAGCTTAAGGGTAAAAGCAAGGGTAAGGGTAAGGGTAAGGGTAAGGGTAAGGGTAAGGGTAAGCTTAAGGGTAAAAGCAAGGGTGAGGGTAAGGGTAAGGGTAAGGGTAAGGGTAAGGGTAAGGGTAAGGGTAAGGGTAAGGGTAAGTGTAAGGGTAAGCTTAAGGGTAAAAGCAAGGGTAAGGGTAAGGGTAAGGGTAAGGGTAAGGGTAAGGGTAAAGGTAAGGGTAAGGGTAAGGGTAAGGGTAAAGGTAAGGGTAAGCCTAAGGGTAAAAGCAAGGGTAAGGGTAAGGGTAAGGGTAAGGGTAAGGGTAAGGGTAAGGGTAAGGGTAAGGGTAAGGGTAAGGGTAAGGGTAAGGGTAAGGGTAAGGGTAAGGGTAAGGGTAAGGGTAAGGGTAAGGGTAAGCTTAAGGGTAAAAGCAAGGGTAAGGGTAAGGGTAAGGGTAAGGGTAAGCCTAAGGGTAAAAGCAAGGGTAAGGGTAAGGGTAAGGGTAAGGGTAAGGGTAAGGGTAAGCTTAAGGGTAAAAGCAAGGGTAAGGGTAAGGGTAAGGGTAAGGGTAAGGGTAAGGGTAAGGGTAAGGGTAAGCTCAAGGGTAAAAGCAAGGGTAAGGGTAAGGGTAAGGGTAAGGGTAAAGGTAAGGGTAAGGGTAAAGGTAAGGGTAAGCCTAAGGGTAAAAGCAAGGGTAAGGGTAAGGGTAAGGGTAAGGGTAAGGGTAAGGGTAAGGGTAAGGGTAAGGGTAAGGGTAAGCTTAAGGGTAAAAGCAAGGGTAAGGGTAAGGGTAAGGGTAAGGGTAAGGGTAAGGGTAAGGGTAAGGGTAAGGGTAAGCTTGAGGGTAAGGGTAAGGGTAAGGGTAAGCTTAAGGGTAAAAGCAAGGGTAAGGGTAAGGGTAAGGGTAAGGGTAAGCTTAAGGGTAAAAGCAAGGGTAAGGGTAAGAGTAAGGGTAAGGGTAAGGGTAAGGGTAAGGGTAAGGGTAAGGGTGAGCTTAAGGGTAAAAGCAAGGGTAAGGGTAAGGGTAAGGGTAAGGGTAAGGGTAAGGGTAAGGGTAAGGGTAAGGGTAAGCTTAAGGGTAAAAGCAAGGGTAAGGGTAAGGGTAAGGGTAAGGGTAAGGGTAAGGGTAAGGGTAAGGGTAAGGGTAAGGGTAAGGGTAAAGGTAAGGGTAAGCCTAAGGGTAAAAGCAAGGGTAAGGGTAAGGGTAAGGGTAAGGGTAAGGGTAAGGGTAAGAGTAAGGGTAAGGGTAAGGGTAAGGGTAAGCTTAAGGGTAAAAGCAAGGGTAAGGGTAAGGGTAAGGGTAAGGGTAAGCCTAAGGGTAAAAGCAAGGGTAAGGGTAAGGGTAAGGGTAAGGGTAAGGGTAAGCTTAAGGGTAAAAGCAAGGGTAAGGGTAAGGGTAAGGGTAAGGGTAAGGGTAAGGGTAAGCTTAAGGGTAAAAGCAAGGGTGAGGGTAAGGGTAAGGGTAAGGGTAAGGGTAAGGGTAAGGGTAAGGGTAAGTGTAAGGGTAAGCTTAAGGGTAAAAGCAAGGGTAAGGGTAAGGGTAAGGGTAAGGGTAAGGGTAAGGGTAAGGGTAAGGGTAAGGGTAAGGGTAAGGGTAAGGGTAAGGGTAAGGGTAAGGGTAAGCTTAAGGGTAAAAGCAAGGGTAAGGGTAAGGGTAAGGGTAAGGGTAAGGGTAAAGGTAAGGGTAAGCCTAAGGGTAAAAGCAAGGGTAAGGGTAAGGGTAAGGGTAAGGGTAAGGGTAAGGGTAAGGGTAAGGGTAAGGGTAAGGGTAAGGGTAAGGGTAAGGGTAAGGGTAAGGGTAAGGGTAAGGGTAAGGGTAAGGGTAAGGGTAAGGGTAAGGGTAAGGGTAAGCTTAAGGGTAAAAGCAAGGGTAAGGGTAAGGGTAAGGGTAAGGGTAAGCCTAAGGGTAAAAGCAAGGGTAAGGGTAAGGGTAAGGGTAAGGGTAAGGGTAAGCTTAAGGGTAAAAGCAAGGGTAAGGGTAAGGGTAAGGGTAAGGGTAAGGGTAAGGGTAAGCTCAAGGGTAAAAGCAAGGGTAAGGGTAAGGGTAAGGGTAAGGGTAAAGGTAAGGGTAAGGGTAAAGGTAAGGGTAAGCCTAAGGGTAAAAGCAAGGGTAAGGGTAAGGGTAAGGGTAAGGGTAAGGGTAAGGGTAAGGGTAAGGGTAAGGGTAAGCTTAAGGGTAAAAGCAAGGGTAAGGGTAAGGGTAAGGGTAAGGGTAAGGGTAAGGGTAAGGGTATGGGTAAGGGTAAGGGTAAGCTTAAGGGTAAGGGTAAGGGTAAGGGTAAGCTTAAGGGTAAAAGCAAGGGTAAGGGTAAGGGTAAGGGTAAGGGTAAGCTTAAGGGTAAAAGCAAGGGTAAGGGTAAGGGTAAGGGTAATGGTATGGGTAAGGGTAAGGGTAAGGGTAAGCTTAAGGGTAAGGGTAAGGGTAAGAGTAAGGGTAAGCTTAAGGGTAAAAGCAAGGGTAAGGGTAAGGGTAAGGGTAAGGGTAAGGGTAAGCTTAAGGGTAAGGGTAAGGGTAAGGGTAAGGGTAAGCTTAAGGGTAAAAGCAAGGGTAAGGTTAAGGGTAAGGGTAAGGGTAAGGGTAAGGGTAAGGGTAAGCTTAAGGGTAAGGGTAAGGGTAAGGGTAAGGGTAAGCTTAAGGGTAAAAGCAAGGGTAAGGGTAAGGGTAAGGGTAAGGGTAAGGGTAAGGGTAAGGGTAAGGGTAAGGGTAAGGGTAAGGGTAAGGGTAAGCTTAAGGGTAAGGGTAAGGGTAAGGGTAAGTTTAAGGGTAAAAGCAAGGGTAAGGGTAAGGGTAAGGGTAAGTGTAAGGGTAAGCTTAAGGGTAAAAGCAAGGGTAAGGGTAAGGGTAAGGGTAAGGGTAAGGGTAAGGGTAAGGGTAAGGGTAAGGGTAAGGGTAAGGGTAAGGTTAAGGGTAAGCTTAAGGGTAAGGGTAAGGGTAAGGGTAAGCTTAAGGGTAAAAGCAAGGGTAAGGGTAAGGGTAAGGGTAAGGGTAAGGGTAAAGGTAAGGGTAAGCCTAAGGGTAAAAGCAAGGGTAAGGGTAAGGGTAAGGGTAAGGGTAAGGGTAAGGGTAAGGGTAAGGGTAAGGGTAAGGGTAAGGGTAAGCTTAAGGGTAAAAGCAAGGGTAAGGGTAAGGGTAAGGGTAAGGGTAAGGGTAAGGGTAAGGGTAAGGTTAAGGGTAAGGGTAAGGGTAAGCTTAAGGGTAAAAGCAAGGGTAAGGGTAAGGGTAAGGGTAAGGGTATAGGTAAGGGTAAGGGTAAGGGTAAGGGTAAGGGTAAGGGTAAGCTTAAGGGTAAAAGCAAGGGTAAGGGTAAGGGTAAGGGTTAGAGTAAGGGTAAAGGTAAGGGTAAGCCTAAGGGTAAAAGCAAGGGTAAGGGTAAGGGTAAGGGTAAGGGTAAGGGTAAGGGTAAGGGTAAGGGTAAGGGTAAGGGTAAGAGTAAGGGTAAGGGTAAGGGTAAGGGTAAGCTTAAGGGTAAAAGCAAGGGTAAGGGTAAGGGTAAGGGTAAGGGTAAGCCTAAGGGTAAAAGCAAGGGTAAGGGTAAGGTAAAGGGTAAGGGTAAGGGTAAGCTTAAGGGTAAAAGCAAGGGTAAGGGTAAGGGTAAGGGTAAGGGTAAGGGTAAGCTTAAGGGTAAAAGCAAGGGTAAGGGTAAGGGTGAGGGTAAGGGTAAGGGTAAGGGTAAGGGTAAAGGTAAGGGTAAGCCTAAGAGTAAAAGCAAGGGTAAGGGTAAGGGTAAGGGTAAGGGTAAGCTTAAGGGTAAAAGCAAGGGTAAGGGTAAGGGTAAGGGTAAGGGTAAGGGTAAGGGTAAGGGTAAGGGTTAGGGTAAGTGTAAGGGTAAGGGTAAGGGTGAGCTTAAGGGTAAAAGCAAGGGTAAGGGTAAGGGTAAGGGTAAGGGTAAGGGTAAGGGTAAAGGTAAGGGTAAGCCTAAGGGTAAAAGCAAGGGTAAGGGTAAGTGTAAGGGTAAGGGTAAGGGTAAGGGTAAGGGTAAGGGTAAGGGTAAGGGTAAGGGTAAGGGTAAGGGTAAGGGTAAGGGTAAGGGTAAGGGTAAGGGTAAGCTTAAGGGTAAAAGCAAGGGTAAGGGTAAGGGTAAGAGTAAGGGTAAGCCTAAGGGTAAAAGCAAGGGTAAGGGTAAGGGTAAGGGTAAGGGTAAGAGTAAGCTTAAGGGTAAAAGCAAGGGTAAGGGTAAGGGTAAGGGTAAGGGTAAGGGTAAGGGTAAGCTCAAGGGTAAAAGCAAGGGTAAGGGTAAGGGTAAGGGTAAGGGTAAAGGTAAGGGTAAGGGTAAAGGTAAGGGTAAGCCTAAGGGTAAAAGCAAGGGTAAGGGTAAGGGTAAGGGTAAGGGTAAGGGTAAGGGTAAGGGTAAGGGTAAGGGTAAGCTTAAGGGTAAAAGCAAGGGTAAGGGTAAGGGTAAGGGTAAGGGTTAGGGTAAGGGTAAGGGTAAGGGTAAGGGTAAGCTTAAGGGTAAGGGTAAGGGTAAGGGTAAGCTTAAGGGTAAAAGCAAGGGTAAGGGTAAGGGTAAGGGTAAGGGTAAGCTTAAGGGTAAAAGCAAGGGTAAGGGTAAGGGTAAGGGTAAGGGTAAGGGTAAGGGTAAGGGTAAGGGTAAGGGTAAGGGTAAGCTTAAGGGTAAGGGTAAGGGTAAGGGTAAGGGTAAGCTTAAGGGTAAAAGCAAGGGTAAGGGTAAGGGTAAGGGTAAGGGTAAGTGTAAGCTTAAGGGTAAGGGTAAGGGTAAAGGTAAGGGTAAGCTTAAGGGTAAAAGCAAGGGTAAGGTTAAGGGTAAGGGTAAGGGTAAGGGTAAGGGTAAGGGTAAGCTTAAGGGTAAGGGTAAGGGTAAGGGTAAGGGTAAGCTTAAGGGTAAAAGCAAGGGTAAGGGTAAGGGTAAGGGTAAGGGTAAGGGTAAGGGTAAGGGTAAGGGTAAGGGTAAGGGTAAGGGTAAGGGTAAGGGTAAGGGTAAGGGTAAGGGTAAGGGTAAGGGTAAGGGTAAGGGTAAGGGTAAGCTTAAGGGTAAGGGTAAGGGTAAGGGTAAGCTTAAGGGTAAAAGCAAGGGTAAGGGTAAGGGTAAGGGTAAGGGTAAGGGTAAGCTTAAGGGTAAAAGCAAGGGTAAGGGTAAGGGTAAGGGTAAGGGTAAGGGTAAGGGTAAGGGTAAGGGTAAGGGTAAGGGTAAGGGTAAGGGTAAGGGTAAGGGTAAGGGTAAGCTTAAGGGTAAGGGTAAGGGTAAGGGTAAGCTTAAGGGTAAAAGCAAGGGTAAGGGTAAGGGTAAGGGTAAGGGTAAGGGTAAAGGTAAGGGTAAGCCTAAGGGTAAAAGCAAGGGTAAGGGTAAGGGTAAGGGTAAGGGTAAGGGTAAGGGTAAGGGTAAGGGTAAGGGTAAGGGTACGGGTAAGGGTAAGGGTAAGGGTAAGGGTAAGCTTAAGGGTAAAAGCAAGGGTAAGGGTAAGGGTAAGGGTAAGGGTCAGGGTAAGGGTAAGGGTGAGGTTAAGGGTAAGGGTAAGGGTAAGCTTAAGGGTAAAAGCAAGGGTAAGGGTAAGGGTAAGGGTAAGGGTAAGGGTAAGGGTAAGGGTAAGGGTAAGGGTAAGGGTAAGGGTAAGCTTAAGGGTAAAAGAAAGGGTAAGGGTAAGGGTAAGGGTAAGGGTAAGGGTTAGGGTAAGGGTAAAGGTAAGGGTAAGCCTAAGGGTAAAAGCAAGGGTAAGGGTAAGGGTAAGGGTAAGGGTAAGGGTAAGGGTAAGGGTAAGGGTAAGGGTAAGGGTAAGGGTAAGGGTAAGGGTAAGGGTAAGAGTAAGGGTAAGGGTAAGGGTAAGCTTAAGGGTAAAAGCAAGGGTAAGGGTAAGGGTAAGGGTAAGGGTAAGGGTAAGCTTAAGGGTAAAAGCAAGGGTAAGGGTAAGGGTGAGGGTAAGGGTAAGGGTAAGGGTAAGGGTAAAGGTAAGGGTAAGCCTAAGAGTAAAAGCAAGGGTAAGGGTAAGGGTAAGGGTAAGGGTAAGGGTAAGGGTAAGCTTAAGGGTAAAAGCAAGGGTAAGGGTAAGGGTAAGGGTAAGGGTAAGGGTAAGGGTAAAGGTAAGGGTAAGCCTAAGGGTAAAAGCAAGGGTAAGGGTAAGTGTAAGGGTAAGGGTAAGGGTAAGGGTAAGGGTAAGGGTAAGGGTAAGGGTAAGGGTAAGGGTAAGGGTAAGGGTAAGAGTAAGGGTAAGGGTAAGGGTAAGCTAAAGGGTAAAAGCAAGGGTAAGGGTAAGGGTAAGGGTAAGGGTAAGGGTAAGGGTAAGGGTAAAAGCAAGGGTAAGGGTAAGGGTAAGGGTAAGGGTGAGAGTAAGGGTAAGGGTAAGGGTAAGGGTAAGGGTAAGGGTAAAGGTAAGGTTAAGCCTAAGGGTAAAAGCAAGGGTAAGGGTAAGGGTAAGGGTAAGGGTAAGGGTAAGGGTAAGGGTAAGGGTAAGGGTAAGGGTAAGGGTAAGGGTAAGGGTAAGGGTAAGGTTAAGGGTAAGGGTAAGGGTAAGGGTAAGGGTAAGGGTAAGGGTAAGCTTAAGGGTAAAAGCAAGGGTAAGGGTAAGGGTAAGGGTAAGGGTAAGCCTAAGGGTAAAAGCAAGGGTAAGGGTAAGGGTAAGGGTAAGGGTAAGGGTAAGCTTAAGGGTGAAAGCAAGGGTAAGGGTAAGGGTAAGGGTAGGGGTAAGGGTAAGGGTAAGGGTAAGCTTAAGGGTAAAAGCAAGGGTAAGGGTAAGGGTAAGGGTAAGGGTAAGGGTAAGGGTAAGGGTAAGGGTAAGGGTAAAGGTAAGGGTAAGCCTAAGGGTCAAAGCAAGGGTAAGGGTAAGGGTAAGGGTAAGGGTAAGGGTAAGGGTAAGGGTAAGGGTAAGGGTAAGCTTAAGGGTAAAAGCAAGGGTAAGGGTAAGGGTAAGGGTAAGGGTAAGGGTAAGGGTAAGGGTAAGGGTAAGGGTAAGGGTAAGGGTAAGGGTAAGCTTAAGGGTAAGGGTAAGGGTAAGGGTAAGGGTAAGCCTAAGGGTAAAAGCAAGGGTAAGTGTAAGGGTAAGGGTAAGGGTAAGGGTAAGCTTAAGGGTAAAAGCAAGGGTAAGGGTAAGGGTAAGGGTAAGGGTAAGGGTAAGCTTAAGGGTAAAAGCAAGGGTAAGGGTAAGGGTAAGGGTAAGGGTAAGGGTAAGGGTAAGGGTAAGGCTAAAGGTAAGGGTAAGCCTAAGGGTAAAAGCAAGGGTAAGGGTAAGGGTAAGGGTAAGGGTAAGGGTAAGGGTAAGGGTAAGGGTAAGGGTAAGGGTAAGGGTAAGGGTAAGGGTAAGGGTAAAGGTAAGGGTAAGGGTAAGCTTAAGGGTAAAAGCAAGGGTAAGGGTAAGGGTAAGGGTAAGGGTAAGGGTAAGAGTAAGGGTAAGGGTAAGGGTAAGCTAAAGGGTAAAAGCAAGGGTAAGGGTAAGGGTAAGGGTAAGGGTAAGGGTAAGGGTAAGGGTGAGGGTAAGGGTAAGGGTAAGGGTAAGGGTAAGGGTAAGCTTAAGGGTAAAAGCAAGGGTAAGGGTAAGGGTAAGGGTAAGGGTAAGGGTAAGGGTAAAGGTAAGGGTAAGCCTAAGAGTAAAAGCAAGGGTAAGGGTAAGGGTAAGGGTAAGGGTAAGGGTAAGGTTAAGGGTAAGGGTTAGGGTAAGGGTAAGGGTAAGGGTAAGGGTAAGCTTAAGGGTAAAAGCAAGGGTAAGGGTAAGGGTAAGGGTAAGGGTAAGGGTAAGGGTAAGGGTAAGCTTAAGGGTAAGGGTAAGGGTAAGGGTAAGGGTAAGCTTAAGGGTAAAAGCAAGGGTAAGGGTAAGGGTAAGGGTAAGGGTAAGCTTAAGGGTAAAAGCAAGGGTAAGGGTAAGGGTAAGGGTAAGGGTAAGGGTAAGGGTAAGCTTAAGGGTAAGGGTGAGGGTAAGGGTAAGGGTAAGCTTAAGGGTAAAAGCAAGGGTAAGGGTCAGGGTAAGGGTAAGTGTAAGGGTAAGGGTAAGGGTAAGGGTATGGGTGAGCTTAAGGGTAAAAGCAAGGGTAAGGGTAAGGTTAAGGGTAAGGGTAAGGGTAAGGGTAAGGGTAAGGGTAAGGGTTAGCTTAAGGGTAAAAGCAAGGGCAAGGGTAAGGGTAAGGTTAAGGGTAAGGGTAAGGGTAAGGGTAAGGGTAAGGGTTAGCTTAAGGGTAAAAGCAAGGGTAAGGGTAAGGGTAAGGGTAAGGGTAAGGGTAAGGGTAAGGGTAAGGGTAAGGGTAAGGGTAAGGGTAAGGGTAAGCTTAAGGGTAAAAGCAAGGGTAAGGGTAAGATTAAGGGTAAGGGTAAGCCTAAGGGTAAAAGCAAGGGTAAGGGTAAGGGTAAGGGTAAGGGTAAGTGTAAGCTTAAGGGTAAAAGCAAGGGTAAGGGTAAGGGTAAGGGTAAGGGTAAGGGTAAGGGTAAGGGTAAGCTTAAGGGTAAAAGCAAGGGTGAGGGTAAGGGTAAGGGTAAGGGTAAGGGTAAGGGTAAGGGTAAGGGTAAGGGTAAGGGTAAGGGTAAGGGTAAGGGTAAGCTTAAGGGTAAAAGCAAGGGTAAGGGTAAGGGTAAGGGTAAGGGTAAGGGTAAGCTTAAGGGTAAAAGCAAGGGTAAGGGTAAGGGTAAGGGTAAGGGTAAGGGTAAAGGTAAGGTTGAGCCTAAGGGTAAAAGCAAGGGTAAGGGTAAGGGTAAGGGTAAGGGTAAGGGTTAGGGTAAGGGTAAGGGTAAGGGTAAGGGTAAGGGTAAGGGTAAGGGTAAGGGTAAGGGTAAGGGTAAGAGTAAGGGTAAGGGTAAGCTTAAGGGTAAAAGCAAGGGTAAGGGTAAGGGAAAGGGTAAGGGTAAGCCTAAGGGTAAAAGCAAGGGTAAGGGTAAGGGTAAGGGTAAGGGTAAGGGTAAGCTTAAGGGTAAAAGCAAGAGTAAGGGTAAGGGTAAGGGTAAGGGTAAGGGTAAGGGTAAGCTTAAGGGTAAAAGCAAGGGTAAGGGTAAAGGTAAGGGTAAGGGTAAGGGTAAGGGTAAGGGTAAGGGTAAGGGTAAAGGTAAGGGTAAGCCTAAGGGTAAAAGCAAGGGTAAGGGTAAGGGTAAGGGTAAGGGTAAGGGTAAGGGTAAGGGTAAGGGTAAGGGTAAGGTTAAGGGTAAGGGTAAGGGTAAGCTTAAGGGTAAAAGCAAGGGTAAGGGTAAGGGTAAGGGTAAGGGTAAGGGTAAGGGTAAGGGTAAGGGTAAGGGTAAGGGTAAGGGTAAGGGTAAGGGTAAGCTTAAGGGTAAGGGTAAGGGTAAGGGTAAGGGTAAGCTTAAGGGTAAAAGCAAGGGTAAGGGTAAGGGTAAGGGTAAGGGTAAGCTAAAGGGTAAAAGCAAGGGTAAGGGTAAGGGTAAGGGTAAGGGTAAGGGTAAGGGTAAGGGTAAGGGTAAGGGTAAGGGTAAGGGTAAGCTTAAGGGTAAGGGTAAGGGTAAGGGTAAGGGTAAGCTTAAGGGTAAAAGCAAGGGTAAGGGTAAGGGTAAGGGTAAGGGTAAGGGTAAGGGTAAGGGTAAGCTTAAGGGTAAGGGTAAGGGTAAGGGTAAGGGTAAGCTTAAGGGTAAAAGCAAGGGTAAGGGTAAGGGTGAGGGTAAGGGTAAGGGTAAGGGTAAGGGTAAGCTTAAGGGTAAGGGTAAGGGTAAGGGTGAGGGTAAGCTTAAGGGTGAAAGCAAGGGTAAGGGTAAGGGTAAGGGTAAGGGTAAGGGTAAGGGTAAGGGTAAGGATAAGGGTAAGGGTAAGGGTAAGGGTAAGGGTAAGGGAAAGCTTAAGGGTAAGGGTAAGGGTAAGGGTAAGGGTAAGCTTAAGGGTAAAAGCAAGGGTAAGGGTAAGGGTAAGGGTAAGCTTAAGGGTAAAAGCAAGGGTAAGGGTAAGGGTAAGGGTAAGGGTAAGGGTAAGGGTAAGGGTAAGGGTAAGGGTAAGGGTAAAGGTAAGGGTAAGGGTAAGCTTAAGGGTAAGGGTAAGGGTAAGGGTAAGGGTAAGCTTGAGGGTAAAAGCAAGGGTAAGGGTAAGGGTAAGGGTAAGGGTAAAGGTAAGGGTAAGCCTAAGGGTAAAAGCAAGGATAAGGGTAAGGGTAAGGGTAAGGGTAAGGGTAAGGGTAAGGGTAAGGGTGAGGGTAAGGGTAAGGGTAAGCTTAAGGGTAAAAGCAAGGGTAAGGGTAAGGGTAAGGGTAAGGGTAAGGGTAAGGGTAAGGGTAAGGGTAAGGGTGAGGGTAAGGGTAAGCTCAAGGGTAAAAGCAAGGGTAAGGATAAGGGTAAGGGTAAGGGTAAGCTTCTTGCTTTTACCCTTAGGCTTACCCTTATCCTTACCCTTACCCTTACCCTTAAGCTTACCCTTACCCTTACCCTTACCCTTACCCTTACCCTCACCCTTACCCTTACCCTTACCCTTACCCTTACCCTTGCTTTTACCCTTAAGCTTACCCTTACCCTTACCCTTACCCTTACCCTTACCCTTACCCTTACCCTTACCCTTACCCTTACCCTTACCCTTACCCTAACCCTTACCCTTGCTTTGACCCTTAGGCTTACCCTTACCTTTACCCTTACCCTTACCCTTATCCTTACCCTTACCCTTACCCTTACCCTTACCCTTACCCTTACCCTTGCTTTTACCCTTAAGCTTACCCTTACCCTTACCCTTACCCTTGCTTTTACCCTTAAGCTTACCCTTACCCTTACCCTTACCCTTACCCTAACCCTTGCTTTTACCCTTAGGCTTACCCTTACCCTTACCCTTACCGTTACCCTTGCTTTTACCCTTAAGCTTACCCTTACCCTTACCCTTACCCTTACCCTTACCCTTACCCTTACCCTTACCCTTACCCTTACCCTTACCCTTACCCTTACCCTTACCCTTGCTTTTACCCTTAGGCTTAACCTTACCTTTACCCTTACCCTTACCCTTACCCTTACCCTTACCCTTACCCTTACCCTTACCCTTACCCTTACCCTTACCCTTACCCTTACCCTTACCCTTACCCTTACCCTTGCTTTTACCCTTAAGCTTACCCTTACCCTTACCCTTACCCTTACCCTTACCCTTACCCTTACCCTTACCCTTGCTTTTACCCTTAAGCTTACCCTTACCCTTACCCTTACCCTTACCCTCACCCTTACCCTTACCCTTACCCTTGCTTATACCCTTAAGCTTACCCTTACCCTTACCCTTACCCTTACCCTTACCCTTACCCTTACCCTTACCCTTACCCTTACCCTTACCCTTACCCTTATCCTTACCCTTACCCTTACCCTTACCCTTGCTTTTACCCTTAGGCTTACCCTTACTTTTACCCTTACCCTTACCCTTACCCTTACCCTTACCCTTACCCTTACCCTTGCTTTTACCCTTAAGCTTACCCTTACCCTTACCCTTACCCTTACCCTTACCCTAACCCTTACCCTTGCTTTTACCCTTAAGCTTACCCTTACCCTTACCCTTACCCTTACCCTTACCCTTACCCTTACCCTTACCCTTACCCTTACCCTTACCCTTACCCTTACCCTTGCTTTTACCCTTAAGCTTACCCTTACCCTTACCCTTACCCTTACCCTTACCCTTACCCTTACCCTTACCCTTATCCTTACCCTTGCTTTTACCCTTAAGCTTACCCTTACCCTTACCCTTACCCTTACCCTTACCCTTACCCTTACCTTTACCCTTACCCTTACCCTTACCCTTACCCTTACCCTTGCTTTTACTCTTAGGCTTACCCTTACCTTTACCCTTACCCTTACCCTTACCCTTACCCTCACCCTTACCCTAACCCTTGCTTTTACCCTTAAGCTTACCCTTACCCTTACCCTTACCCTTACCCTTACCCTTGCTTTTACCCTTAAGCTTACCCTTACCCTTACCCTTAACCTTACCCTTACCCTTGCTTTTACCCTTAGGCTTACCATTACCCTTACCCTTACCCTTACCCTTGCTTTTACCCTTAAGCTTACCCTTACCCTTACCCTTACTCTAACCCTTACCCTTACCCTTACCCTTACCCTTACCCTTACTCTTACCCTTACCCTTACCCTTACCCTTACCCTTGCTTTTACCCTTAGGCTTACCCTTACCTTTACCCTTACCCTAACCCTTACCCTTACCCTTACCCTTACCCTTACCCTTGCTTTTACCCTTAAGCTTACCCTTACACTTCCCTTACCCTTACCCTTACCCTTACCCTTACCCTTACCCTTACCCTTAAGCTTACCCTTACCCTTACCCTAACCCTTACCCTTACCCTTACCCTTACCCTTACCCTTACCCTTACCCTTACCCTTACCCTTGCTTTTACCCTTAAGCTTACCCTTACCCTTACCCTAAGTAAGGGTAAGGGTAAGGGTAAGGGTAAGGGTAAGGGTAAGGGTAAGGGTAAGGGTAAGGGTAAGGGTAAGGGTAAGGGTAAGGGTAAGGGTAAGGGTAAGGGTAAGGGTAAGGGTAAGGGTAAGGGTAAGGGTAAGGGTAAGGGTAAGGGTAAGGGTAAGGGTAAGGGTAAGGGTAAGGGTAAGGGTAAGGGTAAGGGTAAGGGTAAGCTTAAGGGTAAAAGCAAGGGTAAGGGTAAGGGTAAGGGTAAGGGTAAGGGTAAGGGTAAGGGTAAGGGTAAGCTTAAGGGTAAAAGCAAGGGTAAGGGTAAGGGTAAGGGTAAGGGTAAGGGTAAGGGTAAGGGTAAGGGTAAGGGTAAGGGTAAGGGTAAGGGTAAGGGTAAGGGTAAGGGTAAGGGTAAGGGTAAGGGTAAGGGTAAGGGTAAGCTTAAGGGTAAAAGCAAGGGTAAGGGTAAGGCTAAGGGTAAGGGTAAGGGTAAGGGTAAGGGTAAGGGTAAGCTTAAGGGTAAAAGCAAGGGTAAGGGTAAGGGTAAGGGTAAGGGTAAGGGTAAGGGTAAGGGTAAAGGTGAGGGTAAGCCTAAGGGTAAAAGCAAGGGTAAGGTTAAGGGTAAGGGTAAGGGTAAGGGTAAGGGTAAGGGTAGGGGTAAGAGTAAGGGTAAGGGTAAGCTTAAGGGTAAAAGCAAGGGTAAGGGTAAGGGTAAGGGTAAGGGTAAGGGTAAGGGTAAGCTTAAGGGTAAAAGCAAGGGTAAGGGTAAGGGTAAGGGTAAGGGTAAGGGTAAGGGTAAGGGTAAGGGTAAGGGTAAGGGTAAGGGTAAGGGTAAGCTTAAGGGTAAAAGCAAGGGTAAGGCTAAGGGTAAGGGTAAGGGTAAGGGTAAGGGTAAGGGTAATGGTAAGGGTAAAGGTAAGGGTAAGCCTAAGGGTAAAAGCAAGGGTAAGGGTAAGGGTAAGGGTAAGGGTAAGGGTAAGGGTAAGGGTAAGGGTAAGGGTAAGGGTAAGGGTAAGGGTAAGGGTAAGGGTAAGCTTAAGGGTAAAGGCAAGGGTAAGGGTAAGGGTAAGGGTAAGGGTAAGGGTAAGGGTAAGGGTAAGCTTAAGGGTAAGGGTAAGGGTAAGGGTAAGGGTAAGCTTAAGGGTAAAAGCAAGGGTAAGGGTAAGGGTAAGGGTAAGGGTAAGGGTAAGCTTAAGGGTAAAAGCAAGGGTAAGGGTAAGGGTAAGGGTAAGGGTAAGGGTAAGGGTAAGGGTAAGGGTAAGCTTAAGGGTAAGGGTAAGGGTAAGGGTAAGGGTAAGCTTAAGGGTAAAAGCAAGGGTAAGGGTAAGAGTAAGGGTAAGGGTAAGGGTAAGGGTAAGGGTAAGGGTAAGGGTGAGCTTAAGGGTAAAAGCAAGGGTAAGGGTAAGGGTAAGGGTAAGGGTAAGGGTAAGGGTAAGCGTAAGGGTAAGGGTAAGCTTAAGGGTAAAAGCAAGGGTAAGGGTAAGGGTAAGGGTAAGGGTAAGGGTAAGGGTAAGGGTAAGGGTAAGGGTAAAGGTAAGGGTAAGCCTAAGGGTAAAAGCAAGGGTAAGGGTAAGGGTAAGGGTAAGGGTAAGGGTAAGGGTAAGGGTAAGAGTAAGGGTAAGGGTAAGGGTAAGGGTAAGCTTAAGGGTAAAAGCAAGGGTAAGGGTAAGGGTAAGGGTAAGGGTAAGCCTAAGGGTAAAAGCAAGGGTAAGGGTAAGGGTAAGGGTAAGGGTAAGGGTAAGCTTAAGGGTAAAAGCAAGGGTAAGGGTAAGGGTAAGGGTAAGGGTAAGGGTAAGGGTAAGCTTAAGGGTAAAAGCAAGGGTGAGGGTAAGGGTAAGGGTAAGGGTAAGGGTAAGGGTAAGGGTAAGGGTAAGGGTAAGCTCAAGGGTAAAAGCAAGGGTAAGGGTAAGGGTAAGGGTAAGGGTAAGGGTAAGGGTAAGGGTAAGGGTAAGGGTAAGGGTAAGGGTAAGGGTAAGCTTAAGGGTAAAAGCAAGGGTAAGGGTAAGGGTAAGGGTAAGGGTAAGGGTAAAGGTAAGGGTAAGCCTAAGGGTAAAAGCAAGGGTAAGGGTAAGGGTAAGGGTAAGGGTAAGGGTAAGGGTAAGGGTAAGGGTAAGGGTAAGGGTAAGGGTAAGGGTAAGGGTAAGGGTAAGGGTAAGGGTAAGGGTAAGGGTAAGGGTAAGGGTAAGGGTAAGGGTAAGGGTAAGGGTAAGGGTAAGGGTAAGGGTAAGGGTAAGGGTAAGGGTAAGGGTAAGCTTAAGGGTAAAAGCAAGGGTAAGGGTAAGGGTAAGGGTAAGGGTAAGCCTAAGGGTAAAAGCAAGGGTAAGGGTAAGGGTAAGGGTAAGGGTAAGGGTAAGGGTAAGCTTAAGGGTAAAAGCAAGGGTAAGGGTAAGGGTAAGCTCAAGGGTAAAAGCAAGGGTAAGGGTAAGGGTAAGGGTAAGGGTAAGGGTAAAGGTAAGGGTAAGGGTAAAGGTAAGGGTAAGCCTAAGGGTAAAAGCAAGGGTAAGAATAAGGGTAAGGGTAAGGGTAAGGGTAAGGGTAAGGGTAAGGGTAAGGGTAAGCTTAAGGGTAAAAGCAAGGGTAAGGGTAAGGGTAAGGGTAAGGGTAAGGGTAAGGGTAAGGGTAAGGGTAAGGGTAAGGGTAAGCTTAAGGGTAAGGGTAAGGGTAAGGGTAAGGGTAAGGGTAAGGGTAAGGGTAAGGGTAAGGGTAAGGGTAAGGGTAAGGGTAAGGGTAAGCTTAAGGGTAAAAGCAAGGGTAAGGGTAAGGGTAAGGGTAAGGGTAAGGGTAAGGGTAAGGGTAAGGGTAATGGTAAGGGTAAAGGTAAGGGTAAGCCTAAGGGTAAAAGCAAGGGTAAGGGTAAGGGTAAGGGTAAGGGTAAGGGTAAGAGTAAGGGTAAGGGTGAGGGTAAGGGTAAGCTTAAGGGTAAAAGCAAGGGTAAGGGTAAGGGTAAGGGTAAGGGTAAGCCTAAGGGTAAAAGCAAGGGTAAGGGTAAGGGTAAGGGTAAGGGTAAGGGTAAGCTTAAGGGTAAAAGCAAGGGTAAGGGTAATGGTAAGGGTAAGGGTAAGGGTAAGGGTAAGCTTAAGGGTAAAAGCAAGGGTGAGGGTAAGGGTAAGGGTAAGGGTAAGGGTAAGGGTAAGGGTAAGGGTAAGGGTAAGCTTAAGGGTAAAAGCAAGGGTAAGGGTAAGGGTAAGGGTAAGGGTAAGGGTAAGGGTAAGGGTAAGGGTAAGGGTAAGGGTAAGGGTAAGGGTAAGCTTAAGGGTAAAAGCAAGGGTAAGGGTAAGGGTAAGGGTAAGGGTGAGGGTAAAGGTAAGGGTAAGCCTAAGGGTAAAAGCAAGGGTGAGGGTAAGGGTAAGGGTAAGGGTAAGGGTAAGGGTAAGGGTAAGGGTAAGGGTAAGGGTAAGGGTAAGGGTAAGGGTAAGGGTAAGGGTAAGGGTAAGGGTAAGGGTAAGCTTAAGGGTAAAAGCAAGGGTAAGGGTAAGGGTAAGGGTAAGGGTAAGGGTAAGGGTAAGCTCAAGGGTAAAAGCAAGGGTAAGGGTAAGGGTAAGGGTAAGGGTAAAGGTAAGGGTAAGGGTAAAGGTAAGGGTAAGCCTAAGGGTAAAAGCAAGGGTAAGGGTAAGGGTAAGGGTAAGGGTAAGGGTAAGGGTAAGGGTAAGGGTAAGGGTAAGCTTAAGGGTAAAAGCAAGGGTAAGGGTAAGGGTAAGGGTAAGGGTAAGGGTAAGGGTAAGGGTAAGGGTAAGGGTAAGGGTAAGGGTAAGGGTAAGCTTAAGGGTAAGGGTAAGGGTAAGGGTAAGCTTAAGGGTAAAAGCAAGGGTAAGGGTAAGGGTAAGGGTAAGGGTAAGCTTAAGGGTAAAAGCAAGGGTAAGGGTAAGGGTAAGGGTAAGGGTAAGGGTAAGGGTAAGGGTAAGGGTAAGCTTAAGGGTAAGGGTAAGGGTAAGAGTAAGGGTAAGCTTAAGGGTAAAAGCAAGGGTAAGGGTAAGGGTAAGGGTAAGGGTAAGGGTAAGCTTAAGGGTAAGGGTAAGGGTAAGGGTAAGGGTAAGCTTAAGGGTAAAAGCAAGGGTAAGGTTAAGGGTAAGGGTAAGGGTAAGGGTAAGGGTAAGGGTAAGCTTAAGGGTAATGGTAAGGGTAAGGGTAAGCTTAAGGGTAAAAGCAAGGGTAAGGGTAAGGGTAAGGGTAAGGGTAAGGGTAAGGGTAAGGGTAAGGGTAAGGGTAAGGGTAAGGGTAAGGGTAAGGGTAAGGGTAAGGGTAAGGGTAAGCTTAAGGGTAAGGGTAAGGGTAAGGGTAAGTTTAAGGGTAAAAGCAAGGGTAAGGGTAAGGATAAGGGTAAGGGTAAGGGTAAGCTTAAGGGTAAAAGCAAGGGTAAGGGTAAGGGTAAGGGTAAGGGTAAGGGTAAGGGTAAGGGTAAGGGTAAGGGTAAGGTTAAGGGTAAGCTTATGGGTAAGGGTAAGGGTAAGGGTAAGCTTAAGGGTAAAAGCAAGGGTAAGGGTAAGGGTAAGGGTAAGGGTAAGGGTAAAGGTAAGGGTAAGCCTAAGGGTAAAAGCAAGGGTAAGGGTAAGGGTAAGGGTAAGGGTAAGGGTAAGGGTAAGGGTAAGGGTAAGGGTAAGGGTAAGCTTAAGGGTAAAAGCAAGGGTAAGGGTAAGGGTAAGGGTAAGGGTAAGGGTAAGGGTAAGGGTAAGGTTAAGGGTAAGGGTAAGGGTAAGCTTAAGGGTAAAAGCAAGGGTAAGGGTAAGGGTAAGGGTTAGGGTAAGGGTAAGGGTAAGGGTAAGGGTAAGGGTAAGGGTAAGCTTAAGGGTAAAAGCAAGGGTAAGGGTAAGGGTAAGGGTAAGGGTAAGGGTTAGGGTAAGGGTAAAGGTAAGGGTAAGCCTAAGGGTAAAAGCAAGGGTAAGGGTAAGGGTAAGGGTAAGGGTAAGGGTAAGGGTAAGGGTAAGGGTAAGGGTAAGGGTAAGAGTAAGGGTAAGGGTAAGGGTAAGCTTAAGGGTAAAAGCAAGGGTAAGGGTAAGGGTAAGGGTAAGGGTAAGCCTAAGGGTAAAAGCAAGGGTAAGGGTAAGGTTAAGGGTAAGGGTAAGGGTAAGCTTAAGGGTAAAAGCAAGGGTAAGGGTAAGGGTAAGGGTAAGGGTAAGGGTAAGCTTAAGGGTAAAAGCAAGGGTAAGGGTAAGGGTGAGGGTAAGGGTAAGGGTAAGGGTAAGGGTAAAGGTAAGGGTAAGCCTAAGAGTAAAAGCAAGGGTAAGGGTAAGGGTAAGGGTAAGGGTAAGCTTAAGGGTAAAAGCAAGGGTAAGGGTAAGGGTAAGGGTAAGGGTAAGGGTAAGGGTAAGGGTAAGGGTAAGGGTAAGGGTAAGCTTAAGGGTAAAAGCAAGGGTAAGGGTAAGGGTAAGGGTAAGGGTAAGGGTAAGGGTAAAGGTAAGGGTAAGCCTAAGGGTAAAAGCAAGGGTAAGGGTAAGGGTAAGGGTAAGGGTAAGGGTAAGGGTAAGGGTAAGGGTAAGGGTAAGGGTAAGGGTAAGGGTAAGGGTAAGGGTAAGGGTAAGGGTAAGGGTAAGGGTAAGGGTAAGGGTAAGCTTAAGGGTAAAAGCAAGGGTAAGGGTAAGGGTAAGGGTAAGGGTAAGCCTAAGGGTAAAAGCAAGGGTAAGGGTAAGGGTAAGGGTAAGGGTAAGGGTGAGCTTAAGGGTAAAAGCAAGGGTAAGGGTAAGGGTAAGGGTAAGGGTAAGGGTAAGGGTAAGGGTAAGCTCAAGGGTAAAAGCAAGGGTAAGGGTAAGGGTAAGGGTAAGGGTAAAGGTAAGGGTAAGGGTAAAGGTAAGGGTAAGCCTAAGGGTAAAAGCAAGGGTAAGGGTAAGGGTAAGGGTAAAGGTAAGGGTAAGGGTAAGGGTAAGGGTAAGCTTAAGGGTAAAAGCAAGGGTAAGGGTAAGGGTAAGGGTAAGGGTAAGGGTAAGGGTAAGGGTAAGGGTAAGGGTAAGGGTAAGCTTAAGGGTAAGGGTAAGGGTAAGGGTAAGCTTAAGGGTAAAAGCAAGGGTAAGGGTAAGGGTAAGGGTGAGGGTAAGCTTAAGGGTAAAAGCAAGGGTAAGGGTAAGGGTAAGGGTAAGGGTAAGGGTAAGGGTAAGGGTAAGGGTAAGCTTAAGGGTAAGGGTAAGGGTAAGGGTAAGGGTAAGCTTAAGGGTAAAAGCAAGGGTAAGGGTAAGGGTAAGGGTAAGGGTAAGGGTAAGCTTAAGGGTAAGGGTAAGGGTAAGGGTAAGGGTAAGCTTAAGGGTAAAAGCAAGGGTAAGGTTAAGGGTAAGGGTAAGGGTAAGGGTAAGGGTAAGGGTAAGCTTAAGGGTAAGGGTAAGGGTAAGGGTAAGGGTAAGCTTAAGGGTAAAAGCAAGGGTAAGGGTAAGGGTAAGGGTAAGGGTAAGGGTAAGGGTAAGGGTAAGGGTAAGAGTAAGGGTAAGGGTAAGGGTAAGGGTAAGCTTAAGGGTAAGGGTAAGGGTAAGGGTAAGCTTAAGGGTAAAAGCAAGGGTAAGGGTAAAGGTAAGGGTAAGGGTAAGGGTAAGCTTAAGGGTTGAAGCAAGGGTAAGGGTAAGGGTAAGGGTAAGGGTAAGGGTAAGGGTAAGGGTAAGGGTAAGGGTAAGGGTAAGGGTAAGGGTAAGCTTAAGGGTAAGGGTAAGGGTAAGGGTAAGCTTAAGGGTAAAAGCAAGGGTAAGGGTAAGGGTAAGGGTAAGGGTAAAGGTAAGGGTAAGCCTAAGGGTAAAAGCAAGGGTAAGGGTAAGGGTAAGGGTAAGGGTAAGGGTAAGGGTAAGGGTAAGGGTAAGGGTAAGGGTAAGGGTAAGGGTAAGGGTAAGGGTAAGGGTAAGGGTAAGGGTAAGGGTAAGGGTAAGCTTAAGGGTAAAAGCAAGGGTAAGGGTAAGGGTAAGGGTAAGGGTCAGGGTAAGGGTAAGAGTGAGGTTAAGGGTAAGGGTAAGGGTAAGCTTAAGGGTAAAAGCAAGGGTAAGGGTAAGGAAAAGGGTAAGGGTAAGGGTAAGGGTAAGGGTAAGGGTAAGGGTAAGGGTAAGCTTAAGGGTAAAAGCAAGGGTAAGGGTAAGGGTAAGGCTAAGGGTTAGGGTAAGGGTAAAGGTAAGGGTAAGCCTAAGGGTAAAAGCAAGGGTAAGGGTAAGGGTAAGGGTAAGGGTAAGGGTAAGGGTAAGGGTAAGGGTAAGGGTAAGGGTAAGGGTAAGAGTAAGGGTAAGGGTAAGGGTAAGCTTAAGGGTAAAAGCAAGGGTAAGGGTGAGGGTAAGGGTAAGGGTAAGCCTAAGGGTAAAAGCAAGGGTAAGGGTAAGGTTAAGGGTAAGGGTAAGGGTAAGCTTAAGGGTAAAAGCAAGGGTAAGGGTAAGGGTAAGGGTAAGGGTAAGGGTAAGCTTAAGGGTAAAAGCAAGGGTAAGGGTAAGGGTGAGGGTAAGGGTAAGGGTAAGGGTAAGGGTAAAGGTAAGGGTAAGCCTAAGAGTAAAAGCAAGGGTAAGGGTAAGGGTAAGGGTAAGGGTAAGCTTAAGGGTAAAAGCAAGGGTAAGGATAAGGGTAAGGGTAAGGGTAAGGGTAAGGGTAAGGGTAAGGGTAAGGGTAAGCTTAAGGGTAAAAGCAAGGGTAAGGGTAAGGGTAAGGGTAAGGGTAAGGGTAAGGGTAAGGGTAAGGGTAAGGGTAAGGGTAAGGGTAAGGGTAAGCTTAAGGGTAAAAGCAAGGGTAAGGGTTAGGGTAAGGGTAAGGGTAAGGGTAAGGGTAAGGGTAAGCTTAAGGGTAAAAGCAAGGGTAAGGGTAAGGGTAAGGGTAAGGGTAAGGGTAAGGGTAAAGGTAAGGGTAAGCCTAAGGGTAAAAGCAAGGGTAAGGGTAAGGGTAAGGGTAAGGGTAAGGGTAAGGGTAAGGGTAAGGGTAAGGGTAAGGGTAAGGGTAAGGGTAAGGGTAAGGGTAAGGGTAAGGGTAAGGGTAAGGGTAAGCTTAAGGGTATAAGCAAGGGTAAGGGTAAGGGTAAGGGTGAGGGTAAGGGTAAGGGTAAGGGTAAGGGTAAGCTTAAGGGTAAAAGCAAGGGTAAGGGTAAGGGTAAGGGTAAGGGTAAAGGTAAGGGTAAGCCTAAGGGTAAAAGCAAGGGTAAGGGTAAGGGTAAGGGTAAGGGTAAGGGTAAGGGTAAGGGTAAGGGTAAGGGTAAGGGTAAGGGTAAGGGTAAGGGTAAGCTTAAGGGTAAAAGCAAGGGTAAGGGTAAGGGTAAGGGTAAGGGTCAGGGTAAGGGTAAGAGTGAGGTTAAGGGTAAGGGTAAGGGTAAGCTTAAGGGTAAAAGCAAGGGTAAGGGTAAGGGTAAGGGTAAGGGTAAGGGTAAGGGTAAGGGTAAGGGTAAGCTTAAGGGTAAAAGCAAGGGTAAGGGTAAGGGTAAGGCTAAGGGTAAGGGTTAGGGTAAGGGTAAAGGTAGGGGTAAGCCTAAGGGTAAAAGCAAGGGTAAGGGTAAGGGTAAGGGTAAGGGTAAGGGTAAGGGTAAGGGTAAGGGTAAGGGTAAGGGTAAGGGTAAGAGTAAGGGTAAGGGTAAGGGTAAGCTTAAGGGTAAAAGCAAGGGTAAGGGTGAGGGTAAGGGTAAGGGTAAGCCTAAGGGTAAAAGCAAGGGTAAGGGTAAGGTTAAGGGTAAGGGTAAGGGTAAGCTTAAGGGTAAAAGCAAGGGTAAGGGTAAGGGTAAGGGTAAGGGTAAGGGTAAGCTTAAGGGTAAAAGCAAGGGTAAGGGTAAGGGTGAGGGTAAGGGTAAGGGTAAGGGTAAGGGTAAAGGTAAGGGTAAGCCTAAGAGTAAAAGCAAGGGTAAGGGTAAGGGTAAGGGTAAGGGTAAGGGTAAGGGTAAGCTTAAGGGTAAAAGCAAGGGTAAGGATAAGGGTAAGGGTAAGGGTAAGGGTAAGGGTAAGGGTAAGGGTAAGGGTAAGCTTAAGGGTAAAAGCAAGGGTAAGGGTAAGGGTAAGGGTAAGGGTAAGGGTAAGGGTAAGGGTAAGCTTAAGGGTAAAAGCAAGGGTAAGGGTTAGGGTAAGGGTAAGGGTAAGGGTAAGGGTAAGGGTAAGGGTAAGCTTAAGGGTAAAAGCAAGGGTAAGGGTAAGGGTAAGGGTAAGGGTAAGGGTAAGGGTAAGGGTAAAGGTAAGGGTAAGCCTAAGGGTAAAAGCAAGGGTAAGGGTAAGGGTAAGGGTAAGGGTAAGGGTAAGGGTAAGGGTAAGGGTAGGGGTAAGGGTAAGGGTAAGGGTAAGGGTAAGGGTAAGGGTAAGGGTAAGGGTAAGGGTAAGGGTAAGGGTAAGCTTAAGGGTATAAGCAAGGGTAAGGGTAAGGGTAAGGGTGAGGGTAAGGGTAAGGGTAAGGGTAAGGGTAAGCTTAAGGGTAAAAGCAAGGGTAAGGGTAAGGGTAAGGGTAAGGGTAAGGGTAAGGGTAAGGGTAAGCTTAAGGGTAAAAGCAAGGGTAAGGGTAAGGGTAAGGGTAAGGGTAAGGGTAAGGGTAAGGGTAAGGGTAAGGGTAAGGGTAAGGGTAAGGGTAAGGGTAAGGGTAAGGGTAAGGGTAAGGGTAAGGGTAAGGGTAAAGGTAAGGTTAAGCCTAAGGGTAAAAGCAAGGGTAAGGGTAAGGGTAAGGGTAAGGGTAAGGGTAAGGGTAAGGGTAAGGGTAAGGGTAAGGTTAAGGGTAAGGGTAAGGGTAAGGGTAAGGGTAAGGGTAAGGGTAAGGGTAAGGGTAAGGGTAAGGGTAAGGGTAAGCTTAAGGGTAAAAGCAAGGGTAAGGGTAAGGGTAAGGGTAAGGGTAAGCCTAAGGGTAAAAGCAAGGGTAAGGGTAAGGGTAAGGGTAAGGGTAAGGGTAAGCTTAAGGGTAAAAGCAAGGGTAAGGGTAAGGGTAAGGGTAAGGGTAAGGGTAAGGGTAAGGGTAAGCTTAAGGGTAAAAGCAAGGGTAAGGGTAAGGGTAAGGGTAAGGGTAAGGGTAAGGGTAAGGGTAAAGGTAAGGGTAAGCCTAAGGGTCGAAGCAAGGGTAAGGGTAAGGGTAAGGGTAAGGGTAAGGGTAAGGGTAAGGGTAAGGGTAAGGGTAAGGGTAAGGGTAAGCTTAAGGGTAAAAGCAAGGGTAAGGGTAAGGGTATGGGTAAGGGTAAGGGTAAGGGTAAGGGTAAGGTTAGCTTAAGGGTAAGGGTAAGGGTAAGGGTAAGGGTAAGCCTAAGGGTAAAAGCAAGGGTAAGTGTAAGGGTAAGGGTAAGGGTAAGGGTAAGCTTAAGGGTAAAAGCAAGGGTAAGGGTAAGGGTAAGGGTAAGGGTAAGGGTAAGGGTAAGGGTAAGGGTAAGCTTAAGGGTAAAAGCAAGGGTAAGGGTAAGGGTAAGGGTAAGGGTAAGGGTAAGGGTAAGGCTAAAGGTAAGGGTAAGCCTAAGGGTAAAAGCAAGGGTAAGGGTAAGGGTAAGGGTAAGGGTAAGGGTAAGGGTGAGGGTAAGGGTAAGGGTAAGGGTAAGGGTAAGGGTAAAGGTAAGGGTAAGGGTAAGCTTAAGGGTAAAAGCAAGGGTAAGGGTAAGGGTAAGGGTAAGGGTAAGAGTAAGGGTAAGGGTAAGGGTAAGCTAAAGGGTAAAAGCAAGGGTAAGGGTAAGGGTAAGGGTAAGGGTAAGGGTAAGGGTAAGGGTAAGGGTAAGGGAAAGGGTAAGGGTAAGCTTAAGGGTAAAAGCAAGGGTAAGGGTAAGGGTAAGGGTAAGGGTAAGGGTAAGGGTAAGGGTAAAGGTAAGGGTAAGCCTAAGAGTAAAAGCAAGGGTAAGGGTAAGGGTAAAAGTAAGGGTTAGGGTAAGGTTAAGGGTAAGGGTTAGGGTAAGGGTAAGGGTAAGGGTAAGGGTAAGGGTAAGCTTAAGGGTAAAAGCAAGGGTAAGGGTAAGGGTAAGGGTAAGGGTAAGGGTAAGGGTAAGGGTAAGGGTAAGCTTAAGGGTAAGGGTAAGGGTAAGGGTAAGGGTAAGCTTAAGGGTAAAAGCAAGGGTAAGGGTAAGGGTAAGGGTAAGGGTAAGGGTAAGCTTAAGGGTAAAAGCAAGGGTAAGGGTAAGGGTAAGGGTAAGGGTAAGGGTAAGGGTAAGCTTAAGGGTAAGGGTGAGGGTAAGGGTAAGGGTAAGCTTAAGGGTAAAAGCAAGGGTAAGGGTCAGGGTAAGGGTAAGTGTAAGGGTAAGGGTAAGGGTAAGGGTATGGGTGAGCTTAAGGGTAAAAGCAAGGGTAAGGGTAAGGTTAAGGGTAAGGGTAAGGGTAAGGGTAAGGGTAAGGGTTAGCTTAAGGGTAAAAGCAAGGGCAAGGGTAAGGGTAAGGTTAAGGGTAAGGGTAAGGGTTAGCTTAAGGGTAAAAGCAAGGGTAAGGGTAAGGGTAAGGGTAAGGGTAAGGGTAAGGGTAAGGGTAAGGGTAAGGGTAAGGGTAAGCTTAAGGGTAAAAGCAAGGGTAAGGGTAAGGGTAAGGGTAAGGGTAAGCCTAAGGGTAAAAGCAAGGGTAAGGGTAAGGGTAAGGGTAAGGGTAAGTGTAAGCTTAAGGGTAAAAGCAAGGGTAAGGGTAAGGGTAAGGGTAAGGGTAAGGGTAAGGGTAAGCTTAAGGGTAAAAGCAAGGGTGAGGGTAAGGGTAAGGGTAAGGGTAAGGGTAAGGGTAAGGGTAAGGGTAAGGGTAAGCTTAAGGGTAAAAGCAAGGGTAAGGGTAAGGGTAAGGGTAAGGGTAAGCTTAAGGGTAAAAGCAAGGGTAAGGGTAAGGGTAAGGGTAAGGGTAAGGGTAAGGGTAAAGGTAAGGGTAAGCCTAAGGGTAAAAGCAAGGGTAAGGGTAAGGGTAAGGGTAAGGGTAAGGGTTAGGGTAAGGGTAAGGGTAAGGGTAAGGGTAAGGGTAAGGGTAAGGGTAAGGGTAAGGGTAAGCTTAAGGGTAAAAGCAAGGGTAAGGGTAAGGGAAAGGGTAAGGGTAAGCCTAAGGGTAAAAGCAAGGGTAAGGGTAAGGGTAAGGGTAAGGGTAAGGGTAAGCTTAAGGGTAAAAGCAAGAGTAAGGGTAAGGGTAAGGGTAAGGGTAAGGGTAAGGGTAAGCTTAAGGGTAAAAGCAAGGGTAAGGGTAAAGGTAATGGTAAGGGTAAGGGTAAGGGTAAGGGTAAGGGTAAGGGTAAGGGTAAAGGTAAGGGTAAGCCTAAGGGTAAAAGCAAGGGTAAGGGTAAGGGTAAGGGTAAGGGTAAGGGTAAGGGTAAGGTTAAGGGTAAGGTTAAGGGTAAGGGTAAGGGTAAGCTTAAGGGTAAAAGCAAGGGTTAGGGTAAGGGTAAGGGTAAGGGTAAGGGTAAGGGTAAGGGTAAGGGTAAGGGTAAGGGTAAGGGTAAGGGTAAGGGTAAGCTTAAGGGTAAGGGTAAGGGTAAGGGTAAGGGTAAGCTTAAGGGTAAAAGCAAGGGTAAGGGTAAGGGTAAGGGTAAGGGTAAGCTAAAGGGTAAAAGCAAGGGTAAGGGTAAGGGTAAGGGTAAGGGTAAGGGTAAGGGTAAGGGTAAGGGTAAGCTTAAGGGTAAGGGTAAGGGTAAGGGTAAGGGTAAGCTTAAGGGTAAAAGCAAGGGTAAGGGTAAGGGTAAGGGTAAGGGTAAGGGTAAGGGTAAGGGTAAGGGTAAGGGTAAGCTTAAGGGTAAGGGTAAGGGTAAGGGTAAGGGTAAGCTTAAGGGTAAAAGCAAGGGTAAGGGTAAGGGTGAGGGTAAGGGTAAGGGTAAGGGTAAGGGTAAGCTTAAGGGTGAGGGTAAGGGTAAGGGTAAGGGTAAGCTTAAGGATAAAAGCAAGGGTAAGGGTAAGGGTAAGGGTAAGGGTAAGGGTAAGGGTAAGGGTAAGGGTAAGGGTAAGGGTAAGGGTAAGGGTAAGTGTAAGGGTAAGGGTATAGGAAAGCTTAAGGGTAAGGGTAAGGGTAAGGGTAAGGGTAAGCTTAAGGGTAAAAGCAAGGGTAAGGGTAAGGGTAAGGGTAAGCTCAAGGGTAAAAGCAAGGGTAAGGGTAAGGGTAAGGGTAAGGGTAAGGGTAAGGGTAAGGGTAAGGGTAAGGGTAAAGGTAAGGGTAAGGGTAAGCTTAAGGGTAAGGGTAAGGGTAAGGGTAAGGGTAAGCTTAAGGGTAAAAGCAAGGGTAAGGGTAAGGGTAAGGGTAAGGGTAAGGGTAAAGGTAAGGGTAAGCCTAAGGGTAAAAGCAAGGATAAGGGTAAGGGTAAGGGTAAGGGTAAGGGTAAGGGTAAGGGTAAGGGTAAGGGTAGGGGTAAGCTTAAGGGTAAAAGCAAGGGTAAGGGTAAGGGTAAGGGTAAGGGTAAGGGTAAGGGTAAGGGTAAGGGTAAGGGTAAGGGTAAGGGTAAGGGTAAGGGTAAGCTTAAGGGTAAAAGCAAGGGTAAGGGTAAGGGTAAGGGTAAGGGTAAGGGTAAGGGTAAGGGTAAGGGTAAGCTTAAGGGTAAAAGCAAGGGTAAGGGTAAGGGTAAGGGTAAGGGTAAGGGTTAGGGTAAGGGTAAAGGTAAGGGTAAGCCTAAGGGTAAAAGCAAGGGTAAGGGTAAGGGTAAGGGTAAGGGTAAGGGTAAGGGTAAGGGTAAGGGTAAGGGTAACGGTAAGGGTAAGAGTAAGGGTAAGGGTAAGGGTAAGCTTAAGGGTAAAAGCAAGGGTAAGGGTAAGGGTAAGGGTAAGCCTAAGGGTAAAAGCAAGGGTAAGGGTAAGGGTAAGGGTAAGGGTAAGGGTAAGCTTAAGGGTAAAAGCAAGGGTAAGGGTAAGGGTAAGGGTAAGGGTAAGGGTAAGGGTAAGGGTAAGGGTAAGGGTAAGCTTAAGGGTAAAAGCAAGGGTAAGGGTAAGGGTAAGGGTAAGGGTAAGGGTAAGGGTAAGGGTAAGGGTAAAGGTAAGGGTAAGCCTAAGGGTAAAAGCAAGGGTAAGGGTAAGGGTAAGGGTAAGGGTAAGGGTAAGGGTAAGGGTAAGGGTAAGGGTAAGCTTAAGGGTAAAAGCAAGGGTAAGGGTAAGGGTAAGGGTAAGGGTAAGGGTAAGGGTAAGGGTGAGGGTAAGGGTAAGCTTAAGGGTAAAAGCAAGGGTAAGGGTAAGGGTAAGGGTAAGGGTAAGGGTAAGGGTAAGGGTAAAGGTAAGGGTAAGCCTAAGGGTAAAAGCAAGGGTAAGGGTAAGGGTAAGGGTAAGGGTAAGGGTAAGAGTAAGGGTAAGGGTAAGGGTAAGGGTAAGCTTAAGGGTAAAAGCAAGGGTAAGGGTAAGGGTAAGGGTAAGGGTAAGCCTAAGGGTAAAAGCAAGGGTAAGGGTAAGGGTAAGGGTAAGGGTAAGTGTAAGCTTAAGGGTAAAAGCAAGGGTAAGGGTAAGGGTAAGGGTAAGGGTATGCTTAAGGGTAAAAGCAAGGGTGAGGGTAAGGGTAAGGGTAAGGGTAAGGGTAAGGGTAAGGGTAAGGGTAAGGGTAAGGGTAAGGGTAAGCTTAAGGGTAAAAGCAAGGGTAAGGGTAAGGGTAAGGGTAAGGGTAAGGGTAAGGGTAAGCTTAAGGGTAAAAGCAAGGGTAAGGGTAAGGGTAAGGGTAAGGGTAAGGGTAAAGGTAAGGGTAAGCCTAAGGGTAAAAGCAAGGGTAAGGGTAAGGGTAAGGGTAAGGGTAAAGGTTAGGGTAAGGGTAAGGATAAGGGTAAGGGTAAGGGTAAGGGTAAGGGTAAGGGTAAGGGTAAGGGTAAGGGTAAGGGTAAGGGTAAGGGTAAGCTTAAGGGTAAAAGCAAGGGTAAGGGTAAGGAAAGGGTAAGGGTAAGCCTAAGGGTAAAAGCAAGGGTAAGGGTAAGGGTAAGGGTAAGGGTAAGGGTAAGCTTAAGGGTAAAAGCAAGAGTAAGGGTAAGGGTAAGAGTAAGGGTAAGGGTAAGGGTAAGGGTAAGCTTAAGGGTAAAAGCAAGGGTAAGGGTAAGGGTAAGGGTAAGGGTAAGCCTAAGGGTAAAAGCAAGGGTAAGGGTAAGGGTAAGGGTAAGGGTAAGTGTAAGCTTAAGGGTAAAAGCAAGGGTAAGGGTAAGGGTAAGGGTAAGGGTATGCTTAAGGGTAAAAGCAAGGGTGAGGGTAAGGGTAAGGGTAAGGGTAAGGGTAAGGGTAAGGGTAAGGGTAAGGGTAAGGGTAAGCTTAAGGGTAAAAGCAAGGGTAAGGGTAAGGGTAAGGGTAAGGGTAAGGGTAAGGGTAAGCTTAAGGGTAAAAGCAAGGGTAAGGGTAAGGGTAAGGGTAAGGGTAAGGGTAAAGGTAAGGGTAAGCCTAAGGGTAAAAGCAAGGGTAAGGGTAAGGGTAAGGGTAAGGGTAAGGGTTAGGGTAAGGGTAAGGGTAAGGGTAAGGGTAAGGGTAAGGGTAAGGGTAAGGGTAAGGGTAAGGGTAAGGGTAAGGGTAAGGGTAAGGGTAAGGGTAAGCTTAAGGGTAAATGCAAGGGTAAGGGTAAGGAAAGGGTAAGGGTAAGCCTAAGGGTAAAAGCAAGGGTAAGGGTAAGGGTAAGGGTAAGGGTAAGGGTAAGCTTAAGGGTAAAAGCAAGAGTAAGGGTAAGGGTAAGGGTAAGGGTAAGGGTAAGGGTAAGGGTAAGCTTAAGGGTAAGGGTAAGGGTAAGGGTAAGGGTAAGCTTAAGGGTAAAAGCAAGGGTAAGGGTAAGGGTAAGGGTAAGGGTAAGGGTAAGGGTAAGCTAAAGGGTAAAAGCAAGGGTAAGGGTAAGGGTAAGGGTAAGGGTAAGGGTAAGGGTAAGGGTAAGGGTAAGCTTAAGGGTAAGGGTAAGGGTAAGGGTAAGGGTAAGCTTAAGGGTAAAAGCAAGGGTAAGGGTAAGGGTAAGGGTAAGGTTAAGGGTAAGGGTAAGGGTAAGCTTAAGGGTAAGGGTAAGGGTAAGGGTAAGGGTAAGCTTAAGGGTAAAAGCAAGGGTAAGGGTAAGGGTGAGGGTAAGGGTAAGGGTAAGGGTAAGGGTAAGCTTAAGGGTAAGGGTAAGGGTAAGGGTAAGGGTAAGCTTAAGGGTAAAAGCAAGGGTAAGAGTAAGGGTAAGGGTAAGGGTAAGGGTAAGGGTAAGGGTAAGGGTAAGGGTAAGGGTAAGGGTAAGGGTAAGGGTAAGGGTAAGGGTAAGGGTAAGGGAAAGCTTAAGGGTAAGGGTAAGGGTAAGGGTAAGGGTAAGCTTAAGGGTAAAAGCAAGGGTAAGGGTAAGGGTAAGGGTAAGCTTAAGGGTAAAAGCAAGGGTAAGGGTAAGGGTAAGGGTAAGGGTAAGTGTAAGGGTAAGGGTAAGGGTAAGGGTAAGGGTAAGGGTAAGGGTAAGCTTAAGGGTAAGGGTAAGGGTAAGGGTGAGGGTAAGCTTAAGGGTAAAAGCAAGGGTAAGGGTAAGGGTAAGGGTAAGGGTAAGGGTAAAGGTAAGGGTAAGCCTAAGGGTAAAAGCAAGGATAAGGGTAAGGGTAAGGGTAAGGGTAAGGGTAAGGGTAAGGGTAAGGGTAAGGGTAAGGGCAAGCTTAAGGTTAAAAGCAAGGGTAAGGGTAAGGGTAAGGGTAAGGGTAAGGGTAAGGGTAAGGGTAAGGGTAAGGGTAAGGGTAAGGGTAAGGGTAAGGGTAAGGGTAAGCTTAAGGGTAAAAGCAAGGGTAAGGGTAAGGGTAAGGGTAAGGGTAAGGGTAAGGGTAAGGGTAAGGGTAAGGGTAAGCTTAAGGATAAAAGCAAGGGTAAGGGTAAGGGTAAGGGTAAGGGTAAGGGTTAAAGTAAGGGTAAAGGTAAGGGTAAGCCTAAGGGTAAAAGCAAGGGTAAGGGTAAGGGTAAGGGTAAGGGTAAGGGTAAGGGTAAGGGTAAGGGTAAGGGTAAGGGTAAGAGTAAGGGTAAGGGTAAGGGTAAGCTTAAGGGTAAAAGCAAGGGTAAGGGTAAGGGTAAGGGTAAGGGTAAGCCTAAGGGTAAAAGCAAGGGTAAGGGTAAGGGTAAGGGTAACGGTAAGGGTAAGGGTAAGGGTAAGGGTAAGGGTAAGGGTAAGGGTAAGGGTAAGAGTAAGGGTAAGGGTAAGGGTAAGCTTAAGGGTAAAAGCAAGGGTAAGGGTAAGGGTAAGGGTAAGGGTAAGCCTAAGGGTAAAAGCAAGGGTAAGGGTAAGGGTAAGGGTAACGGTAAGGGTAAGGGTAAGGGTAAGCTTAAGGGTAAAAGCAAGGGTAAGGGTAAGGGTAAGGGTAAGGGTAAGGGTAAGGGTAAGCTTAAGGGTAAAAGCAAGGGTAAGGGTAAGGGTAAGGGTAGGGTAAGGGTAAGGGTAAGGGTAAGGGTAAGGGTAAGGGTAAGCTTAAGGGTAAAAGCAAGGGTAAGGGTAAGGGTAAGGGTAAGGGTAAGGGTGAGGGTAAGGGTAAGCTTAAGGGTAAAAGCAAGGGTAAGGGTAAGGATAAGGGTAAGGGTAAGGGTAAGGGTAAGGGTAAGGGTAAGGGTAAGGGTAAGGGTAAGGGTAAGGGTAAGGGTAAAGGTAAGGGTAAGGGTAAGGGTAAGGGTAAGGGTAAGGGTAAGGGTAAGGGTAAGGGTAAGGGTAAGCTTAAGGGTAAAAGCAAGGGTAAGGGTAAGGGTAAGGGTAAGGGTAAGGGTAAGGGTAAGGGTAAGGGTAAAGGTAAGGGTAAGCCTAGGGGTAAAAGCAAGGGTAAGGGTAAGGGTAAGGGTAAGGGTAAGGGTAAGCTTAAGGGTAAAAGCAAGGGTAAGGGTAAGGGTAAGGGTAAGGGTAAGGGTAAGGGTAAGGGTAAGGGTAAGGGTAAGGGTAAGGGTAAGGGTAAGCTTAAGGGTAAAAGCAAGGGTAAGGGTAAGGGTAAGGGTAAGGGTAAGGGTAAGGGTAAGGGTAAGGGTAAGGGTAAGGGTAAGGTTAAGGGTAAGGGTAAGCTAAAGGGTAAAAGCAAGGGTAAGGGTTAGGGTAAGGGTAAGGGTAAGGGTAAGGGTAAGGGTAAGGGTAAGCTTAAGGGTAAAAGCAAGGGTAAGGGTAAGGGTAAGGGTAAGGGTAAGGGTAAGGGTAAGGGTAAGGGTAAGGGTAAGGGTAAAGGTAAGGGTAAGCCTAAGGTTAAAAGCAAGGGTAAGGGTAAGGGTAAGGGTAAGGGTAAGGGTAAGGGTAAGGGTAAGGGTAAGGGTAAGGGTAAGGGTAAGGGTAAGGGTAAGGGTAAGGGTAAGGGTAAGGGTAAAGGTAAGGGTAAGCCTAAGGGTAAAAGCAAGGGTAAGGGTAAGGGTAAGGGTAAGGGTAAGGGTAAGGGTAAGGGTAAGGGTAAGGGTAAGGGTAAGGGTAAAGGTAAGGGTAAGCCTAAGGGTAAAAGCAAGGGTAAGGGTAAGGGTAAGGGTAAGGGAAAGGGTAAGGGTAAGGGTAAGGGTAAGGGTAAGGGTAAGGGTAAGTGTAAGGGTAAGCTTAAGGGTAAAAGCAAGGGTAAGGGTAAGGGTAAGGGTAAGGGTAAGCCTAAGGGTAAAAGCAAGGGTAAGGGTAAGGGTAAGGGTAAGGGTAAGCTTAAGGGTAAAAGCAAGGGTAAGGGTAAGGGTAAGGGTAAGGGTAAGGGTAAGGGTAAGGGTAAGGGTAAGGGTAAAGGTAAGGGTAAGCCTAAGGGTAAAAGCAAGGGTAAGGGTAAGGGTAAGGGTAAGGGTAAGGGTAAGGGTAAGGGTAAGGGTAAGGGTAAGGGTAAAGGTAAGGGTAAGCCTAAGGGTAAAAGCAAGGGTAAGGGTAAGGGTAAGGGTAAGGGTAAGGGTAAGGGTAAGGGTAAGGGTAAGGGTAAGGGTAAGGGTAAGGGTAAGGGTAAGGGTAAGTGTAAGGGTAAGCTTAAGGGTAAAAGCAAGGGTAAGGGTAAGGGTAAGGGTAAGGGTAAACCTAAGAGTAAAAGCAAGGGTAAGGGTAAGGGTAAGGGTAAGGGTAAGGGTAAGCTTAAGGGTAAAAGCAAGGGTAAGGGTAAGGGTAAGGGTAAGGGTAAGGGTAAGCTTAAGGGTAAAAGCAAGGGTAAGGGTAAGGGTAAGGGTAAGGGTGAGGGTAAGGGTAAAGGTAAGGGTAAGCCTAAGGGTAAAAGCAAGGGTAAGGGTAAGGGTAAGGGTAAGGGTAAGGGTAAGGGTAAGGGTAAGGGTAAGGGTAAGGGTAAGGGTAAGGGTAAGGGTAAGGGTAAGGGTAAGGGTAAGGGTAAGGGTAAGGGTAAGGGTAAGGGTAAGCTTAAGGGTGAAAGCAAGGGTAAGGGTAAGGGTAAGGGTAAGGGTAAGGGTAAGGGTAAGGGTAAGCTTAAGGGTAAAAGCAAGGGTAAGGGTAAGGGTAAGGGTAAGGGTAAGGGTAAGGGTAAGGGTAAGGGTAAGCTTAAGGGTAAAAGCAAGGGTAAGGGTAAGGGTAAGGGTAAGGGTAAGCTTAAGGGTAAAAGCAAGGGTAAGGGTAAGGGTAAGGGTAAGGGTAAGGGTAAGGGTAAGGGTAAGGGTAAAGGTAAGGGTAAGCCTAAGGGTAAAAGCAAGGGTAAGGGTAAGGGTAAGGGTAAGGGTAAGGGTAAGGGTAAGGGTAAGGGTAAGGGTAAGGGTAAGGGTAAGGGTAAGCTTAAGGGTAAAAGCAAGGGTGAGGGTAAGGGTAAGGGTAAGGGTAAGGGTAAGGGTAAGGGTAAGGGTAAGGGTAAGGGTAAGGGTAAGGGTAAGGGTAAGGGTAAGGGTAAGGGTAAGGGTAAGCCTAAGGGTAAAAGCAAGGGTAAGGGTAAGGGTAAGGGTAAGGGTAAGGGTAAGCTTAAGGGTAAAAGCAAGGGTAAGGGTAAGGGTAAGGGTAAGGGTAAGGGTAAGGGTAAGCTTAAGGGTAAAAGCAAGGGTAAGGGTAAGGGTAAGGGTAAGGGTAAGGGTAAGGGTAAGGGTAAGGGTAAGGGTAAGGGTAAAGGTAAGGGTAAGCCTAAGGGTAAAAGCAAGGGTATGGGTAAGGGTAAGGGTAAGGGTAAGGGTAAGGGTAAGGGTAAGGGTAAGGGTAAGGGTAAGGGTAAGGGTAAGGGTAAGGGTAAGGGTAAGGGTAAGCTTAAGGGTAAAAGCAAGGGTAAGGGTAAGGGTAAGGGTAAGGGTAAGGGTAAGGGTAAGGGTAAGGGTAAGGGTAAGGGTAAGGGTAAGGGTGAGGGTAAGGGTAAGGGTAAGCTTAAGGGTAAAAGCAAGGGTAAGGGTAAGGGTAAGGGTGAGGGTAAGGGTAAGGGTAAGGGTAAGGGTAAGGGTAAGGGTAAGGGTAAGGGTAAGGGTAAGGGTAAGCTTAAGGGTAAAAGCAAGGGTAAGGGTAAGGGTAAGGGTAAGGGTAAGGGTAAGGGTAAGGGTAAGCTTAAGGGTAAAAGCAAGGGTAAGGGTAAGGGTAAGGGTAAGGGTAAGGGTAAGGGTAAGGGTAAGCCTAAGGGTAAAAGCAAGGGTAAGGGTAAGGGTAAAAGCAAGGGTAAGGGTAAGGGTAAGGGTAAGGGTAAGGGTAAGGGTAAGGGTGAGGGTAAGGGTAAGGGTAAGCTTAAGGGTAATAGCAAGGGTAAGGGTAAGGGTAAGGGTAAGGGTAAGTGTAAGCTTAAGGGTAAAAGCAAGGGTAAGGGTAAGGGTAAGGGTAAAGGTAAGGGTAAGCCTTAGGGTAAAAGCAAGGGTAAGGGTAAGGGTAAGGGTAAGGGTAAGGGTAAGGGTAAGGGTAAGGGTAAGGGTAAGGGTAAGGGTAAGGGTAAGCTTAAGGGTAAAAGCAAGGGTAAGGGTAAGGGTAAGGGTAAGGGTAAGGGTAAGGGTAAGGGTAAGGGTAAGGGTAAGGGTAAGGGTAAGCTTAAGGGTAAAAGCAAGGGTAAGGGTTAGGGTAAGGGTAAGGGTAAGGGTAAGGGTAAGCTTGGAGGTAAAAGCAAGGGTAAGGGTAAGGGTAAGGGTAAGGGTAAAGGTAAGGGTAAGCCTAAGGGTAAAAGCAAGGGTAAGTGTAAGGGTAAGGGTAAGGGTAAGGGTAAGGGTAAGGGTAAGGGTAAGGGTAAGGGTAAGGGTAAGGGTAAGCTTAAGGGTATAAGCAAGGGTAAGGGTAAGGGTAAGGGTGAGGGTAAGGGTAAGGGTAAGGGTAAGGGTAAGCTTAAGGGTAAAAGCAAGGGTAAGGGTAAGGGTAAGGGTAAGGGTAAGGGTAAGGGTAAGCTTAAGGGTAAAAGCAAGGGTAAGGGTAAGGGTAAGGGTAAGGGTAAGGGTAAGGGTAAGGGTAAGGGTAAGGGTAAGGGTAAAGGTTAGGGTAAGCCTAAGGGTAAAAGCAAGGGTAAGGGTAAAGGTAAGGGTAAGGGTAAGGGTAAGGGTAAGGGTAAGGGTAAGGGTAAGGGTAAGGGTAAGCTTAAGGGTAAAAGCAAGGGTAAGGGTAAGGGTAAGGGTAAGGGTAAGCCTAAGGGTAAAACAAGGGTAAGGGTAAGGGTAAGGGTAAGGGTAAGCTTAAGAGTAAAAGCAAGGGTAAGGGTAAGGGTAAGGGTGAGGGTAAGGGTAAGCTTAAGGGTTAAAGCAAGGGTAAGGGTAAGGGTAAGGGTAAGGGTAAGGGTAAAGGTAAGGTTAAGCCTAAGGGTAAAAGCAAGGGTAAGGGTAAGGGTAAGGGTAAGGGTAAGGGTAAGGGTAAGGGTAAGGGTAAGGGTAAGGGTAAGGGTAAGGGTAAGGGTAAGGGTAAGGGTAAGGGTAAGCTTAAGGGTAAAAGCAAGGGTAAGGGTAAGGGTAAGGGTAAGGGTAAGGGTAAGGGTAAGGGTAAGGGTAAGGGTAAGGGTAAGGGTAAGGGTAAGGGTAAGGGTAAGGGTAAGGGTAAGGGTAAGGGTAAGCTTAAGGGTAAAAGCAAGGGTAAGGGTAAGGGTAAGGGTGAGGGTAAGGGTAAGGGTAAGGGTAAGGGTAAGCTTAAGGGTAAAAGCAAGGGTAAGGGTAAGGGTAAGGGTAAGGGTAAGGGTAAGGGTAAGGGTAAGGGTAAGCTTAAGGGTAAAAGCAAGGGTAAGGGTAAGGGTAAGGGTAAGGGTAAGGGTAAGGGTAAGGGTAAGGGTAAAGGTAAGGGTAAGCCTAAGGGTAAAAGCAAGGGTAAGGGTAAGGGTAGGTTAAGGGTAAGGGTAAGGGTAAGGGTAAGGGTAAGGGTAAGGGTAAGGGTAAGTGTAAGGGTAAGGGTAAGGGTAAGCTTAAGGGTAAAAGCAAGGGTAAGGGTAAGGGTAAGGGTAAGGGTGAGGGTAAGGGTAAGGGTAAGGGTAAGGGTAAGGGTAAGGGTAAGCTTAAGGGTAAGGGTAAGGGTAAGGGTAAAGGTAAGGGTAAGCCTAATGGTAAAAGCAAGGGTAAGGGTAAGGGTTAGGGTAAGGGTAAGGGTAAGGGTAAGGGTAAGGGTAAGGGTAAGGGTAAGTATAAGGGTAAGGGTAAGGGTAAGCTTAAGGGTAAAAGCAAGGGTAAGGGTAAGGGTAAGGGTAAGGGTAAGGGTAAGGGTAAGGGTAAGGGTAAGGGTAAGGGTAAGGGTAAGGGTAAGTGTAAGGGTAAGCTTAAGGGTAAGGGTAAGGGTAAGGGTAAGGGTAAGCCTAAGGGTAAAAGCAAGGGTAAGGGTAAGGGTAAGGGTAAGGGTAAGCTTAAGGGTAAAAGCAAGGGTAAGGGTAAGGGTAAGGGTAAGGGTAAGGGTAAGGGTAAGCTTAAGGGTAAAAGCAAGGGTAAGGGTAAGGGTAAGGGTAAGGGTAAGGGTAAAGGTAAGGGTAAGCCTAAGGGTAAAAGCAAGGGTAAGGGTAAGGGTAAGGGTAAGGGTAAGGGTAAGGGTAAGGGTAAGGGTAAGGGTAAGGGTAAGGGTAAGGGTAAGGGTAAGGGTAAGGGTAAGGGTAAGGGTAAGGGTAAGGGTAAGGGTAAGCTTAAGGGTAAAAGCAAGGGTAAGGGTAAGGGTAAGGGTAAGGGTAAGGGTAAGGGTAAGGGTAAGGGTAAGGGTAAGGGTAAGGGTAAGGGTAAGGGTAAGGGTAAGGGTAAGGGTAAGGGTAAGGGTAAGGGTAAGGGTAAGGGTAAGGGTAAGGGTAAGCTTAAAGGTAAAAGCAAGGGTGAGGGTAAGGGTAAGGGTAAGGGTAAGGGTAAGGGTAAGGGTAAGGGTAAGGGTTAGGGTAAGCTTAAGGGTAAAAGCAAGGGGTAAGGGTAAGGGTAAGGGTAAGGGTAAGGGTAAGGATAAGGGTAAAGGTAAGGGTAAGCCTAAGGGTAAAAGCAAGGGTAAGGGTAAGGGTAAGGGTAAGGGTAAGGGTAAGGGTAAGCTTAAGGGTAAAAGCAAGGGTAAGGGTAAGGGTAAGAGTAAGGGTAAGGGTAAGGGTAAGGGTAAGGGTAAGCTTAAGGGTAAGGATAAGGGTAAGGGTAAAAGCAAGGGTAAGGGTAAGGGTAAGGGTAAGGGTAAGGGTAAGCTTAAGGGTAAAAGCAAGGGTAAGGGTAAGGGTAAGGGTAAGGGTAAGGGTAAGGGTAAGGGTAAGCTTAAGGGTAAGGGTAAGGGTAAGGGTAAGGGTAAGCTTAAGGGTAAAAGCAAGGGTAAGGGTAAGGGTAAGGGTAAGGGTAAGGGTAAGGGTAAGGGTAAGGGTAAGGGTAAGGGTAAGGGTAAGGGTAAGGGTAAGGGTAAGCTTAAGGGTAAAAGCAAGGGTAAGGGTAAGGGTAAGGGTAAGGGTAAGGGTAAGGGTAAGGGTAAGGGTAAGGGTAAGGGTAAGGGTAAGCTTAAGGGTAAAAGCAAGGGTAAGGGTAAGGGTAAGGGTAAGGGTAAGGGTAAGGGTAAGGGTAAGGGTAAGGGTAAGGGTAAGGGTAAGGGTAAGGGTAAGCTTAAGGGTAAGGGTAAGGGTAAGGGTAAGGGTAAGCTTAAGGGTAAAAGCAAGGGTAAGGGTAAGGGTAAGGGTAAGGGTAAGGGTAAGCTTAAGGGTAAGGGTAAGGGTAAGGGTAAGGGTAAGGGTAAGCTTAAGGGTAAAAGCAAGGGTAAGGTTAAGGGTAAGGGTAAGGGTAAGGGTAAGGGTAAGGGTAAGCTTAAGGGTAAGGGTAAGGGTAAGGGTAAGGGTAAGCTTAAGGGTAAAAGCAAGGGTAAGGGTAAGGGTAAGGGTAAGGGTAAGGGTAAGGGTAAGGGTAAGGGTAAGGGTAAGGGTAAGGGTAAGGGTAAGGGTAAGGGTAAGCTTAAGGGTAAGGGTAAGGGTAAGGGTAAGTTTAAGGGTAAAAGCAAGGGTAAGGGTAAGGGTAAGGGTAAGTGTAAGGGTAAGCTTAAGGGTAAAAGCAAGGGTAAGGGTAAGGGTAAGGGTAAGGGTAAGGGTAAGGGTAAGGGTAAGGGTAAGGGTAAGGTTAAGGGTAAGCTTAAGGGTAAGGGTAAGGGTAAGGGTAAGCTTAAGGGTAAAAGCCAGGGTAAGGGTAAGGGTAAGGGTAAGGGTAAGGGTAAAGGTAAGTGTAAGCCTAAGGGTAAAAGCAAGGGTAAGGGTAAGGGTAAGGGTAAGGGTAAGGGTAAGGGTAAGGGTAAGGGTAAGGGTAAGGGTAAGGGTAAGGGTAAGGGTAAGCTTAAGGGTAAAAGCAAGGGTAAGGGTAAGGGTAAGGTTAAGGGTAAGGGTAAGGGTAAGGGTAAGGGTAAGGGTAAGGTTAAGGGTAAGGGTAAGGGTAAGCTTAAGGGTAAAAGCAAGGGTAAGGGTAAGGGTAAGGGTAAGGGTTAGGGTAAGGGTAAAGGTAAGGGTAAGCCTAAGGGTAAAAGCAAGGGTAAGGGTAAGGGTAAGGGTAAGGGTAAGGGTAAGGGTAAGGGTAAGGGTAAGGGTAAGGGTAAGGGTAAGAGTAAGGGTAAGGGTAAGGGTAAGCTTAAGGGTGAAAGCAAGGGTAAGGGTAAGGGTAAGGGTAAGGGTAAGCCTAAGGGTAAAAGCAAGGGTAAGGGTAAGGTTAAGGGTAAGGGTAAGGGTATGCTTAAGGGTAAAAGCAAGGGTAAGGGTAAGGGTAAGGGTAAGGGTAAGGGTAAGCTTAAGGGTAAAAGCAAGGGTAAGGGTAAGGGTGAGGGTAAGGGTAAGGGTAAGGGTAAGGGTAAAGGTAAGGGTAAGCCTAGGAGTAAAAGCAAGGGTAAGGGTAAGGGTAAGAGTATGGGTAAGCTTAAGGGTAAAAGCAAGGGTAAGGGTAAGGGTAAGGGTAAGGGTAAGGGTAAGGGTAAGGGTAAGGGTAAGGGTAAGGGTAAGGGTAAGCTTAAGGGTAAAAGCAAGGGTAAGGGTAAGGGTAAGGGTAAGGGTAAGGGTAAAGGTAAGGGTAAGCCTAAGGGTAAAAGCAAGGGTAAGGGTAAGGGTAAGGGTAAGGGTAAGGGTAAGGGTAATGGTAAGGGTAAGGGTAAGGGTAAGGGTAAGGGTAAGGGTAAGGGTAAGGGTAAGGGTAAGGGTAAGGGTAAGGGTAAGGGTAAGGGTAAGGGTAAGGGTAAGGGTAAGGGTAAGGGTAAGGGTAAGCTTAAGGGTAAAAGCAAGGGTAAGGGTAAGGGTAAGGGTAAGGGTAAGCCTAAGGGTAAAAGCAAGGGTAAGGGTAAGGGTAAGGGTAAGGGTAAGGGTAAGCTTAAGGGTAAAAGCAAGGGTAAGGGTAAGGGTAAGGGTAAGGGTAAGGGTAAGGGTAAGGGTAAGCTCAAGGGTAAAAGCAAGGGTAAGGGTAAGGGTAAGGGTAAGGGTAAAGGTAAGGGTAAGGGTAAAGGTAAGGGTAAGCCTAAGGGTAAAAGCAAGGGTAAGGGTAAGGGTAAGGGTAAGGGTAAGGGTAAGGGTAAGGGTAAGGGTAAGGGTAAGCTTAAGGGTAAAAGCAAGGGTAAGGGTAAGGGTAAGGGTAAGGGTAAGGGTAAGGGTAAGGGTAAGGGTAAGGGTAAGGGTAAGCTTAAGGGTAAGGGTAAGGGTAAGGGTAAGCTTAAGGGTAAAAGCAAGGGTAAGGGTAAGGGTAAGGGTAAGGGTAAGCTTAAGGGTAAAAGCAAGGGTAAGGGTAAGGGTAAGGGTAAGGGTAAGGGTAAGGGTAAGGGTAAGGGTAAGGGTAAGCTTAAGGGTAAGGGTAAGGGTAAGGGTAAGGGTAAGCTTAAGGGTAAAAGCAAGGGTAAGGGTAAGGGTAAGGGTAAGGGTAAGCTTAAGGGTAAGGGTAAGGGTAAGGGTAAGGGTAAGCTTAAGGGTAAAAGCAAGGGTAAGGTTAAGGGTAAGGGTAAGGGTAAGGGTAAGGGTAAGCTTAAGGGTAAGGGTAAGGGTAAGGGTAAGGGTAAGCTTAAGGGTAAAAGCAAGGGTAAGGGTAAGGGTAAGGGTAAGGGTAAGGGTAAGGGTAAGGATAAGGGTAAGGGTAAGGGTAAGGGTAAGGGTAAGGGTAAGCTTTAGGGTAAGGGTAAGGGTAAGGGTAAGCTTAAGGGTAAAAGCAAGGGTAAGGGTAAGGGTAAGGGTAAGGGTAAGGGTAAGCTTAAGGGTAAAAGCAAGGGTAAGGGTAAGGGTAAGGGTAAGGGTAAGGGTAAGGGTAAGGGTAAGGGTAAGGGTAAGGGTAAGGGTAAGCTTAAGGGTAAGGGTAAGGGTAAGGGTAAGCTTAAGGGTAAAAGCAAGGGTAAGGGTAAGGGTAAGGGTAAGGGTAAGGGTAAAGGTAAGGGTAAGCCTAAGGGTAAAAGCAAGGGTAAGGGTAAGGGTAAGGGTAAGGGTAAGGGTAAGGGTAAGGGTAAGGGTAAGGGTAAGGGTAAGGGTAAGGGTAAGGGTAAGGGTAAGGGTAAGGGTAAGGGTAAGGGTAAGCTTAAGGGTAAAAGCAAGGGTAAGGGTAAGGGTAAGGGTAAGGGTCAGGGTAAGGGTAAGGGTGAGGTTAAGGGTAAGGGTAAGGGTAAGCTTAAGGGTAAAAGCAAGGGTAAGGGTAAGGGTAAGGGTAAGGGTAAGGGTAAGGGTAAGGGTAAGGGTAAGGGTAAGGGTAAGGGTAAGGGTAAGGGTAAGGGTAAGGGTAAGGGTAAGGGTAAGGGTAAGCTTAAGGGTAAAAGCAAGGGTAAGGGTAAGGGTAAGGCTAAGGGTTAGGGTAAGGGTAAAGGTAAGGGTAAGCCTAAGGGTAAAAGCAAGGGTAAGGGTAAGGGTAAGGGTAAGGGTAAGGGTAAGGGTAAGGGTAAGGGTAAGGGTAAGGGTAAGAGTAAGGGTAAGGGTAAGGGTAAGCTTAAGGGTAAAAGCAAGGGTAAGGGTAAGGGTAAGGGTAAGGGTAAGCCTAAGGGTAAAAGCAAGGGTAAGGGTAAGGTTTAGGGTAAGGGTAAGGGTAAGCTTAAGGGTAAAAGCAAGGGTAAGGGTAAGGGTAAGGGTAAGGGTAAGGGTAAGCTTAAGGGTAAAAGCAAGGGTAAGGGTAAGGGTGAGGGTAAGGGTAAGGGTAAGGGTAAGGGTAAAGGTAAGGGTAAGCCTAAGAGTAAAAGCAAGGGTAAGGGTAAGGGTAAGGGTAAGGGTAAGGGTAAGGGTAAGCTTAAGGGTAAAAGCAAGGGTAAGGATAAGGGTAAGGGTAAGGGTAAGGGTAAGGGTAAGGGTAAGGGTAAGGGTAAGCTTAAGGGTAAAAGCAAGGGTAAGGGTAAGGGTAAGGGTAAGGGTAAGGGTAAGGGTAAGGGTAAGGGTAAGGGTAAGGGTAAGCTTAAGGGTAAAAGCACGGGTAAGGGTTAGGGTAAGGGTAATGGTAAGGGTAAGGGTAAGGGTAAGCTTAAGGGTAAAAGCAAGGGTAAGGGTAAGGGTGAGGGTAAGGGTAAGGGTAAGGGTAAGGGTGAAGGTAAGGGTAAGCCTAAGGGTAAAAGCAAGGGTAAGGGTAAGGGTAAGGGTAAGGGTAAGGGTAAGGGTAAGGGTAAGGGTAAGGGTAAGGGTAAGGGTAAGGGTAAGGGTAAGGGTAAGGGTAAGGGTAAGGGTAAGGGTAAGGGTAAGGGTAAGGGTAAGGGTAAGCTTGAGGGTATAAGCAAGGGTAAGGGTAAGGGTAAGGGTAAGGGTGAGGGTAAGGGTAAGGGTAAGGGTAAGGGTAAGCTTAAGGGTAAAAGCAAGGGTAAGGGTAAGGGTAAGGGTAAGGGTAAGGGTAAGCTTAAGGGTAAAAGCAAGGGTAAGGGTAAGGGTAAGGGTAAGGGTAAGGGTAAGGGTAAGGGTAAGGGTAAGGGTAAGGGTAAGGGTAAGGGTAAGGGTAAGGGTAAAGGTAAGGTTAAGCCTAAGGGTAAAAGCAAGGGTAAGGGTAAGGGTAAGGGTAAGGGTAAGGGTAAGGGTAAGGGTAAGGGTAAGGGTAAGGGTAAGGGTAAGGGTAAGGGTAAGGGTAAGGGTAAGGGTAAGGGTAAGGGTAAGGGTAAGGGTAAGGGTAAGGGTAAGCTTAAGGGTAAAAGCAAGGGTAAGGGTAAGGTTAAGGGTAAGGGTAAGCCTAAGGGTAAAAGCAAGGGTAAGGGTAAGGGTAAGGGTAAGGGTAAGCTTAAGGGTAAAAGCAAGGGTGAGGGTAAGGGTAAGGGTAAGGGTAAGGGTAAGGGTAAGGGTAAGCTTAAGGGTAAAAGCAAGGGTAAGGGTAAGGGTAAGGGTAAGGGTAAGGGTAAGGGTAAGGGTAAGGGTAAGGGTAAGGGTAAGGGTAAGGGTAAAGGTAAGGGTAACCCTAAGGGTCAAAGCAAGGGTAAGGGTAAGGGTAAGGGTAAGGGTTAGGGTAAGGGTAAGGGTAAGGGTAAGGGTAAGGGTAAGGGTAAGGGTAAGGGTAAGGGTAAGGGTAAGCTTAAGGGTAAAAGCAAGGGTAAGGGTAAGGGTAAGGGTAAGGGTAAGGGTAAGGGTAAGGGTAAGGGTAAGGGTAAGGGTAAGGGTAAGCTTAAGGGTGAGGGTAAGGGTAAGGGTAAGGGTAAGCCTAAGGGTAAAAGCAAGGGTAAGTGTAAGGGTAAGGGTAAGGGTAAGGGTAAGCTTAAGGGTAAAAGCAAGGGTAAGGGTAAGGGTAAGGGTAAGGGTAAGGGTAAGGGTAAGGGTAAGGGTAAGGGTAAGCTTAAGGTTAAAAGCAAGGGTAAGGGTAAGGGTAAGGGTAAGGGTAAGGGTAAGGGTAAGGCTAAAGGTAAGGGTAAGCCTAAGGGTAAAAGCAAGGGTAATGGTAAGGGTAAGGGTAAGGGTAAGGGTAATGGTAAGGGTAAGGGTAAGGGTAAAGGTAAGGGTAAGGGTAAGCTTAAGGGTAAAAGCAAGGGTAAGGGTAAGGGTAAGGGTAAGGGTAAGGGTAAGAGTAAGGGTAAGGGTAAGGGTAAGCTAAAGGGTAAAAGCAAGGGTAAGGGTAAGGGTAAGGGTAAGGGTAAGGGTAAGGGTAAGGGTAAGGGTAAGGGTAAGGGTAAGGGTAAGGGTAAGCTTAAGGGTAAAAGCAAGGGTAAGGGTAAGGGTAAGGGTAAGGATAAGGGTAAGGGTAAGGGTAAGGGTAAGGGTAAGGGTAAAGGTAAGGGTAAGCCTAAGAGTAAAAGCAAGGGTAAGGGTAAGGGTAAGGGTAAGGGTAAGGGTAAGGTTAAGGGTAAGGGTTAGGGTAAGGGTAAGGGTAAGGGTAAGGGTAAGCTTAAGGGTAAAAGCAAGGGTAAGGGTAAGGGTAAGGGTAAGGGTAAGGGTAAGGGTAAGGGTAAGCTTAAGGGTAAGGGTAAGGGTAAGGGTAAGGGTAAGCTTAAGGGTAAAAGCAAGGGTAAGGGTAAGGGTAAGGGTAAGGGTAAGGGTAAGCTTAAGGGTAAAAGCAAGGGTAAGGGTAAGGGTAAGGGTAAGGGTAAGCTTAAGGGTAAGGGTGAGGGTAAGGGTAAGGGTAAGCTTAAGGGTAAAAGCAAGGGTAAGGGTCAGGGTAAGGGTAAGTGTAAGGGTAAGGGTAAGGGTAAGGGTATGGGTGAGCTTAAGGGTAAAAGCAAGGGTAAGGGTAAGGTTAAGGGTAAGGGTAAGGGTAAGGGTAAGGGTTAGCTTAAGGGTAAAAGCAAGGGCAAGGGTAAGGGTAAGGTTAAGGGTAAGGGTAAGGGTAAGGGTAAGGGTAAGGGTTAGCTTAAGGGTAAAAGCAAGGGTAAGGGTAAGGGTAAGGGTAAGGGTAAGGGTAAGGGTAATGGTAAGGGTAAGGGTAAGGGTAAGGGTAAGGGTAAGGGTAAGGGTAAGGGTAAGGGTAAGGGTAAGGGTAAGGGTAAGGGTAAGGGTAAGGGTAAGGGTAAGGGTAAGGGTAAGGGTAAGGGTAAGCTTAAGGGTAAAAGCAAGGGTAAGGGTAAGGGTAAGGGTAAGGGTAAGCCTAAGGGTAAAAGCAAGGGTAAGGGTAAGGGTAAGGGTAAGGGTAAGGGTAAGCTTAAGGGTAAAAGCAAGGGTAAGGGTAAGGGTAAGGGTAAGGGTAAGGGTAAGGGTAAGGGTAAGCTCAAGGGTAAAAGCAAGGGTAAGGGTAAGGGTAAGGGTAAGGGTAAAGGTAAGGGTAAGGGTAAAGGTAAGGGTAAGCCTAAGGGTAAAAGCAAGGGTAAGGGTAAGGGTAAGGGTAAGGGTAAGGGTAAGGGTAAGGGTAAGGGTAAGGGTAAGCTTAAGGGTAAAAGCAAGGGTAAGGGTAAGGGTAAGGGTAAGGGTAAGGGTAAGGGTAAGGGTAAGGGTAAGGGTAAGGGTAAGCTTAAGGGTAAGGGTAAGGGTAAGGGTAAGCTTAAGGGTAAAAGCAAGGGTAAGGGTAAGGGTAAGGGTAAGGGTAAGCTTAAGGGTAAAAGCAAGGGTAAGGGTAAGGGTAAGGGTAAGGGTAAGGGTAAGGGTAAGGGTAAGGGTAAGGGTAAGCTTAAGGGTAAGGGTAAGGGTAAGGGTAAGGGTAAGCTTAAGGGTAAAAGCAAGGGTAAGGGTAAGGGTAAGGGTAAGGGTAAGCTTAAGGGTAAGGGTAAGGGTAAGGGTAAGGGTAAGCTTAAGGGTAAAAGCAAGGGTAAGGTTAAGGGTAAGGGTAAGGGTAAGGGTAAGGGTAAGCTTAAGGGTAAGGGTAAGGGTAAGGGTAAGGGTAAGCTTAAGGGTAAAAGCAAGGGTAAGGGTAAGGGTAAGGGTAAGGGTAAGGGTAAGGGTAAGGATAAGGGTAAGGGTAAGGGTAAGGGTAAGGGTAAGGGTAAGCTTTAGGGTAAGGGTAAGGGTAAGGGTAAGCTTAAGGGTAAAAGCAAGGGTAAGGGTAAGGGTAAGGGTAAGGGTAAGGGTAAGCTTAAGGGTAAAAGCAAGGGTAAGGGTAAGGGTAAGGGTAAGGGTAAGGGTAAGGGTAAGGGTAAGGGTAAGGGTAAGGGTAAGGGTAAGCTTAAGGGTAAGGGTAAGGGTAAGGGTAAGCTTAAGGGTAAAAGCAAGGGTAAGGGTAAGGGTAAGGGTAAGGGTAAGGGTAAAGGTAAGGGTAAGCCTAAGGGTAAAAGCAAGGGTAAGGGTAAGGGTAAGGGTAAGGGTAAGGGTAAGGGTAAGGGTAAGGGTAAGGGTAAGGGTAAGGGTAAGGGTAAGGGTAAGGGTAAGGGTAAGGGTAAGGGTAAGGGTAAGGGTAAGCTTAAGGGTAAAAGCAAGGGTAAGGGTAAGGGTAAGGGTAAGGGTCAGGGTAAGGGTAAGGGTGAGGTTAAGGGTAAGGGTAAGGGTAAGCTTAAGGGTAAAAGCAAGGGTAAGGGTAAGGGTAAGGGTAAGGGTAAGGGTAAGGGTAAGGGTAAGGGTAAGGGTAAGGGTAAGGGTAAGGGTAAGGGTAAGGGTAAGGGTAAGGGTAAGGGTAAGCTTAAGGGTAAAAGCAAGGGTAAGGGTAAGGGTAAGGCTAAGGGTTAGGGTAAGGGTAAAGGTAAGGGTAAGCCTAAGGGTAAAAGCAAGGGTAAGGGTAAGGGTAAGGGTAAGGGTAAGGGTAAGGGTAAGGGTAAGGGTAAGGGTAAGGGTAAGAGTAAGGGTAAGGGTAAGGGTAAGCTTAAGGGTAAAAGCAAGGGTAAGGGTAAGGGTAAGGGTAAGGGTAAGCCTAAGGGTAAAAGCAAGGGTAAGGGTAAGGTTTAGGGTAAGGGTAAGGGTAAGCTTAAGGGTAAAAGCAAGGGTAAGGGTAAGGGTAAGGGTAAGGGTAAGGGTAAGCTTAAGGGTAAAAGCAAGGGTAAGGGTAAGGGTGAGGGTAAGGGTAAGGGTAAGGGTAAGGGTAAAGGTAAGGGTAAGCCTAAGAGTAAAAGCAAGGGTAAGGGTAAGGGTAAGGGTAAGGGTAAGGGTAAGGGTAAGCTTAAGGGTAAAAGCAAGGGTAAGGATAAGGGTAAGGGTAAGGGTAAGGGTAAGGGTAAGGGTAAGGGTAAGGGTAAGCTTAAGGGTAAAAGCAAGGGTAAGGGTAAGGGTAAGGGTAAGGGTAAGGGTAAGGGTAAGGGTAAGGGTAAGGGTAAGGGTAAGCTTAAGGGTAAAAGCACGGGTAAGGGTAAGGGTGAGGGTAAGGGTAAGGGTAAGGGTAAGGGTGAAGGTAAGGGTAAGCCTAAGGGTAAAAGCAAGGGTAAGGGTAAGGGTAAGGGTAAGGGTAAGGGTAAGGGTAAGGGTAAGGGTAAGGGTAAGGGTAAGGGTAAGGGTAAGGGTAAGGGTAAGGGTAAGGGTAAGGGTAAGGGTAAGGGTAAGGGTAAGGGTAAGGGTAAGCTTGAGGGTATAAGCAAGGGTAAGGGTAAGGGTAAGGGTAAGGGTGAGGGTAAGGGTAAGGGTAAGGGTAAGGGTAAGCTTAAGGGTAAAAGCAAGGGTAAGGGTAAGGGTAAGGGTAAGGGTAAGGGTAAGCTTAAGGGTAAAAGCAAGGGTAAGGGTAAGGGTAAGGGTAAGGGTAAGGGTAAGGGTAAGGGTAAGGGTAAGGGTAAGGGTAAGGGTAAGGGTAAGGGTAAGGGTAAAGGTAAGGTTAAGCCTAAGGGTAAAAGCAAGGGTAAGGGTAAGGGTAAGGGTAAGGGTAAGGGTAAGGGTAAGGGTAAGGGTAAGGGTAAGGGTAAGGGTAAGGGTAAGGGTAAGGGTAAGGGTAAGGGTAAGGGTAAGGGTAAGGGTAAGGGTAAGGGTAAGGGTAAGCTTAAGGGTAAAAGCAAGGGTAAGGGTAAGGTTAAGGGTAAGGGTAAGCCTAAGGGTAAAAGCAAGGGTAAGGGTAAGGGTAAGGGTAAGGGTAAGCTTAAGGGTAAAAGCAAGGGTGAGGGTAAGGGTAAGGGTAAGGGTAAGGGTAAGGGTAAGGGTAAGCTTAAGGGTAAAAGCAAGGGTAAGGGTAAGGGTAAGGGTAAGGGTAAGGGTAAGGGTAAGGGTAAGGGTAAGGGTAAGGGTAAGGGTAAGGGTAAAGGTAAGGGTAACCCTAAGGGTCAAAGCAAGGGTAAGGGTAAGGGTAAGGGTAAGGGTAAGGGTAAGGGTAAGGGTAAGGGTAAGGGTAAGGGTAAGGGTAAGGGTAAGGGTAAGGGTAAGGGTAAGCTTAAGGGTAAAAGCAAGGGTAAGGGTAAGGGTAAGGGTAAGGGTAAGGGTAAGGGTAAGGGTAAGGGTAAGGGTAAGGGTAAGCTTAAGGGTGAGGGTAAGGGTAAGGGTAAGGGTAAGCCTAAGGGTAAAAGCAAGGGTAAGTGTAAGGGTAAGGGTAAGGGTAAGGGTAAGCTTAAGGGTAAAAGCAAGGGTAAGGGTAAGGGTAAGGGTAAGGGTAAGGGTAAGGGTAAGGGTAAGGGTAAGGGTAAGCTTAAGGTTAAAAGCAAGGGTAAGGGTAAGGGTAAGGGTAAGGGTAAGGGTAAGGGTAAGGCTAAAGGTAAGGGTAAGCCTAAGGGTAAAAGCAAGGGTAATGGTAAGGGTAAGGGTAAGGGTAAGGGTAATGGTAAGGGTAAGGGTAAGGGTAAAGGTAAGGGTAAGGGTAAGCTTAAGGGTAAAAGCAAGGGTAAGGGTAAGGGTAAGGGTAAGGGTAAGGGTAAGAGTAAGGGTAAGGGTAAGGGTAAGCTAAAGGGTAAAAGCAAGGGTAAGGGTAAGGGTAAGGGTAAGGGTAAGGGTAAGGGTAAGGGTAAGGGTAAGGGTAAGGGTAAGGGTAAGGGTAAGCTTAAGGGTAAAAGCAAGGGTAAGGGTAAGGGTAAGGGTAAGGGTAAGGGTAAGGGTAAGGGTAAGGGTAAGGGTAAGGGTAAAGGTAAGGGTAAGCCTAAGAGTAAAAGCAAGGGTAAGGGTAAGGGTAAGGGTAAGGGTAAGGGTAAGGTTAAGGGTAAGGGTTAGGGTAAGGGTAAGGGTAAGGGTAAGGGTAAGCTTAAGGGTAAAAGCAAGGGTAAGGGTAAGGGTAAGGGTAAGGGTAAGGGTAAGGGTAAGGGTAAGCTTAAGGGTAAGGGTAAGGGTAAGGGTAAGGGTAAGCTTAAGGGTAAAAGCAAGGGTAAGGGTAAGGGTAAGGGTAAGGGTAAGGGTAAGCTTAAGGGTAAAAGCAAGGGTAAGGGTAAGGGTAAGGGTAAGGGTAAGCTTAAGGGTAAGGGTGAGGGTAAGGGTAAGGGTAAGCTTAAGGGTAAAAGCAAGGGTAAGGGTCAGGGTAAGGGTAAGTGTAAGGGTAAGGGTAAGGGTAAGGGTATGGGTGAGCTTAAGGGTAAAAGCAAGGGTAAGGGTAAGGTTAAGGGTAAGGGTAAGGGTAAGGGTAAGGGTTAGCTTAAGGGTAAAAGCAAGGGCAAGGGTAAGGGTAAGGTTAAGGGTAAGGGTAAGGGTAAGGGTAAGGGTAAGGGTTAGCTTAAGGGTAAAAGCAAGGGTAAGGGTAAGGGTAAGGGTAAGGGTAAGGGTAAGGGTAAGGGTAAGGGTAAGAGTAAGTTTAAGCTTAAGGGTAAAAGCAAGGGTAAGGGTAAGGGTAAGGGTAAGGGTAAGCCTAAGGGTAAAAGCAAGGGTAAGGGTAAGGGTAAGGGTAAGGGTAAGTGTAAGCTTAAGGGTAAGGGTAAGGGTAAGGGTAAGGGTAAGGGTAAGGGTAAGCTTAAGGGTAAAAGCAAGGGTGAGGGTAAGGGTAAGGGTAAGGGTAAGGGTAAGGGTAAGGGTAAGGGTAAGGGTAAGGGTAAGGGTAAGAGTAAGGGTAAGCTTAAGGGTAAAAGCAAGGGTAAGGGTAAGGGTAAGGGTAAGGGTAAGGGTAAGCTTAAGGGTAAAAGCAAGGGTAAGGGTAAGGGTAAGGGTAAGGGTAAGGGTAAAGGTAAGGGTAAGCCTAAGGGTAAAAGCAAGGGTAAGGGTAAGGGTAAGGGTAAGGGTAAGGGTAAGGGTAAGGGTTAGGGTAAGGGTAAGGGTAAGGGTAAGGGTAAGGGTAAGGGTAAGGGTAAGGGTAAGGGTAAGGGTAAGGGTAAGGGTAAGCTTAAGGGTAAAAGCAAGGGTAAGGGTAAGGGAAAGGGTAAGGGTAAGCCTAAGGGTAAAAGCAAGGGTAAGGGTAAGGGTAAGGGTAAGGGTAAGGGTAAGCTTAAGGGTAAAAGCAAGAGTAAGGGTAAGGGTAAGGGTAAGGGTAAGGGTAAGGGTAAGGGTAAGCTTAAGGGTAAAAGCAAGGGTAAGGGTAAAGGTCAGGGTAAGGGTAAGGGTAAGGGTAAGGGTAAGGGTAAGGGTAAAGGTAAGGGTAAGCCTAAGGGTAAAAGCAAGGGTAAGGGTAAGGGTAAGGGTAAGGGTAAGGGTAAGGGTAAGGTTAAGGGTAAGGGTAAGGGTAAGCTTAAGGGTAAAAGCAAGGGTAAGGGTAAGGGTAAGGGTAAGGGTAAGGGTAAGGGTAAGGGTAAGGGTAAGGGTAAGGGTAAGGGTAAGGGTAAGGGTAAGGGTAAGGGTAAGGGTAAGCTTAAGGGTAAGGGTAAGGGTAAGGGTAAGTGTAAGCTTAAGGGTAAAAGCAAGGGTAAGGGTAAGGGTAAGGGTAAGGGTAAGCTAAAGGGTAAAAGCAAGGGTAAGGGTAAGGGTAAGGGTAAGGGTAAGGGTAAGGGTAAGGGTAAGGGTAAGGGTAAGCTTAAGGGTAAGGGTAAGGGTAAGGGTAAGGGTAAGCTTAAGGGTAAAAGCAAGGGTAAGGGTAAGGGTAAGGGTAAGGGTAAGGGTAAGGGTAAGGGTAAGCTTAGGGGTAAGGGTAAGGGTAAGGGTAAGGGTAAGCTTAAGGGTAAAAGCAAGGGTAAGGGTAAGGGTGAGGGTAAGGGTAAGGGTAAGGGTAAGGGTAAGCTTAAGGGTAAGGGTAAGGGTAAGGGTAAGCTTAAGGGTAAAAGCAAGGGTAAGGGTAAGGGTAAGGGTAAGGGTAAGGGTAAGGGTAAGGGTAACGGTAAGGGTAAGGGTAAGGGTAAGGGTAAGGGTAAGGGAAAGCTTAAGGGTAAGGGTAAGGGTAAGGGTAAGGGTAAGCTTAAGGGTAAAAGCAAGGGTAAGGGTAAGGGTAAGGGTAAGCTTAAGGGTAAAAGCAAGGGTAAGGGTAAGGGTAAGGGTAAGGGTAAGGGTAAGGGTAAGGGTAAGGGTAAGGGTAAGGGTAAGGGTAAGGGTAAGGGTAAAGGTAAGGGTAAGGGTAAGCTTAAGGGTAAGGGTAAGGGTAAGGGTAAGGGTAAGCTTAAGGGTAAAAGCAAGGGTAAGGGTAAGGGTAAGGGTAAGGGTAAGGGTAAAGGTAAGGGTAAGCCTAAGGGTAAAAGCAAGGATAAGGGTAAGGGTAAGGGTAAGGGTAAGGGTAAGGGTAAGGGTAAGGGTAAGGGTAAGGGTAAGGGTAAGGGTAAGGGTAAGGGTAAGCTTAAGGGTAAAAGCAAGGGTAAGGGTAAGGGTAAGGGTAAGGGTAAGGGTAAGGGTAAGGGTAAGGGTAAGGGTAAGGGTAAGGGTAAGGGTAAGGGTAAGCTTAAGGGTAAAAGCAAGGGTTAGGGTGAGGGCAAGGGTAAGGGTAAGGGTAAGGGTAAGGGTAAGGGTAAGCTTAAGGGTAAAAGCAAGGGTAAGGGTAAGGGTAAGGGTAAGGGTAAGGGTTAGGGTAAGGGTAAAGGTAAGGGTAAGCCTAAGGGTAAAAGCAAGGGTAAGGGTAAGGGTAAGGGTAAGGGTAAGGGTAAGGGTAAGGGTAAGGGTAAGGGTAAGGGTAAGGGTAACGGTAAGGGTAAGAGTAAGGGTAAGGGTAAGGGTAAGCTTAAGGGTAAAAGCAAGGGTAAGGGTAAGGGTAAGGGTAAGGGTAAGCCTAAGGGTAAAAGCAAGGGTAAGGGTAAGGGTAAGGGTAAGGGTAAGGGTAAGCTTAAGGGTAAAAGCAAGGGTAAGGGTAAGGGTAAGGGTAAGGGTAAGGGTAAGGGTAAGGGTAAGGGTAAGCTTAAGGGTAAAAGCAAGGGTAAGGGTAAGGGTAAGGGTAAGGGTAAGGGTAAGGGTAAGGGTAAAGGTAAGGGTAAGCCTAAGGGTAAAAGCAAGGGTAAGGGTAAGGGTAAGGGTAAGGGTTAGGGTAAGGCTAAGGGTAAGGGTAAGCTTAAGGGTAAAAGCAAGGGTAAGGGTAAGGGTAAGGGTAAGGGTAAGGGTAAGGGTGAGGGTAAGGGTAAGCTTAAGGGTAAAAGCAAGGGTAAGGGTAAGGGTAAGGGTAAGGGTAAGGGTAAGGGTAAGGGTAAGGGTAAGGGTAAGGGTAAGGGTAAGGGTAAGGGTAAGGGTAAGCTTAAGGGTAAAAGCAAGGGTAAGGGTAAGGGTAAGGGTAAGGGTAAGGGTTAGGGTAAGGGTAAAGGTAAGGGTAAGCCTAAGGGTAAAAGCAAGGGTAAGGGTAAGGGTAAGGGTAAGGGTAAGGGTAAGGGTAAGGGTAAGAGTAAGGGTAAGGGTAAGGGTAAGCTTAAGGGTAAAAGCAAGGGTAAGGGTAAGGGTAAGGGTAAGGGTAAGCCTAAGGGTAAAAGCAAGGGTAAGGGTAAGGTTAAGGGTAAGGGTAAGGGTAAGCTTAAGGGTAAAAGCAAGGGTAAGGGTAAGGGTAAGGGTAAGGGTAAGGGTAAGCTTAAGGGTAAAAGCAAGGGTAAGGGTAAGGGTAAAAGCAAGGGTAAGGATAAGGGTAAGGGTAAGGGTAAGGGTGAGGGTAAGCTTAAGGGTAAGGGTAAGGGTAAGGGTAAGCTTTAGGGTAAAAGCAAGGGTAAGGGTAAGGGTAAGGGTAAGGGTAAGGGTAAGGGTAAGCTTAAGGGTAAAAGCAAGGGTAAGGGTAAGGGTAAGGGTAAGGGTAAAGGAAAGGGTAAGCCTAAGGGTAAAAGCAAGGGTAAGGGTAAGGGTAAGGGTAAAGGTAAGGGTAAGGGTAAGGGTGAGGGTAAGGGAAAGGGTAAGGGTAAGGGTAAGGGTAAGGGTAAGGGTGAGGGTAAGGGTAAGGGTAAGGGTAAGCTTAAGGGTAAAAGCAAGGGTAAGGGTAAGGGTAAGGGTAAGCCTTACCCTTACCCTTACCCTTACCCTTGCTTTTACCCTTAAGCTTACCCTTACCCTTACCCTTACCCTTACCCTTGCTTTTACCCTTAGGCTTACCCTTACCCTTACCCTTACCCTTACCCTTACCCTTGCTTTTACCCTTAAGCTTACCCTTACCCTTACCCTTACCCTTACCCTTACCCTTACCCTTACCCTTACCCTTACCCTTACCCTTACCCTTACCCTTACCCTTACCCTTGCTTTTACCCTTAGGCTTACCCTTACCTTTACCCTTACCCTTACCCTTACCCTTACCCTTACCCTTACCCTTACCCTTGCTTTTACCCTTAAGCTTACCCTTACCCTTACCCTTACCCTTACCCTTACCCTTACCCTTACCCTTACCCTTACCCTTACTTTTACCCTTAAGCTTACCCTTACCCTTACCCTTACCCTTACCCTTACCCTTACCCTTACCCTTACCCTTACCCTTACCCTTACCCTTACCCTTACCCTTACCCTTGCTTTTACCCTTAAGCTTACCCTTACCCTTACCCTTACCCTTACCCTTAAGCTTACCCTTACCCTTACCCTTACCCTTACCCTTACCCTTACCCTTACCCTTACCCTTACCCTTACCCTTACCCTTACCCTTGCTTTTACCCTTAAGCTTACCCTTACCCTTACCCTTACCCTTGCTTTTACCCTTAAGCTTACCCTTACCCTTACCCTTACCCTTACCCTCAAGCTTACCCTTACCCTTACCCTTACCCTTACCCTTACCCTTACCCTTACCCTTACCCTTACCCTTACCCTTACCCTTACCCTTACCCTTGCTTTTACCCTTAAGCTTACCCTTACCCTTACCCTTACCCTTACCCTTAAGCTTACCCTTACCCTTACCCTTACCCTTACCCTTACCCTTGCTTTTACCCTTAAGCTTACCCTTACCCTTACCCTTACCCTTACCCTTAAGCTTACCCTTACCCTTACCCTTACCCTTACCCATACCCTTACCCTTACCCTTACCCTTGCTTTTACCCTTAAGCTTACCCTTACCCTCACCCTCACCCTTACCCTTAAGCTTACCCTTACCCTTACCCTTACCCTTACCCTTACCCTTACCCTTACCCTTACCCTTACCCTTACCCTTACCCTTACCCTTACCCTTGCTTTTACCCTTAAGCTTACCCTTACCCTTACCCTTACCCTTACCCTTACCCTTGCTTTTACCCTTGAGCTTACCCTTACCCTTACCCTTACCCTTACCCTTAAGCTTACCCTTACCCTTACCCTTACCCTTACCCTTACCCTTACCCTTACCCTTACCCTTACCCTTACCCTTACCCTTGCTTTTACCCTTAAGCTTACCCTTAACCTTACCCTTACCCTTACCCTTACCCTTACCCTTACCCTTACCCTTACCCTTACCCTTACCCTTACCCTCACCCTTACCCTTACCCTTACCCTTGCTTTTACCCTTAGGCTTACCCTTACCTTTACCCTTACCCTTACCCTTACCCTTACCCTAACCCTTACCCTTACCCTTACCCTTGCTTTTACCCTTAAGCTTACCCTTACCCTTTCCCTTACCCTTACCCTTACCCTTGCTTTTACCTTTAAGCTTACCCTTACCCTTACCCTTACCCTTACCCTTGCTTTTACCCTTAGGCTTACCCTTACCCTTACCCTTACCCTTACCCTTACTTTTACCCTTAAGCTTACCCTTACCCTAACCCTTACCCTTACCCTTTCCCTTACCCTTACCCTTACCCTTACCCTTACCCTTACCCTTACCCTTACCCTTACCCTTACCTTTACCATTACCCTTACCCTTACCCTTACCCTTACCCTTACCCTTACCCTTACCCTTACCCTTACCCTTACCCTTGCTTTTACCCTTAAGCTTACCCTTACCCTTACCCTTACCCTTACCCTTACCCTTACCCTTACCCTCACCCTTGCTTTTACCCTTAAGCTTACCCTTACCCTTACCCTTACCCTTACCCTTACCCTTACCCTTACCCTTGCTTTTACCCTTAAGCTTACCCTTACCCTTACCCTTACCCTTACCCTTACCCTTGCTTTTACCCTTAGGCTTACCCTTACCCTTACCCTTACCCTTGCTTTTACCCTTAAGCTTACCCTTACCCTTACCCTAACCCTTAGGGTAAGCTTAAGGGTAAAAGCTTAAGTTACCCTTACCCTTACCCTTACCCTTACCCTTACCCTTACCCTTACCCTTACCCTTACCCTTACCCTTACCCTTACCCTTACCCTTGCTTTTACCCTGAGGCTTACCCTTACCTTTACCCTTACCCTTACCCTTACCCTTACCCTTACCCTTACCCTTACCCTTACCCTTACCCTTGCTTTTACCCTTAAGCTTACCCTTACCCTTACCCTTTCCCTTACCCTTACCCTTACCCTTGCTTTTACCTTTAAGCTTACCCTTACCCTTACCCTTACCCTTACCCTTGCTTTTACCCTTAGGCTTACCCTTACCCTTACCCTTACCCTTACCCTTGCTTTTACCCTTAAGCTTACCCTTACCCTTACCCTTACCCTTACCCTTACCCTTACCCTTACCCTTACCCTTACCCTTACCCTTACCCTTACCCTTACCCTTACCCTTACCTTTACCCTTACCCTTACCCTTACCCTTACCCTTACCCTTACCCTTACCCTTACCCTTACCCTTACCCTTACCCTTACCCTTACCCTTACCCTTGCTTTTACCCTTAAGCTTACCCTTACCCTTACCCTTACCCTTACCCTTACCCTTACCCTTACCCTTACCCTTACCCTCACCCTTGCTTTTACCCTTAAGCTTACCCTTACCCTTACCCTTACCCTTACCCTTACCCTTACCCTTACCCTTACCCTTGCTTTTACCCTTAAGCTTACCCTTACCCTTACCCTTACCCTTACCCTTACCCTTGCTTTTACCCTTAGGCTTACCCTTACCTTACCCTTACCCTTACCCTTGCTTTTACCCTTAAGCTTACCCTTACCCTTACCCTTACCCTTACTCTTACCCTTACCCTTACCCTTACCCTTGCTTTTACCCTTAGGCTTACCCTTACCTTTACCCTTACCCTTACCCTTACCCTTACCCTTACCCTTACCCTTACCCTTACCCTTGCTTTTACCCTTAAGCTTACCCTTACCCTTACCCTTACCCTTACCCTTACCCTTACCCTTACCCCTACCCTTACCCTTACCCTTACCCTTGCTTTTACCCTTAAGCTTACCCTTACCCTTACCCTTACCCTTACCCTTACCCTTACCCTTACCCTTACCCTTACCCTTACCCTTACCCTTACCCTTACCCTTGCTTTTACCCTTAAGCTTACCCTTACCCTTACCCTTACCCTTACCCTTAAGCTTACCCTTACCCTTACCCTTACCCTTACCCTTACCCTTACCCTTACCCTTGCTTTTACCCTTAAGCTTACCCTTACCCTTACCCTTACCCTTACCCTTACCCTTACCCTTACCCTTACCCTTGCTTTTACCCTTACCCTTATCCTTACCCTTAAGCTTACCCTTACCCTTACCCTTACCCTTACCCTTACCCTTACCCTTACCCTTACCCTTACCCTTACCCTTACCCTTGCTTTTACCCTTAAGCTTACCCTTACCCTTACCCTTACCCTTACCCTTACCCTTACCCTTGCTTTTACCCTTAGGCTTACCCTTACCTTTACCCTTACCCTTACCCTTACCCTTACTCTTACCCTTACCCTTACCCTTACCCTTGCTTTTACCCTTAAGCTTACCCTTACCCTTACCCTTACCCTTACCCTTACCCTTACCCTCACCCTTACCCTTACCCTTACCCTTACCCTCACCCTTGCTTTTACCCTTAAGCTTACCCTTACCCTTACCCTTACCCTTACCCTTACCCTTACCCTTACCCTTACCCTTACCCTTACCCTTACCCTTACCCTTACCCTTACCCTTACCCTTACCCTTACCCTTACCCTTACCCTTACCCTTACCCTTACCCTTGCTTTTACCCTTAAGCTTACCCTTACCCTTACCCTTACCCTTACCCTTACCCTTACCCTTACCCTTACCCTTACCCTTACCCTTACCCTTACCCTTGCTTTTACCCTTAGGCTTACCCTTACCTTTACCCTTACCCTTACCCTTACCCTTACCCTTACCCTTACCCTTGCTTTTACCCTTAAGCTTACCCTTACCCTTACCCTTACCCTTACCCTTACCCTTACCCTTGCTTTTACCCTTAAGCTTACGCTTACCCTTACCCTTACCCTTACCCTTACCCTTACCCTTGCTTTTACCCTTAGGCTTACCCTTACCCTTACCCTTACCCTTACCCTTAAGCTTACCCTTACCCTTACCCTTACCCTTACCCTTACCCTTACCCTTACCCTTACCCTTACCCTTACCCTTACCCTTGCTTTTACCCTTAAGCTTACCCTTACCCTTACCCTTACACTTACCCTTGCTTTTACCCTTAAGCTTACCCTTACCCTTACCCTTACACTTACCCTTACCCTTACCCTTACCCTTACCCTTACCCTTACCCTAACCCTTACCCTTACCCTTGCTTTTACCCTTAGGCTTACCCTTACCTTTACCCTTACCCTTACCCTTACCCTTATGCTTACCCTTACCCTTACCCTTACCCTTACCCTTACCCTTACCCTTACCCTTACCCTTACCCTTACCCTTACCCTTACCCTTACCCTTACCCTTGCTTTTACCCTTAAGCTTACCCTTACCCTTACCCTTACACTTACCCTTACCCTTACCCTTACCCTTACCCTTACCCTTACCCTTACCCTTAACCTAACCCTTACCCTTACCCTTGCTTTTACCCTTAGGCTTACCCTTACCTTTACCCTTACCCTTACAATTACCCTTACCCTTACCCTTACCCTTACCCTTACCCTTGCTTTTACCCTTAAGCTTACCCTTACCCTTACCCTTACCCTTACCCTTACCCTTACCCTTACCCTTACCCTTGCTTTTACCCTTAAGCTTACCCTTACCCTTACCCTTACCCTCACCCTTACCCTAACCCTTACCCTTGCTTTTACCCTTAAGCTTACCCTTACCCTTACCCTTACCCTTACCCTTACCCTTACCCTTACCCTTACCCTTACCCTTACCCTTACCCTTACCCTTACCCTTACCCTTGCTTTTACCCTTAAGCTTACCCTTACCCTTACCCTTACCCTTACCCTTACCCTTACCCTTACCCTTACCCTTACCCTTACCCTTACCCTTACCCTTACCCTTACCCTTGCTTTTACCCTTAGGCTTACCCTTACCTTTACCCTTACCCTTACCCTTACCCTTACCCTTACCCTTACCCTTACCCTTACCCTTACCCTTACCCTTACCCTTGCTTTAACCCTTAAGCTTACCCTTACCCTCACCCTTACCCTTACCCTTACCCTTGCTTTTACCCTTAAGCTTACCCTTACCCTTACCCTTACCCTTACCCTTACCCTTGTTTTACCCTTAGGCTTACCCTTACCCTTACCCTTACCCTTACCCTTGCTTTTACCCTTAAGCTTACCCTTACCCTTACCCTTACCCTTACCCTTACCCTTACCCTTACCCTTACCCTTACCTTTACCCTTACCCTTGCTTTTACCCTTAGGCTTACCCTAACCTTTACCCTTACCCTTACCCTTACCCTTACCCTTACCCTTACCCTTACCCTTGCTTTTACCCTTAAGCTTACCCTTACCCTTACCCTTACCCTTACCCTTACCCTTACCCTTACCCTTACCCTTACCCTTACCCTTGCTTTTACCCTTAAGCTTACCCTTACCCTTACCCTTACCCTCACCCTTACCCTTACCCTTATCCTTGCTTATACCCTTAAGCTTACCCTTACCCTTACCCTTACCCTTACCCTTACCCTTACCCTTACCCTTACCCTTACCCTTACCCTTACCCTTACCCTTGCTTTTACCCTTAGGCTTACCCTTACCTTTACCCTTACCCTTACCCTTACCCTTACCCTTGCTTTTACCCTCAAGCTTACCCTTACCCTTACCCTTACCCTAACCCTTACCCTTGCTTTTACCCTTAAGCTTACCCTTACCCTTACCCTAACCCTTACCCTTACCCTTACCCTTACCCTTACCCTTACCCTTGCTTTTACCCTTAAGCTTACCCTTACCCTTACCCTTACACTTACCCTTACCCTTACCCTTACCCTTACCCTTACCCTTACCCTTACCCTTACCCTTACCCTTACCCTTGCTTTTACCCTTAAGCTTACCCTTACCCTTACCCTTACCCTTACCCTTACCCTTAACCTTACCCTTACCCTTACCCTTGCTTTTACCCTAAGCAAGGGTAAGGGTAAGGGTAAGGGTAAGGGTAAGGGTAAGCTTAAGGTTAAAAGCAAGGGTGAGGGTAAGGGTGAGGGTAAGGGTAAGGGTAAGGTAAAGGGTAAGGGTAAGGGTAAGGGTAAGCTTAAGGGTAAAAGCAAGGGTAAGGGTAAGGGTAAGGGTAAGGGTAAGGGTAAGGGTAAGGGTAAGCTTAAGGGTAAAAGCAAGGGTAAGGGTAAGGGTAAGGGTAAGGGTAAGGGTAAGGGTAAGGGTAAGGGTAAGGGTAAGGGTAAGGGTAAGGGTAAAGGTAAGGGTAAGCCTAAGGGTAAAAGCAAGGGTAAGGGTAAGGGTAAGGGTAAGGGTAAGGGTAAGGGTAAGGGTAAGGGTAAGGGTAAGGGTAAGGGTAAGGGTAAGGGTAAGGGTAAGGGTAAGGGTAAGGGTAAGGGTAAGGGTAAGGGTAAGCTTAAGGGTAAAAGCAAGGGTAAGGGTAAGGGTAAGGGTAAGGGTAAGCCTAAGGGTAAAAGCAAGGGTAAGGGTAAGGGTAAGGGTAAGGGTAAGGGTAAGCTTAGGGGTAAAAGCAAGGGTAAGGGTAAGGGTAAGGGTAAGGGTAAGGGTAAGGGTAAGCTTAAGGGTAAAAGCAAGGGTAAGGGTAAGGGTAAGGGTAAGGGTAAGGGTAAGGGTAAGGGTAAGGGTAAAGGTAAGGGTAAGCCTAAGGGTAAAAGCAAGGGTAAGGGTAAGGGTAAGGGTAAGGGTAAGGGTAAGGGTAAGGGTAAGGGTAAGGGTAAGGGTAAGGGTAAGGGTAAGGGTAAGGGTAAGGGTAAGGGTAAGCTTAAGGGTAAAAGCAAGGGTAAGGGTAAGGGTAAGGGTAAGGGTAAGGGTAAGGGTAAGGGTAAGGGTAAGGGTAAGGGTAAGCTTAAGGGTAAAAGCAAGGGTAAGGGTAAGGGTAAGGGTAAGGGTAAGGGTAAGGGTAAGGGTAAGGGTAAGGGTAAGGGTAAGGGTAAGGGTAAGGGTAAGGGTAAGGGTAAGCTTTAGGGTAAAAGCAAGGGTAAGGGTAAGGGTAAGGGTAAGGGTAAGGGTAATGGTAAGGGTAAGGGTAAGGGTAAGCTTTAGGGTAAAAGCAAGGGTAAGGGTAAGGGTAAGGGTAAGGGTAAGGGTAAGGGTAAGGGTAAGGGTAAGGGTAAGCTTAAGGGTAAAAGCAAGGGAAAGGGTAAGGGTAAAGGTAAGGGAAAGGGTAAGGGTAAGGGTAAGGGTAAGGGTAAGGGTAAGCTTAAGGGTAAAAGCAAGGGTAAGGGTAAGGGTAAGGGTAAGGGTAAGGGTAAGGGTAAGGGTAAGGGTGAGGGTAAAGGTAAGGGTAAGCCTAAGGGTAAAAGCAAGGGTAAGGGTAAGGGTAAGGGTAAGGGTAAGGGTAAGGGTAAGGGTAAGGGTAAGGGTAAGGGTAAGGGTAAGGGTAACGGTAGGGGTAAGCTCAAGGGTAAAAGCAAGGGTAAGGGTGAGGGTAATGGTAAGAGTAAGGGCACCCTTACCCTTACCCTTACCCTTACCCTTACCCTTGCTTTTACCCTTAGGCTTACCCTTACCCTTACCCTTACCCTTACCCTTGCTTTTACCCTTAAACTTACCCTTACCCTTACCCTTACCCTAACCCTTACCCTTACCCTTACCCTTACCCATGCTTTTACCCTTAGGCTTAACCTTACCTTTACCCTTACCCTTACCCTTACCCTTACCCTTACCCTTACCCTTACCCTTACCCTTACCCTTACCCTTGCTTTTACTCTTAAGCTTACCCTTACCCTTACCCTTACCCTTACCCTTACCCTTACCCTTACCCTTACCCTTACCCTTACCCTTGCTTTTACCCTTAAGCTTACCCTTACCCTTACCCTTACCCTTACCCTCACCCTTACCCTTACCCTTACCCTTGCTTATACACTTAAGCTTACCCTTACCCTTACCCTTACCCTTACCCTTACCCTTACCCTTACCCTTACCCTTACCCTTACCCTTACCCTTACCCTTACCCTTACCCTTACCCTTACCCTTACCCTTGCTTTTACCCTTAGGCTTACCCTTACCTTTACCCTTACCCTTACCCTTACCCTTACCCTTACCCTTACCCTTACCCTTGCTTTTACCCTTAAGCTTACACTTACCCTTACCCTTACCCTTACCCTTACCCTAACCCTTACCCTTGCTTTTACCCTTAAGCTTACCCTTACCCTTACCCTTACCCTTACCCTTACCCTTACCCTTACCCTTACCCTTACCCTTACCCTTGCTTTTACCCTTAAGCTTACCCTTACCCTTACCCTTACCCTTACCCTTTCCCTTACCCTTACCCTTACCCTTACCCTTATCCTTACCCTTGCTTTTACCCTTAAGCTTACCCTTACCCTTACCCTTACCCTTACCCTTACCCTTACCCTTACCCTTACCCTTACCCTTGCTTTTACTCTTAGGCTTACCCTTACCTTTACCCTTACCCTTACCCTTACCCTTACCCTCACCCTTACCCTAACCCTTGCTTATACCCTTAAGCTTACCCTTACCCTTACCCTTACCCTTACCCTTGCTTTTACCCTTAAGCTTACCCTTACCCTTACCCTTAACCTTACCCTTACCCTTGCTTTAACCCTTAGGCTTACCCTTACCCTTACCCTTACCCTTACCCTTGCTTTTACCCTTAAGCTTACCCTTACCCTTACCCTTACTCTTACCCTTACCCTTACCCTTACCCTTACCCTTACCCTTACCCTTACCCTTACCCTTACCCTTACCCTTACCCTTACCCTTACCCTTACCCTTACCCTTACCCTTGCTTTTACCCTTAGGCTTACCCTTACCTTTACCCTTACCCTAACCCTTACCCTTACCCTTACCCTTACTCTTACCCTTGCTTTTACCCTTAAGCTTACCCTTACCATTACCCTTACCCTTACCCTTACCCTTACCCTTACCCTTACCCTTACCCTTACCCTTACCCTTACCCTTACCCTTACCCTTACCCTTACCCTTGCTTTTACCCTTGAGCTTACCCTTACCCTTACCCTTACCCTTACCCTTACCCTTACCCTTACCCTTACCCTTACCCTTGCTTTTACCCTTAAGCTTACCCTTACCCTTACCCTTACCCTTACCCTTACCCTTACCCTTACCCTTAACCTTACCCTTACCCTTACCCTTACCCTTGCTTTTACCCTTAGGCTTACCCTTACCTTTACCCTTACCCTTACCCTTACCCTTACCCTTACCCTTACCCTTGCTTTTACCCTTAAGCTTACCCTTACCCTTACCCTTACCCTTACCCTTACCCTTACCCTTACCCTTACCCTTACCCTTACCCTTACCCTTACCCTTATCCTTACCCTTGCTTTTACCCTTAAGCTTACCCTTACCCTTACCCTTACCCTTACCCTTACCCTTACCCTTACCCTTACCCTTACCCTTGCTTTTACTCTTAGGCTTACCCTTACCTTTACCCTTACCCTTACCCTTACCCTTACCCCCACCCTTACCCTTACCCTTGCTTTTACCCTTAAGCTTACCCTTACCCTTACCCTTACCCTTACCCTTGCTTTTACCCTTAAGCTTACCCTTACCCTTACCCTTAACCTTACCCTTACCCTTGCTTTTACCCTTAGGCTTACCCTTACCCTTACCCTTACCCTTACCCTTGCTTTTACCCTTAAGCTTACCCTCACCCTTACCCTTACTCTTACCCTTACCCTTACCCTTACCCTTACCCTTACCCTTACCCTTACCCTTACCCTTACCCTTACCCTTACCCTTACCCTTACCCTTGCTTTTACCCTTAGGCTTACCCTTACCTTTACCCTTACCCTAACCCTTACCCTTACCCTTACCCTTACCCTTACCCTTGCTTTTACCCTTAAGCTTACCCTTACCATTACCCTTACCCTTACCCTTACCCTTACCCTTACCCTTACCCTTACCCTTACCCTTACCCTTACCCTTACCCTTGCTTTTACCCTTAAGCTTACCCTTACCCTTACCCTTACCCTTACCCTTACCCTTACCCTTACCCTTACCCTTGCTTTTACCCTTAAGCTTACCCTTACCCTTACCCTTACCCTTACCCTTACCCTTACCCTTACCCTTACCCTTACCCTTGCTTTTACCCTTAGGCTTACCCTTACCTTTACCCTTACCCTTACCCTTACCCTTACCCTTACCCTTGCTTTTACCCTTAAGCTTACCCTTACCCTTACCCTTACCCTTAAGCTTACCCTTACCCTTACCCTTACCCTTACCCTTACCCTTACCCTTACCCTTACCCTTACCCTTACCCTTACCCTTACCCTTACCCTTACCCTTACCCTTACCCTTGCTTTTACCCTTAAGCTTACCCTTACCCTTACCCTTACCCTTACCCTTACCCTTGCTTTTACCCTTAAGCTTACCCTTAAGCTTACCCTTACCCTTACCCTTACCCTTACCCTTACCCTTACCCTTACCCTTACCCTTACCCTTACCCTTACCCTTACCCTTACCCTTACCCTTACCCTTGCTTTTACCCTTAAGCTTACCCTTACCCTTACCCTTACCCTTACCCTTAAGCTTACCCTTACCCTTACCCTTACCCTTACCCTTACCCTTACCCTTACCCTTAACCTTACCCTTGCTTTTACCCTTAAGCTTACCCTTACCCTTACCCTTACCCTTAAGCTTACCCTTACCCTTACCCTTACCCTTACCCTTGCTTTTACCCTTAAGCTTACCCTTACCCTTACCCTTACCCTTACACTTAAGCTTACCCTTACCCTTACCCTTACCCTTACCCTTACCCTTACCCTTACCCTTACCCTTACCCTTGCTTTTACCCTTAAGCTTACCTTTACCCTTACCCTTACCCTTACCCTTAAGCTTACCCTTACCCTTACCCTTACCCTTACCCTTACCCTTACCCTTACCCTTACCCTTACCCTTACCCTTACCCTTACCCTTGCTTTTACCCTCAAGCTTACCCTTACCCTTACCCTTACCCTTACCCTTACCCTTACCCTTACCCTTACCCTTACCCTTACCCTTGCTTTTACCCTTAGGCTTACCCTTACCTTTACCCTTACCCTTACCCTTACCCTTACCCTTACCCTTACCCTTACCCTTACCCTTACCCTTACCCTTACCCTTGCTTTTACCCTTAAGCTTACCCTTACCCTTACCCTTACCCTTACCCTTACCCTTACCCTTGCTTTTACCCTTAAGCTTACCCTTACCCTTACCCTTACCCTTACCCTTACCCTTGCTTTTACCCTTAGGCTTACCCTTACCCTTACCCTTACCCTTACCCTTGCTTTTACCCTTAAGCTTACCCTTACCCTTACCCTTACCCTTACCCTTACCCTTACCCTTACCCTTACCCTTACCCTTACCCTTACCCTTACCCTTACCCTTACCCTTACCCTTACCCTTACCCTTACCCTTACCCTTACCCTTACCCTTACCCTTGCTTTTACCCTTAGGCTTACCCTTACCTTTACCCTTACCCTTACCCTTACCCTTACCCTTACCCTTGCTTTTACCCTTAAGCTTACCCTTACCCTTACCCTTACCCTTACCCTTACCCTTACCCTTACCCTTACCCTTACCCTTACCCTTACCCTTACCCTTGCTTTTACCCTTAAGCTTACCCTTACCCTTACCCTTACCCTTACCCTTACCCTTACCCTTACCCTTACCCTCACCCTTGCTTTTACCCTTAAGCTTACCCTTACCCTTACCCTTACCCTTACCCTTGCTTTTACCCTTAAGCTTACCCTTACCCTTACCCTTACCCTTACCCTTGCTTTTACCCTTAGGCTTACCCTTACCCTTACCCTTACCCTTATCCTTGCTTTTACCCTTAAGCTTACCCTTACCCTTACCCTTACCCTTACTCTTACCCTTACCCTTACCCTTACCCTTACCCTTGCTTTTACCCTTAGGCTTAACCTTACCTTTACCTTTACCCTTACCGTTACCCTTACCCTTACCCTTACCCTTACCCTTACCCTCACCCTTACCCTTGCTTTTACCCTTAAGCTTACCCTTACCCTTACCCTTACCCTTACCCTTACCCTTACCCTTACCCTTACCCTTACCCTTACCCTTACCCTTGCTTTTACCCTTAAGCTCACCCTTACCCTTACCCTTACCCTTACCCTTACCCTTACCCTTACTCTTACCCTTACCCTTGCTTTTACCCTTAAGCTTACCCTTACCCTTACCCTTACCCTTACCCTTAAGCTTACCCTTACCCTTACCCTTACCCTTACCCTTACCCTTACCCTTACCCTTGCTTTTACCCTTAAGCTTACCCTTACCCTTACCCTTACCCTTACCCTTACCCTTGCTTTTACCCTTAAGCTTACCCTTACCCTTACCCTTACCCTTACCCTTAAGCTTACCCTTACCCTTACCCTTACCCTTACCCTTACCCTTGCTTTTACCCTTAAGCTTACCCTTACCCTTACCCTTACCCTTACCCTTACCCTTACCCTTACCCTTACCCTTACCCTTACCCTTGCTTTTACCCTTAGGCTTACCCTTACCTTTACCCTTACCATTACCCTTACCCTTACCCTTACCCTTACCCTTACCCTTACCCTTGCTTTTACCCTTAAGCTTACCCTTACCCTTACCCTTACCCTTACCCTTACCCTTACCCTTACCCTTACCCTTACCCTTACCCTTACCCTTACCCTTACCCTTACCCTTACCCTTACCCTTACCCTTACCCTTACCCTTACCCTTACCCTTACCCTTACCCTTACCCTTACCCTTACCCTTACCCTTACCCTTACCCTTACCCTTACCCTTACCCTTACCCTTACCCTTACCCTTGCTTTTACCCTTAAGCTTACCCTTACCCTTACCCTTACCCTTACCCTTACCCTTACCCTTGCTTTTACCCTTAAGCTTACCCTTACCCTTACTCTTACCCCTACCCTTACCCTTACCCTTACCCTTACCCTTACCCTTACCCTTACCCTTACCCTTGCTTTTACCCTTAGGCTTACCCTCACCTTTACCCTTACCCTTACCCTTACCCTTACCCTTACCCTTACCCTTACCCTTGCTTTTACCCTTAAGCTTACCCTTACCCTTACCCTTACCCTTACCCTTAGCTTTACCCTTACCCTTGCTTTTACCCTTAAGCTTACCCTTACCCTTACCCTTACCCTTACCCTTACCCTTGCTTTTACCCTTAGGCTTACCCTTACCCTTACCCTTACCCTTACCCTTAAGCTTACCCTTACCCTTACCCTTACCCTTACCCTTACCCTTACCCTTACCCTTACCCTTTCCCTTACCCTTACCCTTGCTTTTACCCTTAAGCTTACCCTTACCCTTACCCTTACCCTTACCCTTACCCTTACCCTTACCCTTACCCTTAACCTTACCCTTACCCTTACCCTTACCCTTACTTAGGGTAAAGGTAAGGGTAAGCTTAAGGGTAAAAGCAAGGGTAAGGGTAAGGGTAAGGGTAAGGGTAAGGGTAAGGGTAAGGGTGAGGGTAAGGGTAAGCTTAAGGGTAAGGGTAAGGGTAAGGGTAAGCCTAAGGGTAAAAGCAAGGGTAAGGGTAAGGGTAAGGGTAAGGGTAAGCTTAAGGGTAAGGGTAAGGGTAAGGGTAAGGGTAAGCTTAAGGGTAAAAGCAAGGGTAAGGTTAAGGGTAAGGGTAAGGGTAAGGGTAAGGGTAAGGGTAAGGGTAAGCTTAAGGGTAAGGGTAAGGGTAAGGGTAAGGGTAAGCTTAAGGGTAAAAGCAAGGGTAAGGGTAAGGGTAAGGGTAAGGGTAAGGGTAAGGATAAGGGTAAGGGTAAGGGTAAGGGTAAGGGTAAGGGTAAGCTTAAGGGTAAGGGTAAGGGTAAGGGTAAGCTTAAGGGTAAAAGCAAGGGTAAGGGTAAGGGTAAGGGTAAGGGTAAGGGTAAGATTAAGGGTAAAAGCAAGGGTAAGGGTAAGGGTAAGGGTAAGGGTAAGGGTAAGGGTAAGGGTAAGGGTAAGGGTAAGGGTAAGGGTAAGGGTAAGGGTAAGGGTAAGGGTAAGCTTAAGGGTAAGGGTAAGGGTAAGGGTAAGCTTAAGGGTAAAAGCAAGGGTAAGGGTAAGGGTAAGGGTAAGGGTAAGGGTAAAGGTAAGGGTAAGCCTAAGGGTAAAAGCAAGGGTAAGGGTAAGGGTAAGGGTAAGGGTAAGGGTAAGGGTAAGGGTAAGGGTAAGGATAAGGGTAAGGGTAAGGGTAAGCTTAAGGGTAAAAGCAAGGGTAAGGGTAAGGGTAAGGGTAAGGGTAAGGGTAAGGGTAAGGGTAAGGGTGAGCTTAAGGGTAAAAGCAAGGGTAAGGGTAAGGGTAAGGGTAAGGGTAAGGGTAAGGGTAAGGGTAAGGGTAAGGGTAAGGGTAAGGGTAAGGGTAAGCTTAAGGGTAAAAGCAAGGGTAAGGGTAAGGGTAAGGGTAAGGGTAAGGGTTAGGGTAAGGGTAAAGGTAAGGGTAAGCCTAAGGGTAAAAGCAAGGGTAAGGGTAAGGGTAAGGGTAAGGGTAAGGGTAAGGGTAAGGGTAAGGGTAAGGGTAAGAGTAAGGGTAAGGGTAAGGGTAAGCTTAAGGGTAAAAGCAAGGGTAAGGGTAAGGGTAAGGGTAAGGGTAAGCCTAAGGGTAAAAGCAAGGGTAAGGGTAAGGTTTAGGGTAAGGGTAAGGGTAAGCTTAAGGGTAAAAGCAAGGGTAAGGGTAAGGGTAAGAGTAAGGGTAAGGGTAAGCTTAAGGGTAAAAGCAAGGGTAAGGGTAAGGGTGAGGGTAAGGGTAAGGGTAAGGGTAAGGGTAAAGGTAAGGGTAAGCCTAAGAGTAAAAGCAAGGGTAAGGGTAAGGGTAAGGGTAAGGGTAAGGGTAAGGGTAAGGGTAAGGGTAAGGGTAAGGGTAAGGGTAAGGGTAAGCTTAAGGGTAAAAGCAAGGGTAAGGATAAGGGTAAGGGTAAGGGTAAGGGTAAGGGTAAGGGTAAGGGTAAGGGTAAGCTTAAGGGTAAAAGCAAGGGTAAGGGTAAGGGTAAGGGTAAGGGTAAGGGTAAGCTTACCCTTACCCTTACCCTTTCCCTTACACTTACCCTTGCTTTTACCCTTAGGCTTACCCTTACCCTTACCCTTACCCTTACCCTTAAGCTTACCCTTACCCTTACCCTTACCCTTACCCTTACCCTTACCCTTACCCTTACCCTTACCCTTACCCTTGCTTTTACCCTTAAGCTTACCCTTACCCTTACCCTTACCCTTACCCTTACCCTTACCCTTACCCTTGCTTTGACCCTTAGGCTTACCCTTACCTTTACCCTTACCCTTACCCTTACCCTTACCCTTACCCTTACCCTTACCCTTACCCTTACCCTTGCTTTTACCCTTAAGCTTACCCTTACCCTTACCCTTACCCTTACCCTTACCCTTACCCTTACCCTTGCTTTTACCCTTAAGCTTACCCTTACCCTTACCCTTACCCTTACCCTTACCCTTACCCTTGCTTTTACCCTTAGGCTTACCCTTACCCTTACCCTTACCCTTACCCTTGCTTTTACCCTTAGGCTTAACCTTACCTTTACCCTTACCCTTACCCTTACCCTTACCCTTACCCTTACCCTCACCCTTACCCTTACCCTTACCCTTGCTTTTACCCTTAAGCTTACCCTTACCCTTACCCTTACCCTTACCCTTACCCTTACCCTTACCCTTGCTTTTACCCTTAAGCTTACCCTTACCCTTACCCTTACCCTTACCCTCACCCGTACCCTTACCCTTACCCTTGCTTATACCCTTAAGCTTACCCTTACCCTTACCCTTACCCTCACCCTTACCCTTACCCTTACCCTTACCCTTACCCTTACCCTTACCCTTACCCTTACCCTTGCTTTTACCCTTAGGCTTACCCTTACCTTTACCCTTACCCTTACCCTTACCCTTACCCTTACCCTTGCTTTTACCCTTAAGCTTACCCTTACCCTTACCCTTACCCTTACCCTTACCCTTACCCTAACCCTTACCCTTGCTTTTACCCTTAAGCTTACCCTTACCCTTACTCTTACCCTTACCCTTACCCTTACCCTTACCCTTACCCTTACCCTTACCCTTGCTTTTACCCTTAAGCTTACCCTTACCCTTACCCTTACCCTTACCCTTACCCTTACCCTTACCCTTACCCTTACCCTTACCCTTACCCTTACCCTTACCCTTATCCTTACCCTTGCTTTTACCCTTAAGCTTACCCTTACCCTTACCCTTACCCTTACCCTTACCCTTACCCTTACCCTTACCCTTACCCTTGCTTTTACTCTTAGGCTTACCCTTACCTTTACCCTTACCCTTACCCTTACCCTTACCCTCACCCTTACCCTTACCCTTGCTTTTACCCTTAAGCTTACCCTTACCCTTACCCTTACCCTTACCCTTACCCTTACCCTTGCTTTTACCCTTAAGCTTACCCTTACCCTTACCCTTAACCTTACCCTTACCCTTGCTTTTACCCTTAGGCTTACCCTTACCCTTACCCTTACCCTTACCCTTGCTTTTACCCTTAAGCTTACCCTTACCCTTACCTTTACTCTTACCCTTACCCTTACCCTTACCCTTACCCTTACCCTTACCCTTACCCTTACCCTTACCCTTACCCTTGCTTTTACCCTTAGGCTTACCCTTACCTTTACCCTTACCCTAACCCTTACCCTTACCCTTACCCTTACCCTTACCCTTGCTTTTACCCTTAAGCTTACCCTTACCCTTACCCTTACCCTTACCCTTACCCTTACTCTTACCCTTACCCTTACCCTTACCCTTGCTTTTACCCTTAAGCTTACCCTTACCCTTACCCTTACCCTTACCCTTACCCTTACCCTTACCCTTACCCTTACCCTTACCCTTACCCTTGCTTTTACCCTTAAGCTTACCCTTACCCTTACCCTAACCCTTACCCTTACCCTTACCCTTACCCTTACCCTTACCCTTACCCTTACCCTTACCCTTGCTTTTACCCTTAGGCTTACCCTTACCTTTACCCTTACCCTTACCCTTACCCTTACCCTTGCTTTTACCCTTAAGCTTACCCTTACCCTTACCCTTACCCTTAAGCTTACCCTTACCCTTACCCTTACCCTTACCCTTACCCTTACCCTTACCCTTACCCTTACCCTTACCCTTACCCTTACCCTTGCTTTTACCCTTAAGCTTACGTTTACCCTTACCCTTACCCTTACCCTTACCCTTGCTTTTACCCTTAAGCTTACCCTTACCCTTACCCTTACCCTTAAGCTTACCCTTACCCTTACCCTTACCCTTACCCTTACCCTTACCCTTACCCTTACCCTTACCCTTACCCTTACCCTTACCCTTACCCTCACCCTTACCCTTACCCTTACCCTTACCCTTACCCTTACCCTTACCCTTACCCTTGCATTTACCCTTAAGCTTACCCTTACCCTTACCCTTACCCTTACCCTTAAGCTTACCCTTACCCTTACCTTTACCCTTACCCTTACCCTTAACCTTACCCTTGCTTTTACCCTTAAGCTTACCCTTACCCTTACCCTTACCCTTACCCTTAAGCTTACCCTTACCCTTACCCTTACCCTTACCCTTGCTTTTACCCTTAAGCTTACCCTTACCCTTACCCTCACCCTTACCCTTAAGCTTACCCTTACCCTTACCCTTACCCTTACCCTTACCCTTACCCTTACCCTTACCCTTACCCTTACCCTTACCCTTGCTTTTACCCTTTAGCTTACCCTTACCCTTACCCTAAGTAAGGGTAAGGGTAAGGGTAAGGGTAAGGGTAAGCTTAAGGGTAAAAGCAAGGGTAAGGGTAAGGGTAAGGGTAAGGGTAAGGGTAAGGGTAAGGGTAAGGGTAAGGGTAAGCTTAAGGGTAAGGGTAAGGGTAAGGGTAAGGGTAAGCCTAAGGGTAAAAGCAAGGGTAAGGGTAAGGGTAAGGGTAAGGGTAAGCTTAAGGGTAAAAGCAAGGGTAAGGGTAAGGCTAAGGGTAAGGGTTAGGGTAAGGGTAAGGGTAAGCTTAAGGGTAAAAGCAAGGGTAAGGGTAAGGGTAAGGGTAAGGGTAAGGGTAAGGGTAAAGGTGAGGGTAAGCCTAAGGGTAAAAGCAAGGGTAAGGGTAAGGGTAAGGGTAAGGGTAAGGGTAAGGGTAAGGGTAAGGGTAGGGGTAAGAGTAAGGGTAAGGGTAAGCTTAAGGGTAAAAGCAAGGGTAAGGGTAAGGGTAAGGGTAAGGGTAAGGGTAAGGGTAAGCTTAAGGGTAAAAGCAAGGGTAAGGGTAAGGGTAAGGGTAAGGGTAAGGGTAAGGGTAAGGGTAAGGGTAAGGGTAAGGGTAAGGGTAAGGGTAAGGGTAAGGGTAAGGGTAAGGGTAAGGGTAAGGGTAAGGGTAAGCTTAAGGGTAAAAGCAAGGGTAAGGGTAAGGGTAAGGGTAAGGGTAAGGGTAAGGGTAAGCTTAAGGGTAAAAGCAAGGGTAAGGGTAAGGGTAAGGGTAAGGGTAAGGGTAAGGGTAATGGTAAGGGTAAAGGTAAGGGTAAGCCTAAGGGTAAAAGCAAGGGTAAGGGTAAGGGTAAGGGTAAGGGTAAGGGTAAGGGTAAGGGTAAGGGTAAGGGTAAGGGTAAGGGTAAGGGTAAGGGTAAGCTTAAGGGTAAAAGCAAGGGTAAGGGTAAGGGTAAGGGTAAGGGTAAGGGTAAGGGTAAGCGTAAGCTTAAGGGTAAGGGTAAGGGTAAGGGTAAGGGTAAGCTTAAGGGTAAAAGCAAGGGTAAGGGTAAGGGTAAGGGTAAGGGTAAGGGTAAGCTTAAGGGTAAAAGCAAGGGTAAGGGTAAGGGTAAGGGTAAGGGTAAGGGTAAGTGTAAGGGTAAGCTTAAGGGTAAGGGTAAGGGTAAGGGTAAGCTTAAGGGTAAAAGCAAGGGTAAGGGTAAGAGTAAGGGTAAGGGTAAGGGTAAGGGTAAGGGTGAGCTTAAGGGTAAAAGCAAGGGTAAGGGTAAGGGTAAGGGTAAGGGTAAGGGTAAGGGTAAGGGTAAGGGTAAGGGTAAGGGTAAGGGTAAGGGTAAGGGTAAGGGTAAGGGTAAGGGTAAGGGTAAGGGTAAGGGTAAGGGTAAGGGTTAGGGTAAGGGTAAGCTTAAGGGTAAAAGCAAGGGTAAGGGTAAGGGTAAGGGTAAGGGTAAGGGTAAGGGTAAGGGTAAGGGTAAGGGTAAGGGTAAAGGTAAGGGTAAGCCTAAGGGTAAAAGCAAGGGTAAGGGTAAGGGTAAGGGTAAGGGTAAGAGTAAGGGTAAGGGTAAGGGTAAGGGTAAGCTTAAGGGTAAAAGCAAGGGTAAGGGTAAGGGTAAGGGTAAGGGTAAGCCTAAGGGTAACAGCAAGGGTAAGGGTAAGGGTAAGGGTAAGGGTAAGGGTAAGGGTAAGCTTAAGGGTAAAAGCAAGGGTAAGGGTAAGGGTAAGGGTAAGGGTAAGCTTAAGGGTAAAAGCAAGGGTGAGGGTAAGGGTAAGGGTAAGGGTAAGGGTAAGGGTAAGGGTAAGGGTAAGCTTAAGGGTAAAAGCAAGGGTAAGGGTAAGGGTAAGGGTAAGGGTAAGGGTAAGGGTAAGGGTAAGGGTAAGCCTAAGGGTAAAGCAAGGGTAAGGGTAAGGGTAAGGGTAAGGGTAAGGGTAAGCTTAAGGGTAAAAGCAAGGGTAAGGGTAAGGGTAAGGGTAAGGGTAAGCTTAAGGGTAAAAGCAAGGGTGAGGGTAAGGGTAAGGGTAAGGGTAAGGGTAAGGGTAAGGGTAAGGGTAAGGGTAAGGGTAAGCTTAAGGGTAAAAGCAAGGGTAAGGGTAAGGGTAAGGGTAAGGGTAAGGGTAAGGGTAAGGGTAAGGGTAAGGGTAAGGGTAAGGGTAAGGGTAAGGGTAAGCTTAAGGGTAAAAGCAAGGGTAAGGGTAAGGGTAAGGGTAAGGGTAAGCCTAAGGGTAAAAGCAAGGGTAAGGGTTAGGGTAAGGGTAAGGGTAAGGGTAAGCTTAAGGGTAAAAGCAAGGGTAAGGGTAAGGGTAAGGGTAAGGGTAAGGGTAAGGGTAAGGGTAAGGGTAAGGGTAAGGGTGAGGGTGAGCTTAAGGGTAAAAGCAAGGGTAAGGGTAAGGGTAAGGGTAAGGGTAAGGGTAAGGGTAAGGGTAAAGGTAAGGGTAAGCCTAAGGGTAAAAGCAAGGGTAAGGGTAAGGGTAAGGGTAAGGGTAAGGGTAAGGGTAAGGGTAAGGGTAAGGGTAAGGGTAAGCTTAAGGGTAAAAGCAAGGGTAAGGGTAAGGGTAAGGGTAAGGGTAAGGGTAAGGGTAAGGGTAAGGATAAGGATAAGGGTAAGGGTAAGGGTAAGGGTAAGCTTAAGGGTAAGGGTAAGGGTAAGTTTAAGGGTAAGCTTAAGGGTAAAAGCAAGGGTAAGGGAAAGGGTAAGGGTAAGGGTAAGCTTAAGGGTAAAAGCAAGGGTAAGGGTAAGGGTAAGGGTAAGGGTAAGGGTAAGGGTAAGGGTAAGGGTAAGGGTAAGGGTAAGGGTAAGGGTAAGCTTAAGGGTAAGGGTAAGGCTAAGGGTAAGGGTAAACTTAAGGGTTAAAGCAAGGGTAAGGGTAAGGGTAAGGGTAAGGGTAAGGGTAAAAGCAAGGGTAAGGTTAAGGGTAAGGGTAAGGTTAAGGGTAAGGGTGAGGGTAAGCTTAAGGGTAAGGGTAAGGGTAAGGGTAAGCTTAAGGGTAAAAGCAAGGGTAAGGGTAAGGGTAAGGGTAAGGGTAAGGGTAAGGGTAAGGGTAAGGGTAAGGGTAAAGGTAAGGGTAAGGGTAAGGGTAAGGGTAAGGGTAAGCTTAAGGGTAAGGGTAAGGGTAAGGGTAAGCTTAAGGGTAAAAGCAAGGGTAAGGGTAAGGGTAAGGGTAAGGGTAAGGGTAAGCTTAAGGGTAAAAGCAAGGGTAAGGGTAAGGGTAAGGGTAAGGGTAAGGGTAAGGGTAAGGGTAAGGGTAAGGGTAAGGGTAAGGGTAAGGGTAAGGGTAAGGGTAAGCTTAAGGGTAAGGGTAAGGGTAAGGGTAAGCTTAAGGGTAAAAGCAAGGGTAAGGGTAAGGGTAAGGGTAAGGGTAAGGGTAAAGGTAAGGGTAAGCCTAAGGGTAAAAGCAAGGGTAAGGGTAAGGGTAAGGGTAAGGGTAAGGGTAAGGGTAAGGGTAAGGGTAAGGGTAAGGGTAAGGGTAAGGGTAAGGGTAAGGGTAAGCTTAAGGGTAAAAGCAAGGGTAATGGTAAGGGTAAGGGTAAGGGTAAGGGTAAGGGTAAGGGTAAGGGTGAGCTTAAGGGTAAAAGCAAGGGTAAGGGTAAGGTTAAGGGTAAGGGTAAGGGTAAGGGTAAGGGTAAGGGTAAGGGTAAGGGTAAGGGTAAGGGTAAGGGTAAGCTTAAGGGTAAAAGCAAGGGTAAGTGTAAGGGTAAGGGTAAGGGTAAGGGTTAGGGTAAGGGTAAAGGTAAGGGTGAGCCTAAGGGTAAAAGCAAGGGTAAGGGTAAGGGTAAGGGTAAGGGTAAGGGTAAGGGTAAGGGTAAGGGTAAGGGTAAGGGTAAGGGTAAGAGTAAGGGTAAGGGTAAGGGTAAGCTTAAGGGTAAAAGCAAGGGTAAGGGTAAGGGTAAGGGTAAGGGTAAGCCTAAGGGTAAAAGCAAGGGTAAGGGTAAGGTTAAGGGTAAGGGTAAGGGTAAGCTTAAGGGTAAAAGCAAGGGTAAGGGTGAGGGTAAGGGTAAGGGTAAGGGTAAGCTTAAGGGTAAAAGCAAGGGTAAGGGTAAGGGTGAGGGTAAGGGTAAGGGTAAGGGTAAGGGTAAGGGTAAAGGTAAGGGTAAGCCTAAGAGTAAAAGCAAGGGTAAGGGTAAGGGTAAGGGTAAGGGTAAGGGTAAGGGTAAGGGTAAGGGTAAGGGTAAGGGTAAGCTTAAGGGTAAAAGCAAGGGTAAGGATAAGGGTAAGGGTAAGGGTAAGGGTAAGGGTAAGGGTAAGGGTAAGGGTAAGGGTAAGCTTAAGGGTAAAAGCAAGGGTAAGGGTAAGGGTAAGGGTAAGGGTAAGGGTAAGTGTAAGGGTAAGGGTAAGGGTAAGGGTAAGGGTAAGGGTAAGGGTAAGCTTAAGGGTAAAAGCAAGGGTAAGGGTTAGGGTAAGGGTAAGAGTAAGGGTAAGGGTAAGGGTAAGCTTAAGGGTAAAAGCAAGGGTAAGGGTAAGGGTAAGGGTAAGGGTAAGGGTAAGGGTAAGGGTAAAGGTAAGGGTAAGCCTAAGGGTAAAAGCAAGGGTAAGGGTAAGGGTAAGGGTAAGGGTAAGGGTCAGGGTAAGGGTAAGGGTAAGGGTAAGGGTAAGGGTAAGGGTAAGGGTAAGGGTAAGGGTAAGGGTAAGGGTAAGCTTAAGGGTATAAGCAAGTGTAAGGGTAAGGGTAAGGGTGAGGGTAAGGGTAAGGGTAAGGGTAAGGGTAAGCTTAAGGGTAAAAGCAAGGGTAAGGGTAAAAGCAAGGGTAAGGGTAAGGGTAAGGGTAAGGGTAAGGGTAAGGGTAAGGGTAAGGGTAAGGGTAAGGGTAAGCTTAAGGGTAAAAGCAAGGGTAAGGGTAAGGGTAAGGGTAAGGGTAAGGGTAAGGGTAAGGGTGAGGGTAAGGGTAAGGGTAAGGGTAAGGGTAAGAGTAAGGGTAAGGGTAAGGGTAAGGGTAAGGGTAAAGGTAAGGTTAAGCCTAAGGGTAAAAGCAAGGGTAAGGGTAAGGGTAAGGGTAAGGGTAAGGGTAAGGGTAAGGGTAAGGGTAAGGGTAAGGGTAAGCTTAAGGGTAAAAGCAAGGGTAAGGGTAAGGGTAAGGGTAAGCCTAAGGGTAAAAGCAAGGGTAAGGGTAAGGGTAAGGGTAAGGGTAAGGGTAAGCTTAAGGGTAAAAGCAAGGGTAAGGGTAAGGGTAAGGGTAAGGGTAAGGGTAAGGGTAAGGGTAAGCTTAAGGGTAAAAGCAAGGGTAAGGGTAAGGGTAAGGGTAAGGGTAAGGGTAAGGGTAAGGGTAAAGGTAAGGGTAAGCCTAAGGGTCAAAGCAAGGGTAAGGGTAAGGGTAAGGGTAAGGGTAAGGGTAAGAGTAAGGGTAAGGGTAAGGGTAAGCTTAAGGGTAAAAGCAAGGGTAAGGGTAAGGGTAAGGGTAAGGGTAAGGGTAAGGGTAAGGGTGAGGGTAAGGGTAAGGGTAAGGGTAAGGGTAAGCTTAAGGGTAAGGGTAAGGGTAAGGGTAAGGGTAAGCCTAAGGGTAAAAGCAAGGGTAAGGGTAAGGGTAAGGGTAAGGGTAAGGGTAAGCTTAAGGGTAAAAGCAAGGGTAAGGGTAAGGGTAAGGGTAAGGGTAAGGGTAAGGGTAAGGGTAAGCTTAAGGGTAAGGGTAAGGGTAAGAGTAAGGGTAAGCTTAAGGGTAAAAGCAAGGGTAAGGGTCAGGGTAAGGGTAAGTGTAAGGGTAAGGGTAAGGGTAAGGGTAAGGGTGAGCTTAAGGGTAAAAGCAAGGGTAAGGGTAAGGTTAAAGGTAAGGGTAAGGGTAAGGGTAAGGGTAAGGGTAAGGGTAAGGGTTAGCTTAAGGGTAAAAGCAAGGGTAAGGGTAAGGGTAAGGGTAAGGGTAAGGGTAAGGGTAAGGGTAAGGGTAAGGGTAAAGGTAAGGGTAAGCCTAAGGGTAAAAGCAAGGGTAAGGGTAAGGGTAAGGGTAAGGGTAAGAGTAAGGGTAAGGGTAAGGGTAAGCTTAAGGGTAAAAGCAGGGGTAAGGGTAAGGGTAAGGGTAAGGGTAAGCCTAAGGGTAAAAGCAAGGGTAAGGGTAAGGGTAAGGGTAAGGGTAAGGGTAAGCTTAAGGGTAAAAGCAAGGGTAAGGGTAAGGGTAAGGGTAAGGGTAAGGGTAAGGGTAAGGGTAAGCTTAAGGGTAAAAGCAAGGGTGAGGGTAAGGGTAAGGGTAAGGGTAAGGGTAAGGGTAAGGGTAAGGGTAAGGGTAAGTTTAAGGGTAAAAGCAAGGGTAAGGGTAAGGGTAAGGGTAAGGGTTAGGGTAAGGGTAAGGGTAAGGGTAAGGGTAAGGGTAAGGGTAAGGGTAAGGGTAAGCTTAAGGGTAAAAGCAAGGGTAAGGGTAAGGGTAAGGGTAAGGGTAAGGGTAAAGGTAAGGGTAAGCCTAAGGGTAAAAGCAAGGGTAAGGGTAAGGGTAAGGGTAAGGGTAAGGGTAAGGGTTAGGGTAAGGGTAAGGGTAAGGGTAAGGGTAAGGGTAAGGGTAAGGGTAAGGGTAAGGGTAAGGGTAAGGGTAAGGGTAAGGGTAAGGGTAAGGGTAAGGGTAAGCTTAAGGGTAAAAGCAAGGGTAAGGGTAAGGGAAAGGGTAAGGGTAAGCCTAAGGGTAAAAGCAAGGGTAAGGGTAAGGGTAAGGGTAAGGGTAAGGGTAAGCTTAAGGGTAAAAGCAAGAGTAAGGGTAAGGGTAAGGGTAAGGGTAAGGGTAAGCTTAAGGGTAAAAGCAAGGGTAAGGGTAAAGGTAAGGGTAAGAGTAAGGGTAAGGGTAAGGGTAAGGGTAAGGGTAAGGGTAAGGGTAAAGGTAAGGGTAAGCCTAAGGGTAAAAGCAAGGGTAAGGGTAAGGGTAAGGGTAAGGGTAAGGGTAAGGTTAAGGGTAAGGGTAAGGGTAAGCTTAAGGGTAAAAGCAAGGGTAAGGGTAAGGGTAAGGGTAAGGGTAAGGGTAAGGGTAAGGGTAAGGGTAAGGGTAAGGGTAAGGGTAAGGGTAAGGGTAAGGGTAAGGGTAAGCTTAAGGGTAAGGGTAAAGGGTAAGGGTAAGGGTAAGCTTAAGGGTAAAAGCAAGGGTAAGGGTAAGGGTAAGGGTAAGGGTAAGCTTAAGGGTAAAAGCAGGGGTAAGGGTAAGGTTAAGGGTAAGGGTAAGGGTAAGGGTAAGGGTAAGGGTAAGGGTAAGGGTAAGCTTAAGGGTAAAAGCAAGGGTAAGGGTAAGGGTAAGGGTAAGGGTAAGGGTAAGGGTAAGGGTAAGGGTAAGGGTAAGGGTAAGGGTAAGGGTAAGCTTAAGGGTAAAAGCAAGGGTAAGGGTAAGGGTAAGGGTAAGGGTAAGCCTAAGGGTAAAAGCAAGGGTAAGGGTAAGGTTAAGGGTAAGGGTAAGGGTAAGCTTAAGGGTAAAAGCAAGGGTAAGGGTGAGGGTAAGGGTAAGGGTAAGGGTAAGCTTAAGGGTAAAAGCAAGGGTAAGGGTAAGGGTGAGGGTAAGGGTAAGGGTAAGGGTAAGGGTAAGGGTAAAGGTAAGGGTAAGCCTAAGAGTAAAAGCAAGGGTAAGGGTAAGGGTAAGGGTAAGGGTAAGGGTAAGGGTAAGGGTAAGGGTAAGGGTAAGGGTAAGGGTAAGGGTGAGCTTAAGGGTAAAAGCAAGGGTAAGGATAAGGGTAAGGGTAAGGGTAAGGGTAAGGGTAAGGGTAAGGGTAAGGGTAAGCTTAAGGGTAAAAGCAAGGGTAAGGGTAAGGGTAAGGGTAAGGGTAAGGGTAAGGGTAAGGGTAAGGGTAAGGGTAAGGGTAAGGGTAAGGGTAAGCTTAAGGGTAAAAGCAAGGGTAAGGGTTAGGGTAAGGGTAAGAGTAAGGGTAAGGGTAAGGGTAAGCTTAAGGGTAAAAGCAAGGGTAAGGGTAAGGGTAAGGGTAAGGGTAAGGGTAAGGGTAAGGGTAAGGGTAAGGGTAAGGGTAAGGGTAAGGGTAAGGGTAAAGGTAAGGGTAAGCCTAAGGGTAAAAGCAAGGGTAAGGGTGAGGGTAAGGGTAAGGGTAAGGGTAAGGGTAAGGGTAAGGGTAAGGGTAAGGGTAAGGGTAAGGGTAAGGGTAAGCTTAAGGGTATAAGCAAGTGTAAGGGTAAGGGTAAGGGTGAGGGTAAGGGTAAGGGTAAGGGTAAGGGTAAGCTTAAGGGTAAAAGCAAGGGTAAGGTTAAGGGTAAGGGTAAGGGTAAGGGTAAGGGTAAGGGTAAGGGTAAGCTTAAGGGTAAGGGTAAGGGTAAGGGTAAGGGTAAGCTTAAGGGTAAAAGCTAGGGTAAGGGTAAGGGTAAGGGTAAGGGTAAGGGTAAGGGTAAGGGTAAGGGTAAAGGTAAAGGTAAGGGTAAGGGTAAGGGTAAGGGTAAGCTTAAGGGTAAGGGTAAGGGTAAGGGTAAGCTTAAGGGTAAAAGCAAGGGTAAGGGTAAGGGTAAGGGTAAGGGTAAGGGTAAGCTTAAGGGTAAAAGCAAGGGTAAGGGTAAGGGTAAGGGTAAGGGTAAGGGTAAGGGTAAGGGTAAGGGTAAGGGTAAGGGTAAGGGTAAGGGTAAGGGTAAGGGTAAGGGTAAGGGTAAGGGTAAGCTTAAGGGTAAGGGTAAGGGTAAGGGTAAGCTTAAGGGTAAAAGCAAGGGTAAGGGTAAGGGTAAGGGTAAGGGTAAGGGTAAGGGTAAAGGTAAGGGTAAGCCTAAGGGTAAAAGCAAGGGTAAGGGTAAGGGTAAGGGTAAGGGTAAGGGTAAGGGTAAGGGTAAGGGTAAGGGTAAGGGTAAGGGTAAGGGTAAGGGTAAGGGTAAGCTTAAGGGTAAAAGCAAGGGTAAGGGTAAGGGTAAGGGTAAGGGTAAGGGTAAGGGTAAGGGTAAGGGTTAGGGGAAAGGGTAAGGGTGAGCTTAAGGGTAAAAGCAAGGGTAAGGGTAAGGGTAAGGGTAAGGGTAAGGGTAAGGGTAAGAGTAAGGGTAAGGGTAAGGGTAAGGGTAAGCTTAAGGGTAAAAGCAAGGGTAAGTGTAAGGGTAAGGGTAAGGGTAAGGGTTAGGGTAAGGGTAAAGGTAAGGGTAAGCCTAAGGGTAAAAGCAAGGGTAAGGGTAAGGGTAAGGGTAAGGGTAAGGGTAAGGGTAAGGGTAAGGGTAAGGGTAAGGGTAAGGGTAAGGGTAAGGGTAAGGGTAAGGGTAAGAGTAAGGGTAAGGGTAAGGGTAAGCTTAAGGGTAAAAGCAAGGGTAAGGGTAAGGGTAAGGGTAAGGGTAAGGGTAAGCCTAAGGGTAAAAGCAAGGGTAAGGGTAAGGTTAAGGGTAAGGGTAAGGGTAAGCTTAAGGGTAAAAGCAAGGGTAAGGGTGAGGGTAAGGGTAAGGGTAAGGGTAAGCTTAAGGGTAAAAGCAAGGGTAAGGGTAAGGGTGAGGGTAAGGGTAAGGGTAAGGGTAAGGGTAAAGGTAAGGGTAAGCCTAAGAGTAAAAGCAAGGGTAAGGGTAAGGGTAAGGGTAAGGGTAAGGGTAACGGTAAGGGTAAGGGTAAGGGTAAGGGTAAGGGTAAGCTTAAGGGTAAAAGCAAGGGTAAGGATAAGGGTAAGGGTAAGGGTAAGGGTAAGGGTAAGGGTAAGGGTAAGGGTAAGCTTAAGGGTAAAAGCAAGGGTAAGGGTAAGGGTAAGGGTAAGGGTAAGGGTAAGGGTAAGGGTAAGGGTAAGGGTAAGGGTAAGGGTAAGGGTAAGGGTAAGCTTAAGGGTAAAAGCAAGGGTAAGGGTTAGGGTAAGGGTAAGAGAAAGGGTAAGGGTAAGGGTAAGCTTAAGGGTAAAAGCAAGGGTAAGGGTAAGGGTAAGGGTAAGGGTAAGGGTAAGGGTAAGGGTAAGGGTAAAGGTAAGGGTAAGCCTAAGGGTAAAAGCAAGGGTAAGGGTAAGGGTAAGGGTAAGGGTAAGGGTAAGGGTAAGGGTAAGGGTAAGGGTAAGGGTAAGGGTAAGGGTAAGGGTAAGGGTAAGGGTAAGCTTAAGGGTATAAGCAAGTGTAAGGGTAAGGGTAAGGGCGAGGGTAAGGGTAAGGGTAAGGGTAAGGGTAAGCTTAAGGGTAAAAGCAAGGGTAAGGGTAAGGGTAAGGGTAGGGGTAAGGGTGAGGGTAAGGGTAAGGGTAAGCTTAAGGGTAAAAGCAAGGGTAAGGGTAAGGGTAAGGGTAAGGGTAAGGGTAAGGGTAAGGGTAAGGGTAAGGGTAAGGGTAAGGGTAAGAGTAAGGGTAAGGGTAAGGGTAAGGGTAAGGGTAAAGGTAAGGTTAAGCCTAAGGGTAAAAGCAAGGGTAAGGGTAAGGGTAAGGGTAAGGGTAAGGGTAAGGGTAAGGGTGAGGGTAAGGGTAAGGGTAAGGGTAAGCTTAAGGGTAAAAGCAAGGGTAAGGGTAAGGGTAAGGGTAGGGGTAAGCCTAAGGGTAAAAGCAAGGGTAAGGGTAAGGGTAAGGGTAAGGGTAAGCTTAAGGGTAAAAGCAAGGGTAAGGGTAAGGGTAAGGGTAAGGGTAAGGGTAAGGGTAAGGGTAAGCTTAAGGGTAAAAGCAAGGGTAAGGGTAAGGGTAAGGGTAAGGGTAAGGGTAAGGGTAAGGGTAAGGGTAAAGGTAAGGGTAAGCCTAAGGGTCAAAGCAAGGGTAAGGGTAAGGGTAAGAGTAAGGGTAAGGGTAAGAGTAAGGGTAAGGGTAAGGGTAAGCTTAAGGGTAAAAGCAAGGGTAAGGGTAAGGGTAAGGGTAAGGGTAAGGGTAAGTGTAAGGGTAAGGGTGAGGGTAAGGGTAAGGGTAAGGGTAAGGGTAAGCTTAAGGGTAAGGGTAAGGGTAAGGGTAAGGGTAAGCCTAAGGGTAAAAGCAAGGGTAAGTGTAAGGGTAAGGGTAAGGGTAAGGGTAAGCTTAAGGGTAAAAGCAAGGGTAAGGGTAAGGGTAAGGGTAAGGGTAAGGGTAAGGGTAAGGGTAAGGGTAAGGGTAAGGGTAAGGGTAAGCTTAAGGGTAAAAGCAAGGGTAAGGGTAAGGGTAAGGGTAAGGGTAAGGGTAAGGCTAAAGGTAAGGGTAATCCTAAGGGTAAAAGCAAGGGTAAGGGTAAGGGTAAGGGTAAGAGTAAGGGTAAGGGTAAGGGTAAGGGTAAGGGTAAGGGTAAAGGTAAGGGTAAGGGTAAGCTTAAGGGTAAAAGCAAGGGTAAGGGTAAGGGTAAGGGTAAGGGTAAGAGTAAGGGTAAGGGTAAGGGTAAGCTTAAGGGTAAAAGCAAGGGTAAGGGTAAGGGTAAGGGTAAGGGTAAGGGTAAGGGTAAGGGTAAGGGTAAGGGTAAGGGTAAGGGTAAGGGTAAGGGTAAGGGTAAGGGTAAGGGTAAGGGTAAGGGTAAGGGTAAGGGTAAGGGTAAGGGTAAGGGTAAGGGTAAGCTTAAGGGTAAAAGCAAGGGTAAGGGTAAGGGTAAGGGTAAGGGTAAGGGTAAGGGTAAGGTTAAGGGTAAGGGTGAGGGTAAGGGTAAGGGTAAGGGTAAGCTTAAGGGTAAAAGCAAGGGTAAGGGTAAGGGTAAGGGTAAGGGTAAGGGTAAGGGTAAGGGTAATGGTAAGGGTAAAGGTAAGGGTAAGCCTAAGGGTAAAAGCAAGGGTAAGGGTAAGGGTAAGGGTAAGGGTAAGGGTAAGGCTAAGGGTAAGGGTTAGGGTAAGGGTAAGGGTAAGGGTAAGGGTAAGCTTAAGGGTAAAAGCAAGGGTAAGGGTAAGGGTAAGGGTAAGGGTAAGGGTAAGGGTAAGCTTAAGGGTAAGGGTAAGGGTAAGGGTAAGCTTAAGGGTAAAAGCAAGGGTAAGGCTAAGGGTAAGGGTAAGGGTAAGGGTAAGGGTAAGCTTAAGGGTAAAAGCAAGGGTAAGGGTAAGGGTAAGGGTAAGGGTAAGGGTAAGGGTAAGGGTAAGGGTAATCTTAAGGGTAAGGGTAAGGGTAAGAGTAAGGGTAAGCTTAAGGGTAAAAGCAAGGGTAAGGGTCAGGGTAAGGGTAAGTGTAAGGGTAAGGGTAAGGGTAAGGGTAAGGGTGAGCTTAAGGGTAAAAGCAAGGGTAAGGGTAAGGTTAAGGGTAAGGGTAAGGGTAAGGGTAAGGGTAAGGGTAAGGGTTAGCTTAAGGGTAAAAGCAAGGGTAAGGGTAAGGGTAAGGGTAAGGGTAAGGGTAAGGGTAAGGGTAAGGGTAAGGGTAAAGGTAAGGGTAAGCCTAAGGGTAAAAGCAAGGGTAAGGGTAAGGGTAAGGGTAAGGGTAAGAGTAAGGGTAAGGGTAAGGGTAAGCTTAAGGGTAAAAGCAGGGGTAAGGGTAAGGGTAAGGGTAAGGGTAAGCCTAAGGGTAAAAGCAAGGGTAAGGGTAAGGGTAAGGGTAAGGGTAAGGGTAAGCTTAAGGGTAAAAGCAAGGGTAAGGGTAAGGGTAAGGGTAAGGGTAAGGGTAAGGGTAAGCTTAAGGGTAAAAGCAAGGGTGAGGGTAAGGGTAAGGGTAAGGGTAAGGGTAAGGGTAAGGGTAAGGGTAAGTTTAAGGGTAAAAGCAAGGGTAAGGGTAAGGGTAAGGGTAAGGGTAAGGGTAAGGGTAAGGGTAAGGGTAAGGGTAAGGGTAAGGGTAAGGGTAAGGGTAGGGGTAAGCTTAAGGGTAAAAGCAAGGGTAAGGGTAAGGGTAAGGGTAAGGGTAAGGGTAAAGGTAAGGGTAAGCCTAAGGGTAAGAGCAAGGGTAAGGGTAAGGGTAAGGGTAAGGGTAAGGGTAAGGGTTAGGGTAAGGGTAAGGGTAAGGGTAAGGGTAAGGGTAAGGGTAAGGGTAAGGGTAAGGGTAAGGGTAAGGGTAAGGGTAAGGGTAAGGGTAAGCTTAAGGGTAAAAGCAAGGGTAAGGGTAAGGGAAAGGGTAAGGGTAAGCCTAAGGGTAAAAGCAAGGGTAAGGGTAAGGGTAAGGGTAAGGGTAAGGGTAAGCTTAAGGGTAAAAGCAAGAGTAAGGGTAAGGGTAAGGGTAAGGGTAAGGGTAAGGGTAAGCTTAAGGGTAAAAGCAAGGGTAAGGGTAAAGGTAAGGGTAAGGGTAAGGGTAAGGGTAAGGGTAAGGGTAAGGGTAAGGGTAAGGGTAAAGGTAAGGGTAAGCCTAAGGGTAAAAGCAAGGGTAAGGGTAAGGGTAAGGGTAAGGGTAAGGGTAAGGTTAAGGGTAAGGGTAAGGGAAAGCTTAAGGGTAAAAGCAAGGGTAAGGGTAAGGGTAAGGGTAAGGGTAAGGGTAAGGGTAAGGGTAAGGGTAAGCTTAAGGGTAAGGGTAAGGGTTAGAGTAAGGGTAAGCTTAAGGGTAAAAGCAAGGGTAAGGGTAAGGGTAAGGGTAAGGGTAAGCTTAAGGGTAAAAGCAAGGGTAAGGGTAAGGGTAAGGGTAAGGGTAAGGGTAAGGGTAAGGGTAAGGGTAAGGGTAAGGGTAAGCTTAAGGGTAAAAGCAAGGGTAAGGGTAAGGGTAAGGGTAAGGGTAAGGGTAAGGGTAAGGGTAAGGGTAAGGGTAAGGGTAAGGGTAAGGGTACGCTTAAGGGTAAAAGCAAGGGTAAGGGTAAGGGTAAGGGTAAGGGTAAGCCTAAGGGTAAAAGCAAGGGTAAGGGTAAGGTTAAGGGTAAGGGTAAGGGTAAGCTTAAGGGTAAAAGCAAGGGTAAGGGTGAGGGTAAGGGTAAGGGTAAGGGTAAGCTTAAGGGTAAAAGCAAGGGTAAGGGTAAGGGTGAGGGTAAGGGTAAGGGTAAGGGTAAGGGTAAGGGTAAAGGTAAGGGTAAGCCTAAGAGTAAAAGCAAGGGTAAGGGTAAGGGTAAGGGTAAGGGTAAGGGTAAGGGTAAGGGTAAGGGTAAGGGTAAGGGTAAGGGTAAGCTTAAGGGTAAAAGCAAGGGTAAGGATAAGGGTAAGGGTAAGGGTAAGGGTAAGGGTAAGGGTAAGGGTAAGGGTAAGCTTAAGGGTAAAAGCAAGGGTAAGGGTAAGGGTAAGGGTAAGGGTAAGGGTAAGGGTAAGGGTAAGGGTAAGGGTAAGGGTAAGGGTAAGGGTAAGGGTAAGGGTAAGGGTAAGCTTAAGGGTAAAAGCAAGGGTAAGGGTTAGGGTAAGGGTAAGAGTAAGGGTAAGGGTAAGGGTAAGCTTAAGGGTAAAAGCAAGGGTAAGGGTAAGGGTAAGGGTAAGGGTAAGGGTAAGGGTAAGGGTAAGGGTAAGGGTAAAGGTAAGGGTAAGCCTAAGGGTAAAAGCAAGTGTAAGGGTAAGGGTAAGGGTAAGGGTAAGGGTAAGGGTAAGGGTAAGGGTAAGGGTAAGGGTAAGGGTAAGGGTAAGGGTAAGGGTAAGCTTAAGGGTATAAGCAAGTGTAAGGGTAAGGGTAAGGGTGAGGGTAAGGGTAAGGGTAAGGGTAAGGGTAAGCTTAAGGGTAAAAGCAAGGGTAAGGGTAAGGGTAAGGGTAAGGGTGAGGGTAAGGGTAAGGGTAAGGGTAAGGGTAAGCTTAAGGGTAAAAGCAAGGGTAAGGGTAAGGGTAAGGGTAAGGGTAAGGGTAAGGGTAAGGGTAAGGGTAAGGGTAAGAGTAAGGGTAAGGGTAAGGGTAAGGGTAAGGGTAAAGGTAAGGTTAAGCCTAAGGGTAAAAGCAAGGGTAAGGGTAAGGGTAAGGGTAAGGGTAAGGGTAAGGGTAAGGGTAAGGGTAAGGGTAAGGGTAAGGGTAAGGGTAAGGGTAAGGGTAAGGGTAAGCTTAAGGGTAAAAGCAAGGGTAAGGGTAAGGGTAAGGGTAAGGGTAAGCCTAAGGGTAAAAGCAAGGGTAAGGGTAAGGGTAAGGGTAAGGGTAAGGGTAAGCTTAAGGGTAAAAGCAAGGGTAAGGGTAAGGGTAAGGGTAAGGGTAAGGGTAAGGGTAAGGGTAAGGGTAAGGGTAAGCTTAAGGGTAAAAGCAAGGGTAAGGGTAAGGGTAAGGGTAAGGGTAAGGGTAAGGGTAAGGGTAAGGGTAAGGGTAAAGGTAAGGGTAAGCCTAAGGGTCAAAGCAAGGGTAATGGTAAGGGTAAGGGTAAGGGTAAGGGTAAGAGTAAGGGTAAGGGTAAGGGTAAGGGTAAGCTTAAGGGTAAAAGCAAGGGTAAGGGTAAGGGTAAGGGTAAGGGTAAGGGTAAGGGTAAGGGTAAGGGTAAGGGTGAGGGTAAGGGTAAGGGTAAGGGTAAGGGTAAGCTTAAGGGTAAGGGTAAGGGTAAGGGTAAGGGTAAGCCTAAGGGTAAAAGCAAGGGTAAGTGTAAGGGTAAGGGTAAGGGTAAGGGTAAGCTTAAGGGTAAAAGCAAGGGTAAGGGTAAGGGTGAGGGTAAGGGTAAGGGTAAGGGTAAGGGTAAGGGTAAGCTTAAGGGTAAAAGCAAGGGTAAGGGTAAGGGTAAGGGTAAGGGTAAGGCTAAAGGTTTGGGTAAGCCTAAGGGTAAAAGCAAGGGTAAGGGTAAGGGTCAGGGTAAGAGTAAGGGTAAGGGTAAGGGTAAGGGTAAGGGTAAGGGTAAAGGTAAGGGTAAGGGTAAGCTTAAGGGTAAAAGCAAGGGTAAGGGTAAGGGTAAGGGTAAGGGTAAGAGTAAGGGTAAGGGTAAGGGTAAGCTTAAGGGTAAAAGCAAGGGTAAGGGTAAGGGTAAGGGTAAGGGTAAGGGTAAGGGTAAGGGTAAGGGTAAGGGTAAGGGTAAGGGTAAGGGTAAGGGTAAGGGTAAGCTTAAGGGTAAAAGCAAGGGTAAGGGTAAGGGTAAGGGTAAGGGTAAGGGTAAGGGTAAGGGTAAGGGTAAGGGTAAGGGTAAGCTTAAGGGTAAAAGCAAGGGTAAGGGTAAGGGTAAGGGTAAGGGTAAGGGTAAGGGTAAGGGTAATGGTAAGGGTAAAGGTAAGGGTAAGCCTAAGGGTAAAAGCAAGGGTAAGGGTAAGGGTAAGGGTAAGGGTAAGGGTAAGGGTAAGGTTAAGGGTAAGGGTTAGGGTAAGGGTAAGGGTAAGGGTAAGGGTAAGCTTAAGGGTAAAAGCAAGGGTAAGGGTAAGGGTAAGGGTAAGGGTAAGGGTAAGGGTAAGCTTAAGGTTAAGGGTAAGGGTAAGGGTAAGCTTAAGGGTAAAAGCAAGGGTAAGGGTAAGGGTAAGGGTGAGGGTAAGGGTAAGCTTAAGGGTAAAAGCAAGGGTAAGGGTAAGGGTAAGGGTAAGGGTAAGGGTAAGGGTAAGGGTAAGCTTAAGGGTAAGGGTAAGGGTAAGAGTAAGGGTAAGCATAAGGGTAAAAGCAAGGGTAAGGGTCAGGGTAAGGGTAAGTGTGAGGGTAAGGGTAAGGGTAAGGGTAAGGGTGAGCTTAAGGGTAAAAGCAAGGGTAAGGGTAAGGTTAAGGGTAAGGGTAAGGGTAAGGGTAAGGGTAAGGGTAAGGGTAAGGGTAAGGGTTAGCTTAAGGGTAAAAGCAAGGGTAAGGGTTAGGGTAAGAATAAGGGTAAGGGTAAGGGTAAGGGTAAGGGTAAGGGTAAGGGTAAGGGTAAGGGTAAGGGTAAAGGTAAGGGTAAGCCTAAGGGTAAAAGCAAGGGTAAGGGTAAGGGTAAGGGTAAGGGTAAGAGTAAGGGTAAGGGTAAGGGTAAGCTTAAGGGTAAAAGCAGGGGTAAGGGTAAGGGTAAGGGTAAGGGTAAGCCTAAGGGTAAAAGCAAGGGTAAGGGTAAGGGTAAGGGTAAGGGTAAGGGTAAGCTTAAGGGTAAAAGCAAGGGTAAGGGTAAGGGTAAGGGTAAGGGTAAGGGTAAGGGTAAGCTTAAGGGTAAAAGCAAGGGTGAGGGTAAGGGTAAGGGTAAGGGTAAGGGTAAGGGTAAGGGTAAGGGTAAGGGTAAGTTTAAGGGTAAAAGCAAGGGTAAGGGTAAGGGTAAGGGTAAGGGTAAGGGTAAGGGTAAGGGTAAGGGTAAGGGTAAGGGTAAGCTTAAGGGTAAAAGCAAGGGTAAGGGTAAGGATAAGGGTAAGGGTAAGGATAAGGGTAAGGGTAAGGGTAAAGGTAAGGGTAAGCCTAAGGGTAAAAGCAAGGGTAAGGGTAAGGGTAAGGGTAAGGGTAAGGGTAAGGGTTAGGGTAAGGGTAAGGGTAAGGGTAAGGGTAAGGGTAAGGGTAAGGGTAAGGGTAAGGGTAAGGGTAAGGGTAAGGGTAAGGGTAAGGGTAAGCTTTAGGGTAAAAGCAAGGGTAAGGGTAAGGGAAAGGGTAAGGGTAAGCCTACGGGTAAAAGCAAGGGTAAGGGTAAGGGTAAGGGTAAGGGTAAGGGTAAGCTTAAGGGTAAAAGCAAGAGTAAGGGTAAGGGTAAGGGTAAGGGTAAGGGTAAGGGTAAGCTTAAGGGTAAAAGCAAGAGTAAGGGTAAAGGTAAGGGTAAGGGTAAGGGTAAGGGTAAGGGTAAGGGTAAGGGTAAGGGTAAGGGTAAAGGTAAGGGTAAGCCTAAGGGTAAAAGCAAGGGTAAGGGTAAGGGTAAGGGTAAGGGTAAGGGTAAGGTTAAGGGTAAGGGTAAGGGTAAGCTTAAGGGTAAAAGCAAGGGTAAGGGTAAGGGTAAGGGTAAGGGTAAGGGTAAGGGTAAGGGTAAGGGTAAGGGTAAGGGTAAGGGTAAGGGTAAGGGTAAGGGTAAGCTTAAGGGTAAGGGTAAGGGTAAGGGTAAGGGTAAGCTTAAGGGTAAAAGCAAGGGTAAGGGTAAGGGTAAGGGTAAGGGTAAGCTTAAGGGTAAAAGCAAGGGTAAGGGTAAGGGTAAGGGTAAGGGTAAGGGTAAGGGTAAGGGTAAGGGTAAGGGTAAGGGTAAGGGTAAGCTTAAGGGTAAGGGTAAGGGTAAGGGTAAGGGTAAGCTTAAGGGTAAAAGCAAGGGTAAGGGTAAGGGTAAGGGTAAGGGTAAGGGTAAGAGTAAGGGTAAGCTTAAGGGTAAGGGTAAGGGTAAGGGTAAGGGTAAGCTTAAGGGTAAAAGCAAGGGTAAGGGTAAGGGTGAGGGTAAGGGTAAGGGTAAGGGAAAGGGTAAGCTTAAGGGTAAGGGTAAGGGTAAGGGTAAGGGTAAGCTTAAGGGTAAAAGCAAGGGTAAGGGTAAGGGTAAGGGTAAGGGTAAGGGTAAGGGTAAGGGTAAGGGTAAGGGTAAGGGTAAGGGTAAGGGTAAGGGTAAGGGAAAGCTTAAGGGTAAGGGTAAGGGTAAGGGTAAGGGTAAGGGTAAGCTTAAGGGTAAAAGCAAGGGTAAGGGTAAGGGTAAGGGTAAGGGTAAGGGTAAGCTTAAGGGTAAAAGCAAGGGTAAGGTTAAGGGTAAGAGTAAGGGTAAGGGTAAGGGTAAGGGTAAGGGTAAGGGTAAGGGTAAGGGTAAGCTTAAGGGTAAGGGTAAGGGTAAGGGTAAGGGTAAGCTTAAGGGTAAAAGCAAGGGTAAGGGTAAGGGTAAGGGTAAGGGTAAGGGTAAAGGTAAGGGTAAGCCTAAGGGTAAAAGCAAGGATAAGGGTAAGGGTAAGGGTAAGGGTAAGGGTAAGGGTAAGGGTAAGGGTAAGGGTAAGGGTAAGCTTAAGGGTAAAAGCAAGGGTAAGGGTAATGGTAAGGGTAAGGGTAAGGGTAAGGGTAAGGGTAAGGGTAAGGGTAAGGGTAAGGGTAAGGGTAAGGGTAAGGGTAAGGGTAAGGGTAAGGGTAAGGGTAAGGGTAAGCTTAAGGGTAAAAGCAAGGGTAAGGGTAAGGGTAAGGGTAAGGGTAAGGGTAAGGGTAAGCTTAAGGGTAAAAGCAAGGGTAAGGGTAAGGGTAAGGGTAAGGGTAAGGGTTAGGGTAAGGGTAAAGGTAAGGGTAAGCCTAAGGGTAAAAGCAAGGGTAAGGGTAAGGGTAAGGGTAAGGGTAAGGGTAAGGGTAAGGGTAAGGGTAAGGGTAAGGGTTAGGGGTAAGGGTAAGAGTAAGGGTAAGGGTAAGGGTAAGCTTAAGGGTAAAAGCAAGGGTAAGGGTAAGGGTAAGGGTAAGCCTAAGGGTAAAAGCAAGGGTAAGGGTAAGGGTAAGGGTAACGGTAAGGGTAAGCTTAAGGGTAAAAGCAAGGGTAAGGGTAAGGGTAAGGGTAAGGGTAAGGGTAAGGGTAAGGGTAAGGGTAAGGGTAAGGGTAAGGGTAAGCTTAAGGGTAAAAGCAAGGGTAAGGGTAAGGGTAAGGGTAAGGGTAAGGGTAAGGGTAAGGGTAAAAGTAAGGGTAAAGGTAAGGGTAAGCCTAAGGGTAAAAGCAAGGGTAAGGGTAAGGGTAAGGGTAAGGGTAAGGGTAAGGGTAAGGGTAAGCTTAAGGGTAAAAGCAAGGGTAAGGGTAAGGGTAAGGGTAAGGGTAAGGGTAAGGGTAAGGGTAAGGGTAAGGGTAAGGGTAAGGGTAAGCTTAAGGGTAAAAGCAAGGGTAAGGGTAAGGGTAAGGGTAAGGGTAAGGGTAAGGGTAAGGGTGAGGGTAAAGGTAAGGGTAAGGGTAAGGGTAAGGGTAAGGGTAAGGGTAAGGGTAAGGGTAAGCTTAAGGGTAAAAGCAAGGGTAAGGGTTAGGGTAAGGGTAAGGGTAAGGGTAAGGGTAAGGGTAAGCTTAAGGGTAAAAGCAAGGGTAAGGGTAAGGGTAAGGGTAAGGGTAAGGGTAAGGGTAAGGGTAAGGGTAAGGGTAAGGGTAAGGGTAAGGGTAAGGGTAAGCTTAAGGGTGAAAGCAAGGGTAAGGGTAAGGGTAAGGGTAAGGGTAAGGGTAAGGGTAAGGGTAAGGGTAAGGGTAAGGGTAAGGGTAAGGGTAAGCTTAAGGGTAAAAGCAAGGGTAAGGGTAAGGGTAAGGGTAAGGGTAAGGGTTAGGGTAAGGGTAAAGGTAAGGGTAAGCCTAAGGGTAAAAGCAAGGGTAAGGGTAAGGGTAAGGGTAAGGGTAAAGGTAAGGGTAAGGGTAAGGGTAAGGGTAAGGGTAAGGGTAAGAGTAAGGGTAAGGGTTAGGGTAAGCTTAAGGGTAAAAGCAAGGGTAAGGGTAAGGGTAAGGGTAAGGGTAAGCCTAAGGGTAAAAGCAAGGGTAAGGGTAAGGGTAAGGGTAAGGGTAAGGGTAAGCTTAAGGGTAAAAGCAAGGGTAAGGGTAAGGGTAAGGGTAAGGGTAAGGGTAAGGGTAAGCTTAAGGGTAAAAGCAAGGGTAAGGGTAAGGGTAAGGGTAAGGGTAAGGGTAAGGGTAAGGGTAAGGGTAAGGGTAAGGGTAAGGGTAAGGGTACAGGTAAGGGTAAGCCTAAGGGTAAAAGCAAGGGTAAGGGTAAGGGTAAGGGTAAGGGTAAGGGTAAGCTTAAGGGTAAAAGCAAGGGTAAGGGTAAGGGTAAGGGTAAGGGTAAGGGTAAGGGTAAGGGTAAGGGTAAGGGTAAGGGTAAGCTTAAGGGTAAAAGCAAGGGTAAGGGTAAGGGTAAGGGTAAGGGTAAGGGTAAGGTTAAGGGTAAGGGTAATGCTAAGGGTAAGGGTAAGGGTAAGGGTAAGGGAAATGGTAAGCTAAAGGGTAAAAGCAAGGGTAAGGGTTAGGGTAAGGGTAAGGGTAAGGGTAAGGGTAAGGGTAAGCTTAAGGGTAAAAGCAAGGGTAAGGGTAAGGGTAAGGGTAAGGGTAAGGGTAAGGGTAAGGGTAAGGGTAAGGGTAAGGGTAAGGGTAAAGGTAAGGGTAAGCCTAAGGGTAAAAGCAAGGGTAAGGGTAAGGGTAAGGGTAAGGGTAAGGGTAAGGGTAAGGGTAAGGGTAAGGGTAAGGGTAAGGGTAAGGGTAAGGGTAAGGGTAAGGGTAAGCTTAAGGGTATAAGCAAGGGTAAGGGTAAGGGTAAGGGTGAGGGTAAGGGTAAGGGTAAGGGTAAGGGTAAGGGTAAGCTCAAGGGTAAAAGCAAGGGTAAGGGTAAGGGTAAGGGTAAGGGTAAGGGTAAGGGTAAGGGTAAGCTTAAGCTACCCTTACCCTTACCCTTACCCTTACCCTTACCCTTGCTTTTACACTTAAGCTTACCCTTACCCTTACCCTTACTCTTACCCTTACCCTTACCCTTACCCTTACCCTTACCCTTGCTTTTACCCTTAAGCTTACCCTTACCCTTACCTTTACCCTTACCCTTACCCTTACCCTTACCCTTACCCTTACCCTTACCCTTACTCTTACCCTTACCCTTACGCTTACCCTTGCTTTTACCCTTAGGCTTACCCTTACCTTTAGCCTTACCCTTACCCTTACCCTTACCCTTACCCTTACCTTTACCCTTGCTCTTACCCTTAAGCTTACCCCTACCCTTACCCTTACCCTTACCCTTACCCTTACCCTTACCCTTACCCTTGCTTTTACCCTTAAGCTTACCCTTACCCTTACCCTTACCCTCACACTTACCCTTGCTTTTACCCTTAGGCTTACCCTTACCCTTACCCTTACCCTTACCCTTACCCTTAAGCTTACCCTTACCCTTACCCTTACCCTTACCCTCACCCTTACCCTTACCCTTACCCTTACCCTTACCCTTACCCTTACCCTTGCTTTTACCCTTAAGCTTACCCTTACCCTTACCCTTACTCTTACCCTTACCCTTACCCTTACCCTTACCATTACCCTTGCTTTGACCCTTAGGCTTACCCTTACCTTTACCCTTACCCTTACCCTTACCCTTACCCTTACCCTTACCCTTACCCTTACCCTTACCCTTGCTTTTACCCTTAAGCTTACCCTTACCCTTACCCTTACCCTTACCCTTACCCTTACCCTTACCCTTGCTTTTACCCTTAAGCTTACCCTTACCCTTACCCTTACCCTTACCCTTACCCTTGCTTTTACCCTTAGGCTTACCCTTACCCTTACCCTTACCCTTACCCTTGCTTTTACCCTTAAGCTTACCCTTACCCTTACCCTTACCCTTACCCTTACCCTTACCCTTACCCTTACCCTTACCCTTACCCTTACCCTTGCTTTTACCCTTAGGCTTAACCTTACCTTCACCCTTACCCTTACCCTTACCCTTACCCTTACCCTTACTCTTACCCTTACCCTTACCCTTACCCTTACCCTTACCCTTACCCTTACCCTTACCCTTACCCTTGCTTTTACCCTTAAGCTTACCCTTACCCTTACCCTTACCCTTACCCTTACCCTAACCCTTACCCTTACCCTTGCTTTTACCCTTAAGCTTACCCTTACCCTTACCCTTACCCTTACCCTCACCCTTACCCTTACCCTTACACTTGCTTATACCCTTAAGCTTACCCTTACCCTTACCCTTACCCTTACCCTTACCCTTACCCATACCCTTACCCTTACCCTTACCCTTACCCTTACCCTTACCCTTACCCTTACCCTTACCCTTACCCTTACCCTTGCTTTTACCCTTAGGCTTACCCTTACCTTTACCCTTACCCTTACCCTTACCCTTACCCTTACCCTTACCCTTACCCTTGCTTTTACCCTTAAGCTTACCCTTACCCTTACCCTTACTCTTACCCTTACCCTAACCCTTACCCTTGCTTTTACCCTTAAGCTTACCCTTACCCTTACCCTTACCCTTACCCTTACCCTTACCCTTACCCTTACCCTTACCCTTACCCTTACCCTTACCCTTGCTTTTACCCTTAAGCTTACCCTTACCCTTACCCTTACCCTTACCCTTACCCTTACCCTTACCCTTATCCTTACCCTTGCTTTTACCCTTAAGCTTACCCTTACCCTTACCCTTACCCTTACCCTTACCCTTACCCTTACCCTTACCCTTACCCTTACCCTTACCCTTGCTTTTACTCTTAGGCTTACCCTTACCTTTACCCTTACTCTTACCCTTACCCTTACCCTTACCCTCACCCTTACCCTTACCCTTGCTTTTACCCTTAAGCTTACCCTTACCCTTACCCTTACCCTCACCCTTACCCTTGCTTTTACCCTTAAGCTTACCCTTACCCTTACCCATAACCTTACCCTTACCCTTGCTTTTACCCTTAGGCTTACCCTTACCCTTACCCTTACCCTTACCCTTGCTTTTACCCTTAAGCTTACCCTTACCCTTACCCTTACCCTTACCCTTACCCTTACCCTTACCCTTACCCTTACCCTTACCCTTACCCTTACCCTTACCCTTACCCTTACCCTTACCCTTACCCTTGCTTTTACCCTTAAGCTTACCCTTACCCTTACCCTTACCCTTACCCTTACCCTTACCCTTACCCTTACCCTTACCCTTACCCTTACCCTTACCCTTACCCTTACCCTTGCTTTTACCCTTAAGCTTACCCTTACCCTTACCCTTACCCTTACCCTTGCTTTTACCCTTAAGCTTACCCTTACCCTTACCCTTACCCTTACCCTTAAGCTTACCCTTACCCTTACCCTTACCCTTACCCTTACCCTTACCCTTACCCTTACCCTTACCCTTACCCTTACCCTTGCTTTTACCCTTAAGCTTACCCTTACCCTTACCCTTAACCTTACCCTTACCCTTACCCTTACCCTTACCCTTACCCTTACCCTTACCCTTGCTTTTACCCTTAGGCTTACCCTTACCTTTACCCTTACCCTTACCCTTACCCTTACCCTTACCCTTACCCTTACCCTTACCTTTACCCTTACCCTTGCTTTTACCCTTAAGCTTACCCTTACCCTTACCCTTACCCTTACCCTTACCCTTACCCTTACTCTTGCCTTTACCCTTAAGCTTACCCTTACCCTTACCCTTACCCTTACCCTTACCCTTGCTTTTACCCTTAGGCTTACCCTTACCCTTTCCCTTACCCTTACCCTTGCTTTTACCCTTAAGCTTACCCTTACCCTTACCCTTACCCTTACCCTTACCCTTACCCTTACCCTTACCCTTACCCTTACCCTTACCCTTACCCTTACCCTTACCCTTACCCTTACCCTTACCCTTACCCTTACCCTTACCCTTACCCTAACCCTTACCCTTACCCTTACCCTTACCCTTACCCTTGCTTTTACCCTTAGGCTTACCCTTACCTTTACCCTTACCCTTACCCTTACCCTTACCCTTGCTTTTACCCTTAAGCTTACCCTTACCCTTACCCTTACCCTTACCCTTACCCTTACCCTTACCCTTACCCTTACCCTTACCCTTACCCTTACCCTTACCCTTACCCTTACCCTTACCCTTGCTTTTACCCTTAAACTTACCCTTACCCTTACCCTTACCCTTACCCTTACCCTTACCCTTACCCTTACCCTCACCCTTGCTTTTACCCTTAAGCTTACCCTTACCCTTACCCTTACCCTTACCCTTACCCTTACCCTTACCCTTGCTTTTACCCTTAAGCTTACCCTTACCCTTACCCTTACCCTTACCCTTACCCTTGCTTTTACCCTTAGGCTTACCCTTACCCTTACCCTTACCCTTACCCCTGCTTTTACCCTTAAGCTTACCCTTACCCTTACCCTTACTCTTACCCTTACCCTTACCCTTAACCTTACCCTTGCTTTTACCCTTAGGCTTACCCTTACCTTTACCCTTACCCTTACCCTTACCCTTACCCTTACCCTTACCCTTACCCTTACCCTTACACTTGCTTTTACCCTTAAGCTAACCCTCACCCTTACCCTTACCCTTACCCTTACCCTTACCCTTAACCTTACCCTTACCCTTGCTTTTACCCTTAAGCTCACCCTTACCCTTACCCTTACCCTTACCCTTACACTTACCCTTACCCTGACCCTTACCCTTGCTTTTACCCTTAAGCTTACCCTTACTCTTACCCTTACCCTTACCCTTAAGCTTACCCTTACCCTTACCCTTACCCTTACCCTTACCCTTACCCTTACCCTTGCTTTTACCCTTAAGCTTACCCTTACCCTTACCCTTACCCTTACCCTTACCCTTACCCTTACCCTTGCTTTTACCCTTAAGCTTACCCTTACCCTTACCCTTACCCTTAAGCTTACCCTTACCCTTACCCTTACCCTTACCCTTACCCTTACCCTTGCTTTTACCCTTAAGCTTACCCTTACCCTTACCCTTACCCTTACCCTAACCCTTACCCTTAGCCTTACCCTTACCCTTACCCTTACCCTTACCCTTACCCTTGCTTTTACCCTTAGGCTTACCCTTACCTTTACCCTTACCATTACCCTTACCCTTACCCTTACCCTTACCCTTACCCTTACCCTTACCCTTACCCTTGCTTTTACCCTTAAGCTTACCCTTACCCTTACCCTTACCCTTACCCTTACCCTTACCCTTACCCTTACCCTCACCCTTACCCTTACCCTTACCCTTGCTTTTACCCTTAAGCTTACCCTTACCCTTACCCTTACCCTTACCCTTACCCTTACCCTTACCCTTACCCTTACCCTTACCCTTACCCTTACCCTTACCCTTACCCTTACCCTAACCCTTACCCTTACCCTTACCCTTACCCTTGCTTTTACCCTTAAGCTTACCCTTACCCTTACCCTTACCCTTACTCTTACCCTTACCCTTACCCTTACCCTTACCCTTGCTTTTACCCTTAAGCTTACCCTTACCCTTACCTTTACCCTTACCCTTACCCTTACCCTTACCCTTACCCTTACCCTTACTCTTACCCTTACCCTTACCCTTACCCTTGCTTTTACCCTTAGGCTTACCCTTACCTTTAGCCTTACCCTTACCCTTACCCTTACCCTTACCCTAACCCTTACCCTTGCTTTTACCCTTAAGCTTACCCTTACCCTTACCCTTACCCTTACCCTTACCCTTACCCTTACCCTTACCCTTACCCTTGCTTTTACCCTTAAGCTTACCCTTACCCTTACCCTTACCCTTACACTTACCCTTGCTTTTACCCTTAGGCTTACCCTTACCCTTACCCTTACCTTTACCCTTAAGCTTACCCTTACCCTTACCCTTACCCTTACCCTCACCCTTACCCTTACACTTACCCTTACCCTTACCCTTACCCTTACCCTTACCCTTGCTTTTACCCTTAAGCTTACCCTTACCCTTACCCTTACTCTTACCCTTACCCTTACCATTACCCTTACCCTTACCCTTGCTTTGACCCTTAGGCTTACCCTTACCTTTACCCTTACCCTTACCCTTACCCTTACCCTTACCCTTACCCTTACCCTTACCCTTACCCTTATCCTTACCCTTGCTTTTACCCTTAAGCTTACCCTTACCCTTACCCTTACCCTTACCCTTACCCTTACCCTTACCCTTGCTTTTACCCTTAAGCTTACCCTTACCCTTACCCTTACCCTTACCCTTACCCTTGCTTTTACCCTTAGGCTTACCCTTACCCTTACCCTTACCCTTACCCTTGCTTTTACCCTTAAGCTTACCCTTACCCTTACCCTTACCCTTACCCTTACCCTTACCCTTACCCTTACCCTTACCCTTACCCTTACCCTTACCCTTACCCTTACCCTTACCCTTACCCTTACCCTTACCCTTACCCTTACCCTTACCCTTACCCTTACCCTTACCCTTGCTTTTACCCTTAGGCTTAACCTTACCTTTACCCTTACCCTTACCCTTACCCTTACCCTTACTCTTACCCTTACCCTTACCCTTACCCTTACCCTTACCCTTACCCTTACCCTTACCCTTACTCTTACCCTTACCCTTGCTTTTACCCTTAAGCTTACCCTTACCCTTACCCTTACCCTTACCCTTACCCTTGCTTTTACCCTTAAGCTTACCCTTACCCTTACCCTTACCCTTACCCTCACCCTTACCCTTACCCTTACACTTGCTTATACCCTTAAGCTTACCCTTACCCTTACCCTTACCCTTACCCTTACCCTTACCCTTACCCTTACCCTTACCCTTACCCTTACCCTTACCCTTACCCTTACCCTTACCCTTACCCTTACCCTTACCCTTACCCTTGCTTTTACCCTTAGGCTTACCCTTACCTTTACCCTTACCCTTACCCTTACCCTTACCCTTACCCTTACCCTTGCTTTTACCCTTAAGCTTACCCTTACCCTTACCCTTACTCTTACCCTTACCCTAACCCTTACCCTTGCTTTTACCCTTAAGCTTACCCTTACCCTTACCCTTACCCTTACACTTACCCTTACCCTTACCCTTACCCTTACCCTTACCCTTACCCTTACCCTTACCCTTACCCTTGCTTTTACCCTTAAGCTTATCCTTACCCTTACCCTTACCCTTACCCTTACCCTTACCCTTACCCTTACCCTTACCCTTACCCTTATCCTTACCCTTGCTTTTACCCTTAAGCTTACCCTTACCCTTACCCTTACCCTTACCGTTACCCTTACCCTTACCCTTACCCTTACCCTTACCCTCACCCTTGCTTTTACTCTTAGGCTTACCCTTGCTTTTACCCTTAAGCTTACCCTTACCCTTACCCTTACTCTTACCCTTACCCTTACCCTTACCCTTACCCTTACCCTTACCCTTACCCTTACCCTTACCCTTACCCTTACCCTTACCCTTGCTTTTACCCTTAGGCTTACCCTTACCTTTACCCTTACCCTAACCCTTACCCTTACCCTTACCCTTACACTTACCCTTGCTTTTACCCTTAAGCTTACCCTTACCCTTACCCTTACCCTTACCCTTACCCTTACCCTTACCCTTACCCTTACCCTTGCTTTTACCCTTAAGCTCACCCTTACCCTTTCCCCTAACCCTTACCCTTACCCTTACCCTTACCCTTACCCTTACCCTTACCCTTGCTTTTACCCTTAAGCTTACCCTTACCCTTACCCTTACCCTTACCCTTACCCTTACCCTTACCCTTACCCTTACCCTTACCCTTACCCTTACCCTTACCCTTACCTTTGCTTTTACCCTTAGGCTTACCCTTACCTTTACCCTTACCCTTACCCTTACCCTTACCCTTACCCTTACCCTTGCTTTTACCCTTAAGCTTACCCTTACCCTTACCCTTACCCTTAAGCTTACCCTTACCCTTACCCTTACCCTTACCCTTACCCTTACCCTTACCCTTACCCTTATCCTTACCCTTACCCTTACCCTTACCCTTACCCTTACCCTTACCCTTGCTTTTACCCTTAAGCTTACCCTTACCCTTACCCTTACCCTTACCCTTACCCTTGCTTTTACCCTTGAGCTTACCCTTACCCTTACCCTTACCCTTAAGCTTACCCTTACCCTTACCCTTACCCTTACCCTTACCTTTAACTTTACCCTTACCCTTACCCTTACCCTTACCCTTACCCTTACCCTTGCTTTTACCCTTAAGCTTACCCTTACCCTTACCCTTACCCTTACCCTTAACCTTACCCTTACCCTTACCCTTACCCTTACCCTTAACCTTACCCTTGCTTTTACCCTTAAGCTTACCCTTACCCTTACCCTTACCCTTACCCTCACCCTTACCCTTACCCTTACACTTGCTTATACCCTTAAGCTTACCCTTACCCTTACCCTTACCCTTACCCTTACCCTTACCCTTACCCTTACCCTTACCCTTACCCTCACCCTTACCCTTGCTTTTACCCTTAGGCTTACCCTTACCTTTACCCTTACCCTTACCCTTACCCTTACCCTTACCCTTACCCTTACCCTTACCCTTGCTTTTACCCTTAAGCTTACCCTTACCCTTACCCTTACTCTTACCCTTACCCTAACCCTTACCCTTGCTTTTACCCTTAAGCTTACCCTTATCCTTACCCTTACCCTTACCCTTACCCTTACCCTTACCCTCACCCTTACCCTAACCTTACCCTTACCCTTGCTTTTACCCTTAAGCTTACCCTTACCCTTACCCTTACCCTTACCCTTACCCTTACCCTTACCCTTATCCTTACCCTTGCTTTTACCCTTAAGCTCACCCTTACCCTTACCCTTACCCTTACCCTTACCCTTACCCTTACCCTTACCCTTACCCTTGCTTTTACTCTTAGGCTTACCCTTACCTTTACCCTTACCCTTACCCTTACCCTTACCCTTACCCTCACCCTTACCCTTACCCTTGCTTTTACCCTTAAGCTTACCCTTACCCTTACCCTTACCCTCACCCTTACCCTTGCTTTTACCCTTAAGCTTACCCTTACCCTTACCCTTAACCTCACCCTTACCCTTGCTTTTACCCTTAGGCTTACCCTTACCCTTACCCTTACCCTTACCCTTGCTTTTACCCTTAAGCTTACCCTTACCCTTACCCTTACCCTTACCCTTACCCTTACCCTTACCCTTACCCTTACCCTTACCCTTGCTTTTACCCTTAAGCTTACCCTTACCCTTACCCTTACCCTTACCCTTACCCTTACCCTTAACCCTACCCTTACCCCTGCTTTTACCCTTAAGCTTACCCTTACCCTTACCCTTACCCTTACCCTTGCTTTTACCCTTAAGCTTACCCTTACCCTTACCCTTACCCTTACCCTTAAGCTTACCCTTACCCTTACCCTTACCCTTACCCTTACCCTTACCCTTACCCTTACCCTTACCCTTACCCTTACCCTTACCCTTACCCTTACCCTTACCCTTACCCTTACCCTTGCTTTTACCCTTAAGCTTACCCTTACCCTTACCCTTAACCTTACCCTTACCCTTACCCTTACCCTTACCCTTACCCTTGCTTTTACCCTTAGGCTTACCCTTACCTTTACCCTTACCCTTACCCTTACCCTTACCCTTACCCTTACCCTTACCCTTACTCTTGCTTTTACCCTTAAGCTTACCCTTACCCTTACCCTTACCCTTACCCTTACCCTTGCTTTTACCCTTAGGCTTACCCTTACCCTTTCCCTTACCCTTACCCTTGCTTTTACCCTTAAGCTTACCCTTACCCTTACCCTTACCCTTACCCTTACCCTTACCCTTACCCTTACCCTTACCCTTACCCTTACCCTTACCCTTACCCTTACCCTTACCCTAACCCTTACCCTTACCCTTACCCTTACCCTTACCCTTACCCTTACCCTTGCTTTTACCCTTAGGCTTACCCTTACCTTTACCCTTACCCTTACCCTCACCCTTACCCTTACCCTTACCCTTGCTTTTACCCTTAGGCTTACCCTTACCTTTACCCTTACCCTTACCCTTACCCTTACCCTTACCCTTACCCTTACCCTTACTCTTGCTTTTACCCTTAAGCTTACCCTTACCCTTACCCTTACCCTTACCCTTACCCTTGCTTTTACCCTTAGGCTTACCCTTACCCTTTCCCTTACCCTTACCCTTGCTTTTACCCTTAAGCTTACCCTTACCCTTACCCTTACCCTTACCCTTACCCTTACCCTTACCCTTACCCTTACCCTTACCCTTACCCTTACCCTTACCCTTACCCTTACCCTTACCCTAACCCTTACCCTTACCCTTACCCTTACCCTTACCCTTACCCTTACCCTTGCTTTTACCCTTAGGCTTACCCTTACCTTTACCCTTACCCTTACCCTTACCCTTACCCTTACCCTTGCTTTTACCCTTAAGCTTACCCTTACCCTTACCCTTACCCTTACCCTTACCCTTACCCTTACCCTTACCCTTACCCTTACCCTTACCCTTACCCTTACCCTTGCTTTTACCCTTAAACTTACCCTTACCCTTACCCTTACCCTTACCCTTACCCTTACCCTTACCCTTACCCTTACCCTCACCCTTGCTTTTACCCTTAAGCTTACCCTTACCCTTACCCTTACCCTTACCCTTACCCTTACCCTTGCTTTTACCCTTAAGCTTACCCTTACCCTTACCCTTACCCTTACCCTTACCCTTGCTTTTACCCTTAGGCTTACCCTTACCCTTACCCTTACCCTTACCCCTGCTTTTACCCTTAAGCTTACCCTTACCCTTACCCTTACTCTTACCCTTACCCTTACCCTTACCCTTACCCTTGCTTTTACCCTTAGGCTTACCCTTAACTTTACCCTTACCCTTACCCTTACCCTTACCCTTACCCTTACCCTTACCCTTACCCTTACCCTTACCCTTACCCTTGCTTTTACCCTTAAGCTAACCCTTACCCTTACCCTTACCCTTACCCTTACCCTTAACCTTACCCTTACCCTTGCTTTTACCCTTAAGCTCACCCTTACCCTTACCCTTACCCTTACCCTTACACTTACCCTTACCCTGACCCTTACCCTTGCTTTTACCCTTAAGCTTACCCTCACTCTTACCCTTACCCTTACCCTTAAGCTTACCCTTACCCTTACCCTTACCCTTACCCTTACCCTTACCCTTACCCTTACCCTTACCCTTACCCTTACCCTTACCCTTGCTTTTACCCTTAAGCTTACCCTTACCCTTACCCTTACCCTTACCCTTACCCTTGCTTTTACCCTTAAGCTTACCCTTACCCTTACCCTTACCCTTAAGCTTACCCTTACCCTTACCCTTACCCTTACCCTTACCCTTACCCTTGCTTTTACCCTTAAGCTTACCCTTACCCTTACCCTTACCCTTACCCTAACCCTTACCCTTAGCCTTACCCTTACCCTTACCCTTACCCTTACCCTTACCCTTGCTTTTACCCTTAGGCTTACCCTTACCTTTACCCTTACCATTACCCTTACCCTTACCCTTACCCTTACCCTTACCCTTACCCTTACCCTTGCTTTTACACTTAAGCTTACCCTTACCCTTACCCTTACCCTTACCCTTACCCTTACCCTTACCCTTACCCTTACCCTTACCCTTACCCTTACCCTTACCCTTACCCTTACCCTTACCCTTGCTTTTACCCTTAAGCTTACCCTTACCCTTACCCTTACCCTTACCCTTACCCTTACCCTTACCCTTACCCTTACCCTTACCCTTACCCTTACCCTTACCCTTACCCTTACCCTTACCCTTACCCTTACCCTTGCTTTTACCCTTAAGCTTACCCTTACCCTTACCCTTACTCTTACCCTTACCCTTACCCTTACCCTTACCCTTGCTTTTACCCTTAAGCTTACCCTTACCCTTACCTTCACCCTTACCCTTACCCTTACCCTAACCCTTACCCTTACTCTTACCCTTACCCTTACCCTTACCCTTGCTTTTACCCTTAGGCTTACCCTTACCTTTAGCCTTACCCTTACCCTTACCCTTACCCTTACCCTTACCCTTACCCTTGCTTTTACCCTTAAGCTTACCCTTACCCTTACCCTTACCCTTACCCTTACCCTTACCCTTACCCTTACCCTTGCTTTTACCCTTAAGCTTACCCTTACCCTTACCCTTACCCTTACACTTACCCTTGCTTTTACCCTTAGGCTTACCCTTACCATTACCCTTACCCTTACCCTTAAGCTTACCCTTACCCTTACCCTTACCCTTACCCTCACCCTTACCCTTACCCTTACCCTTACCCTTACCCTTACCCTTACCCTTACCCTTGCTTTTACCCTTAAGCTTACCCTTACCCTTACCCTTACTCTTACCCTTACCCTTACCCTTACCCTTACCCTTACCCTTGCTTTGACCCTTAGGCTTACCCTTACCTTTACCCTTACCCTTACCCTTACCCTTACCCTTACCCTTACCCTTACCCTTACCCTTACCCTTACCCTTACCCTTGCTTTTACCCTTAAGCTTACCCTTACCCTTACCCTTACCCTTACCCTTACCCTTACCCTTGCTTTTACCCTTAAGCTTACCCTTACCCTTACCCTTACCCTTACCCTTACCCTTGCTTTTACCCTTAGGCTTACCCTTACCCTTACCCTTACCCTTACCCTTGCTTTTACCCTTAAGCTTACCCTTACCCTTACCCTTACCCTTACCCTTACCCTTACCCTTACCCTTACCCTTACCCTTACCCTTACCCTTGCTTTTACCCTTAGGCTTAACCTTACCTTTACCCTTACCCTTACCCTTACCCTTACCCTTACCCTTACTCTTACCCTTACCCTTACCCTTACCCTTACCCTTACCCTTACCCTTACCCTTACCCTTACCCTTACCCTTGCTTTTACCCTTAAGCTTACCCTTACCCTTACCCTTACCCTTACCCTTACCCTTACCCTTACCCTTACCCTTGCTTTTACCCTTAAGCTTACCCTTACCCTTACCCTTACCCTTACCCTCACCCTTACCCTTACCCTTACACTTGCTTATACCCTTAAGCTTACCCTTACCCTTACCCTTACCCTTACCCTTACCCTTACCCTTACCCTTACCCTTACCCTTACCCTTACCCTTACCCTTACCCTTACCCTTACCCTTACCCTTACCCTTGCTTTTACCCTTAGGCTTACCCTTACCTTTACCCTTACCCTTACCCTTACCCTTACCCTTACCCTTACCCTTGCTTTTACCCTTAAGCTTACCCTTACCCTTACCCTTACTCTTACCCTTACCCTAACCCTTACCCTTGCTTTTACCCTTAAGCTTACCCTTACCCTTACCCTTACCCTTACCCTTACCCTTACCCTTACCCTTACCCTTACCCTTACCCTTACCCTTACCCTTGCTTTTACCCTTAAGCTTACCCTTACCCTTACCCTTACCCTTACCCTTACCCTTACCCTTACCCTTACCCTTATCCTTACCCTTGCTTTTACCCTTAAGCTTACCCTTACTCTTACCCTTACCCTTACCCTTACCCTTACCCTTACCCTTACCCTTACCCTTGCTTTTACTCTTAGGCTTTCCCTTACCTTTAACCTTACCCTTACCCTTACCCTTACCCTTACCCTCACCCTTACCCTTACCCTTGCTTTTACCCTTAAGCTTACCCTTACCCTTACCCTTACCCTCACCCTTACCCTTGCTTTTACCCTTAAGCTTACCCTTACCCTTACCCTTAACCTTACCCTTACCCTTGCTTTTACCCTTAGGCTTACCCTTACCCTTACCCTTACCCTTACCCTTGCTTTTACCCTTAAGCTTACCCTTACCCTTACCCTTACTCTTACCCTTACCCTTACCCTTACCCTTACCCTTACCCTTACCCTTACCCTTACCCTTACCCTTACCCTTGCTTTTACCCTTAGGCTCACCCTTACCTTTACCCTTACCCTAACCCTTACCCTTACCCTTACCCTTACACTTACCCTTGCTTTTACCCTTAAGCTTACCCTTACCCTTACCCTTACCCTTACCCTTACCCTTACCCTTACCCTTACCCTTACCCTTACCCTTACCCTTACCCTTAACCTTACCCTTACCCTTGCTTTTACCCTTAAGCTCACCCTTACCCTTACCCTTACCCTTACCCTTACCCTTACCCTTACCCTTACCCTTACCCTTGCTTTTACCCTTAAGCTTACCCTTACCCTTACCCTTACCCTTACCCTTACCCTTACCCTTACCCTTACCCTTACCCTTACCTTTACCCTTACCCTTACCCTTGCTTTTACCCTTAGGCTTGCCCTTACCTTTACCCTTACCCTTACCCTTACCCTTACCCTTACCCTTGCTTTTACCCTTAAGCTTACCCTTACCCTTACCCTTACCCTTAAGCTTACCCTTACCCTTACCCTTACCCTTACCCTTACCCTTACCCTTACCCTTACCCTTACCCTTACCCTTACCCTTACCCTTACCCTTACCCTTACCCTTGCTTTTACCCTTAAGCTTACCCTTACCCTTACCCTTACTCTTACCCTTACCCTTGCTTTTACCCTTAAGCTTACCCTTACCCTTACCCTTACCCTTAAGCTTACCCTTACCCTTACCCTTACCCTTACCCTTACCTTTACCCTTACCCTTACCCTTACCCTTACCCTTACCCTTACCCTCACCCTTACCCTTACCCTTACCTTTACCCTTGCTTTTACCCTTAAGCTTACCCTTACCCTTACCCTCACCCTTACCCTTAAGCTTACCCTTACCCTTACCCTTACCCTTACCCTTACCCTTAACCTTACCCTTGCTTTTACCCTTAAGCTTACCCTTACCCTTACCCTTACCCTTACCCTTAAGCTTACCCTTACCCTTACCCTTACCCTTACCCTTACCCTTGCTTTTACCCTTAAGCTTACCCTTACCCTTAGCCTTACCCTTACCCTTAAGCTTACCCTTACCCTTACCCTTACCCTTACCCTTACCCTTACCCTTACCCTTACCCTTACCCTTACCCTTACCCTTACCCTTACCCTTGCTTTTACCCTTAAGCTTACCCTTACCCTTACCCTTTCCCTTACCCTTGCTTTTACCCTTAAGCTTACCCTTAAACTTACCCTTACCCTTACCCTTAAGCTTACCCTTACCCTTACCCTTACCCTTATCCTTACCCTTACCCTTACCCTTACCCTTACCCTTACCCTAACCCTTACCCTTGCTTTTACCCTTAAGCTTACCCTTACCCTTACCCTTACCCTTACCCTTACGCTTACCCTTACCCTTACCCTTACCCTTACCCTTGCTTTTACCCTTAGGCTTACCCTTACCTTTACCCTTACCCTTACCCTTACCCTTACCCTTACCCTTACCCTTGCTTTTACCCTCAAGCTTACCCTTACCCTTACCCTTACCCTTACCCTTACCCTTACCCTTACCCTTACCCTTGCTTTTACCCTTAAGCTTACCCTTACCCTTACCCTTACCCTTACCCTTACCCTTGCTTTTACCCTTAGGCTTACCCTTACCCTTACCCTTACCCTTACCCTTGCTTTTACCCTTAAGCTTACCCTTACCCTTACCCTTACCCTCACCCTTACCCTTACCCTTACCCTTACCCTTACCCTTACCCTTACCCTTACCCTTACCCTTACCCTTACCCTTGCTTTTACCCTTAAGCTTACCCTTACCCTTACCCTTACCCTTACCCTTACCCTTACCCTTACCCTTACCCTTACCCTCACCCTTGCTTTTACCCTTAAGCTTACCCTTACCCTTACCCTTACCCTTACCCTTACCCTTGCTTTTACCCTTAAGCTTACCCTTACCCTTACCCTTACCCTTACCCTTACCCTTGCTTTTACCCTTAGGCTTACCCTTACCCTTACCCTTACCCTCACCCTTACCCTTACCCTTACCCTTACCCTTGCTTTTACCCTTAAGCTTACCCTTACCCTTACCCTTACCCTTACCCTTACCCTTACCCTTACCCTTACCCTTACCCTTACCCTCACCCTTGCTTTTACCCTTAAGCTTACCCTTACCCTTACCCTTACCCTTACCCTTACCCTTACCCTTGCTTTTACCCTTAAGCTTTCCTTACCCTTACCCTTACCCTTACCCTTGCTTTTACCCTTAGGCTTACCCTTACCCTTACCCTTGCTTTTACCCTTAAGCTTACCCTTACCCTTACCCTTACCCTTACTCTTACCCTTACCCTTACCCTTACCCTTACCCTTGCTTTTACCCTTAGGCTTACCCTTACCTTTACCCTTACCCTTACCCTTACCCTTACCCTTACCCTTACCCTTACCCTTACCCTTACCCTTACCCTTACCCTTACCCTTACCCTTGCTTTTACCCTTAAGCTTACCCTTACCCTTACCCTTACCCTTACCCTTACCTTTACCCTTACCCTTACCCTTACCCTTACCCTTACCCTTACCCTTACCCTTACCCTTACCCTTACCCTTACCCTTACCCTTACCCTTACCCTTACCCTTGCTTTTACCCTTAAGCTCACCCTTACCCTTACCCTTACCCTTACCCTTACCCTTACCCTTACCCTTACCCTTACCCTTACCCTTACTCTTACCCTTACCCTTGCTTTTACCCTTAAGCTTACCCTTACCCTTACACTTACCCTTAAGCTTACCCTTACACTTACCCTTACCCTTACCCTTACCCTTACCCTTGCTTTTACCCTTAAGCTTACCCTTACCCTTACCCTTACCCTTACCCTTACCCTTGCTTTTACCCTTAAGCTTACCCTTACCCTTACCCTTACCCTTACCCTAAAGCTTACGCTTACCCTTACCCTTACCCTTACCCTTACCCTTACCCTTACCCTTGCTTTTACCCTTAAGCTTACCCTTACCCTTACCCTTACCCTTACCCTTACCCTTACCCTTACCCTTACCCTTACCCTTGCTTTTACCCTTAGGCTTACCCTTACCTTTACCCTTACCATTACCCTTACCCTTACCCTTACCCTTACCCTTACCCTTACCCTTGCTTTTACCCTTAAGCTTACCCTTACCCTTACCCTTACCCTTACCCTTACCCTTGCTTTTACCCTTAAGCTTACCCTTACCCTTACCCTTACCCTTACCCTTACCTTTACCCTTACCCTTACCCTTACCCTTACCCTTACCCTTACCCTTACCCTTACCCTTACCCTTACCCTTACCCTTACCCTTACCCTTACCCTTACCCTTACCCTTACCCTTACCCTTACCCTTGCTTTTACCCTTAAGCTTACCCTTACCCTTACCCTTACCCTTACCCTTACCCTTACCCTTGCTTTTACCCTTAAGCTTACCCTTACCCTTACTCTTACCCCTACCCTTACCCTTACCCTCACCCTTACCCTCACCCTTACCCTTACCCTTACCCTTGCTTTTACCCTTAGGCTTACCCTCACCTTTACCCTTACCCTTACCCTTACCCTTACCCTTACCCTTACCCTTACCCTTGCTTTTACCCTTAAGCTTACCCTTACCCTTACCCTAACCCTTACCCTTAGCCTTACCCTCACCCTTGCTTTTACCCTTAAGCTTACCCTTACCCTTACCCTTACCCTTACCCTTGCTTTTACCCTTAGGCTTACCCTTACCCTTACCCTTACCCTTACCCTTAAGCTTACCCTTACCCTTACCCTTACCCTTACCCTTACCCTTACCCTTACCCTTACCCTTACCCTTACCCTTGCTTTTACCCTTAAGCTTACCCTTACCCTTACCCTTACCCTTACCCTTACCCTTACCCTTACCCTTACCCTTACCCTTACCCTAACCCTTACCCTTACCCTTGCTTTTACCCTTAGGCTTACCCTTACCTTTACCCTTACCCTTACCCTTACCCTTACCCTTACCCTTACCCTTGCTTTTACCCTTAAGCTTACCCTTACCCTTACCCTTACCCTTAAGCTTACCCTTACCCTTACCCTTACCCTTACCCTTACCCTTACCCTTACCCTTACCCTTACCCTTATCCTTACCCTTACCCTTACCCTTACCCTTACCCTTACCCTTACCCTTACCCTTACCCTTGCTTTTACCCTTAAGCTTACCCTTACCCTTACCCTTACCCTTACTCTTACCCTTGCTTTTACCCTTAAGCTTACCCTTACCCTTACCCTTACCCTTAAGCTTACCCTTACCCTTACCCTTACCCTTACCCTTACCTTTACCTTTACCCTTACCCTTACCCTTACCCTTACCCTTACCCTTACCCTTGCTTTTACCCTTAAGCTTACCCTTACCCTTACCCTTACCCTTACCCTTAAGCTTACCCTTACCCTTACCCTTACCTTTACCCTTACCCTTAACCTTACCCTTGCTTTTACCCTTAAGCTTACCCTTACCCTTACCCTTACCCTTACCCTCACCCTTACCCTTACCCTTACACTTGCTTATACCCTTAAGCTTACCCTTACCCTTACCCTTACCCTTACCCTTACCCTTACCCTTACCCTTACCCTTACCCTTACCCTTACCCTCACCCTTACCCTTGCTTTTACCCTTAGGCTTACCCTTACCTTTACCCTTACCCTTACCCTTACCCTTACCCTTACCCTTACCCTTACCCTTACCCTTGCTTTTACCCTTAAGCTTACCCTTACCCTTACCCTTACTCTTACCCTTACCCTAACCCTTACCCTTGCTTTTACCCTTAAGCTTACCCTTACCCTTACCCTTACCCTTACCCTTACCCTTACCCTTACCCTTACCCTTACCCTTACCCTTACCCTTACCCTTACCCTTACCCTTGCTTTTACCCTTAAGCTTACCCTTACCCTTACCCTTACCCTTACCCTTACCCTTACCCTTACCCTTATCCTTACCCTTGCTTTTACCCTTAAGCTCACCCTTACCCTTACCCTTACCCTTACCCTTACCCTTACCCTTACCCTTACCCTTACCCTTACCCTTGCTTTTACTCTTAGGCTTACCCTTACCTTTACCCTTACCCTTACCCTTACCCTTACCCTTACCCTCACACTTACCCTTACCCTTGCTTTTACCCTTAAGCTTACCCTTACCCTTACCCTTACCCTCACCCTTACCCTTGCTTTTACCCTTAAGCTTACCCTTACCCTTACCCTTAACCTTACCCTTACCCTTGCTTTTACCCTTAGGCTTACCCTTACCCTTACCCTTACCCTTACCCTTGCTTTTACCCTTAAGCTTACCCTTACCCTTACCCTTACCCTTACCCTTACCCTTACCCTTACCCTTACCCTTACCCTTACCCTTACCCTTGCTTTTACCCTTAAGCTTACCCTTACCCTTACCCTTACCCTTACCCTTACCCTTAACCTTACCCTTACCCCTGCTTTTACCCTTAAGCTTACCCTTACCCTTACCCTTACCCTTACCCTTGCTTTTACCCTTGAGCTTACCCTTACCCTTAAGCTTACCCTTACCCTTACCCTTACCCTCACCCTTACCCTTACCCTTACCCTTACCCTTACCCTTACCCTTACCCTTACCCTTACCCTTACCCTTACCCTTACCCTTACCCTTACCCTTACCCTTGCTTTTACCCTTAAGCTTACCCTTACCCTTACCCTTAACCTTACCCTTACCCTTACCCTTACCCTTGCTTTTACCCTTAGGCTTACCCTTACCTTTACCCTTACCCTTACCCTTACCCTTACCCTTACCCTTACCCTTACCCTTACTCTTGCTTTTACCCTTAAGCTTACCCTTACCCTTACCCTTACCCTTACCCTTACCCTTGCTTTTACCCTTAGGCTTACCCTTACCCTTTCCCTTACCCTTACCCTTGCTTTTACCCTTAAGCTTACCCTTACCCTTACCCTTACCCTTACCCTTACCTTTACCCTTACCCTTACCCTTACCCTTACCCTTACCCTTACCCTAACCCTTACCCTTACCCTTACCCTTACCCTAACCCTTACCCTTACCCTTACCCTTACCCTTACCCTTACCCTTGCTTTTACCCTTAGGCTTACCCTTACCTTTACCCTTACCCTTACCCTTACCCTTACCCTTGCTTTTACCCTTAAGCTTACCCTTACCCTTACCCTTACCCTTACCCTTACCCTTACCCTTACCCTTACCCTTACCCTTACCCTTACCCTTGCTTTTACCCTTAAACTTACCCTTACCCTTACCCTTACCCTTACCCTTACCCTTACCCTTACCCTTACCCTTACCGTCACCCTTGCTTTTACCCTTAAGCTTACCCTTACCCTTACCCTTACCCTTACCCTTACCCTTACCCTTGCTTTTACCCTTAAGCTTACCCTTACCCTTACCCTTACCCTTACCCTTACCCTTGCTTTTACCCTTAGGCTTACCCTTACCCTTACCCTTACCCTTACCCCTGCTTTTACCCTTAAGCTTACCCTTACCCTTACCCTTACTCTTACCCTTACCCTTACCCTTACCCTTACCCTTGCTTTTACCCTTAGGCTTACCCTTACCTTTACCCTTACCCTTACCCTTACCCTTACCCTTACCCTTACCCTTACCCTTACCCTTACCCTTACCCTTGCTTTTACCCTTAAGCTAACCCTTACCCTTACCCTTACCCTTACCCTTACCCTCAACCTTACCCTTACCCTTGCTTTTACCCTTAAGCTCACCCTTACCCTTACCCTTACCCTTACCCTTACACTTACCCTTACCCTGACCCTTACCCTTGCTTTTACCCTTAAGCTTACCCTTACTCTTACCCTTACCCTTACCCTTAAGCTTACCCTTACCCTTACCCTTACCCTTACCCTTACCCTTACCCTTACCCTTACCCTTACCCTTACCCGTGCTTTTACCCTTACCCTTACCCTTACCCTTACCCTTACCCTTACCCTTGCTTTTACCCTTAAGCTTACCCTTACCCTTACCCTTACCCTTAAGCTTACCCTTACCCTTACCCTTACCCTTACCCTTACCCTTACCCTTGCTTTTACCCTTAAGCTTACCCTTACCCTTACCCTTACCCTTACCCTAACCCTTACCCTTAGCCTTACCCTTACCCTTACCCTTACCCTTACCCTTACCCTTGCTTTTACCCTTAGGCTTACCCTTACCTTTACCCTTACCATTACCCTTACCCTTACCCTTACCCTTACCCTTACCCTTACCCTTACCCTTACCCTTGCTTTTACCCTTAAGCTTACCCTTACCCTTACCCTTACCCTTACCCTTACCCTTACCCTTACCCTTACCCTTACCCTTACCCTTACCCTTACCCTTGCTTTTACCCTTAAGCTTACCCTTACCCTTACCCTTACCCTTACCCTTACCCTTACCCTTACCCTTACCCTTACCCTTACCCTTACCCTTACCCTTACCCTTACCCTTACCCTTACCCTTACCCTTACCCTTGCCCTTACCCTTAAGCTTACCCTTACCCTTACCCTTACTCTTACCCTTACCCTTACCCTAACCCTTACCCTTGCTTTTACCCTTAAGCTTACCCTTACCCTTACCTTCACCCTTACCCTTACCCTTACCCTTACCCTTACCCTTACTCTTACCCTTACCCTTACCCTTACCCTTGCTTTTACCCTTAGGCTTACCCTTACCTTTAGCCTTACCCTTACCCTTACCCTTACCCTTACCCTTACCCTTACCCTTGCTTTTACCCTTAAGCTTACCCTTACCCTTACCCTTACCCTTACCCTTACCCTTACCCTTACCCTTACCCTTACCCTTGCTTTTACCCTTAAGCTTACCCTTACCCTTACCCTTACCCTTACACTTACCCTTGCTTTTACCCTTAGGCTTACCCTTACCCTTACCCTTACCCTTACCCTTAAGCTTACCCTTACCCTTACCCTTACCCTTACCCTCACCCTTACCCTTACCCTTACCCTTACTCTTACCCTTACCCTTACCCTTACCCTTGCTTTTACCCTTAAGCTTACCCTTACCCTTACCCTTACTCTTACCCTTACCCTTACCCTTACCCTTACCCTTACCCTTGCTTTGACCCTTAGGCTTACCCTTGTCTTTACCCTTACCCTTACCCTTACCCTTACCCTTACCCTTACCCTTACCCTTACCCTTACCCTTACCCTTGCTTTTACCCTTAAGCTTACCCTTACCCTTACCCTTACCCTTACCCTTACCCTTACCCTTACCCTTGCTTTTACCCTTAAGCTTACCCTTACCCTTACCCTTACCCTTACCCTTACCCTTGCTTTTACCCTTAGGCTTACCCTTACCCTTACCCTTACCCTTACCCTTGCTTTTACCCTTAAGCTTACCCTTACCCTTACCCTTACCCTTACCCTTACCCTTACCCTTACCCTTACCCTTACCCTTACCCTTACCCTTACCCTTGCTTTTACCCTTAGGCTTAACCTTACCTTTACCCTAACCCTTACCCTTACCCTTACCCTTACCCTTACTCTTACCCTTACCCTTACCCTTACCCTTACCCTTACCCTTACCCTTACCCTTACCCTTACCCTTACCCTTGCTTTTACCCTTAAGCTTACCCTTACCCTTACCCTTACATTTACCCTTACCCTTACCCTTACCCTTACCCTTGCTTTTACCCTTAAGCTTACCCTTACCCTTACCCTTACCCTTACCCTCACCCTTACCCTTACCCTTACACTTGCTTATACCCTTAAGCTTACCCTTACCCTTACCCTTACCCTTACCCTTACCCTTACCCTTACCCTTACCCTTACCCTTACCCTTACCCTTACCCTTACCCTTACCCTTGCTTTTACCCTTAGGCTTACCCTTACCTTTACCCTTACCCTTACCCTTACCCTTACCCTTACCCTTACCCTTACCCTTGCTTTTACCCTTAAGCTTACCCTTACCCTTACCCTTACTCTTACCCTTACCCTAACCCTTACCCTTGCTTTTACCCTTAAGCTTACCCTTACCCTTACCCTTACCCTTACCCTTACCCTTACCCTTACCCTTACCCTTACCCTTGCTTTTACCCTTAAGCTTACCCTTACCCTTACCCTTACCCTTACCCTTACCCTTACCCTTACCCTTACCCTTATCCTTACCCTTGCTTTTACCCTTAAGCTTACCCTTACCCTTACCCTTACCCTTACCCTTACCCTTACCCTTACCCTTACCCTTACCCTTACCCTTGCTTTTACTCTTAGGCTTACCCTTACCTTTACCCTTACCCTTACCCTTACCCTTACCCTTACCCTCACCCTTACCCTTACCCTTGCTTTTACCCTTAAGCTTACCCTTACCCTTACCCTTACCCTCACCCTTACCCTTGCTTTTACCCTTAAGCTTACCCTTACCCTTACCCTTAACCTTACCCTTACCCTTGCTTTTACCCTTAGGCTTACCCTTACCCTTACCCTTACCCTTACCCTTGCTTTTACCCTTAAGCTTACCCTTACCCTTACCCTTACTCTTACCCTTACCCTTACCCTTACCCTTACCCTTACCCTTACCCTTACCCTTACCCTTACCCTTACCCTTACCCTTACCCTTACCCTTACCCTTGCTTTTACCCTTAGGCTCACCCTTACCTTTACCCTTACCCTAACCCTTACCCTTACCCTTACCCTTACACTTACCCTTGCTTTTACCCTTAAGCTTACCCTTACCCTTACCCTTACCCTTACCCTTACCCTTACCCTCACCCTTACCCTTACCCTTACCCTTACCCTTACCCTTACCCTTAACCTTACCCTTACCCTTGCTTTTACCCTTAAGCTCACCCTTACCCTTACCCTTACTCTTACCCTTACCCTTACCCTTACCCTTACCCTTGCTTTTACCCTTAAGCTTACCCTTACCCTTACCCTTACCCTTACCCTTACCCTTACCCTTACCCTTACCCTTACCCTTACCCTTACCCTTACCCTTGCTTTTACCCTTAGGCTTACCCTTACCTTTACCCTTACCCTTACCCTTACCCTTACCCTTACCCTTGCTTTTACCCTTAAGCTTACCCTTACCCTCACCCTTACCCTTAAGCTTACCCTTACCCTTACCCTTACCCTTACCCTTACCCTTACCCTTACCCTTACCCTTACCCTTACCCTTACCCTTACCCTTACCCTTACCCTTGCTTTTACCATTAAGCTTACCCTTACCCTTACCCTTACCCTTACCCTTACCCTTGCTTTTACCCTTAAGCTTACCCTTACCCTTACCCTTACCCTTAAGCTTACCCTTACCCTTACCCTTACCCTTACCCTTACCTTTACCCTTACCCTTACCCTTACCCTTACCCTTACCCTTACCCTTACCCTTACCCTTACCTTTACCCTTGCTTTTACCCTTAAGCTTACCCTTACCCTTACCCTTACCCTTACCCTTAAGCTTACCCTTACCCTTACCCTTACCCTTACCCTTACCCTTACCCTTAACCTTACCCTTGCTTTTACCCTTAAGCTTACCCTTACCCTTACCCTTACCCTCACCCTTAAGCTTACCCTTACCCTTACCCTTACCCTTACCCTTGCTTTTACCCTTAAGCTTACCCTTACCCTTAGCCTTACCCTTACCCTTAAGCTTACCCTTACCCTTACCCTTACCCTTACCCTTACCCTTACCCTTACCCTTACCCTTACCCTTACCCTTACCCTTACCCTTGCTTTTACCCTTAAGCTTACCCTTACCCTTACCCTTTCCCTTACCCTTGCTTTTACCCTTAAGCTTACCCTTAAACTTACCCTTACCCTTACCCTTAAGCTTACCCTTACCCTTACCCTTACCCTTATCCTTACCCTTACCCTTACCCTTACCCTTACCCTTACCCTAACCCTTACCCTTGCTTTTACCCTTAAGCTTACCCTTACCCTTACCCTTACCCTTACCCTTACCCTTACCCTTACCCTTACCCTTACCCTTACCCTTACCCTTGCTTTTACCCTTAGGCTTACCCTTACCTTTACCCTTACCCTTACCCTTACGCTTACCCTTACCCTTACCCTTACCCTTGCTTTTACCCTTAAGCTTACCCTTACCCTTACCCTTACCCTTACCCTTACCCTTACCCTTACCCTTACCCTTGCTTTTACCCTTAAGCTTACCCTTACCCATACCCTTACCCTTACCCTTACCCTTGCTTTTACCCTTAGGCTTACCCTTACCCTTACCCTTACCCTTACCCTTGCTTTTACCCTTAAGCTTACCCTTACCCTTACCCTTACCCTTACCCTTACCCTTACCCTTACCCTTACCCTTACCCTTACCCTTGCTTTTACCCTTAGGCTTACCCTTACCTTTACCCTTACCCTTACCCTTACCCTTACCCTTACCCTTGCTTTTACCCTTAAGCTTACCCTTACCCTTACCCTTACCCTTACCCTTACCCTTACCCTTACCCTTACCCTTACCCTTACCCTTACCCTTACCCTTACCCTTACCCTTGCTTTTACCCTTAAGCTTACCCTTACCCTTACCCTTACCCTTACCCTTACCCTTACCCTTACCCTTACCCTCACCCTCACCCTTGCTTTTACCCTTAAGCTTACCCTTACCCTTACCCTTACCCTTACTCTTACCCTTACCCTTGCTTTTACCCTTAAGCTTACCCTTACCCTTACCCTTACCCTTACCCTTACCCTTGCTTTTACCCTTAGGCTTACCCTTACCCTTACCCTTACCCTTACCCTTGCTTTTACCCTTAAGCTTACCCTTACCCTTACCCTTACCCTTACTCTTACCCTTACCCTTACCCTTACCCTTACCCTTGCTTTTACCCTTAGGCTTACCCTTACCTTTACCCTTACCCTTACCCTTACCCTTACCCTTACCCTTACCCTTACCCTTACCCTTACCCTTGCTTTTACCCTTAAGCTTACCCTTACCCTTACCTTTACCCTTACCCCTACCCTTACCCTTACCCTTACCCTTGCTTTTACCCTTAAGCTCACCCTTACCCTTACCCTTACCCTTACCCTTACCCTTACCCTAACCCTTACTCTTACCCTTACCCTTGCTTTTACCCTTAAGCTTACCCTTACCCTTACCCTTACCCTTACCCTTAAGCTTACCCTTACCCTTACCCTTACCCTTACCCTTACCCTTACCCTTGCTTTTACCCTTAAGCTTACCCTTACCCTTACCCTTACCCTTACCCTTACCCTTGCTTTTACCCTTAAGCTTACCCTTACCCTTACCCTTACCCTTACCCTTAAGCTTACCCTTACCCTTACCCTTACCCTTACCCTTACCCTTACCCTTACCCTTACCCTTACCCTTACCCTTACCCTTGCTTTTACCCTTAAGCTTACCCTTACCCTTACCCTTACCCTTACCCTTACCCTTACCCTTACCCTTACCCTTACCCTTACCCTTACCCTTACCCTTGCTTTTACCCTTAGGCTTACCCTTACCTTTACCCTTACCATTACTCTTACCCTTACCCTTACCCTTACCCTTACCCTTGCTTTTACCCTTAAGCTTACCCTTACCCTTACCCTTACCCTTACCCTTAAGCTTACCCTTACCCTTACCCTTACCCTTACTCTTACCCTTATCCTTACCCTTACCCTTACCCTCACCCTTGCTTTTACCCTTAAGCTTACCCTTACCCTTACCCTTACCCTTACCCTTACCCTTACCCTTGCTTTTACCCTTAAGCTTACCCTTACCCTTACCCTTACCCTTACCCTTACCCTTGCTTTTACCCTTAGGCTTACCCTTACCCTTACCCTTACCCTTACCCTTACCCTTACCCTTACCCTTACCCTTGCTTTTACCCTTAAGCTTACCCTTACCCTTACCCTTACCCTTACCCTTACCCTTACCCTTACCCTTACCCTTACCCTTACCCTCACCCTTGCTTTTACCCTTAAGCTTACCCTTACCCTTACCCTTACCCTTACCCTTACCCTTACCCTTGCTTTTACCCTTAAGCTTACCCTTACCCTTACCCTTACCCTTACCCTTGCTTTTACCCTTAGGCTTACCCTTACCCTTACCCTTGCTTTTACCCTTAAGCTTACCCTTACCCTTACCCTTACCCTTACTCTTACCCTTACCCTTACCCTTACCCTTACCCTTGCTTTTACCCTTAGGCTTACCCTTAATTTTACCCTTACCCTTACCCTTACCCTTACCCTTACCCTTACCCTTACCCTTACCCTTACCCTTACCCTTGCTTTTACCCTTAAGCTTACCCTTACCCTTACCCTTACCCTTACCCTTACCCTTACCCTTACCCTTACCCTTACCCTTACCCTTACCCTTACCCTTACCCTTACCCTTGCTTTTACCCTTAAGCTCACCCTTACCCTTACCCTTACCCTTACCCTTACCCTTACCCTTACCCTTACCCTTACCCTTACCCTTACTCTTACCCTTACCCTTGCTTTTACCCTTAAGCTTACCCTTACCCTTACCCTTACCCTTAAGCTTACCCTTACACTTACCCTTACCCTTACCCTTACCCTTACCCTTGCTTTTACCCTTAAGCTTACCCTTACCCTTACCCTTACCCTTACCCTTACCCTTACCCTTACCCTTACCCTTGCTTTTACCCTTAAGCTTACCCTTACCCTTACCCTTACCCTTACCCTTACCCTTACCCTTACCCTTACCCTTACCCTTACCCTTGCTTTTACCCTTAGGCTTACCCTTACCTTTACCCTTACCATTACCCTTACCCTTACCCTTACCCTTACCCTTACCCTTACCCTTGCTTTTACCCTTAAGCTTACCCTTACCCTTACCCTTACCCTTGCTTTTACCCTTAAGCTTACCCTTACCCTTACCCTTACCCTTACCCTTACATTTACCCTTACCCTTACCCTTACCCTTACCCTTACCCTTACCCTTACCCTTACCCTTACCCTTACCCTTACCCTTACCCTTACCCTTACCCTTACCCTTACCCTTGCTTTTACCCTTAAGCTTACCCTTACCCTTACCCTTACCCTCACCCTTACCCTTACCCTTGCTTTTACGCTTAAGCTTACCCTTACCCTTACTCTTACCCCTACCCTTACCCTTACCCTTACCCTTACCCTTACCCTTACCCTTACCCTTGCTTTTACCCTTAGGCTTACCCTCACCTTTACCCATACCCTTACCCTTACCCTTACCCTTACCCTTACCCTTACCCTTGCTTTTACCCTTAAGCTTACCCTTACCCTTACCCTAACCCTTACCCTTAGCCTTACCCTTACCCTTGCTTTTACCCTTAAGCTTACCCTTACCCTTACCCTTACCCTTGCTTTTACCCTTAGGCTTACCCTTACCCTTACCCTTACCCTTACCCTTAAGCTTACCCTTACCCTTACCCTTACCCTTACCCTTACCCTTACCCTTACCCTTACCCTTACCCTTACCCTTACCCTTACCCTTACCCTTGCTTTTACCCTTAAGCTTACCCTTACCCTTACCCTTACCCTCACCCTTACCCTTACCCTTACCCTTACTTAGGGTAAGGGTAAGGGTAAGCTTAAGGGTAAAAGCAAGGGTAAGGGTAAGGGTAAGGGTAAGGGTAAGGGTAAGGGTAAGGGTAAGGGTAAGGGTAAGGGTAAGGGTAAGCTTAAGGGTAAGGGTGAGGGTAAGGGTAAGGGTAAGCTTAAGGGTAAAAGCAAGGGTAAGGGTAAGGGTAAGGGTAAGGGTAAGGGTAAGGTTAAGGGTAAGGGTAAGGGTAAGGGTAAGGGTAAGCTTAAGGGTAAGGGTAAGGGTAAGGGTAAGCTTAAGGGTAAAAGCAAGGGTAAGGGTAAGGGTAAGGGTAAGGGTAAGGGTAAGGGTAAGGGTAAGGATAAGGGTAAGGGTAAGGGTAAGGGTAAGGGTAAGGGTAAGGGTAAGGGTAAGGGTAAGGGTAAGGGTAAGGGTAAGGGTAAGGGTAAGGGTAAGGGTAAGCTTAAGGGTAAGGGTAAGGGTAAGGGTAAGCTTAAGGGTAAAAGCAAGGGTAAGGGTAAGGGTAAGGGTAAGGGTAAAGGTAAGGGTAAGCCTAAGGGTAAAAGCAAGGGTAAGGGTAAGGGTAAGGGTAAGGGTAAGGGTAAGGGTAAGGGTAAGGGTAAGGGTAAGGGTAAGGGTAAGGGTAAGGGTAAGCTTAAGGGTAAAAGCAAGGGTAAGGGTAAGGGTAAGGGTAAGGGTAAGGGTAAGGGTAAGGGTAAGGGTAAGGGTAAGGGTAAGGGTAAGCTTAAGGGTAAAAGCAAGGGTAAGGGTAAGGGTAAGGGTAAGAGTAAGGGTAAGGGTAAGGGTAAGGGTAAGGGTAAGGGTAAGCTTAAGGGTAAAAGCAAGGGTAAGGGTAAGGGTAAGGGTAAGGGTAAGGGTTAGGGTAAGGGTAAAGGTAAGGGTAAGCCTAAGGGTAAAAGCAAGGGTAAGGGTAAGGGTAAGGGTAAGGGTAAGGGTAAGGGTAAGGGTAAGGGTAAGGGTAAGGGTAAGGGTAAGGGTAAGGGTAAGAGTAAGGGTAAGGGTAAGGGTAAGCTTAAGGGTAAAAGCAAGGGTAAGGGTAAGGGTAAGGGTAAGGGTAAGCCTAAGGGTAAAAGCAAGGGTAAGGGTAAGGTTAAGGGTAAGGGTAAGGGTAAGCTTAAGGGTAAAAGCAAGGGTAAGGGTAAGGGTAAGGGTAAGGGTAAGGGTAAGCTTAAGGGTAAAAGCAAGGGTAAGGGTAAGGGTGAGGGTAAGGGTAAGGGTAAGGGTAAGGGTAAAGGTAAGGGTAAGCCTAAGAGTAAAAGCAAGGGTAAGGGTAAGGGTAAGGGTAAGGGTAAGGGTAAGGGTAAGGGTAAGGGTAAGGGTAAGGTTAAGGGTAAGCTTAAGGGTAAAAGCAAGGGTAAGGATAAGGGTAAGGGTAAGGGTAAGGGTAAGGGTAAGGGTAAGGGTAAGGGTAAGGGTAAGCTTAAGGGTAAAAGCAAGGGTAAGGGTAAGTGTAAGGGTAAGGGTAAGGGTAAGGGTAAGGGTAAGAGTAAGGGTAAGGGTAAGCTTAAGGGTAAAAGCAAGGGTAAGGGTTAGGGTAAGGGTAAGGGTAAGGGTAAGGGTAAGGGTAAGGGTAAGGGTAAGCTTAAGGGTAAAAGCAAGGGTAAGGGTAAGGGTAAGGGTAAGGGTAAGGGTAAAGGTAAGGGTAAGCCTAAGGGTAAAAGCAAGGGTAAGGGTAAGGGTAAGGGTAAGGGTAAGGGTAAGGGTAAGGGTAAGGGTGAGGGTAAGGGTAAGGGTCAGGGTAAGCTTAAGGGTATAAGCAAGGGTAAGGGTAAGGGTAAGGGTGAGGGTAAGGGTAAGGGTAAGGGTAAGGGTAAGGGTAAGCTTAAGGGTAAAAGCAAGGGTAAGGGTAAGGGTAAGGGTAAGGGTAAGGGTAAGGGTAAGGGTAAGCTTAAGGGTAAAAGCAAGGGTAAGGGTAAGGGTAAGGGTGAGGGTAAGGGTAAGGGTAAGGGTAAGGGTAAGGGTAAGGGTAAAGGTAAGGTTAAGCCTAAGGGTAAAAGCAAGGGTAAGGGTAAGGGTAAGGGTAAGGGTAAGCCTAAGGGTAAAAGCAAGGGTAAGGGTAAGGGTAAGGGTAAGGGTAAGGGTAAGGGTAAGCTTAAGGGTAAAAGCAAGGGTAAGGGTAAGGGTAAGGGTAAGGGTAAGGGTAAGGGTAAGGGTAAGCTTAAGGGTAAAAGCAAGGGTAAGGGTAAGGGTAAGGGTAAGGGTCAGGGTAAGGTTAAGGGTAAGGGTAAAGGTAAGGGTAAGCCTAAGGGTCAAAGCAAGGGTAAGGGTAAGGGTAAGGGTAAGGGTAAGGGTAAGGGTAAGGGTAAGCTTAAGGGTAAAAGCAAGGGTTAGGGTAAGGGTAAGGGTAAGGGTAAGGGTAAGGGTAAGGGTAAGGGTAAGGGTAAGGGTAAGGGTAAGCTTAAGGGTAAGGGTAAGGGTAAGGGTAAGGGTAAGCCTAAGGGTAAAAGCAAGGGTAAGTGTAAGGGTAAGGGTAAGGGTAAGGGTAAGCTTACACTTACCCTTACCCTTACCCTTACCCTTACCCTTGCTTTTACCCTTAAGCTTACCCTTACCCTTACCCTTACCCTTACCCTTACCCTTACCCTTACCCTTATCCTTACCCTTGCTTTTACCCTTAAGCTTACCCTTACCCTTACCCTTACCCTTACCCTTACCCTTACCCTTACCCTTACCCTTACCCTTACCCTTACCCTTACCCTTACCCTTGCTTTTACTCTTAGGCTTACCCTCACCTTTACCCTTACCCTTACCCTTACCCTTACCCTCACCCTTACCCTTACCCTTGCTTTTACCCTTAAGCTTACCCTTACCCTTACCCTTACCCTTACCCTTACCCTTGCTTTTACCCTTAAGCTTACCCTTACCCTTACCCTTAACCTTACCCTTACCCTTGCTTTTACCCTTAGGCTTATCCTTACCCTTACCCTTACCCTTACCCTTGCTTTTACCCTTAAGCTTACCTTTACCCTTACCCTTACTCTTACCCTTAACCTTACCCTTACCCTTACCCTTACCCTTACCCTTACCCTTACCCTTACCCTTGCTTTTACCTTTAGGCTTACCCTTACCTTTACCCTTACCCTAACCCTTACCCTTACCCTTACCCTTACCCTTACCCTTGCTTTTACCCTTAAGCTTACCCTTACCCTTACCCTTACCCTTACCCTTACCCTTACCCTTACCCTTACCCTTACCCTTACCCTTACCCTTACCCTTACCCTTACCCTTACCCTTGCTTTTACCCTTAAGCTCACCCTTACCCTTACCCTTACCCTTACCCTTACCCTTACCCTTACCCTTACCCTTACCCTTGCTTTTACCCTTAAGCTTACCCTTACCCTTACCCTTACCCTTACCCTTACCCTTACCCTTACCCTTACCCTTACCCTTACCCTTACCCTTACCCTTACCCTTACCCTTACCCTTGCTTTTACCCTTAGGCTTACCCTTACCTTTACCCTTACCCTTACCCTTACCCTTACCCTTACCCTTGCTTTTACCCTTAAGCTTACCCTTACCCTTACCCTCACCCTTAAGCTTACCCTTACCCTTACCCTTACCCTTACCCTTACCCTTACCCTTACCCTTACCCTTACCCTTACCCTTACCCTTACCCTTGCTTTTACCCTTAAGCTTACCCTTACCCTTACCCTTACTCTTACCCTTACCCTTGCTTTTACCCTTAAGCTTACCCTTACCCTTACCCTTACCCTTAAGCTTACCCTTACCCTTACCCTTACCCTTACCCTTACCCTTATCCTTACCCTTACCCTTACCCTTACCCTTACCCTTACCCTTGCTTTTACCCTTAAGCTTACCCTTACCCTTACCCTTACCCTTACCCTTAAGCTTACCCTTACCCTTACCCTTACCCTTACCCTTACCCTTAACCTTACCCTTGCTTTTACCCTTAAGCTTACCCTTACCCTTACCCTTACCCTTACCCTTAAGCTTACCCTTACCCTTACCCTTACCCTTACCCTTACCCTTGCTTTTACCCTTAAGCTTACCCTTACCCTTACCCTTACCCTTAAGCTTACCCTTACCCTCACCCTTACCCTTACCCTTACCCTTACCCTTACCCTTACCCTTACCCTTGCTTTTACCCTTAAGCTTACCCTTACCCTTACCCTAAGTAAGGGCAAGGGTAAGGGTAAGGGTAAGGGTAAGGGTAAGGGTAAGGGTAAGGGTAAGGGTAAGGGTAAGGGTAAGGGTAAGGGTAAGGGTAAGCTTAAGGGTAAAAGCAAGGGTAAGGGTAAGGGAAAGGGTAAGGGTAAGGGTAAGGGTAAAGGTAAGGGTAAGGGTAAGGGTAAGGGTAAGCTTAAGGGTAAGGGTAAGGGTAAGGGTAAGGGTAAGCCTAAGGGTAAAAGCAAGGGTAAGGGTAAGGGTAAGGGTAAGGGTAAGGGTAAGCTTAAGGGTAAAAGCAAGGGTAAGGGTAAAGCTAAGGGTAAGGGTAAGGGTAAGGGTAAGGGTAAGCTTAAGGGTAAAAGCAAGGGTAAGGGTAAGGGTAAGGGTAAGGGTAAGGGTAAGGGTAAGGGTAAGGGTAAAGGTGAGGGTAAGCCTAAGGGTAAAAGCAAGGGTAAGGGTAAGGGTAAGGGTAAGGGTAAGGGTAAGGGTAAGGGTAGGGGTAAGAGTAAGGGTAAGGGTAAGCTTAAGGGTAAAAGCAAGGGTAAGGGTAAGGGTAAGGGTAAGGGTAAGGGTAAGGGTAAGCTTAAGGGTAAAAGCAAGGGTAAGGGTAAGGGTAAGGGTAAGGGTAAGGGTAAGGGTAAGGGTAAGGGTAAGGGTAAGGGTAAGGGTAAGGGTAAGGGTGAGGGTAAGGGTAAGGGTAAGGGTAAGGGTAAGGGTAAGGGTAAGGGTAAGGGTAAGGGTAATGGTAAGGGTAAAGGTAAGGGTAAGCCTAAGGGTAAAAGCAAGGGTAAGGGTAAGGGTAAGGGAAAGGGTAAGGGTAAGGGTAAGGGTAAGGGTAAGGGTAAGCTTAAGGGTAAAAGCAAGGGTAAGGGTAAGGGTAAGGGTAAGGGTAAGGGTAAGCTTAAGGGTAAGGGTAAGGGTAAGGGTAAGGGTAAGCTTAAGGGTAAAAGCAAGGGTAAGGGTAAGGGTAAGGGTAAGGGTAAGGGTAAGCTTAAGGGTAAAAGCAAGGGTAAGGGTAAGGGTAAGGGTAAGGGTAAGGGTAAGGGTAAGGGTAAGCTTAAGGGTAAGGGTAAGGGTAAGGGTAAGGGTAAGCTTAAGGGTAAAAGCAAGGGTAAGGGTAAGAGTAAGGGTAAGGGTAAGGGTAAGGGTAAGGGTAAGGGTAAGGGTGAGCTTAAGGGTAAAAGCAAGGGTAAGGGTAAGGGTAAGGGTAAGGGTAAGGGTAAGGGTAAGGGTAAGGGTAAGGGTAAGGGTAAGGGTAAGGGTAAGCTTAAGGGTAAAAGCAAGGGTAAGGGTAAGGGTAAGGGTAAGGGTAAGGGTAAGGGTAAGGGTAACGGTAAGGGTAAAGGTAAAGGTAAGGTTAAGCCTAAGGGTAAAAGCAAGGGTAAGGGTAAGGGTAAGGGTAAGGGTAAGAGTAAGGGTAAGGGTAAGGGTAAGGGTAAGCTTAAGGGTAAAAGCAAGGATAAGGGTAAGGGTAAGGGTAAGGGTAAGCCTAAGGGTAAAAGCAAGGGTAAGGGTAAGGGTAAGGGTAAGGGTAAGCTTAAGGGTAAAAGCAAGGGTAAGGGTAAGGGTAAGGGTAAGGGTAAGGGTAAGGGTAAGCTTAAGGGTAAAAGCAAGGGTGAGGGTAAGGGTAAGGGTAAGGGTAAGGGTAAGGGTAAGGGTAAGGGTAAGGGTAAGGGTAAGGGTAAGGGTAAGGGTAAGGGTAAGCTTAAGGGTAAAAGCAAGGGTAAGGGTAAGGGTAAGGGTAAGGGTAAGGGTAAGGGTAAGGGTAAGGGTAAGGGTAAGCTTAAGGGTAAAAGCAAGGGTAAGGGTAAGGGTAAGGGTAAGGGTAAGGGTAAAGGTAAGGGTAAGCCTAAGGGTAAAAGCAAGGGTAAGGGTAAGGGTAAGGGTAAGGGTAAGGGTAAGGGTAAGGGTAAGGGTAAGGGTAAGGGTAAGGATAAGGGTAAGGGTAAGGGTAAGGGTAAGGGTAAGTGTAAGGGTAAGGGTAAGGGTAAGGGTAAGGGTAAGGGTAAGGTTAAGGGTAAGCTTAAGGGTAAAAGCAAGGGTAAGGGTAAGGGTAAGCCTAAGGGTAAAAGCAAGGGTAAGGGTAAGGGTAATGGTAAGGGTTAGGGTAAGCTTAAGGGTAAAAGCAAGGGCAAGGGTAAGGGTAAGGGTAAGGGTAAGGGTAAGGGTAAGGGTAAGCTTAAGGTTAAAAGCAAGGGTAAGGGTAAGGGTAAGGGTAAGGGTAAGGGTAAGGGTAAGGGTAAGGGTAAGGGTAAAGGTAAGGGTAAGCCTAAGGGTAAAAGCAAGGGTAAGGGTAAGGGTAAGGGTAAGGGTAAGGGTAAGGGTAAGGGTAAGCTTAAGGGTAAAAGCAAGGGTAAGGGTAAGGGTAAGGGTAAGGGTAAGGGTAAGGGTAAGGGTAAGGGTAAGGGTAAGCTTAAGGGTAAGGGTAAGGGTAAGGGTAAGGGTAAGCTTAAGGGTAAAAGCAAGGGTAAGGGTTAGGGTAAGGGTAAGGGTAAGCTTAAGGGTAAAAGCAAGGGTAAGGGTAAGGGTAAGGGTAAGGGTAAGGGTAAGGGTAAGGGTAAGGGTAAGCTTAAGGGTAAGGGTAAGGGTAAGGGTAAGGGTAAGCTTAAGGGTAAAAGCAAGGGTAAGGGTAAGGGTAAGGGTAAGGGTAAGCTTAAGGGTAAGGGTAAGGGTAAGGGTAAGCTTAAGGGTAAAAGCAAGGGTAAGGTTAAGGGTAAGGGTAAGGGTAAGGGTAAGGGTAAGGGTAAGCTTAAGGGTAAGGGTAAGGGTAAGGGTAAGGGTAAGCTTAAGGGTAAAAGCAAGGGTAAGGGTAAGGGTAAGGGTAAGGGTAAGGGTAAGGGTAAGGGTAAGGGTAAGGGTAAGGGTAAGGGTAAGGGTAAGGGTAAGCTTAAGGGTAAGCTTAAGGGTAAAAGCAAGGGTAAGGGTAAGGGTAAGGGTAAGGGTAAGGGTAAGCTTAAGGGTAAAAGCAAGGGTAAGGGTAAGGGTGAGGGTAAGGGTAAGGGTAAGGGTAAGGGTAAGGGTAAGGGTAAGGGTAAGCTTAAGGGTAAGGGTAAGGGTAAGGGTAAGCTTAAGGGTAAAAGCAAGGGTAAGGGTAAGGGTAAGGGTAAGGGTAAGGGTAAGGGTAAAGGTAAGGGTAAGCCTAAGGGTAAAAGCAAGGGTAAGGGTAAGGGTAAGGGTAAGGGTAAGGGTAAGGGTAAGGGTAAGGGTAAGGGTAAGGGTAAGGGTAAGGGTAAGGGTAAGGGTAAGGGTAAGCTTAAGGGTAAAAGCAAGGGTAAGGGTAAGGGTAAGGGTAAGGGTAAGGGTAAGGGTAAGCTTAAGGGTAAAAGCAAGGGTAAGGGTAAGGGTAAGGGTAAGGGTTAGGGTAAGGGTAAGGGTAAGGGTAAGGGTAAGGGTAAGGGTAATGGTAAGGGTAAGCTTAAGGGTAAAAGCAAGGGTAAGGGTAAGGGTAAGGGTAAGGGTAAGGGTTAGGGTAAGGGTAAAGGTAAGGGTAAGCCTAAGGGTAAAAGCAAGGGTAAGGGTAAGGGTAAGGGTAAGGGTAAGGGTAAGGGTAAGGGTAAGGGTAAGGGTAAGGGTAAGGGTAAGGGTAAGGGTAAGAGTAAGGGTAAGGGTAAGGGTAAGCTTAAGGGTAAAAGCAAGGGTAAGGGTAAGGGTAAGGGTAAGGGTAAGCCTAAGGGTAAAAGCAAGGGTAAGGGTAAGGTTAAGGGTAAGGGTAAGGGTAAGCTTAAGGGTAAAAGCAAGGGTAAGGGTAAGGGTAAGGGTAAGAGTAAGGGTAAGCTTAAGGGTAAAAGCAAGGGTAAGGGTAAGGGTGGGGGTAAGGGTAAGGGTAAGGGTAAGGGTAAGGGTAAGGGTAAGGGTAAGCCTAAGGGTAAAAGCAAGGGTAAGGGTAAGGTTAAGGGTAAGGGTAAGGGTAAGCTTAAGGGTAAAAGCAAGGGTAAGGGTAAGGGTAAGGGTAAGGGTAAGGGTAAGCTTAAGGGTATAAGCAAGGGTGAGGGTAAGGGTGAGGGTAAGGGTAAGGGTAAGGGTAAGGGTAAAGGTAAGGGTAAGCCTAAGAGTAAAAGCAAGGGTAAGGGTAAGGGTAAGGGTAAGGGTAAGGGTAAGGGTAAGGGTAAGGGTAAGGGTAAGGGTAAGCTTAAGGGTAAAAGCAAGGGTAAGGATAAGGGTAAGGGTAAGGGTAAGGGTAAGGGTAAGGGTAAGGGTAAGGGTAAGGGTAAGCTTAAGGGTAAAAGCAAGGGTAAGGGTAAGGGTAAGGGTAAGGGTAAGGGTAAGGGTAAGGGTAAGGGTAAGGGTAAGGGTAAGGGTAAGGGTAAGGGTAAGCTTAAGGGTAAAAGCAAGGGTAAGGGTTAGGGTAAGGGTAAGGGTAAGGGTAAGGGTAAGGGTAAGTGTAAGCTTAAGGGTAAAAGCAAGGGTAAGGGTAAGGGTAAGGGTAAGGGTAAGGGTAAGGGTAAGGGTAAAGGTAAGGGTAAGCCTAAGGGTAAAAGCAAGGGTAAGGGTAAGGGTAAGGGTAAGGGTAAGGGTAAGGGTAAGGGTAAGGGTAAGGGTAAGGGTAAGGGTAAGGGTAAGGGTAAGGGTAAGGGTAAGGGTAAGGGTAAGCTTAAGTGTATAAGCAAGGGTAAGGGTAAGGGTAAGGGTGAGGGTAAGGGTAAGGGTAAGGGTAAGGGTAAGCTTAAGGGTAAAAGCAAGGGTAAGGGTAAGGGTAAGGGTAAGGGTAAGGGTAAGGGTAAGGGTAAGGGTAAGGGTAAAGGTAAGGTTAAGCCTAAGGGTAAAAGCAAGGGTAAGGGTAAGGGTAAGGGTAAGGGTAAGGGTAAGGGTAAGGGTAAGGGTAAGCTTAAGGGTAAAAACAAGGGTAAGGGTAAGGGTAAGGGTAAGGGTAAGGGTAAGTACCTTTAAGGGTAAAAGCAAGGGTAAGGGTAAGGGTAAGGGTAAGGGTAAGGGTAAGGGTAAGGGTAAGGGTAAGGGTAAGGGTAAGGGTAAGGGTAAGGGTAAGCTTAAGGGTAAAAGCAAGGGTAAGGGTAAGGGTAAGGGTAAGGGTAAGGGTAAAGGTAAGGGTAAGCCTAAGGGTAAAAGCAAGGGTAAGGGTAAGGGTAAGGGTAAGGGTAAGGGTAAGGGTTAGGGTAAGGGTAAGGGTAAGGGTAAGGGTAAGGGTAAGGGTAAGGGTAAGGGTAAGGGTAAGGGTAAGGGTAAGGGTAAGGGTAAGGGTAAGGGTAAGGGTAAGGGTAAGCTTAAGGGTAAAAGCAAGGGTAAGGGTAAGGGAAAGGGTAAGGGTAAGCCTAAGGGTAAAAGCAAGGGTAAGGGTAAGGGTAAGGGTAAGGGTAAGGGTAAGCTTAAGGGTAAAAGCAAGAGTAAGGGTAAGGGTAAGGGTAAGGGTAAGGGTAAGGGTAAGGGTAAGGGTAAAGGTAAGGGTAAGCCTAAGGGTAAAAGCAAGGGTAAGGGTAAGGGTAAGGGTGAGGGTAAGGGTAAGGGTAAAGGTAAGGGTAAGCCTAAGGGTAAAAGCAAGGGTAAGGGTAAGGGTAAGGGTAAGGGTAAGGGTAAGGGTAAGGGTTAGGGTAAGGGTAAGGGTAAGGGTAAGGGTAAGGGTAAGGGTAAGGGTAAGGGTAAGGGTAAGGGTAAGGGTAAGGGTAAGGGTAAGGGTAAGGGTAAGCTTAAGGGTAAAAGCAAGGGTAAGGGTAAGGGAAAGGGTAAGGGTAAGCCTAAGGGTAAAAGCAAGGGTAAGGGTAAGGGTAAGGGTATGGGTAAGGGTAAGCTTAAGGGTAAAAGCAAGAGTAAGGGTAAGGGTAAGGGTAAGGGTAAGGGTAAGGGTAAGGGTAAGGGTAAAGGTAAGGGTAAGCCTAAGGGTAAAAGCAAGGGTAAGGGTAAGGGTAAGGGTAAGGGTAAGGGTAAGGTTAAGGGTAAGGGTAAGGGTAAGCTTAAGGGTAAAAGCAAGGGTAAGGGTAAGGGTAAGGGTAAGGGTAAGGGTAAGGGTAAGGGTAAGGGTAAGGGTAAGGGTAAGGGTAAGGGTAAGGGTAAGGGTAAGGGTAAGGGTAAGGGTAAGCTTAAGGGTAAGGGTAAGGGTAAGGGTAAGGGTAAGCTTAAGGGTAAAAGCAAGGGTAAGGGTAAGGGTAAGGGTAAGGGTAAGCTTAAGGGTAAAAGCAGGGGTAAGGGTAAGGTTAAGGGTAAGGGTAAGGGTAAGGGTAAGGGTAAGGGTAAGGGTAAGCTTAAGGGTAAAAGCAAGGGTAAGGGTAAGGGTAAGGGTAAGGGTAAGGGTAAGGGTAAGGGTAAGGGTAAGGGTAAGGGTAAGCTTAAGGGTAAAAGCAAGGGTAAGGGTAAGGGTAAGGGTAAGGGTAAGCCTAAGGGTAAAAGCAAGGGTAAGGGTAAGGTTAAGGGTAAGGGTAAGGGTAAGCTTAAGGGTAAAAGCAAGGGTAAGGGTGAGGGTAAGGGTAAGGGTAAGGGTAAGCTTAAGGGTAAAAGCAAGGGTAAGGGTAAGGGTGAGGGTAAGGGTAAGGGTAAGGGTAAGGGTAAGGGTAAAGGTAAGGGTAAGCCTAAGAGTAAAAGCAAGGGTAAGGGTAAGGGTAAGGGTAAGGGTAAGGGTAAGGGTAAGGGTAAGGGTAAGGGTAAGGGTAAGGGTGAGCTTAAGGGTAAAAGCAAGGGTAAGGATAAGGGTAAGGGTAAGGGTAAGGGTAAGGGTAAGGGTAAGGGTAAGGGTAAGCTTAAGGGTAAAAGCAAGGGTAAGGGTAAGGGTAAGGGTAAGGGTGAGGGTAAGGGTAAGGGTAAGGGTAAGGGTAAGGGTAAGGATAAGGGTAAGCTTAAGGGTAAAAGCAAGGGTAAGGGTTAGGGTAAGGGTAAGAGTAAGGGTAAGGGTAAGGGTAAGCTTAAGGGTAAAAGCAAGGGTAAGGGTAAGGGTAAGGGTAAGGGTAAGGGTAAGGGTAAGGGTAAGGGTAAAGGTAAGGGTAAGCCTAAGGGTAAAAGCAAGGGTAAGGGTGAGGGTAAGGGTAAGGGTAAGGGTAAGGGTAAGGGTAAGGGTAAGGGTAAGGGTAAGGGTAAGGGTAAGCTTAAGGGTATAAGCAAGTGTAAGGGTAAGGGTAAGGGTGAGGGTAAGGGTAAGGGTAAGGGTAAGGGTAAGCTTAAGGGTAAAAGCAAGGGTAAGGTTAAGGGTAAGGGTAAGGGTAAGGGTAAGGGTAAGCTTAAGGGTAAGGGTAAGGGTAAGGGTAAGGGTAAGCTTAAGGGTAAAAGCAAGGGTAAGGGTAAGGGTAAGTGTAAGGGTAAGGGTAAGGGTAAAGTTAAAGGTAAGGGTAAGGGTAAGGGTAAGGGTAAGGGTAAGCTTAAGGGTAAGGGTAAGGGTAAGGGTAAGCTCAAGGGTAAAAGCAAGGGTAAGGGTAAGGGTAAGGGTAAGGGTAAGGGTAAGCTTAAGGGTAAAAGCAAGGGTAAGGGTAAGGGTAAGGGTAAGGGTAAGGGTAAGGGTAAGGATAAGGGTAAGGGTAAGGGTAAGGGTAAGGGTAAGGGTAAGGGTAAGGGTAAGGGTAAGCTTAAGGGTAAGGGTAAGGGTAAGGGTAAGCTTAAGGGTAAAAGCAAGGGTAAGGGTAAGGGTAAGGGTAAGGGTAAGGGTAAGGGTAAAGGTAAGGGTAAGCCTAAGGGTAAAAGCAAAGGTAAGGGTAAGGGTTAGGGTAAGGGTAAGGGTAAGGGTAAGGGTAAGGGTAAGGGTAAGGGTAAGGGTAAGGGTAAGGGTAAGCTTAAGGGTAAAAGCAAGGGTAAGGGTAAGGGAAAGGGTAAGGGTAAGGGTAAGGGTAAGGGTTAGGGGAAAGGGTAAGGGTGAGCTTAAGGGTAAAAGCAAGGGTAAGGGTAAGGGTAAGGGTAAGGGTAAGGGTAAGGGTAAGGGTAAGGGTAAGCTTAAGGGTAAAAGCAAGGGTAAGTGTAAGGGTAAGGGTAAGGGTAAGGGTTAGGGTAAGGGTAAAGGTAAGGGTAAGCCTAAGGGTAAAAGCAAGGGTAAGGGTAAGGGTAAGGGTAAGGGTAAGGGTAAGGGTAAGGGTAAGGGTAAGGGTAAGGGTAAGGGTAAGAGTAAGGGTAAGGGTAAGGGTAAGCTTAAGGGTAAAAGCAAGGGTAAGGGTAAGGGTAAGGGTAAGGGTAAGGGTAAGCCTAAGGGTAAAAGCAAGGGTAAGGGTAAGGTTAAGGGTAAGGGTAAGGGTAAGCTTAAGGGTAAAAGCAAGGGTAAGGGTGAGGGTAAGGGTAAGGGTAAGGGTAAGCTTAAGGGTAAAAGCAAGGGTAAGGGTAAGGGTGAGGGTAAGGGTAAGGGTAAGGGTAAGGGTAAGGGTAAGGGTAAGCCTAAGAGTAAAAGCAAGGGTGAGGGTAAGGGTAAGGGTAAGGGTAAGGGTAAGGGTAAGGGTAACGGTAAGGGTAAGGGTAAGGGTAAGGGTAAGCTTAAGGGTAAAAGCAAGGGTAAGGATAAGGGTAAGGGTAAGGGTAAGGGTAAGGGTAAGGGTAAGGGTAAGGGTAAGGGTAAGGATAAGCTTAAGGGTAAAAGCAAGGGTAAGGGTAAGGGTAAGGGTAAGGGTAAGGGTAAGGGTAAGGGTAAGGGTAAGGGTAAGGGTAAGTGTAAGGGTAAGGGTAAGGGTAAGGGTAAGCTTAAGGGTAAAAGCAAGGGTAAGGGTTAGGGTAAGGGTAAGAGTAAGGGTAAGGGTAAGGGTAAGCTTAAGGGTAAAAGCAAGGGTAAGGGTAAGGGTAAGGGTAAGGGTAAGGGTAAGGGTAAAGGTAAGGGTAAGCCTAAGGGTAAAAGCAAGGGTAAGGGTAAGGGTAAGGGTAAGGGTAAGGGTAAGGGTAAGGGTAAGGGTAAGGGTAAGGGTAAGGGTAAGGGTAAGGGTAAGCTTAAGGGTATAAGCAAGTGTAAGGGTAAGGGTAAGGGTGAGGGTAAGGGTAAGGGTAAGGGTAAGGGTAAGCTTAAGGGTAAAAGCAAGGGTAAGGGTAAGGGTAAGGGTAAGGGTAAGGGTAAGGGTAAGGGTAAGGGTAAGCTTAAGGGTAAAAGCAAGGGTAAGGGTAAGAGTAAGGGTAAGGGTAAGGGTAAGGGTAAGGGTAAGGGTAAGGGTAAGGGTAAGGGTAAGAGTAAGGGTAAGGGTAAGGATAAGGGTAAGGGTAAAGGTAAGGTTAAGCCTAAGGGTAAAAGCAAGGGTAAGGGTAAGGGTAAGGGTAAGGGTAAGGGTAAGGGTAAGGGTAAGGGTAAGGGTAAGGGTAAGGGTAAGGGTAAGGGTAAGGGTAAGGGTAAGGGTAAGGGTAAGGGTAAGGGTAAGGGTAAGGGTAAGGGTAAGGGTAAGGGTAAGGGTAAGCTTAAGGGTAAAAGCAAGGGTAAGGGTAAGGGTAAGGGTAAGGGTAAGCCTAAGGGTAAAAGCAAGGGTAAGGGTAAGGGTAAGGGTAAGGGTAAGGGTAAGCTTAAGGGTAAAAGCAAGGGTAAGGGTAAGGGTAAGGGTAAGGGTAAGGGTAAGGGTAAGGGTAAGCTTAAGGGTAAAAGCAAGGGTAAGGATAAGGGTAAGGGTAAGGGTAAGGGTAAGGGTAAGGGTAAGGGTAAGGGTAAGGGTAAGGGTAAAGGTAAGGGTAAGCCTAAGGGTCAAAGCAAGGGTAAGGGTAAGGGTAAGGGTAAGGGTAAGGGTAAGAGTAAGGGTAAGGGTAAGAGTAAGCTTAAGGGTAAAAGCAAGGGTAAGGGTAAGGGTAAGGGTAAGGGTAAGGGTAAGTGTAAGGGTAAGGGTGAGGGTAAGGGTAAGGGTAAGGGTAAGGGTAAGCTTAAGGGTAAAGGTAAGGGTAAGGGTAAGGGTAAGCCTAAGGGTAAAAGCAAGGGTAAGTGTAAGGGTAAGGGTAAGGGTAAGGGTAAGCTTAAGGGTAAAAGCAAGGGTAAGGGTAAGGGTAAGGGTAAGGGTAAGGGTAAGGGTAAGGGTAAGGGTAAGGGTAAGCTTAAGGGTAAAAGCAAGGGTAAGGGTTAGGGTAAGGGTAAGGGTAAGGGTAAGGGTAAGGCTAAAGGTAAGGGTAAGCCTAAGGGTAAAAGCAAGGGTAAGGGTAAGGGTAAGGGTAAGAGTAAGGGTAAGGGTAAGGGTAAGGGTAAGGGTAAGGGTAAGGGTAAAGGTAAGGGTAAGGGTAAGCTTAAGGGTAAAAGCAAGGGTAAGGGTAAGGGTAAGGGTAAGAGTAAGGGTAAGGGTAAGGGTAAGGGTAAGCTTAAGGGTAAAAGCAAGGGTAAGGGTAAGGGTAAGGGTAAGGGTAAGGGTAAGGGTAAGGGTAAGGGTAAGGGTAAGGGTAAGGGTAAGGGTAAGGGTAAGGGTAAGGGTAAGGGTAAGGGTAAGGGTAAGCTTAAGGGTAAAAGCAAGGGTAAGGGTAAGGGTAAGGGTGAGGGTAAGGGTAAGGGTAAGGGTAAGGGTAAGGGTAAGGGTAAGGGTAAGGGTAAGCTTAAGGGTAAAAGCAAGGGTAAGGGTAAGGGTAAGGGTAAGGGTAAGGGTAAGGGTAAGGGTAATGGTAAGGGTAAAGGTAAGGGTAAGCCTAAGGGTAAAAGCAAGGGTAAGGGTAAGGGTAAGGGTAAGGGTAAGGGTAAGGCTAAGGGTAAGGGTTAGGGTAAGGGTAAGGGTAAGGGTAAGGGTAAGCTTAAGGGTAAAAGCAAGGGTAAGGGTAAGGGTAAGGGTAAGGGTAAGGGTAAGGGTAAGCTTAAGGGTAAGGGTAAGGGTAAGGGTAAGCTTAAGGGTAAAAGCAAGGGTAAGGGTAAGGGTAAGGGTAAGGGTTAGGGTAAGGGTAAGGGTAAGCTTAAGGGTAAAAGCAAGGGTAAGGGTAAGGGTAAGGGTAAGGGTAAGGGTAAGGGTAAGGGTAAGCTTAAGGGTAAGGGTAAGGGTAAGAGTAAGGGTAAGCTTAAGGGTAGAAGCAAGGGTAAGGGTCAGGGTAAGGGTAAGTGTAAGGGTAAGGGTAAGGGTAAGGGTAAGGGTGAGCTTAAGGGTAAAAGCAAGGGTAAGGGTAAGGTTAAGGGTAAGGGTAAGGGTAAGGGTAAGGGTAAGGGTGAGGGTTAGCTTAAGGGTAAAAGCAAGTGTAAGGGTAAGGGTAAGGGTAAGGGTAAGGGTAAGGGTAAGGGTAAGGGTAAGGGTAAAGGTAAGGGTAAGCCTAAGGGTAAAAGCAAGGGTAAGGTTAAGGGTAAGGGTAAGGGTAAGAGTAAGGGTAAGGGTAAGGGTAAGCTTAAGGGTAAAAGCAGGGGTAAGGGTAAGGGTAAGGGTAAGGGTAAGCCTAAGGGTAAAAGCAAGGGTAAGGGTAAGGGTAAGGGTAAGGGTAAGGGTAAGCTTAAGGGTAAAAGCAAGGGTAAGGGTAAGGGTAAGGGTAAGGGTAAGGGTAAGGGTAAGCTTAAGGGTAAAAGCAAGGGTGAGGGTAAGGGTAAGGGTAAGGGTAAGGGTAAGGGTAAGGGTAAGGGTAAGGGTAAGTTTAAGGGTAAAAGCAAGGGTAAGGGTAAGGGTAAGGGTAAGGGTAAGGGTAAGGGTAAGGGTAAGGGTAAGGGTAAGGGTAAGGGTAAGGGTAAGGGTAAGGGTAAGGGTAAGGGTAAGCTTAAGGGTAAAAGCAAGGGTAAGGGTAAGGGTAAGGGTAAGGGTAAAGGTAAGGGTAAGCCTAAGGGTAAAAGCAAGGGTAAGGGTAAGGGTAAGGGTAAGCTTAAGGGTAAAGGCAAGAGTAAGGGTAAGGGTAAGGGTAAGGGTAAGGGTAAGGGTAAGGGTAAGCTTAAGGGTAACAGCAAGGGTAAGGGTAAAGGTAAGGGTAAGGGTAAGGGTAAGGGTAAGGGTAAGGGTAAGGGTAAGGGTAAGGGTAAAGGTAAGGGTAAGCCTAAGGGTAAAAGCAAGGGTAAGGGTAAGGGTAAGGGTAAGGGTAAGGGTAAGGGTAAGGGTAAGGTTAAGGGTAAGGGTAAGGGTAAGCTTAAGGGTAAAAGCAAGGGTAAGGGTAAGGGTAAGGGTAAGGGTAAGGGTAAGGGTAAGGGTAAGGGTAAGGGTAAGGGTAAGCTTAAGGGTAAGGGTAAGGGTAAGGGTAAGGGTAAGCTTAAGGGTAAAAGCAAGGGTAAGGGTAAGGGTAAGGGTAAGGGTAAGCTTAAGGGTAAAAGCAAGGGTAAGGGTAAGGGTAAGGGTAAGGGTAAGGGTAAGGGTAAGGGTAAGGGTAAGGGTAAGGGTAAGGGTAAGGGTAAGGGTAAGCTTAAGGGTAAAAGCAAGGGTAAGGGTAAGGGTAAGGGTAAGGGTAAGGGTAAGGGTAAGGGTAAGGGTAAGGGTAAGGGTAAGGGTAAGGGTAAGGGTAAGGGTAAGGGTAAGGGTAAGGGTAAGGGTAAGCTTAAGGGTAAAAGCAAGGGTAAGGGTAAGGGTAAGGGTAAGGGTAAGCCTAAGGGTAAAAGCAAGGGTAAGGGTAAGGTTAAGGGTAAGGGTAAGGGTAAGCTTAAGGGTAAAAGCAAGGGTAAGGGTGAGGGTAAGGGTAAGGGTAAGGGTAAGCTTAAGGGTAAAAGCAAGGGTAAGGGTAAGGGTGAGGGTAAGGGTAAGGGTAAGGGTAAGAGTAAGGGTAAAGGTAAGGGTAAGCCTAAGAGTAAAAGCAAGGGTAAGGGTAAGGGTAAGGGTAAGGGTAAGGGTAAGGGTAAGGGTAAGGGTAAGGGTAAGGGTAAGCTTAAGGGTAAAAGCAAGCGTAAGGATAAAGGTAAGGGTAAGGGTAAGGGTAAGGGTAAGGGTAAGGGTAAGGGTAAGCTTAAGGGTAAAAGCAAGGGTAAGGGTAAGGGTAAGGGTAAGGGTAAGGGTAAGGGTAAGGGTAAGGGTAAGGGTAAGGGTAAGGGTAAGGGTAAGCTTAAGGGTAAAAGCAAGGGTAAGGGTTAGGGTAAGGGTAAGAGTAAGGGTAAGGGTAAGGGTAAGCTTAAGGGTAAAAGCAAGGGTAAGGGTAAGGGTAAGGGTAAGGGTAAGGGTAAGGGTAAGGGTAAAGGTAAGGGTAAGCCTAAGGGTAAAAGCAAGGGTAAGGGTAAGGGTAAGGGTAAGGGTAAGGGTAAGGGTAAGGGTAAGGGTAAGGGTAAGGGTATGGGTAAGGGTAAGGGTAAGGGTAAGGGTAAGGGTAAGGGTAAGCTTAAGGGTATAAGCAAGTGTAAGGGTAAGGGTAAGGGTGAGGGTAAGGGTAAGGGTAAGGGTAAGGGTAAGCTTAAGGGTAAAAGCAAGGGTAAGGGTAAGGGTAAGGGTAAGGGTAAGGGTAAGGGTAAGGGTAAGGGTAAGCTTAAGGGTAAAAGCAAGGGTAAGGGTAAGGGTAAGGGTAAGGGTAAGGGTAAGGGTAAGGGTAAGGGTAAGGGTAAGAGTAAGGGTAAGGGTAAGGGTAAGGGTAAGGGTAAGGGTGAAGGTAAGGTTAAGCCTAAGGGTAAAAGCAAGGGTAAGGGTAAGGGTAAGGGTAAGGGTAAGGGTAAGGGTAAGGGTAAGGGTAAGGGTAAGGGTAAGGGTAAGCTTAAGGGTAAAAGCAAGGGTAAGGGTAAGGGTAAGGGTAAGGGTAAGCCTAAGGGTAAAAGCAAGGGTAAGGGTAAGGGTAAGGGTAAGGGTAAGGGTAAGCTTAAGGGTAAAAGCAAGGGTAAGGGTAAGGGTAAGGGTAAGGGTAAGGGTAAGGGTAAGGGTAAGGGTAAGCTTAAGGGTAAAAGCAAGGGTAAGGGTAAGGGTAAGGGTAAGGGTAAGGGTAAGGGTAAGGGTAAGGGTAAGGGTAAAGGTAAGGGTAAGCCTAAGGGTCAAAGCAAGGGTAATGGTAAGGGTAAGGGTAAGGGTAAGGGTAAGAGTAAGGGTAAGGGTAAGGGTAAGCTTAAGGGTAAAAGCAAGGGTAAGGGTAAGGGTAAGGGTAAGGGTAAGGGTAAGGGTAAGGGTGAGGGTAAGGGTAAGGGTAAGGGTAAGGGTAAGCTTAAGGGTAAGGGTAAGGGTAAGGGTAAGGGTAAGCCTAAGGGTAAAAGCAAGGGTAAGTGTGAGGGTAAGGGTAAGGGTAAGGGTAAGCTTAAGGGTAAAAGCAAGGGTAAGGGTAAGGGTAAGGGTAAGGGTAAGGGTAAGGGTAAGGGTAGGGGTAAGCTTAAGGGTAAGAGCAAGGGTAAAGGTAAGGGTAAGGGTAAGGGTAAGGGTAAGGGTAAGGCTAAAGGTAAGGGTAAGCCTAAGGGTAAAAGCAAGGGTAAGCGTAAGGGTAAGGGTAAGAGTAAGGGTAAGGGTAAGGGTAAGGGTAAGGGTAAGGGTAAGGGTAAGGGTAAAGGTAAGGGTAAGGGTAAGCTTAAGGGTAAAAGCAAGGGTAAGGGTAAGGGTAAGGGTAAGGGTAAGGGTAAGAGTAAGGGTAAGGGTAAGGGTAAGCTTAAGGGTAAAAGCAAGGGTAAGGGTAAGGGTAAGGGTAAGGGTAAGGGTAGCTTAAGCTTACCCTTACCCTTACCCTTACCCTTACCCTTACCCTTACCCTTACCCTTGCTTTTACCCTTGAGCTTACCCTTACCCTTACCCTTACCCTTACCCTTACCCTCACCCTTACCCTTACCCTTACCCTTGCTTATACCCTTAAGCTTACCCTTACCCTTACCCTTACCCTTACCCTTACCCTTACCCTTACCCTTACCCTTACCCTTACCCTTACCCTTACCCTTACCCTTACCCTTGCTTTTACCCTTAGGCTTACCCTTACCTTTACCCTTACCCTTACCCTTACCCTTACCCTTACCCTTACCCTTACCCTTACCCTTACCCTTACCCTTACCCTTGCTTTTACCCTTAAGCTTACCCTTACCCTTACCCTTACCCTTACCCTTACCCTAACCCTTACCCTTGCTTTTACCCTTTAGCTTACCATTACCCTTACCCTTACCCTTACCCTTACCCTTACCATTACCCTTACCCTTACCCTTACCCTTACCCTTACCCTTACCCTTACCCTTACCCTTGCTTTCACCCTTAAGCTTACCCTTACCCTTACCCTTACCCTTACCCTTACCCTTACCCTTACCCTTACCCTTACCCTTACCCTTGCTTTTACCCTTAAGCTTACCCTTACCCTTACCCTTACCCTTACCCTTACCCTTGCTTTTACCCTTAGGCTTACCCTTACCTGTACCCTTACCCTTACCCTTACCCTTACCCTTACCCTTACCCTTACCCTTACCCTTACCCTTACCCTTACCCTTACCCTTGCTTTTACCCTTAAGCTTACCCTTACCCTTACCCTTACCCTCACCCTTACCCTTACCCTTGCTTTTACCCTTAAGCTTACCCTTACCCTTACCCTTACCCTTACCCTTACCCTTGCTTTTACCCTTAGGCTTACCCTTACCCTTACCCTTACCCTTACCCTTGCTTTTACCCTTAAGCTTACCCTAACCCTTACCCTTACTCTTACCCTTACCCTTACCCTTACCCTTACCCTTACCCTTACCTTTACCCTTACCCTTACCCTTACCCTTACCCTTGCTTTTACCCTTAGGCTTACCCTTACCTTTACCCTTACCCTAACCCTTACCCTTACCCTTACCCTTACCCTTACCCTTGCTTTTACCCTTAAGCTTACCCTTACCCTTACCCTTACCCTTACCCTTACCCTTACCCTTACCCTTACCCTTACCCTTACCCTTACCCTTGCTTTTACCCTTAAGCTTACCCTTACCCTTACCCTTACCCTTACCCTTACCCTTACCCTTACCCTTACCCTTACCCTTACCCTTACCCTTACCCTTACCCTTGCTTTTACCCTTAAGCTTACCCTTACCCTTACCCTTACCCTTACCCTTACCCTAACCCTTACCCTTGCTTTTACCCTTAAGCTTACCCTTACCCTTACCCTTACCCTTACCCTTACCCTTACCCTTACCCTTACCCTTACCCTTACCTTTACCCTCACCCTTAACCTTACCCTTACCCTTACCCTTACCCTTACCCTTACCCTTGCTTTTACCCTTAAGCTTACCCTTACCCTTACCCTTACCCTTACCCTTACCCTTACCCTTACCCTTACCCTTACCCTTACCCTTACCCTTACCCTTGCTTTTACCCTTAAGCTTACCCTTACCCTTACCCTTACCCTTACCCTTACCCTTACCCTTACCCTTGCTTTTACCCTTAGGCTTACCCTTACCTTTACCCTTACTTTTACCCTTACCCTTACCCTTACCCTTACCCTTACCCTTACCCTTACCCTTGCTTTTACCCTTAAGCTTACCCTTACCCTTACCCTTACCCTTACCCTTACCCTTACCCTTACCCTTACCCTTACCCTTACCCTTACCCTTACCCTTGCTTTTACCCTTAAGCTTACCCTTACCGTTACCCTTACCCTTACCCTTACCCTTGCTTTTACCCTTAGGCTTACCCTTACCCTTACCCTTACCCTTGCTTTTACCCTTAAGCTTACCCTTACCCTTACCCTTACTCTTACCCTTACCCCTAACCCTTACCCTTACCCTTACCCTTACCCTTACCCTTACCCTTACCCTTACCCTTACCCTTACCCTTGCTTTTACCCTTAGGCTTACCCTTACCTTTACCCTTACCCTAACCCTTACCCTTACCCTTACCCTTACCCTTACCCTTGCTTTTACCCTTAAGCTTACCCTTACCCTTACCCTTACCCTTACCCTTACCCTTACCCTTGCTTTTACCCTTAAGCTTACCCTTACCCTTACCCTTACCCTTACCCTTACCCTTACCCTTACCCTTACCCTTACCCTTACCCTTACCCTTACCCTTACCCTTACCCTTACCCTTACCCTTACCATTACCCTTACCCTTGCTTTTACCCTTAAGCTTACCCTTACCCTTACCCTTACCCTTACCCTTACCCTTACCCTTACCCTTACCCTTACCCTTACCCTTATCCTTGCTTTTACCCTTAGGCTTACCCTTACCTTTACCCTTACCCTTACCCTTACCCTTACCCTTACCCTTGCTTTTACCCTTAAGCTTACCCTTACCCTTACCCTTACCCTTACCCTTAAGCTTACCCTTACCCTTACCCTTACCCTTACCCTTACCCTTACCCTTACCCTTACCCTTACCCTTAACCTTACCCTTGCTTTTACCCTTAAGCTTACCCTTACCCTTACCCTTACCCTTACCCTTACCCTTGCTTTTACCCTTAAGCTTACCCTTACCCTTACCCTTACCCTTACCCTTACCCTTAAGCTTTCCCTTACCCTTACCCTTACCCTTACCCTTACCCTTACCCTTACCCTTACCCTTACCCTTACCCTTACCCTTACCCTTACCCTTGCTTTTACCCTTAAGCTTACCCTTACCCTTACCCTTACCCTTAAGCTTACCCTTTCCCTTACCCTTACCCTTACCCTCACCCTTACCCTTACCCTTGCTTTTACCCTTAAGCTTACCCTTACCCTTACCCTTACCCTTACCCTTAAGCTTACCCTTACTCTTACCCTTACCCTTACCCTTACCCTTACCCTTACCCTTGCTTTTACCCTTAAGCTTACCCTTACCCTTACCCTTACCCTTACCCTTAAGCTTACCCTTACCCTTACCCTTACCCTTACCCTTACCCTTACCCTTACCCTCACCCTTACCCTTACCCTTACCCTTACCCTTGCTTTTACCCTTAAGCTTACCCTTACCCTTACCCTTACCCTTACCCTTGCTTTTACCCTTAAGCTTACCCTTACCCTTACCCTTACCCTTACCCTTAAGCTTACCCTTACCCTTACCCTTACCCTTACCCTTACCCTTACCCTTACCCTTACCCTTACCCTTACCCTTACCCTTACCCTTACCCTTACCCTTACCCTTGCTTTTACCCTTAAGCTTACCCTTACCCTTACCCTTAACCTTACCCTTACCCTTACCCTTACCCTTACCCTTACCCTTGCTTTTACCCTTAGGCTTACCCTTACCTTTACCCTTACCCTTACCCTTACCCTTACCCTTACCCTTACCCTTACCCTTACCCTTACCTTTACCCTTACTCTTGCTTTTACCCTTAAGCTTACCCTTACCCTTACCCTTACCCTTACCCTTACCCTTACTCTTGCTTTTACCCTTAAGCTTACCCTTACCCTTACCCTTACCCTTACCCTTACCCTTGCTTTTACCCGTAGGCTTACCCTTACCCTTTCCCTTACCCTTACCCTTGCTTTTACCCTAAAGCTTACCCTTACCCTTACCCTTACCCTTACCCTTACCCTTACCCTTACCCTTACCCTTACCCTTACCCTTACCCTTACCCTTACCCTTACCCTAACCCTTACCCTTACCCTTACCCTTACCCTTACCCTTACCCTTGCTTTTACCCTTAGGCTTACCCTTACCTTTACCCTTACCCTTACCCTTATCCTTACCCTTACCCTTATCCTTACCCTTACCCTTGCTTTTACCCTTAAGCTTACCCTTACCCTTACCCTTACCCTTACCCTTACCCTTACCCTTACCCTTACCCTTACCCTTACCCTTACCCTTACCCTTACCCTTGCTTTTACCCTTAAACTTACCCTTACCCTTACCCTTACCCTTACCCTTACCCTTACCCTTACCCTTACCCTCACCCTTGCTTTTACCCTTAAGCTTACCCTTACCCTTACCCTTACCCTTACCCTTACCCTTACCCTTGCTTTTACCCTTAAGCTTACCCTTACCCTTACCCTTACCCTTACCCTTACCCTTGCTTTTACCCTTAGGCTTACCCTTACCCTTACCCTTACCCTTACCCCTGCTTTTACCCTTAAGCTTACCCTTACCCTTACCCTTACTCTTACCCTTACCCTTACCCTTACCCTTACCCTTGCTTTTACCCTTAGGCTTACCCTTACCTTTACCCTTACCCTTACCCTTACCCTTACCCTTACCCTTACCCTTACCCTTACCCTTACCCTTATTCTTACCCTAACCCTTACCCTTGCTTTTACCCTTAAGCTAACCCTTACCCTTACCCTTACCCTTACCCTTACCCTTACCCTTAACCTTACCCTTACCCTTGCTTTTACCCTTAAGCTCACCCTTACCCTTACCCTTACCCTTACCCTTACACTTACCCTTACCCTGACCCTTACCCTTGCTTTTACCCTTATGCTTACCCTTACTCTTACCCTTACCCTTACCCTTAAGCTTACCCTTACCCTTACCCTTACCCTTACCCTTACCCTTACCCTTACCCTTGCTTTTACCCTTAACCTTACCCTTACCCTCACCCTTACCCTTACCCTTACCCTTGCTTTTACCCTTAAGCTTACCCTTACCCTTACCCTTAACCTTAAGCTTACCCTTACCCTTACCCTTACCCTTACCCTTACCCTTACCCTTGCTTTTACCCTTAAGCTTACCCTTACCCTTACCCTTACCCTTACCCTAACCCTTACCCTTAACCTTACCCTTACCCTTACCCTTACCCTTACCCTTACCCTTACCCTTGCTTTTACCCTTAGGCTTACCCTTACCTTTACCCTTACCATTACCCTTACCCTTACCCTTCCCCTTACCCTTACCCTTACCCTTACCCTTGCTTTTATCTTAAGCTTACCCTTACCCTTACCCTTACCCTTACCCTTACCCTTACCCTTACCCTTACCCTTACCCTTACCCTTGCTTTTACCCTTAAGCTTACCCTTACCCTTACCCTTACCCTTACCCTTACCCTTACCCTTACCCTTACCCTTACCCTTACCCTTACCCTTACCCTTACCCTTGCTTTTACCCTTAAGCTTACCCTTACCCTTACCCTTACTCTTACCCTTACCCTTACCCTTACCCTTACCCTTGCTTTTACCCTTAAGCTTACCCTTACCCTTACCTTTACCCTTACCCTTACCCTTACCCTTACCCTTACCCTTACTCTTACCCTTACCCTTACCCTTACCCTTGCTTTTACCCTTAGGCTTACCCAAACCTTTAGCCTTACCCTTACCCTTACCCTTACCCTTACCCTTGCTTTTACCCTTAAGCTTACCCTTACCCTTACCCTTACCCTTACCCTTACCCTCACCCTTACCCTTACCCTTGCTTTTACCCTTAAGCTTACCCTTACCCTTACCCTTACCCTTACACTTACCCTTGCTTTTACCCTTAGGCTTACCCTTACCCTTACCCTTACCCTTACCCTTAAGCTTACCCTTACCCTTACCCTTACCCTTACCCTCACCCTTACCCTTACCCTTACCCTTACCCTTACCCTTACCCTTACCCTTACCCTTACCCTTGCTTTTACCCTTAAGCTTACCCTTACCCTTACCCTTACCCTTACTCTTACCCTTACCCTTACCCTTACCCTTACCATTACCCTTGCTTTGACCCTTAGGCTTACCCTTACCTTTACCCTTACCCTTACCCTTACCCTTACCCTTACCCTTACCCTTACCCTTACCCTTACCCTTGCTTTTACCCTTAAGCTTACCCTTACCCTTACCCTTACCCTTACCCTTACCCTTACCCTTACCCTTACCCTTGCTTTTACCCTTAAGCTTACCCTTACCCTTACCCTTACCCTTACCCTTACCCTTGCTTTTACCCTTAGGCTTACCCTTACCCTTACCCTTACCCTTACCCTTGCTTTTACCCTTAAGCTTACCCTTACCCTTACCCTTACCCTTACCCTTACCCTTACCCTTACCCTTACCCTTACCCTTACCCTTACCCTTACCCTTACCCTTACCCTTACCCTTGCTTTTACCCTTAGGCTTAACCTTACCTTTACCCTTACCCTTACCCTTACCCTTACCCTTACTCTTACCCTTACCCTTACCCTTACCCTTACCCTTACCCTTACCCTTACCCTTACCCTTACCCTTGCTTTTACCCTTAAGCTTACCCTTACCCTTACCCTTACCCTTACCCTCACCCTTACCCTTACCCTTACCCTTACCCTTGCTTTTACCCTTAAGCTTACCCTTACCCTTACCCTTACCCTTACCCTCACCCTTACCCTTACCCTTACACTTGCTTATACCCTTAAGCTTACCCTTACCCTTACCCTTACCCTTACCCTTACCCTTACCCTTACCCTTACCCTTACCCTTACCCTTACCCTTACCCTTACCCTTACCCTTACCCTTACCCTTACACTTGCTTTTACCCTTAGGCTTACCCTTACCTTTACCCTTACCCTTACCCTTACCCTTACCCTTACCCTTACCCTTACCCTTGCTTTTACCCTTAAGCTTACCCTTACCCTTACCCTTACTCTTACCCTTACCCTAACCCTTACCCTTGCTTTTACCCTTAAGCTTACCCTTACCCTTACCCTTACCCTTACCCTTACCCTTACCCTTACCCTTACCCTTACCCTTACCCTTACCCTTACCCTTACCCTTGCTTTTACCCTTAAGCTTACCCTTACCCTTACCCTTACCCTTACCCTTACCCTTACCCTTACCCTTATCCTTACCCTTGCTTTTACCCTTAAGCTTACCCTTACCCTTACCCTTACCCTTACCCTTACCCTTACCCTTACCCTTACCCTTACCCTTACCCTTGCTTTTACTCTTAGGCTTACCCTTACCTTTACCCTTACCCTTACCCTTACCCTTACCCTTACCCTCACCCTTACCCTTACCCTTGCTTTTACCCTTAAGCTTACCCTTACCCTTACCCTTACCCTCACCCTTACCCTTGCTTTTACCCTTAAGCTTACCCTTACCCTTACCCTTAACCTTACCCTTACCCTTGCTTTTACCCTTAGGCTTACCCTTACCCTTACCCTTACCCTTACCCTTGCTTTTACCCTTAAGCGTACCCTTACCCTTACCCTTACCCTTACCCTTACCCTTACCCTTACCCTTACCCTTACCCTTACCCTTACCCTTACCCTTACCCTTGCTTTTACCCTTAAGCTTACCCTTACCCTTACCCTTACCCTTACCCTTACCCTTACCCTTACCCTTACCCTTACCCTTACCCTTGCTTTTACCCTTAAGCTTACCCTTACCCTTACCCTCACCCTTACCCTTGCTTTTACCCTTAAGCTTACCCTTACTCTTACCCTTACCCTTACCCTTAAGCTTACCCTTACCCTTACCCTTACCCTTACCCTTACCCTTACCCTTACCCTTACCCTTGCTTTTACCCTTAAGCTTACCCTTACCCTTACCCTTAACCTTACCCTTACCCTTACCCTTACCCTTACCCTTACCCTTGCTTTTACCCTTAGGCTTACCCTTACCTTTACCCTTACCCTTACCCTTACCCTTACCCTTACCCTTACCCTTACCCTTACCCTTACCTTTACCCTTACCCTTGCTTTTACCCTTAAGCTTACCCTTACCCTTACCCTTACCCTTACCCTTACCCTTACTCTTGCTTTTACCCTTAAGCTTACCCTTACCCTTACCCTTACCCTTACCCTTACCCTTGCTTTTACCCTTAGGCTTACCCTTACCCTTTCCCTTACCCTTACCCTTGCTTTTACCCTTAAGCTTACCCTTACCCTTACCCTTACCCTTACCCTTACCCTTACCCTTACCCTTACCCTTACCCTTACCCTTACCCTTACCCTTACCCTTACCCTAACCCTTACCCTTACCCTTACCCTTACCCTTACCCTTGCTTTTACCCTTAGGCTTACCCTTACCTTTACCCTTACCCTTACCCTTACCCTTACCCTTACCCTTGCTTTTACCCTTAAGCTTACCCCTACCCTTACCCTTACCCTTACCCTTACCCTTACCCTTACCCTTACCCTTACCCTTACCCTTACCCTTACCCTTACCCTTACCCTTGCTTTTACCCTTAAACTTACCCTTACCCTTACCCTTACCCTTACCCTTACCCTTACCCTTACCCTTACCCTCACCCTTGCTTTTACCCTTAAGCTTACCCTTACCCTTACCCTTACCCTTACCCTTACCCTTACCCTTGCTTTTACCCTTAAGCTTACCCTTACCCTTACCCTTACCCTTACCCTTACCCTTGCTTTTACCCTTAGGCTTACCCTTACCCTTACCTTTACCCTTACCCCTGCTTTTACCCTTAAGCTTACCCTTACCCTTACCCTTACTCTTACCCTTACCCTTACCCTTACCCTTACCCTTGCTTTTACCCTTAGGCTTACCCTTACCTTTACCCTTACCCTTACCCTTACCCTTACCCTTACCCTTACCCTTACCCTTACCCTTACCCTTACCCTTACCCTTGCTTTTACCCTTAAGCTAACCCTTACCCTTACCCTTACCCTTACCCTTACCCTTACCCTTAACCTTACCCTTACCCTTGCTTTTACCCTTAAGCTCACCCTTACCCTTACCCTTACCCTTACCCTTACACTTACCCTTACCCTGACCCTTACCCTTGCTTTTACCCTTAAGCTTACCCTTACTCTTACCCTTACCCTTACCCTTAAGATTACCCTTACCCTTACCCTTACCCTTACCCTTACCCTTACCCTTACCCTTACCCTTGCTTTTACCCTTAAGCTTACCCTTACCCTTACCCTTACCCTTACCCTTAGCCTTACCCTTGCTTTTACCCTTAAGCTTACCCTTACCCTTACCCTTACCCTTAAGCTTACCCTTACCCTTACCCTTACCCTTACCCTTACCCTTACCCTTGCTTTTACCCTTAAGCTTACCCTTACCCTTACCCTTACCCTTACCCTAACCCTTACCCTTAGCCTTACCCTTACCCTTACCCTTACCCTTACCCTTACCCTTGCTTTTACCCTTAGGCTTACCCTTACCTTTACCCTTACCATTACCCTTACCCTTACCCTTACCCTTACCCTTACCCTTACCCTTACCCTTGCTTTTACCCTTAAGCTTACCCTTACCCTTACCCTTACCCTCACCCTTACCCTTAACCTTACCCTTACCCTTACCCTTACCCTTACCCTTACCCTTACCCTTGCTTTTACCCTTAAGCTTACCCTTACCCTTACCCTTACGATTACCCTTACCCTTACCCTTACCCTTACCCTTACCCTTACCCTTACCCTTACCCTTACCCTTACCCTTACCCTTACCCTTACCCTTACCCTTACCCTTACCCTTACCCTTACCCTTACCCTTGCTTTTACCCTTAAGCTTACCCTTACCCTTACCCTTACTCTTACCCTTACCCTTACCCTTACCCTTACCCTTGCTTTTACCCTTAAGCTTACCCTTACCCTTACCTTTACCCTTACCCTTACCCTTACCCTTACCCTTACCCTTACTCTTACCCTTACCCTTACCCTTACCCTTGCTTTTACCCTTAGGATTACCCTTACCTTTAGCCTTACCCTTACCCTTACCCTTACTCTTACCCTTACCCTTGCTTTTACCCTTAAGCTTACCCTTACCCTTACCCTTACCCTTACCCTTACCCTTACCCTTACCCTTACCCTTACCCTTGCTTTTACCCTTAAGCTTACCCTTACCCTTACCCTTACCCTTACACTTACCCTTGCTTTTACCCTTAGGCTTACCCTTACCCTTACCCTTACCCTTACCCTTAAGCTTACCCTTACCCTTACCCTTACCCTTACCCTCACCCTTACCCTTACACTTACCCTTACCCTTACCCTTACCCTTACCCTTACCCTTGCTTTTACCCTTAAGCTTACCCTTACCCTTACCCTTACTCTTACCCTTACCCTTACTCTTACCCTTACCCTTACCCTTGCTTTGACCCTTAGGCTTACCCTTACCTTTACCCTTACCCTTACCCTTACCCTTACCCTTACCCTTACCCTTACCCTTACCCTTGCTTTTACCCTTAAGCTTACCCTTACCCTTACCCTTACCCTTACCCTTACCCTTACCCTTACCCTTGCTTTCACCCTTAAGCTTACCCTTACCCTTACCCTTACCCTTACCCTTGCTTTTACCCTTAGGCTTACCCCTACCCTTACCCTTACCCTTACCCTTGCTTTTACCCTTAAGCTTACCCTTACCCTTACCCTTACCCTTACCCTTACCCTTACCCTTACCCTTACCCTTACCCTTACCCTTACCCTTACCCTTGCTTTTACCCTAAGGCTTAACCTTACCTTTACCCTTACCCTTACCCTTACCCTTACCCTTACTCTTACCCTTACCCTTACCCTTACCCTTACCCTTACCCTTACCCTTACCCTTACCCTTACCCTTACCCTTACCCTTGCTTTTACCCTTAAGCTTACCCTTACCCTTACCCTTACCCTTACCCCTACCCTTACCCTTACCCTTACCCTTGCTTTTACCCTTAAGCTTACCCTTACCCTTACCCTTACCCTTACCCTCGCCCTTACCCTTACCCTTACACTTGCTTATACCCTTAAGCTTACCCTTACCCTTACCCTTACCCTTACCCTTACCCTTACCCTTACCCTTACCCTTACCCTTACCCTTACCCTTACCCTTACCCTTACCCTTACCCTTGCTTTTACCCTTAGGCTTACCCTTACCTTTACCCTTACCCTTACCCTTACCCTTACCCTTACCCTTACCCTTACCCTTGCTTTTACCCTTAAGCTTACCCTTACCCTTACCCTTTCTCTTACCCTTACCCTAACCCTTACCCTTGCTTTTACCCTTAAGCTTACCCTTACCCTTACCCTTACCCTTACCCTTACCCTTACCCTTACCCTTACCCTTACCCTTACCCTTACCCTTACCCTTACCCTTGCTTTTACCCTTAAGCTTACCCTTACCCTTACCCTTACCCTTACCCTTACCCTTACCCTTACCCTTATCCTTACCCTTGCTTTTACCCTTAAGCTTACCCTTACCCTTACCCTTACCCTTACCCTTACCGTTACCCTTACCCTTACCCTTACCCTTACCCTTACCCTTGCTTTTACTCTTAGGCTTACCCTTACCTTTACCCTTACCCTTACCCTTACCCTTACCCTTACCCTCACCCTTACCCTTACCCTTGCTTTTACCCTTAAGCTTACCCTTACCCTTACCCTTACCCTCACCCTTACCCTTGCTTTTACCCTTAAGCTTACCCTTACCCTTACCCTTAACCTTACCCTTACCCTTGCTTTTACCCTTAGGCTTACCCTTACCCTTACCCTTACCCTTACCCTTACCCTTGCTTTTACCCTTAAGCTTACCCTTACCCTTACCCTTACTCTTACCCTTACCCTTACCCTTACCCTTACCCTTACCCTTACCCTTACCCTTACCCTTACCCTTACTCTTACCCTTACCCTTACCCTTACCCTTACCCTTACCCTTACCCTTGCTTTTACCCTTAGGCTTACCCTTACCTTTACCCTTACCCTAACCCTTACCCTTACCCTTACCCTTACACTTACCCTTGCTTTTACCCTTAAGCTTACCCTTACCCTTACCCTTACCCTTACCCTTACCCTTACCCTCACCCTTACCCTTACCCTTACCCTTACCCTTGCTTTTACCCTTAAGCTCACCCTTACCCTTTCCCCTAACCCTTACCCTTACCCTTACCCTTACCCTTACCCTTACCCTTACCCTTACCCTTGCTTTTACCCTTAAGCTTACCCTTACCCTTACCCTTACCCTTACCCTTACCCTTACCCTTACCCTTACCCTTACCCTTACCCTTACCCTTACCCTTACCCTTGCTTTTACCCTTAGGCTTACCCTTACCTTTACCCTTACCCTTACCCTTACCCTTACCCTTACCCTTACCCTTGCTTTTACCCTTAAGCTTACCCTTACCCTTACCCTTACCCTTAAGCTTACCCTTACCCTTACCCTTACCCTTACCCTTACCCTTACCCTTACCCTTACCCTTACCCTTACCCTTACCCTTACCCTTACCCTTACCCTTACCCTTACCCTTGCTTTTACCCTTAAGCTTACCCTTACCCTTACCCTTACCCTTACCCTTACCCTTGCTTTTACCCTTAAGCTTACCCTTACCCTTACCCTTACCCTTAAGCTTACCCTTACCCTTACCCTTACCCTTACCCTTACCTTTACCTTTACCCTTACCCTTACCCTTACCCTTACCCTTACCCTTACCCTTACCCTAGCTTTTACCCTTAAGCTTACCCTTACCCTTACCCTTACCCTTACCCTTAAGCTTACCCTTACCCTTACCCTTACCCTTACCCTTACCCTTACCCTTAACCTTACCCTTGCTTTTACCCTTAAGCTTACCCTTACCCTTACCCTTACCCTTACCCTCACCCTTACCCTTACCCTTACACTTGCTTATACCCTTAAGCTTACCCTTACCCTTACCCTTACCCTTACCCTTACCCTTACCCTTACCCTTACCCTTACCCTTACCCTTACCCTCACCCTTACCCTTGCTTTTACCCTTAGGCTTACCCTTACCTTTACCCTTACCCTTACCCTTACCCTTACCCTTACCCTTACCCTTACCCTTACCCTTACCCTTACCCTTACCCTTACCCTTGCTTTTACCCTTAAGCTTACCCTTACCCTTACCCTTACTCTTACCCTTACCCTAACCCTTACCCTTGCTTTTACCCTTAAGCTTACCCTTACCCTTACCCTTACCCTTACCCTTACCCTTACCCTTACCCTTACCCTTACCCTTACCCTTACCCTTACCCTTACCCTTGCTTTTACCCTTAAGCTTACCCTTACCCTTACCCTTACCCTTACCCTTACCCTTACCCTTACCCTTATCCTTACCCTTGCTTTTACCCTTAAGCTCACCCTTACCCTTACCCTTACCCTTACCCTTACCCTTACCCTTACCCTTACCCTTACCCTTACCCTTACCCTTACCCTTGCTTTTACTCTTAGGCTTACCCTTACCTTTACCCTTACCCTTACCCTTACCCTTACCCTTACCCTCACCCTTACCCTTACCCTTGCTTTTACCCTTAAGCTTACCCTTACCCTTACCCTTACCCTCACCCTTACCCTTGCTTTTACCCTTAAGCTTACCCTTACCCTTACCCTTAACCTTACCCTTACCCTTGCTTTTACCCTTAGGCTTACCCTTACCCTTACCCTTACCCTCACCCTTGCTTTTACCCTTAAGCTTACCCTTACCCTTACCCTTACCCTTACCCTTACCCTTACCCTTACCCTTACCCTTACCCTTACCCTTACCCTTACCCTTACCCTTACCCTTACCCTTGCTTTTACCCTTAAGCTTACCCTTACCCTTACCCTTACCCTTACCCTTACCCTTACCCTTACCCTTAACCTTACCCTTACCCCTGCTTTTACCCTTAAGCTTACCCTTACCCTTACCCTTACCCTTACCCTTGCTTTTACCCTTAAGCTTACCCTTACCCTTACCCTTACCCTTACCCTTAAGCTTACCCTTACCCTTACCCTTACCCTTACCCTTACCCTTACCCTTACCCTTACCCTTACCCTTACCCTTACCCTTACCCTTACCCTTACCCTTACCCTTGCTTTTACCCTTAAGCTTACCCTTACCCTTACCCTTAACCTTACCCTTACCCTTACCCTTACCCTTACCCTTACCCTTGCTTTTACCCTTAGGCTTACCCTTACCTTTACCCTTACCCTTACCCTTACCCTTACCCTTACCCTTACCCTTACTCTTACCCTTACCTTTACCCTTACCCTTGCTTTTACCCTTAAGCTTACCCTTACCCTTACCCTTACCCTTACCCTTACTCTTGCTTTTACCCTTAAGCTTACCCTTACCCTTACCCTTACCCTTACCCTTACCCTTGCTTTTACCCTTAGGCTTACCCTTACCCTTTCCCTTACCCTTACCCTTGCTTTTACCCTTAAGCTTACCCTTACCCTTACCCTTACCCTTACCCTTACCCTTACCCTTACCCTTACCCTTACCCTTACCCTTACCCTTACCCTTACCCTTACCCTTACCCTTACCCTAACCCTTACCCTTACCCTTACCCTTACCCTTACCCTTACCCTTGCTTTTACCCTTAGGCTTACCCTTACCTTTACCCTTACCCTTACCCTTACCCTTACCCTTACCCTTGCTTTTACCCTTAAGCTTACCCTTACCCTTACCCTTACCCTTACCCTTACCCTTACCCTTACCCTTACCCTTACCCTTACCCTTACCCTTACCCTTACCCTTACCCTTGCTTTTACCCCTAAACTTACCCTTACCCTTACCCTTACCCTTACCCTTACCCTTACCCTTACCCTTACCCTCACCCTTGCTTTTACCCTTAAGCTTACCCTTACCCTTACCCTTACCCTTACCCTTACCCTTACCCTTACCCTTGCTTTTACCCTTAAGCTTACCCTTACCCTTACCCTTACCCTTACCCTTACCCTTGCTTTTACCCTTAGGCTTACCCTTACCCTTACCCTTACCCTTACCCCTGCTTTTACCCTTAAGCTTACCCTTACCCTTACCCTTACTCTTACCCTTACCCTTACCCTTACCCTTACCCTTGCTTTTACCCTTAGGCTTACCCTTACCTTTACCCTTACCCTTACCCTTACCCTTACCCTTACCCTTACCCTTACCCTTACCCTTACCCTTGCTTTTACCCTTAAGCTAACCCTTACCCTTACCCTTACCCTTACCCTTACCCTTACCCTTACCTTTAACCTTACCCTTACCCTTGCTTTTACCCTTAAGCTCACCCTTACCCTTACCCTTACCCTTACCCTTACACTTACCCTTACCCTGACCCTTACCCTTGCTTTTACCCTTAAGCTTACCCTTACTCTTACCCTTACCCTTACCCTTAAGCTTACCCTTACCCTTACCCTTACCCTTACCCTTACCCTTACCCTTACCCTTGCTTTTACCCTTAAGCTTACCCTTACCCTTACCCTTACCCTTACCCTTACCCTTGCTTTTACCCTTAGGCTTACCCTTACCCTTACCCTTACCCTTACCCTTAAGCTTACCCTTACCCTTACCCTTACCCTTACCCTCACCCTTACCCTTACCCTTACCCTTACCCTTACCCTTACCCTTACCCTTGCTTTTACCCTTAAGCTTACCCTTACCCTTACCCTTACTCTTACCCTTACCCTTACCCTTACCCTTACCCTTACCCTTGCTTTGACCCTTAGGCTTACCCTTACCTTTACCCTTACCCTTACCCTTACCCTTACCCTTACCCTTACCCTTACCCTTACCCTTGCTTTTACCCTTAAGCTTACCCTTACCCTTACCCTTACCCTTACCCTTACCCTTACCCTTACCCTTGCTTTTACCCTTAAGCTTACCCTTACCCTTACCCTTACCCTTACCCTTACCCTTGCTTTTACCCTTAGGCTTACCCTTACCCTTACCCTTACCCTTGCTTTTACCCTTAAGCTTACCCTTACCCTTACCCTTACCCTTACCCTTACCCTTACCCTTACCCTTACCCTTACCCTTACCCTTGCTTTTACCCTTAGGCTTAACCTTACCTTTACCCTTACCCTTACCCTTACCCTTACCCTTACTCTTACCCTTACCCTTACCCTTACCCTTACCCTCACCCTTACCCTTACCCTTACCCTTACCCTTACCCTTACCCTTACCCTTGCTTTTACCCTTAAGCTTACCCTTACCCTTACCCTTACCCTTACCCTTACCCTTACCCTTACCCTTACCCTTACCCTTACCCTTGCTTTTACCCTTACCCTTGCTTTTACCCTTAAGCTTACCCTTACCCTTACCCTTACCCTTACCCTCACCCTTACCCTTACCCTTACACTTGCTTATACCCTTAAGCTTACCCTTACCCTTACCCTTACCCTTACCCTTACCCTTACCCTTACCCTTACCCTTACCCTTACCCTTACCCTTACCCTTACCCTTACCCTTACCCTTACCCTTACCCTTACCCTTGCTTTTACCCTTAGGCTTACCCTTACCTTTACCCTTACCCTTACCCTTACCCTTACCCTTACCCTTACCCTTACCCTTGCTTTTACCCTTAAGCTTACCCTTACCCTTACCCTTACTCTTACCCTTACCCTAACCCTTACCCTTGCTTTTACCCTTAAGCTTACCCTTACCCTTACCCTTACCCTTACCCTTACCCTTACCCTTACCCTTACACTTACCCTTACCCTTACCCTTACCCTTACCCTTACCCTTACCCTTGCTTTTACCCTTAAGCTTACCCTTACCCTTACCCTTACCCTTACCCTTACCCTTACCCTTACCCTTACCCTTATCCTTACCCTTGCTTTTACCCTTAAGCTTACCCTTACCCTTACCCTTACCCTTACCCTTACCCTTACCCTTACCCTTACCCTTACCCTTACCCTTGCTTTTACTCTTAGGCTTACCCTTACCTTTACCCTTACCCTTACCCTTACCCTTACCCTTACCCTCACCCTTACCCTTACCCTTGCTTTTACCCTTAAGCTTACCCTTACCCTTACCCTTACCCTCACCCTTACCCTTGCTTTTACCCTTAAGCTTACCCTTACCCTTACCCTTAACCTTACCCTTACCCTTGCTTTTACCCTTAGGCTTACCCTTACCCTTACCCTTACCCTTACCCTTGCTTTTACCCTTAAGCTTACCCTTACCCTTACCCTTACTCTTACCCTTACCCTTACCCTTACCCTTACCCTTACCCTTACCCTTACCCTTACCCTTACCCTTACCCTTACCCTTACCCTTGCTTTTACCCTTAGGCTCACCCTTACCTTTACCCTTACCCTAACCCTTACCCTTACCCTTACCCTTACACTTACCCTTGCTTTTACCCTTAAGCTTACCCTTACCCTTACCCTTACCCTTACCCTTACCCTTACCCTTACCCTTACCCTTACCCTTACCCTTACCCTTACCCTTGCTTTTACCCTTAGGCTTACCCTTACCTTTACCCTTACCCTTACCCTTACCCTTACCCTTACCCTTGCTTTTACCCTTAAGCTTACCCTTACCCTTACCCTTACCCTTAAGCTTACCCTTACCCTTACCCTTACCCTTACCCTTACCCTTACCCTTACCCTTACCCTTACCCTTACCCTTACCCTTACCCTTACCCTTACCCTTGCTTTTACCCTTAAGCTTACCCTTACCCTTACCCTTACCCTTACCCTTACCCTTGCTTTTACCCTTAAGCTTACCCTTACCCTTACCCTTACCCTTAAGCTTACCCTTACCCTTACCCTTACCCTTACCCTTACCTTTACCCTTACCCTTACCCTTACCCTTACCCTTACCCTTACCCTTACCCTTACCCTTGCTTTTACCCTTAAGCTTACCCTTACCCTTACCCTTACCCTTAAGCTTACCCTCACCCTTACCCTTACCCTTACCCTTACCCTTAACCTTACCCTTGCTTTTACCCTTACCCTTACCCTTACCCTTACCCTTACCCTTGCTTTTACCCTTAAGCTTACCCTTACCCTTAGCCTTACCCTTACCCTTAAGCTTACCCTTACCCTTACCCTTACCCTTACCCTTACCCTTACCCTTACCCTTACCCTTACCCTTACCCTTACCCTTACCCTTACCCTTGCTTTTACCCTTAAGCTTACCCTTACCCTTACCCTTTCCCTTACCCTTGCTTTTACCCTTAAGCTTACCCTTAAACTTACCCTTACCCTTACCCTTAAGCTTACCCTTACCCTTACCCTTACCCTTATCCTTATCCTTACCCTTACCCTTACCCTTACCCTTACCCTTACCCTTACCCTTACCCTTGCTTTTACCCTTAAGCTTACCCTTACCCTTACCCTTACCCTTACCCTTACCCTTACCCTTACCCTTACCCTTACCCTTACCCTTGCTTTTACCCTTAGGCTTACCCTTACCTTTACCCTTACCCTTACCCTTACCCTTACCCTTACCCTTACCCTTACCCTTACCCTTGCTTTTACCCTTAAGCTCACCCTCACCCTTACCCTTACCCTTACCCTTACCCTTACCCTTACCCTTACCCTTACCCTTACCCTTACCCTTACCCTTGCTTTTACCCTTAAGCTTACCCTTACCCTTACCCTTACCCTAACCCTTACCCTTGCTTTTACCCTTAGGCTTACCCTTACCCTTACCCTTACCCTTACCCTTGCTTTTACCCTTAAGCTTACCCTTACCCTTACCCTTACCCTTACCCTTACCCTTACCCTTACCCTTACCCTTACCCTTACCCTTACCCTTACCCTTACCCTTACCCTTGCTTTTACCCTTAAGCTTACCCTTACCCTTACCCTTACCCTTACCCTTACCCTTACCCTTACCCTTACCCTTACCCTCACCCTTGCTTTTACCCTTAAGCTTACCCTTACCCTTACCCTTACCCTTACCCTTACCCTTACCCTTGCTTTTACCCTTAAGCTTACCCTTACCCTTACCCTTACCCTTACCCTTACCCTTGCTTTACCCTTAGGCTTACCCTTACCCTTACCCTTACCCTTACCCTTACCCTTACCCTTACCCTTACCCTTGCTTTTACCCTTAAGCTTACCCTTACCCTTACCCTTACCCTTACCCTTACCCTTACCCTTACCCTTACCCTAACCCTCACCCTTGCTTTTACCCTTAAGCTTACCCTTACCCTTACCCTTACCCTTACCCTTACCCTTACCCTTGCTTTTACCCTTAAGCTTACCCTTACCCTTACCCTTACCCTTACCCTTACCCTTACCCTTGCTGTTACCCTTAGGCTTACCCTTACCCTTACCCTTACCCTTACCCTTGCTTTTACCCTTAAGCTTACCCTTACCCTTACCCTTACCCTTACTCTTACCCTTACCCTTACCCTTACCCTTACCCTTGCTTTTACCCTTAGGCTTACCCTTACCTTTACCCTTACCCTTACCCTTACCCTTACCCTTACCCTTACCCTTACCCTTACCCTTACCCTTGCTTTTACCCTTAAGCTTACCCTTACCCTAACCCTTACCCTTACCCTTACCCTTACCCTTACCCTTACCCTTACCCTTACCCTTACCCTTACCCTTACCCTTACCCTTACCCTTACCCTTACCCTTACCCTTACCCTTACCCTTACCCTTACCCTTACCCTTACCCTTGCTTTTACCCTTAAGCTCACCCTTACCCTTACCCTTACCCTTACCCTTACTCTTACCCTTACCCTTGCTTTTACCCTTAAGCTTACCCTTACCCTTACCCTTACCCTTAAGCTTACCCTTACACTTACCCTTACCCTTACCCTTACCCTTACCCTTACCCTTGCTTTTACCCTTAAGCTTACCCTTACCCTTACCCTTACCCTTACCCTTACCCTTGCTTTTACCCTTAAGCTTACCCTTACCCTTACCCTTACCCTTACCCTTAAGCTTACGCTTACCCTTACCCTTACCCTTACCCTTACCCTTACCCTTACCCTTGCTTTTACCCTTAAGCTTACCCTTACCCTTACCCTTACCCTTAACCTTACCCTTACCCTTACCCTTACCCTTACCCTTACCCTTACCCTTACCCTTACCCTTACCCTTGCTTTTACCCTTAGGCTTACCCTTACCTTTACCCTTACCATTACCCTTACCCTTACCCTTACCCTTACCCTTACCCTTACCCTTGCTTTTACCCTTAAGCTTACCCTTACCCTTACCCTTACCCTTACCCTTACCCTTACCCTTGCTTTTACCCTTAAGCTTACCCTTACCCTTACCCTTACCCTTACCCTTACCCTTACCCTTACCCTTACCCTTACCCTTACCCTTACCCTTACCCTTACCCTTACCCTTACCCTTACCCTTACCCTTACCCTTGCTTTTACCCTTAAGCTTACCCTTACCCTTACCCTTACCCTTACCCTTACCCTTACCCTTGCTTTTACCCTTAAGCTTACCCTTACCCTTACTCTTACCCCTACCCTTACCCTTACCCTTACCCTTACCCTTACCCTTACCCTTACCCTTACCCTTACCCTTGCTTTTACCCTTAGGCTTACCCTCACCTTTACCCTTACCCTTACCCTTACCCTTACCCTTACCCTTACCCTTGCTTTTACCCTTAAGCTTACCCTTACCCTTACCCTAACCCTTACCCTTAGCCTTACCCTTACCCTTGCTTTTACCCTTAAGCTTACCCTTACCCTTACCCTTACCCTTACCCTTGCTTTTACCCTTAGGCTTACCCTTACCCTTACCCTTACCCTTACCCTTAAGCTTACCCTTACCCTTACCCTTACCCTTACCCTTACCCTTACCCTTACCCTTACCCTTACCCTTGCTTTTACCCTTAAGCTTACCCTTACCCTTACCCTTACCCTTACCCTTACTTAGGGTAAGGGTAAGGGTAAGCTAAAGGGTAAAAGCAAGGGTAAGGGTAAGGGTAAGGGTAAGGGTAAGGGTAAGGGTAAGGGTAAGGGTAAGGGTAAGGGTAAGGGTAAGGGTAAGGGTAAGCTTAAGGGTAAGGGTGAGGGTAAGGGTAAGGGTAAGCTTAAGGGTAAAAGCAAGGGTAAGGGTAAGGGTAAGGGTAAGGGTAAGCTTAAGGGTAAGGGTAAGGGTAAGGGTAAGGGTAAGCTTAAGGGTAAAAGCAAGGGTAAGGTTAAGGGTAAGGGTAAGGGTAAAGGTAAGGGTAAGGGTAAGCTTAAGGGTAAGGGTAAGGGTAAGGGTAAGGGTAAGCTTAAGGGTAAATGCAAGGGTAAGGGTTAGGGTAAGGGTAAGGGTAAGGGTAAGGGTAAGGGTAAGGGTAAGGGTAAGGGTAAGGGTAAGGGTAAGGGTAAGGGTAAGGGTAAGGGTAAGGGTAAGGGTAAGGGTAAGGGTAAGGGTAAGGGTAAGGGTAAGGGTAAGGGTAAGCTTAAGGGTAAGGGTAAGGGTAAGGGTAAGCTTAAGGGTAAAAGCAAGGGTAAGGGTAAGGGTAAGGGTAAGGGTAAACGTAAGCTTAAGGGTAAAAGCAAGGGTAAGGGTAAGGGTAAGGGTAAGGGTAAGGGTAAGGGTAAGGGTAAGGGTAAGGGTAAGGGTAAGGGTAAGCTTAAGGGTAAGGGTAAGGGTAAGGGTAAGCTTAAGGGTAAAAGCAAGGGTAAGGGTAAGGGTAAGGGTAAGGGTAAAGGTAAGGGTAAGCCTAAGGGTAAAAGCAAGGGTAAGGGTAGGGGTAAGGGTAAGGGTAAGGGTAAGGGTAAGGGTAAGGGTAAGGGTTAGGGTAAGGGTAAGGGTAAGCTTAAGGGTAAAAGCAAGGGTAAGGGTAAGGGTAAGGGTAAGGGTAAGGGTAAGGGTAAGGGTAAGGGTAAGGGTAAGGGTAAGGGTAAGGGTAAGCTTAAGGGTAAAAGCAAGGGTAAGGGTAAGGGTAAGGGTAAGAGTAAGGGTAAGGGTAAGGGTAAGGGTAAGGGTAAGGGTAAGCTTAAGGGTAAAAGCAAGGGTAAGGGTAAGGGTAAGGGTAAGGGTAAGGGTTAGGGTAAGGGTAAAGGTAAGGGTAAGCCTAAGGGTAAAAGCAAGGGTAAGGGTAAGGGTAAGGGTAAGGGTAAGGGTAAGGGTAAGGGTAAGGGTAAGGGTAAGGGTAAGGGTAAGAGTAAAGGTAAGGGTAAGGGTAAGCTTAAGGGTAAAAGCAAGGGTAAGGGTAAGGGTAAGGGTAAGGGTAAGCCTAAGGGTAAAAGCAAGGGTAAGGGTAAGGTTAAGGGTAAGGGTAAGGGTAAGCTTAAGGGTAAAAGCAAGGGTAAGGGTAAGGGTAAGGGTAAGGGTAAGGGTAAGGGTAAGCTTAAGGGTAAAAGCAAGGGTAAGGGTAAGGGTGAGGGTAAGGGTAAGGGTAAGGGTAAGGGTAAAGGTAAGGGTAAGCCTAAGAGTAAAAGCAAGGGTAAGGGTAAGGGTAAGGGTAAGGGTAAGGGTAAGGGTAAGGGTAAGGGTAAGGGTAAGGGTAAGGGTAAGCTTAAGGGTAAAAGCAAGGGTAAGGATAAGGGTAAGGGTAAGGGTAAGGGTAAGGGTAAGGGTAAGGGTAAGGGTAAGGGTAAGGGTAAGGGTAAGGGTAAGGGTAAGGGTAAGCTTAAGGGTAAAAGCAAGGGTAAGGGTAAGGGTAAGGGTAAGGGTAAGGGTAAGGGTAAGGGTAAGAGTAAGGGTAAGGGTAAGCTTAAGGGTAAAAGCAAGGGTAAGGGTTAGGGTAAGGGTAAGGGTAAGGGTAAGGGTAAGGGTAAGGGTAAGCTTAAGGGTAAAAGCAAGGGTAAGGGTAAGGGTAAGGGTAAGGGTAAGGGTAAAGGTAAGGGTAAGCCTAAGGGTAAAAGCAAGGGTAAGGGTAAGGGTAAGGGTAAGGGTAAGGGTAAGGGTAAGGGTAAGGGTAAGGGTAAGGGTGAGGGTAAGGGTAAGGGTAAGGGTAAGCTTAAGGGTATAAGCAAGGGTAAGGGTAAGGGTAAGGGTGAGGGTAAGGGTAAGGGTAAGGGTAAGGGTAAGCTTAAGGGTAAAAGCAAGGGTAAGGGTAAGGGTAAGGGTAAGGGTAAGGGTAAGGGTAAGGGTAAGCTTAAGGGTAAAAGCAAGGGTAAGGGTAAGGGTAAGGGTGAGGGTAAGGGTAAGGGTAAGGGTAAGGGTAAGGGTAAGGGTAAAGGTAAGGTTAAGCCTAAGGGTAAAAGCAAAGGTAAGGGTAAGGGTAAGGGTAAGGGTAAGCCTAAGGGTAAAAGCAAGGGTAAGGGTAAGGGTAAGGGTAAGGGTAAGGGTAAGGGTAAGGGTAAGCTTAAGGGTAAAAGCAAGGGTAAGGGTAAGGGTAAGGGTAAGGGTAAGGGTAAGGGTAAGGGTAAGCTTAAGGGTAAAAGCAAGGGTAAGGGTAAGGGTAAGGGTAAGGGTAAGGGTAAGGGTAAGGGTAAGGGTAAAGGTAAGGGTAAGCCTAAGGGTCAAAGCAAGGGTAAGGGTAAGGGTAAGGGTAAGGGTAAGGGTAAGGGTAAGGGTAAGCTTAAGGGTAAAAGCAAGGGTAAGGGTAAGGGTAAGGGTAAGGGTAAGGGTAAGGGTAAGGGTAAGCTTAAGGGTAAGGGTAAGGGTAAGGGTAAGGGTAAGCCTAAGGGTAAAAGCAAGGGTAAGTGTAAGGGAAAGGGTAAGGGTAAGGGTAAGCTTACCCTTACCCTTACCCTTACCCTAACCCTTACCCTTGCTTTTACCCTTAAGCTTACCCTCACCCTTACCCTTACCCTTACCCTTACCCTTACCCTTACCCTTATCCTTACCCTTGCTTTTACCCTTAAGCTTACCCTTACCCTTACCCTTACCCTTACCCTTACCCTTACCCTTACCCTTACCCTTACCCTTACCCTTACCCTTGCTTTTACTCTTAGGCTTACCCTTACCTTTACCCTTACCCTTACCCTTACCCTTACCCTCACCCTTACCCTTACCCTTGCTTTTACCCTTAAGCTTACCCTTACCCTTACTCTTACCCTTACCCTTACCCTTGCTTTTACCCTTAAGCTTACCCTTACCCTTACCCTAAACCTTACCCTTACCCTTGCTTTTACCCTTAGGCTTACCCTTACCCTTACCCTTACCCTTACCCTTGCTTTTACCCTTAAGCTTACCCTTACCCTTACCCTTACTCTTACCCTTACCCTTACCCTTACCCTTACCCTTACCCTTACCCTTACCCTTACCCTTACCCTTACCCTTGCTTTTACCCTTAGGCTTACCCTTACCTTTACCCTTACCCTAACCCTTACCCTTACCCTTACCCTTACCCTTACCCTTGCTTTTACCCTTAAGCTTACCCTTACCCTTACCCTTACCCTTACCCTTACCCTTACCCTTACCCTTACCCTTACCCTTACCCTTACCCTTACCCTTGCTTTTACCCTTAAGCTCACCCTTACCCTTACCCTTACCCTTACCCTTACCCTTACCCTTACCCTTACCCTTGCTTTTACCCTTAAGCTTACCCTTACCCTTACCCTTACCCTTACCCTTACCCTTACCCTTACCCTTACCCTTACCCTTACCCTTACCCTTACCCTTGCTTTTACCCTTAGGCTTACCCTTACCTTTACCCTTACCCTTACCCTTACCCTTACCCTTACCCTTGCTTTTACCCTTAAGCTTACCCTTACCCTTACCCTTACCCTTAAGCTTACCCTTACCCTTACCCTTACCCTTACCCTTACCCTTACCCTTACCCTTACCCTTACCCTTACCCTTACCCTTACCCTTACCCTTACCCTTACCCTTGCTTTTACCCTTAATCTTACCCTTACCCTTACCCTTACCCTTACCCTTACCCTTGCTTTTACCCTTAAGCTTACCCTTACCCTTACCCTTACCCTTAAGCTTACCCTTACCCTTACCCTTACCCTTACCCTTACCCTTATCCTTACCCTTACCCTTACCCTTACCCTTACCCTTACCCTTGCTTTTACCCTTAAGCTTACCCTTACCCTTACCCTTACCCTTACCCTTAAGCTTACCCTTACCCTTACCCTTACCCTTACCCTTACCCTTACCCTTAACCTTACCCTTGCTTTTACCCTTAAGCTTACCCTTACCCTTACCCTTACCCTTACCCTTAAGCTTACCCTTACCCTTACCCTTACCCTTACCCTTGCTTTTACCCTTAGGCTTACCCTTACCCTTACCCTTACCCTTAAGCTTACCCTTACCCTCACCCTTACCCTTACCCTTACCCTTACCCTTACCCTTACCCTTACCCTTGCTTTTACCCTTAAGCTTACCCTTACCTTTACCCTAAGTAAGGGTAAGGGTAAGGGTAAGGGTAAGGTTAAGGGTAAGGGTAAGGGTAAGGGTAAGGGTAAGGGTAAGGGTAAGGGTAAGGGTAAGCTTAAGGGTAAAAGCAAGGGTAAGGGTAAGGGAAAGGGTAAGGGTAAGGGTAAGGGTAAGGGTAAGGGTAAGGGTAAGGGTAAGGGTAAGGGTAAGCTTAAGGGTAAGGGTAAGGGTAAGGGTAAGGGTAAGCCTAAGGGTAAAAGCAAGGGTAAGGGTAAGGGTAAGGGTAAGGGTAAGCTTAAGGGTATGGGTAAGGGTAAGGGTAAGGGTAAGCCTAAGGGTAAAAGCAAGGGTAAGGGTAAGGGTAAGGGTAAGGGTAAGGGTAAGGGTAAGCTTAAGGGTTAAAAGCAAGGGTAAGGGTAAGGGTAAGGGTAAGGGTAAGGGTAAGGGTAAGGGTAAGGGTAAGCTTAAGGGTAAAAGCAAGGGTAAGGGTAAGGGTAAGGGTAAGGGTAAGGGTAAGGGTAAGGGTAAGGGTAAGGGTAAGGGTAAGGGTAATGGTAAGGGTAAGCTTAAGGGTAAAAGCAAGGGTAAGGGTAAGGGTAAGGGTAAGGGTAAGGGTAAGGGTTAGGGTAAGGGTAAAGGTAAGGGTAAGCCTAAGGGTAAAAGCAAGGGTAAGGGTAAGGATAAGGGTAAGGGTAAGGGTAAGGGTAAGGGTAAGGGTAAGGGTAAGGGTAAGGGTAAGGGTAAGGGTAAGAGTAAGGGTAAGGGTGAGGGTAAGCTTAAGGGTAAAAGCAAGGGTAAGGGTAAGGGTAAGGGTAAGGGTAAGCCTAAGGGTAAAAGCAAGGGTAAGGGTAAGGTTAAGGGTAAGGGTAAGGGTAAGCTTAAGGGTAAAAGCAAGGGTAAGGGTAAGGGTAAGGGTAAGGGTAAGGGTAAGCTTAAGGGTAAAAGCAAGGGTAAGGGTAAGGGTGGGGGTAAGGGTAAGGGTAAGGGTAAGGGTAAAGGTAAGGGTAAGCCTAAGAGTAAAAGCAAGGGTAAGGGTAAGGGTAAGGGTAAGGGTAAGGGTAAGGGTAAGGGTAAGGGTAAGGGTAAGCTTAAGGGTAAAAGCAAGGGTAAGGATAAGGGTAAGGGTAAGGGTAAGGGTAAGGGTAAGGGTAAGGGTAAGGGTAAGGGTAAGGGTAAGGGTAAGGGTAAGGGTAAGCTTAAGGGTAAAAGCAAGGGTAAGGGTAAGGGTAAGGGTAAGGGTAAGGGTAAGGGTAAAGGTAAGGGTAAGCCTAAGGGTAAAAGCAAGGGTAAGGGTAAGGGTAAGGGTAAGGTTAAGGGTAAGGGTAAGGGTAAGGGTAAGGGTAAGGGTAAGGGTAAGGGTAAGCTTAAGGGTAAAAGCAAGGGTAAGGGTAAGGGTAAGGGTAAGGGTAAGGGTAAGGGTAAGGGTAAGGGTAAGGGTAAGCTCAAGGGTAAAAGCAAGGGTAAGGGTAAGGGTAAGGGTAAGGGTAAGGGTAAGGGTAAGGGTAAGGGTAAGGGTAAGGGTAAGGGTAAGGGTAAGGGTAAGGGTAATGGTAAGGGTAAGCTTAAGGGTAAAAGCAAGGGTAAGAGTAAGGGTAAGGGTAAGGGTAAGGGTTAGGGTAAGGGTAAAGGTAAGGGTAAGCCTAAGGGTAAAAGCAAGGGTAAGGGTAAGGGTAAGGGTAAGGGTAAGGGTAAGGGTAAGGGTAAGGGTAAGGGTAAGGGTAAGGGTAAGGGTAAGGGTAAGGGTAAGGGTAATACCCTCAAGCTTACCCTTACCCTTACCCTTACCCTTACCCTTACCCTTACCCTTACCCTTACCCTTACCCTTGCTTTTACCCTTAGGCTTACCCTTACCTTTACCCTTACCCTTACCCTTACCCTTACCCTTACCCTTGCTTTTACCCTTAAGCTTACCCTTACCCTTACCCTTACCCTTAAGCTTACCCTTACCCTTACCCTTACCCTTACCCTTACCCTTACCCTTACCCTTACCCTTACCCTTACCCTTACCCTTACCCTTACCCTTACCCTTACCCTTACCCTTGCTTTTACCCTTAAGCTTACCCTTACCCTTACCCTTACCCTTACCCTTACCCTTGCTTTTACCCTTAAGCTTACCCTTAAGCTTACCCTTACCCTTACCCTTACCCTTACCCTTACCCTTACCCTTACCCTTACCCTTACCCTTACCCTTACCCTTACCCTTACCCTTACCCTTACCCTTGCTTTTACCCTTAAGCTTACCCTTACCCTTACCCTTACCCTTACCCTTAAGCTTACCCTTACCCTTACCCTTACCCTTACCCTTACCCTTACCCTTAACCTTACCCTTGCTTTTACCCTTAAGCTTACCCTTACCCTTACCCTTACCCTTAAGCTTACCCTTACCCTTACCCTTACCCTTACCCTTACCCTTACCCTTGCTTTTACCCTTAAGCTTACCCTTACCCTTACCCTTACCCTTACCCTTAAGCTTACCCTTACCCTTACCCTTACCCTTACCCTTACCCTTACCCTTACCCTTGCTTTTACCCTTAAGCTTACCTTTACCCTTACCCTTACCCTTACCCTTAAGCTTACCCTTACCCTTACCCTTACCCTTACCCTTACCCTTACCCTTACCCTTACCCTTACCCTTACCCTTACCCTTACCCTTGCTTTTACCCTCAAGCTTACCCTTACCCTTACCCTTACCCTTACCCTTACCCTTACCCTTACCCTTACCCTTACCCTTGCTTTTACCCTTAGGCTTACCCTTACCTTTACCCTTACCCTTACCCTTACCCTTACCCTTACCCTTACCCTTACCCTTACCCTTACCCTTACCCTTACCCTTGCTTTTACCCTTAAGCTTACCCTTACCCTTACCCTTACCCTTACCCTTACCCTTACCCTTGCTTTTACCCTTAAGCTTACCCTAACCCTTACCCTTACCCTTACCCTTACCCTTGCTTTTACCCTTAGGCTTACCCTTACCCTTACCCTTACCCTTACCCTTGCTTTTACCCTTAAGCTTACCCTTACCCTTACCCTTACCCTTACCCTTACCCTTACCCTTACCCTTACCCTTACCCTTACCCTTACCCTTACCCTTACCCTTACCCTTACCCTTACCCTTACCCTTACCCTTACCCTTACCCTTACCCTTACCCTTACCCTTACCCTTACCCTTGCTTTTACCCTTAGGCTTACCCTTACCTTTACCCTTACCCTTACCCTTACCCTTACCCTTACCCTTGCTTTTACCCTTAAGCTTACCCTTACCCTTACCCTTACCCTTACCCTTACCCTTACCCTTACCCTTACCCTTACCCTTACCCTTACCCTTGCTTTTACCCTTAAGCTTACCCTTACCCTTACCCTTACCCTTACCCTTACCCTTACCCTTACCCTTACCCTCACCCTTGCTTTTACCCTTAAGCTTACCCTTACCCTTACCCTTACCCTTACCCTAGCTTTTACCCTTAAGCTTACCCTTACCCTTACCCTTACCCTTACCCTTGCTTTTACCCTTAGGCTTACCCTTTCCCTTACCCTTACCCTTATCCTTGCTTTTACCCTTAAGCTTACCCTTACCCTTACCCTTACCCTTACTCTTACCCTTACCCTTACCCTTACCCTTACCCTTGCTTTTACCCTTAGGCTTAACCTTACCTTTACCTTTACCCTTACCGTTACCCTTACCCTTACCCTTACCCTTACCCTTACCCTCACCCTTACCCTTGCTTTTACCCTTAAGCTTACCCTTACCCTTACCCTTACCCTTACCCTTACCCTTACCCTTACCCTTACCCTTACCCTTACCCTTACCCTTGCTTTTACCCTTAAGCTCACCCTTACCCTTACCCTTACCCTTACCCTTACCCTTACCCTTACTCTTACCCTTACCCTTGCTTTTACCCTTAAGCTTACCCTTACCCTTACCCTTACCCTTACCCTTAAGCTTACCCTTACCCTTACCCTTACCCTTACCCTTACCCTTACCCTTACCCTTGCTTTTACCCTTAAGCTTACCCTTACCCTTACCCTTACCCTTACCCTTACCCTTGCTTTTACCCTTAAGCTTACCCTTACCCTTACCCTTACCCTTACCCTTAAGCTTACCCTTACCCTTACCCTTACCCTTACCCTTACCCTTGCTTTTACCCTTAAGCTTACCCTTACCCTTACCCTTACCCTTACCCTTACCCTTACCCTTACCCTTACCCTTACCCTTGCTTTTACCCTTAGGCTTACCCTTACCTTTACCCTTACCATTACCCTTACCCTTACCCTTACCCTTACCCTTACCCTTACCCTTGCTTTTACCCTTAAGCTTACCCTTACCCTTACCCTTACCCTTACCCTTACCCTTACCCTTACCCTTACCCTTACCCTTACCCTTACCCTTACCCTTACCCTTACCCTTACCCTTACCCTTACCCTTACCCTTACCCTTACCCTTACCCTTACCCTTACCCTTACCCTTACCCTTACCCTTACCCTTACCCTTACCCTTACCCTTACCCTTACCCTTACCCTTACCCTTACCCTTACCCTTACCCTTACCCTTACCCTTGCTTTTACCCTTAAGCTTACCCTTACCCTTACCCTTACCCTTACCCTTACCCTTACCCTTGCTTTTACCCTTAAGCTTACCCTTACCCTTACTCTTACCCCTACCCTTACCCTTACCCTTCACCCTTACCCTTACCCTTACCCTTACCCTTACCCTTGCTTTTACCCTTAGGCTTACCCTCACCTTTACCCTTACCCTTACCCTTACCCTTACCCTTACCCTTACCCTTACCCTTGCTTTTACCCTTAAGCTTACCCTTACCCTTACCCTTACCCTTACCCTTACCCTTACCCTTACCCTTACCCTTACCCTTACCCTTACCCTTGCTTTTACCCTTAGGCTTACCCTTACCTTTACCCTTACCCTAACCCTTACCCTTACCCTTACCCTTACCCTTACCCTTGCTTTTACCCTTAAGCTTACCATTACCCTTACCCTTACCCTTACCCTTACCCTTACCCTTACCCTTACCCTCACCCTTACCCTTACCCTTTCCCTTGCTTTTACCCTTAAGCTTACCCTTACCCTTACCCTTACCGTTACCCTTACCCTTACCCTTACCCTTGCTTTTACCCTTAAGCTTACCCTTACCCTTACCCTTACCCTTACCCTTACCCTTACACTTACCCTTGCTTTTACCCTTAGGCTTACCCTTAACTTTACCCTTACCCTTACCCTTACCCTTACCCTTACCCTTGCTTTTACCCTTAAGCTTACCCTTACCCTTACCCTTACCCTTAAGCTTACCCTTACCCTTACCCTTACCCTTACCCTTACCCTTACCCTTACCCTTACCCTTACCCTTACCCTTACCCTTACCCTTGCTTTTACCCTTAAGCTTACCCTTACCCTTACCCTTACCCTTACCCTTACCCTTGCTTTTACCCTTAAGCTTACCCTTACCCTTACCCTTACCCTTAAGCTTACCCTTACCCTTACCCTTACCCTTACCCTTACCCTTACCCTTACCCTTACCCTTACCCTTACCCTTACCCTTACCCTTACCCTTACCCTTACCCTTACCCTTACCCTTGCTTTTACCCTTAAGCTTACCCTTACCCTTACCCTTACCCTTACCCTTAAGCTTACCCTTACCCTTACCCTTACCCTTACCCTTACCCTTACCCTTAACCTTACCCTTGCTTTTACCCTTAAGCTTACCCTTACCCTTACCCTTACCCTTAAGCTTACCCTTACCCTTACCCTTACCCTTACCCTTACCCTTGCTTTTACCCTTAAGCTTACCCTTACCCTTACCCTTACCCTTACCCTTAAGCTTACCCTTACCCTTACCCTTACCCTTACCCTTACCCTTACCCTTGCTTTTACCCTTAAGCTTACCCTTACCCTTACCCTTACCCTTACCCTTGCTTTTACCCTTAAGCTTACCCTTACCCTTACCCTTACCCTTACCCTTAAGCTTACCCTTACCCTTACCCTTACCCTTACCCTTACCCTTACCCTTACCCTTACCCTTACCCTTACCCTTACCCTTGCTTTTACCCTTAAGCTTACCCTTACCCTTACCCTTACCCTTACCCTTACCCTTACCCTTACCCTTGCTTTTACCCGTAGGCTTACCCTTACCTTTACCCTTACCCTTACCCTTACCCTTACCCTTACCCTTACCCTTACCCTTACCCTTGCTTTTACCCTTAAGCTTACCCTTACCCTTACCCTCACCCTTACCCTTACCCTTACCCTTACCCTTGCTTTTACCCTTAAGCTTACCCTTACCCTTACCCTTACCCTTACCCTTACCCTTGCTTTTACCCTTAGGCTTACCCTTACCCTTACCCTTACCCTTACCCTTGCTTTTACCCTTAAGCTTACCCTTACCCTTACCCTTACCCTTACCCTTACCCTTACCCATACCCTTTTCCTTACCCTTACCCTTACCCTTACCCTTACCCTTAACCTTACCCTTACCCTTACCCTTACCCTTACCCTTACCCTTACCCTTACCCTTACCCTTACCCTTACCCTTGCTTTTACCCTTAGGCTTACCCTTACCTTTACCCTTACCCTTACCCTTACCCTTACCCTTACCCTTACCCTTGCTTTTACCCTTAAGCTTACCCTTACCCTTACCCTTACCCTTACCCTTACCCTCACCCTTACCCTTACCCTTACCCTTACCCTTACTCTTACCCTTACCCTTACCCTTACCCTTACCCTTGCTTTTACCCTTAGGCTTACCCTTACCTTTACCCTTACCCTTACCCTTACAATTACCCTTACCCTTACCCTTACCCTTACCCTTACCCTTACCCTTGCTTTTTCCCTTAAGCTTACCCTTACCCTTACCCTTACCCTTACCCTTACCCTTACCCTTACCCTTACCCTTACCCTTACCCTTGCTTTTACCCTTAAGCTCACCCTTACCCTTACCCTTACCCTTACCCTTACCCTTACCCTTACTCTTACCCTCACCCTTGCTTTTACCCTTAAGCTTACCCTTACCCTTACCCTTACCCTTACCCTTAAGCTTACCCTTACCCTTACCCTTACCCTTACCCTTACCCTTACCCTTACCCTTACCCTTGCTTTTACCCTTAAGCTTACCCTTACCCTTACCCTTACCCTTACCCTTACCCTTACCCTTGCTTTTACCCTTACGCTTACCCTTACCCTTACCCTTAAGCTTACCCTTACCCTTACTCTTACCCTTACCCTTACCCTTACCCTTACCCCTACCCTTACCCTTACCCTTACCCTTACCCTTACCCTTGCTTTTACCCTTAAGCTTACCCTTACCCTTACCCTTTCCCTTACCCTTACCCTTACCCTTACACTTGCTTTTACCCTTAAGCTTACCCTTACCCTTACCCTTACCCTTACCCTTACCCTTACCCTAACCCTTACCCTTCCTTTAACCTTTAAGCTTACCCTTACCCTTACCCTTACCCTTACCCTTACCCTTACCCTTACCCTTACCCTTACCCTTACCCTTACCCTTGCTTTTACCCTTAAGCTTACCCTTACCCTTACCCTTACCCTTACCCTTACCCTTACCCTTACCCTTACCCTTACCCTTACCCTTACCTTTACCCTTATCCTTACCCTTGCTTTTACCCTTAAGCTTACCCTTACCCTTACCCTTACCCTTACCCTTACCCTTACCCTTACCCTTACCCTTACCCTTACCCTTACCCTTACCCTTACCCTTACCCTTGCTTTTACTCTTAGGCTTACCCTTACCTTTACCCTTACCCTTACCCTTACCCTCACCCTCACCCTTACCCTTACCCTTGCTTTTACCCTTAAGCTTACCCTTACCCTTACCCTTACCCTTACCCTTACCCTTGCTTTTACACTTAAGCTTACCCTTACCCTTACCCTTAACCTTACCCTTACCCTTGCTTTTACCCTTAGGCTTACCCTTACCCTTACCCTTACCCTTACCCTTGCTTTTACCCTTAAGCTTACCCTTACCCATACCCTTACTCTTACCCTTACCCTTACCCTTACCCTTACCCTTACCCTTACCCTTACCCTTACCCTTGCTTTTACCCTTAGGCTTACCCTTACCTTTACCCTTACCCTAACCCTTACCCTTACCCTTACCCTTACCCTTACCCTTGCTTTTACCCTTAAGCTTACCATTACCCTTACCCTTACCCTTACCCTTACCCTTACCCTTACCCTCACCCTTACCCTTACCCTTACCCTTGCTTTTACCCTTAAGCTTACCCTTACCCTTACCCTTACCGTTACCCTTACCCTTACCCTTACCCTTGCTTTTACCCTTAAGCTTACCCTTACCCTTACCCTTACCCTTACCCTTACCCTTACCCTTACCCTTGCTTTTACCCTTAGGCTTACCCTTACCTTTACCCTTACCCTTACCCTTACCCTTACCCTTACCCTTGCTTTTACCCTTAAGCTTACCCTTACCCTTACCCTTACCCTTAAGCTTACCCTTACCCTTACCCTTACCCTTACCCTTACCCTTACCCTTACCCTTACCCTTACCCTTACCCTTACCCTTACCCTTACCCTTACCCTTGCTTTTACCCTTAAGCTTACCCTTACCCTTACCCTTACCCTTACCCTTACCCTTGCTTTTACCCTTAAGCTTACCCTTACCCTTACCCTTACCCTTAAGCTTACCCTTACCCTTACCCTTACCCTTACCCTTACCCTTACCCTTACCCTTACCCTTACCCTTACCCTTACCCTTACCCTTACCCTTACCCTTACCCTTACCCTTGCTTTTACCCTTAAGCTTACCCTTACCCTTACCCTTACCCTTACCCTTAAGCTTACCCTTACCCTTACCCTTACCCTTACCCTTACCCTTACCCTTAACCTTACCCTTGCTTTTACCCTTAAGCTTACCCTTACCCTTACCCTTACCCTTAAGCTTACCCTTACCCTTACCCTTACCCTTACCCTTACCCTTGCTTTTACCCTTAAGCTTACCCTTACCTTACCCTTACCCTTACCCTTAAGCTTACCCTTACCCTTACCCTTACCCTTACCCTTACCCTTACCCTTGCTTTTACCCTTAAGCTTACCCTTACCCTTACCCTTACCCTTACCCTTGCTTTTACCCTTAAGCTTACCCTTACCCTTACCCTTACCCTTACCCTTACCCTTGCTTTTACCCTTACGCTTACCCTTACCCTTACCCTTACCCTTACCCTTAAGCTTACCCTTACCCTTACTCTTACCCTTACCCTTACCCTTACCCTTACCCTTACCCTTACCCTTACCCTTACCCTTACCCTTACCCTTGCTTTTACCCTTAAGCTTACCCTTACCCTTACCCTTACCCTTACCCTTACCCTTACCCTTACCCTTGCTTTTACCCTTAAGCCTACCCTTACCCTTACCCTTACCCTTACCCTTACCCTTACCCTAACCCTTACCCTTGCTTTTACCCTTAAGCTTACCCTTACCCTTACCCTTACCCTTACCCTTACCCTTACCCTTACCCTTACCCTTACCCTTACCCTTACCCTTACCCTTACCCTTGCTTTTACCCTTAAGCTTACCCTTACCCTTACCCTTACCCTTACCCTTACCCTTACCCTTACCCTTACCCTTACCCTTACCCTTACCCTTACCCTTACCCTTATCCTTACCCTTGCTTTTACCCTTAAGCTTACCCTTACCCTTACCCTTACCCTTACCCTTACCCTTACCCTTACCCTTACCCTTACCCTTACCCTTACCCTTGCTTTTACTCTTAGGCTTACCCTTACCTTTACCCTTACCCTTACCCTTACCCTCACCCTCACCCTTACCCTTACCCTTGCTTTTACCCTTAAGCTTACCCTTACCCTTACCCTTACCCTTACCCTTACCCTTGCTTTTACACTTAAGCTTTCCCTTACCCTTACCCTTAACCTTACCCTTACCCTTGCTTTTACCCTTAGGCTTACCCTTACCCTTACCCTTACCCTTACCCTTGCTTTTACCCTTAAGCTTACCCTTACCCATACCCTTACTCTTACCCTTACCCTTACCCTTACCCTTACCCTTACCCTTACCCTTACCCTTACCCTTACCCTTACCCTTACCCTTGCTTTTACCCTTAGGCTTACCCTTACCTTTACCCTTACCCTAACCCTTACCCTTACCCTTACCCTTACCCTTACCCTTGCTTTTACCCTTAAGCTTACCATTACCCTTACCCTTACCCTTACCCTTACCCTTACCCTTACCCTTACCCTCACCCTTACCCTTACCCTTACCCTTGCTTTTACCCTTAAGCTTACCCTTACCCTTACCCTTACCGTTACCCTTACCCTTACCCTTACCCTTGCTTTTACCCTTAAGCTTACCCTTACCCTTACCCTTACCCTTACCCTTACCCTTACACTTACCCTTGCTTTTACCCTTAGGCTTACCCTTACCTTTACCCTTACCCTTACCCTTACCCTTACCCTTACCCTTGCTTTTACCCTTAAGCTTACCCTTACCCTTACCCTTACCCTTAAGCTTACCCTTACCCTTACCCTTACCCTTACCCTTACCCTTACCCTTACCCTTACCCTTACCCTTACCCTTACCCTTACCCTTACCCTTGCTTTTACCCTTAAGCTTACCCTTACCCTTACCCTTACCCTTACCCTTACCCTTGCTTTTACCCTTAAGCTTACCCTTACCCTTACCCTTACCCTTAAGCTTACCCTTACCCTTACCCTTACCCTTACCCTTACCCTTACCCTTACCCTTACCCTTACCCTTACCCTTACCCTTACCCTTACCCTTACCCTTACCCTTACCCTTACCCTTGCTTTTACCCTTAAGCTTACCCTTACCCTTACCCTTACCCTTACCCTTAAGCTTACCCTTACCCTTACCCTTACCCTTACCCTTACCCTTACCCTTAACCTTACCCTTGCTTTTACCCTTAAGCTTACCCTTACCCTTACCCTTACCCTTAAGCTTACCCTTACCCTTACCCTTACCCTTACCCTTACCCTTGCTTTTACCCTTAAGCTTACCCTTACCCTTACCCTTACCCTTACCCTTAAGCTTACCCTTACCCTTACCCTTACCCTTACCCTTACCCTTACCCTTGCTTTTACCCTTAAGCTTACCCTTACCCTTACCCTTACCCTTACCCTTGCTTTTACCCTTAAGCTTACCCTTACCCTTACCCTTACCCTTACCCTTAAGCTTACCCTTACCCTTACCCTTACCCTTACCCTTACCCTTACCCTTACCCTTACCCTTACCCTTACCCTTACCCTTACCCTTGCTTTTACCCTTAAGCTTACCCTTACCCTTACCCTTACCCTTACCCTTACCCTTACCCTTACCCTTGCTTTTACCCGTAGGCTTACCCTTACCTTTACCCTTACCCTTACCCTTACCCTTACCCTTACCCTTACCCTTACCCTTGCTTTTACCCTTAAGCTTACCCTTACCCTTACCCTTACCCTTACCCTTACCCTTACCCTTACCCTTGCTTTTACCCTTAAGCTTACCCTTACCCTTACCCTTACCCTTACCCTTACCCTTACCCTTACCCTTGCTTTTACCCTTAGGCTTACCCTTACCCTTACCCTTACCCTTACCCTTGCTTTTACCCTTAAGCTTACCCTTACCCTTACCCTTACCCTTACCCTTACCCTTACCCATACCCTTTTCCTTACCCTTACCCTTACCCTTACCCTTACCCTTTACCTTACCCTTACCCTTACCCTTACCCTTACCCTTACCCTTACCCTTACCCTTACCCTTACCCTTACCCTTGCTTTTACCCTTAGGCTTACCCTTACCTTTACCCTTACCCTTACCCTTACCCTTACCCTTACCCTTGCTTTTACCCTTAAGCTTACCCTTACCCTTACCCTTACCCTTACCCTCACCCTCACCCTTACCCTTACCCTTACCCTTACCCTTGCTTTTACCCTTAAGCTTACCCTTACCCTTACCCTTACCCTTACCCTTACCCTTACCCTTACCCTTACCCTTACCCTTACCCTTACCCTCACCCTTGCTTTTACCCTTAAGCTTACCCTTACCCTTACCCTTACCCTTACCCTTACCCTTACCCTTGCATTTACCCTTAAGCTTACCCTTACCCTTACCCTTACCCTTACCCTTACCCTTGCTTTTACCCTTAGGCTTACCCTTACCCTTACCCTTACCCTTACCCTTGCTTTTACCCTTAAGCTTACCCTTACCCTTACCCTTACCCTTACTCTTACCCTTACCCTTACCCTTACCCTTACCCTTGCTTTTACCCTTAGGCTTACCCTTACCTTTACCCTTACCCTTACCCTTACCCTTACCCTTACCCTTACCCTTACCCTTACCCTTACCCTTACCCTTACCCTTACCCTTACCCTTGCTTTTACCCTTAAGCTTACCCTTACCCTTACCCTTACCCTTACCCTTACCCTTACCCTTACCCTTACCCTTACCCTTACCCTTGCTTTTACCCTTAAGCTCACCCTTACCCTTACCCTTACCCTTACCCTTACCCTTACCCTTACTCTTACCCTTACCCTTGCTTTCACCCTTAAGATTACCCTTACCCTTACCCTTACCCTTACCCTTACCCTTGCTTTTACCCTTGAGCTTACCCTTACCCTTACCCTTACCCTTACCCTTACCCTTACCCTTACCCTTACCCTTACCCTTGCTTTTACCCTTAAGCTTACCCTTACCCTTACCCTTACCCTTACCCTTACCCTTGCTTTTACCCTTACGCTTACCCTTACCCTTACCCTTACCCTTACCCTTAAGCTTACCCTTACCCTTACCCTTACCCTTACCCTTACCCTTACCCTTACCCTTACATTTACCCTTACCCTTACCCTTACCCTTACCCTTACCCTTACCCTTGCTTTTACCCTTAAGCTTACCCTTACCCTTACCCTTACCCTTACCCTTACCCTTACCCTTACCCTTACCCTTACCCTTACCCTTACCCTTACCCTTGCTTTTACCCTTAGGCTTACCCTTACCTTTACCCTTACCATTACCCTTACCCTTACCCTTACCCTTACCCTTACTCTTACCCTTCCTTTTACCCTTAAGCTTACCCTTACCCTTACCCTTACCCTTACCCTTACCCTAACCCTTACCCTTACCCTTACCCTTACCCTTACCCTTACCCTTACCCTTACCCTTACCCTTACCCTTACCCTTACCCTTACCCTTACCCTTACCCTTGCTTTTACCCTTAAGCTTACCCTTACCCTTACCCTTACCCTTACCCTTACCCTTACCCTTGCTTTTACCATTAAGCTTACCCTTACCCTTACTCTTACCCCTACCCTTACCCTTACCCTTACCCTTACCCTTACCCTTACCCTTACCCTTACCCTTGCTTTTACCCTTAGGCTTACCCTCACCTTTACCCTTACCCTTACCCTTACCCTTACCCTTACCCTTACCCTTGCTTTTACCCTTAAGCTTACCCTTACCCTTACCCTTACCCTTACCCTTAGCCTTACCCTTACCCTTGCTTTTACCCTTAAGCTTACCCTTACCCTTACCCTTACCCTTACCCTTACCCTTGCTTTTACCCTTAAGCTTACCCTTACCCTTACCCTTACCCTTACCCTTACCCTTACCCTTACCCTTACCCTTACCCTTACCCTTACCCTTACCCTTACCCTTACCCTTGCTTTTACCCTTAAGCTTACCCTTACCTTTACCCTTACCCTTACCCTTACCCTTACCCTTACCCTTACCCTTACCCTTACCCTTGCTTTTACCCTTAAGCTTACCCTTACCCTTACCCTTACCCTTACCCTTACCCTTACCCTAACCCTTACCCTTGCTTTTACCCTTAAGCTTACCCTTACCCTTACCCTTACCCTTACCCTTACCCTTACCCTTACCCTTACCCTTACCCTTACCCTTACCCTTGCTTTTACCCTTAAGCTTACCCTTACCCTTACCCTTACCCTTACCCTTACCCTTACCCTTACCCTTACCCTTACCCTTACCCTTACCCTTACCCTTACCCTTATCCTTACCCTTGCTTTTACCCTTAAGCTTACCCTTACCCTTACCCTTACCCTTACCCTTACCCTTACCCTTACCCTTACCCTTACCCTTACCCTTACCCTTACCCTTACCCTTGCTTTTACTCTTAGGCTTACCCTTACCTTTACCCCTACCCTTACCCTTACCCTCACCCTCACCCTTACCCTTACCCTTGCTTTTACCCTTAAGCTTACCCTTACCCTTACCCTTACCCTTACCCTTACCCTTGCTTTTACCCTTAAGCTTACCCTTACCCTTACCCTTAACCTTACCCTTACCCTTGCTTTTACCCTAAGGCTTACCCTTACCCTTACCCTTACCCTTACCCTTGCTTTTACCCTTAAGCTTACCCTTACCCTTACCCTTACTCTTACCCTTACCCTTACCCTTACCCTTACCCTTACCCTTACCCTTACCCTTACCCTTACCCTTACCCTTACCCTTACCCTTACCCTTGCTTTTACCCTCAGGCTTACCCTTACCTTTACCCTTAACCTAACCCTTACCCTTACCCTTACCCTTACCCTTACCCTTGCTTTTACCCTTAAGCTTACCCTTACCCTTACCCTTACCCTTACCCTTACCCTTACACTTACCCTTACCCTTACCCTTACCCTTGCTTTTACCCTTAAGCTTACCCTTACCCTTACCCTTACCCTTACCCTTACCCTTACCCTTACCCTTACCCTTACCCTTGCTTTTACCCTTAAGCTTACCCTTACCCTTACCCTTACCCTTACGCTTACCCTTACCCTTACCCTTACCCTTACGCTTACCCTTACCCTTGCTTTTACCCTTAGGCTTACCCTTACCTTTACCCTTACCCTTACCCTTACCCTTACCCTTACCCTTGCTTTTACCCTTAAGCTTACCCTTACCCTTACCCTTACCCTTAAGCTTACCCTTACCCTTACCCTTACCCTTACCCTTACCCTTACCCTTACCCTTACCCTTACCCTTACCCTTACCCTTACCCTTACCCTTACCCTTACCCTTACCCTTACCCTTACCCTTACCCTTACCCTTACCCTTACCCTTACCCTTGCTTTTACCCTTAAGCTTACCCTACCCTTACCCTTACCCTTACCCTTACCCTTGCTTTTACCCTTAAGCTTACCCATACCCTTACCCTTACCCTTAAGCTTACCCTTACCCTTACCCTTACCCTTACCCTTACCCTTACCCTTACCCTTACCCTTACCCTTACCCTTACCCTTGCTTTTACCCTTAAGCTTACCCTTACCCTTACCCTTACCCTTACCCTTAAGCTTACCCTTACCCTTACCCTTACCCTTACCCTTACCCTTACCCTTAACCTTACCCTTAACCTTACCCTTGCTTTTACCCTTACCCTTACCCTTACCCTTACCCTTAAGCTTACCCTTACCCTTACCCTTACCCTTACCCTTACCCTTACCCTTGCTTTTACCCTTAAGCTTACCCTTACCCTTACCCTTACCCTTACCCTTAAGCTTACCCTTACCGTTACCCTTACCCTTACCCTTACCCTTGCTTTAACCCTTAAGCTTACCCTTACCCTTACCCTTACCCTTACCCTTGCTTTTACCCTTAAGCTTACCCTTACCCTTACCCTTACCCTTACCCTTAAGCTTACCCTTACCCATACCCTTACCCTTACCCTTACCCTTACCCTTACACTTACCCTTACCCTTGCTTTTACCCTTAAGCTTACCCTTACCCTTACCCTTACCCTTACCCTTACCCTTACCCTTACCCTTGCTTTTACCCTTAGGCTTACCCTTACCTTTACCCTTACCCTTACCCTTACCCTTACCTTACCCTTGCTTTTACCCTTAAGCTTACCCTTAACCTTACCCTTACCCTTACCCTTACCCTTACCCTTACCCTTGCTTTTACCCTTAAGCTTACCCTTACCCTTACCCTTACCCTTACCCTTACCCTTGCTTTTACCCTTAGGCTTACCCTTACCCTTACCCTTACCCTTACCCTTACCCTTACCCTTACCCTTACCCTTACCCTTACCCTTACCCTTACCCTTACCCTTACCCTTACCCTTACCCTTACCCTTACCCTTACCCTTACCCTTACCCTTACCCTTACCCTTACCCTTACCCTTACCCTTACCCTTGCTTTTACCCTTAGGCTTACCCTTACCTTTACCCTTACCCTTACCCTTACCCTTACCCTTACCCTTACCCTTGCTTTTACCCTTAAGCTTACCCTTACCCGTACCCTTACCCTTACCCTTACCCTTACCCTTACCCTTACCCTTGCTTTTACCCTTAAGCTTACCCTTACCCTTACCCTTACCCTTACCCTTACCCTTACTCTTACCCTTACCCTTACCCTTACCCTTACCCTTACCCTTACCCTCACCCTTGCTTTTACCCTTAAGCTTACCCTTACCCTTACCCTTACCCTTACCCTTACCCTTACCCTTGCTTTTACCCTTAAGCTTACCCTTACCCTTACCCTTACCCTTACCCTTGCTTTTACCCTTAGGCTTACCCTTACCCTTACCCTTACCCTTACCCTTGCTTTTACCCTTAAGCTTACCCTTACCCTTACCCTTACCCTTACTCTTACCCTTACCCTTACCCTTACCCTTGCTTTTACCCTTAGGCTTACCCTTACCTTTACCCTTACCCTTACCCTTACCCTTACCCTTACCCTTACCCTTACCCTTACCCTTACCCTTGCTTTTACCCTTAAGCTTACCCTTACCCTTACCCTTACCCTTACCCATACCCTTACCCTTACCCTTACCCTTACCCTTGCTTTTACCCTTAAGCTCACCCTTACCCTTACCCTTACCCTTACCCTTACCCTTACCCTTACCCTTACTCTTACCTTTACCCTTGCTTTTACCCTTAAGCTTACCCTTACCCTTACCCTTACCCTTACCCTTAAGCTTACCCTTACCCTTACCCTTACCCTAACCCTTACCCTTACCCTTGCTTTTACCCTTAAGCTTACCCTTACCCTTACCCTTACCCTTACCCTTACCCTTACCCTTACCCTTACCCTTACCCTTACCCTTACCCTTACCCTTACCCTTGCTTTTACCCTTAGGCTTACCCTTACCTTTAACCTTTACATTACCCTTACCCTTACCCTTACCCTTACCCTTACCCTTACCCTTGCTTTTACCCTTAAGCTTACCCTTACCCTTACCCTTACCCTTACCCTTACCCTTACCCTTACCCTTACCCTTACCCTTACCCTTACCCTTACCCTTACCCTTACCCTTACCCTTACCCTTACCCTTACCCTTACCCTTACCCTTGCTTTTACCCTTAAGCTTACCCTTACCCTTACCCTTACCCTTACCCTTACCCTTACCCTTACCCTTGCTTTTACCCTTAAGCTTACCCTTACCCTTACTCTTACCCCTACCCTTACCCTTACCCTTACCCTTACCCTTACCCTTACCCTTACCCTTACCCTTACCCTTACCCTTACCCTTACCCTTACCCTTGCTTTTACCCTTAGGCTTACCCTCACCTTTACCCTTACCCTTACCCTTACCCTTACCCTTACCCTTACCCTTGCTTTTACCCTTAAGCTTACCCTTACCCTTACCCTTACCCTTACCCTTAGCTTTACCCTTACCCTTGCTTTTACCCTTAAGCTTACCCTTACCCTTACCCTTACCCTTACCCTTGCTTTTACCCTTAGGCTTACCCTTACCCTTACCCTTACCCTTACCCTTAAGCTTACCCTTACCCTTACCCTTACCCTTACCCTTACCCTTACCCTTACGTTTACCCTTACCCTTACCCTTACCCTTACCCTTACCCTTACCCTTGCTTTTACCCTTAAGCTTACCCTTACCCTTACCCTTACCCTTACCCTTACCCTTACCCTTACCCTTACCCTTACCCTTACCCTTACCCTTACCCTTACCCTTACCCTTACTTAGGGTAAGGGTAAGGGTAAGCTTAAGGGTAAAAGCAAGGTAAAGGTAAGGGTAAGGGTAAGGGTAAGGGTAAGGGTAAGGGTAAGGGTAAGCTTAAGGGTAAGGGTAAGGGTAAGGGTAAGGGTAAGCTTAAGGGTAAAAGCAAGGGTAAGGGTAAGGGTAAGGGTAAGGGTAAGGGTAAGCTTAAGGGTAAGGGTAAGGGTAAGGGTAAGGGTAAGCTTAAGGGTAAAAGCAAGGGTAAGGTTAAGGGTAAGGGTAAGGGTAAGGGTAAGGGTAAGCTTAAGGGTAAGGGTAAGGGTAAGGGTAAGGGTAAGCTTAAGGGTAAAAGCAAGGGTAAGGGTAAGGGTAAGGGTAAGGGTAAGGGTAAGGGTAAGGGTAAGGGTAAGGGTAAGGGTAAGGGTAAGGGTAAGGGTAAGCTTAAGGGTAAGGGTAAGGGTAAGGGTAAGCTTAAGGGTAAAAGCAAGGGTAAGGGTAAGGGTAAGGGTAAGGGTAAGCTTAAGGGTAAAAGCAAGGGTAAGGGTAAGGGTAAGGGTAAGGGTAAGGGTAAGGGTAAGGGTAAGGGTAAGGGTAAGGGTAAGCTTAATGGTAAGGGTAAGGGTAAGGGTAAGCTTAGGGGTAAAAGCAAGGGTAAGGGTAAGGGTAAGGGTAAGGGTAAGGGTAAAGGTAAGGGTAAGCCTAAGGGTAAAAGCAAGGGTAAGGGTAAGGGTAAGGGTAAGGGTAAGGGTAAGGGTAAGGGTAAGGGTAAGGGTAAGTGTAAGGGTAAGCTTAAGGGTAAAAGCAAGGGTAAGGGTAAGGGTAAGGGTAAGGGTAAGGGTAAGGGTAAGGGTAAGGGTAAGCTTAAGGGTAAAAGCAAGGGTAAGGGTAAGGGTAAGGGTAAGGGTAAGGGTAAGGGTAAGGGTTAGGGTAAGGGTAAGGGTAAGCTTAAGGGTAAAAGCAAGGGTAAGGGTAAGGGTAAGGGTAAGGGTAAGGGTTAGGGTAAGGGTAAAGGTAAGGGTAAGCCTAAGGGTAAAAGCAAGGGTAAGGGTAAGGGTAAGGGTAAGGGTAAGGGTAAGGGTAAGGGTAAGAGTAAGGGTAAGGGTAAGGGTAAGCTTAAGGGTAAAAGCAAGGGTAAGGGTAAGGGTAAGGGTAAGGGTAAGCCTAAGGGTGAAAGCAAGGGTAAGGGTAAGGTTAAGGGTAAGGGTAAGGGTAAGCTTAAGGGTAAAAGCAAGGGTAAGGGTAAGGGTAAGGGTAAGGGTAAGGGTAAGCTTAAGGGTAAAAGCAAGGGTAAGGGTAAGGGTGAGGGTAAGGGTAAGGGTAAGGGTAAGGGTAAGGGTAAGGGTAAAGGTAAGGGTAAGCCAAAGAGTAAAAGCAAGGGTAAGGGTAAGGGTAAGGGTAAGGGTAAGGGTAAGGGTAAGGGTAAGGGTAAGGGTAAGGGTAAGGGTAAGGGTAAGCTTAAGGGTAAAAGCAAGGGTAAGGATAAGGGTAAGGGTAAGGGTAAGGGTAAGGGTAAGGGTAAGGGTAAGGGTAAGGGTAAGGGTAAGCTTAAGGGTAAAAGCAAGTGTAAGGGTAAGGGTAAGGGTAAGGGTAAGGGTAAGGGTAAGGGTAAGGGTAAGGGTAAGGGTAAGGGTAAGCTTAAGGGTAAAAGCAAGGGTAAGGGTTAGGGTAAGGGTAAGGGTAAGGGTAAGGGTAAGGGTAAGCTTAAGGGTAAAAGCAAGGGTAAGGGTAAGGGTAAGGGTAAGGGTAAGGGTAAGGGTAAGGGTAAGGGTAAGGGTAAGGGTAAAGGTAAGAGTAAGCCTAAGGGTAAAAGAAAGGGTAAGGGTAAGGGTAAGGGTAAGGGTAAGGGTAAGGGTAAGGGTAAGGGTAAGGGTAAGGGTAAGGGTAAGGGTAAGGGTAAGGGTAAGGGTAAGGGTAAGGGTAAGGGTAAGCTTAAGGGTATAAGCAAGGGTAAGGGTAAGGGTAAGGGTAAGGGTAAGGGTAAGGGTAAGCTTAAGGGTAAAAGCAAGGGTAAGGGTAAGGGTAAGGGTAAGGGTAAGGGTAAGGGTAAGGGTAAGGGTAAGGGTGAGGGTAAAGGTAAGGTTAAGCCTAAGGGTAAAAGCAAGGGTAAGGGTAAGGGTAAGGGTAAGGGTAAGGGTAAGGGTAAGGGTAAGGGTAAGGGTAAGGGTAAGGGTAAGGGTAAGGGTAAGGGTAAATGTAAGCTTAAGGGTAAAAGCAAGGGTAAGGGTAAGGGTAAGGGTAAGGGTAAGCCTAAGGGTAAAAGCAAGGGTAAGGGTAAGGGTAAGGGTAAGGGTAAGGGTAAGCTTAAGGGTAAAAGCAAGGGTAAGGGTAAGGGTAAGGGTAAGGGTAAGGGTAAGGGTAAGGGTAAGGGTAAGCTTAAGGGTAAAAGCAAGGGTAAGGGTAAGGGTAAGGGTAAGGGTAAGGGTAAGGGTAAGGGTGAGGGTAAGGGTAAAGGTAAGGGTAAGCCTAAGGGTCAAAGCAAGGGTAAGGGTAAGGGTAAGGGTAAGGGTAAGGTTAAGGGTAAGGGTAAGCTTAAGGGTAAAAGCAAGGGTAAGGGTAAGGGTAAGGGTAAGGGTAAGGGTAAGGGTAAGGGTGAGGGTAAGTGTAAGGGTAAGCTTAAGGGTAAGGGTAAGGGTAAGGGTAAGGGAAAGCCTAAGGGTAAAAGCAAGGGTAAGTGTAAGGGTAAGGGTAAGGGTAAGGGTAAGCTTACCCTTACCCTTACCCTTACCCTTACCCTTACCCTTACCCTTACCCTTGCTTTTACCCTTAAGCTTACCCTTACCCTTACCCTTACCCTTACCCTTACCCTTACCCTTACCCTTACCCTTACCCTTATCCTTACCCTTGCTTTTACCCTTAAGCTCACCCTTACCCTTACCCTTACCCTTACCCTTACCCTTACCCTTACCCTTACCCTTACCCTTACCCTTACCCTTACCCTTACCCTTGCTTTTACCCTTAGGCTTACCCTTACCTTTACCCTTACCCTTACCCTCACCCTTACTCTCACCCTTACCCTTACCCTTGCTTTTACCCTTAAGCTTACCCTTACCCTTACCCTTACCCTTACCCTTACCCTTGCTTTTACCCTTAAGCTTAATCTTACCCTTACCCTTAACCTTACCCTTACCCTTGCTTTTACCCTTAGGCTTACCCTTACCCTTACCCTTACCCTTACCCTTGCTTTTACCCTTAAGCTTACCCTTACCCTTACCCTTACTCTTACCCTTACCCTTACCCTTACCCTTACCCTTACCCTTACCCTTACCCTTACCCTTACCCTTACCCTTACCCTTGCTTTTACCCTTAGGCTTACCCTTACCTTTACCCTTACCCTAACCCTTACCCTTACCCTTACCCTTACCCTCACCCTTGCTTTTACCCTTAAGCTTACCCTTACCCTTACCCTTACCCTTACCCTTACCCTTACCCTTACCCTTACCCTTACCCTTACCCTTACCCTTGCTTTTACCCTTAAGCTTACCCTTACCCTTACCCTTACCCTTACCCTTACCCTTACCCTTACCCTTACCCTTGCTTTTACACTTAAGCTTACCCTTACCCTTACCCTTACCCTTACCCTTACCCTTACCCTTACCCTTACCCTTGCTTTTACCCTTAGGCTTACCCTTACCTTTACCCTTACCCTTACCCTTACCCTTACCCTTACCCTTGCTTTTACCCTTAAGCTTACCCTTACCCTTACCCTTACCCTTAAGCTTACCCTTACCCTTACCCTTACCCTTACCCTTACCCTTACCCTTACCCTTACCCTTACCCTTAGCCTTACCCTTACCCTTGCTTTTACCCTTAAGCTTACCCTTACCCTTACCCTTACCCTTACCCTTACCCTTGCTTTTACCCTTAAGCTTACCCTTACCCTTACCCTTACCCTTAAGCTTACCCTTACCCTTACCCTTATCCTTACCCTTACCCTTACCCTTACCCTTACCCTTACCCTTACCCTTAGCCTTACCCTTACCCTTGCTTTTACCCTTAAGCTTACCCTTACCCTTACCCTTACCCTTACCCTTAAGCTTACCCTTACCCTTACCCTTACCCTTACCCTTACCCTTAACCTTACCCTTGCTTTTACCCTTAAGCTTACCCTTACCCTTACCCTTACCCTTACCCTTACCCTTGCTTTTACCCTTAAGCTTACCCTTACCCTTACCCTTACCCTTACCCTTAAGCTTACCCTTACCCTTACCCTTACCCTTACCCTTACCCTTACCCTTGCTTTTACCCTTAAGCTTACCCTTACCCTTACCCTAAGTAAGGGTAAGGGTAAGGGTAAGGGTAAGGGTAAGGTTAAGGGTAAGGGTAAGGGTAAGGGTAAGGGTAAGGGTAAGGGTAAGGGTAAGGGTAAGCTTAAGGGTGAGGGTAAGGGTAAGGGTAAGGGTAAGCCTAAGGGTAAAAGCAAGGGTAAAAGCAAGGGTAAGGGTAAGGGTAAGGGTAAGGGTAAGCCTAAGGGTAAAAGCAAGGGTAAGGGTTAGGGTAAGGGTAAGGGTAAGGGTAAGCTTAAGGGTAAAAGCAAGGGTAAGGGTAAGGGTAAGGGTAAGGGTAAGGGTAAGGGTAAGTTTAAGGGTAAAAGCAAGGGTAAGGGTAAGGGTAAGGGTAAGGGTAAGGGTAAGGGTAAGGGTAAAGGTAAGGGTAAGCCTAAGGGTAAAAGCAAGGGTAAGGGTAAGGGTAAGGGTAAGGGTAAGGGTAAGGGTAAGGGTAAGGGTAAGCTTAAGGGTAAAACCAAGGGTAAGGGTTAGGGTGAGGGTAAGGGTGAGGGTAAGGGTAAGGGTAAGCTTAAGGGTAAGGGTAAGGGTAAAGGTAAGGGTAAGGGTAAGGGTAAGGGTAAGGGTAAGGGTAAGCTTAAGGGTAAAAGCAAGGGTAAGGGTTAGGGTAAGGGTAAGGGTGAGGGTAAGGGTAAGGGTAAGCTTAAGGGTAAAAGCAAGGGTAAGGGTAAGGGTAAGGGTAAGGGTAAGGGTAAGGGTAAGGGTAAGGGTAAGGGTAAGGGTAAGGGTAAGGGTAAGCTTAAGGGTAAAAGCAAGGGTAAGGGTAAGGGTAAGGGTAAGGGTAAGGGTAAGGGTGAGGGTAAGCTTAAGGGTAAAAGCAAGGGTAAGGGTAAGTGTAAGGGTAAGGGTAAGGGTTAGGGTAAGGGTAAAGGTAAGGGTAAGCCTAAGGGTAAGAGCAAGGGTAAGGGTAAGGGTAAGGGTAAGGGTAAGGGTAAGGGTAAGGGTAAGGGTAAGAGTAAGGGTGAGGGTAAGGGTAAGCTTAAGGGTGAAAGCAAGGGTAAGGGTAAGGGTAAGGGTAAGGGTAAGCCTAAGGGTAAAAGCAAGGTTAAGGGTAAGGGTAAGGGTGAGGGTAAGGGTAAGCTTAAGGGTAAAAGCAAGGGTAAGGGTAAGGGTAAGGGTAAGGGTAAGGGTAAGCTCAAGGGTAAAAGCAAGTGTAAGGGTAAGGGTAAGGGTAAGGGTAAGGGTAAGGGTAAGGGTAAGGGTAAGGGTAAGGGTAAAGGTAAGGGTAAGCCTAAGGGTAAAAGCAAGGGTAAGGGTAAGGGTAAGGGTAAGGGTAAGCTTAAGGGTAAAAGCAAGGGTAAGGGTAAGGGTAAGGGTAAGGGTAAAGGTAAGGGTAAGGGTAAGGGTAAGGGTAAGCTTAAGGGTAAAAGCAAGGGTAAGGGTAAGGGTAAGGGTAAGGGTAAGGGTAAGGGTAAGGGTAAGGGTAAGGGTAAGGGTAAGGGTAAGGGTAAGGGTAAGGGTAAGGGTAAGGGTAAGGGTAAGCTAAAGGGTAAAAGCAAGGGTAAGGGTAAGGGTAAGGGTAAGGGTAAGGGTAAGGGTAAGGGTAAGCTTAAGGGTAAAAGCAAGGGTAAGGGTAAGGGTAAGGGTAAGGGTAAGGGTAAGGGTAAGGGTAAGGGTATGGGTAAAGTTAAGGGTAAGCCTAAGGGTAAAAGCAAGGGTAAGGGTAAGGGTAAGGGTAAGGGTAAGGGTAAGGGTAAGGGTAAGGGTAAGGGTAAGGGTAAGGGTAAGGGTAAGGGTAAGGGTAAGCTTAAGGGTATAAGCAAGGGTAAGGGTAAGGGTAAGGGTGAGGGTAAGGGTAAGGGTAAGGGTAAGGGTAAGGGTAAGCTTAAGGGTAAAAGCAATGGTAAGGGTAAGGGTAAGGGTAAGGGTAAGGGTAAGCTTAAGAGTAAAAGCAAGGGTAAGGGTAAGGGTAAGGGTAAGGGTAAGGGTAAGGGTAAGGGTAAGGGTAAGGGTAAGGGTAAGGGTAAGTGTAAGGGTAAGCTTAAGGGTAAAAGCAAGGGTAAGGGTAAGGGTAAGGGTAAGGGTAAGCCTAAGGGTAAAAGCAAGGGTAAGGGTAAAGGTAAGGGTAAGGGTAAGGGTAAGCTTAAGGGTAAAAGCAAGGGTAAGGGTAAGGGTAAGGGTAAGGGTAAGGGTAAGGGTAAGGGTAAGGGTAAGCTTAAGGGTAAAAGCAAGGGTAAGGGTAAGGGTAAGGGTAAGGGTAAGGGTAAGGGTAAGGGTAAAGGTAAGGGTAAGCCTAAGGGTAAAAGCAAGGGTAAGGGTAAGGGTAAGGGTAAGGGTAAGGGTAAGGGTAAGGGTAAGGGTAAGGGTAAGGGTAAGGGTAAGGGTAAGGGTAAGGGTAAGGGTAAGGGTAAGGGTAAGCTTAAGGGTTAAAGCAAGGGTAAGGGTGAGGGTAAGGGTAAGGGTAAGGGTAAGGGTAAGGGTAAGCTTAAGGGTAAAAGCAAGGGTAAGGGTAAGGGTAAGGGTAAGGGTAAGGGTAAGGGTAAGGGTAAGGGTAAGCTTAAGGGTGAAAGCAAGGGTAAGGGTAAGGGTAAGGGTAAGGGTAAGCTTAAGGGTAAAAGCAAGGGTAAGGGTTAGGGTAAGGGTAAGGGTGAGGGTAAGGGTAAGGGTAAGCTTAAGGGTAAAAGCAAGGGTAAGGGTAAGGGTATGGGTAAGGGTAAGCTTAAGGGTAAAAGCAAGGGTAAGGGTAAGGGTAAGGGTAAGGGTAAGCCTAAGGGTAAAAGCAAGGGTAAGGGTAAGGTTAAGGGTAAGGGTAAGGGAAAGCTTAAGTGTAAAAGCAAGGGTAAGGGTAAGGGTAAGGGTAAGGGTAAGGGTAAGCTTAAGGGTAAAAGCAAGGGTAAGGGTAAGGGTGAGGGTGAGGGTAAGGGTAAGGGTAAGGGTAAAGGTAAGGGTAAGCCTAAGAGTAAAAGCAAGGGTAAGGGTAAGGGTAAGGGTAAGGGTAAGGGTAAGGGTAAGGGTAAGGGTAAGGGTAAGGGTAAGGGTAAGGGTAAGGGTAAGGGTAAGCTTAAGGGTAAAAGCAAGGGTAAGGATAAGGGTAAGGGTAAGGGTAAGGGTAAGGGTAAGGGTAAGGGTAAGGGTAAGGGTAAGGGTAAGGGTAAGGGTAAGCTTAAGGGTAAAAGCAAGGGTAAGGGTAAGGGTAAGGGTAAGGGTAAGGGTAAGGGTAAGGGTAAGGGTAAGGGTAAGGGTAAGCTTAAGGGTAAAAGCAAGGGTAAGGGTTAGGGTAAGGGTAAGGGTAAGGGTAAGGGTAAGGGTAAGGGTAGGCTTAAGGGTAAAAGCAAGGGTAAGGGTAAGGGTAAGGGTAAGGGTAAGGGTAAGGGTAAGGGTAAGGGTAAGCTTAAGGGTAAAAGCAAGGGTAAGGGTAAGGGTAAGGGTAAGGGTAAGGGTAAGGGTAAGGGTAAGGGTAAGGGTAAGGGTAAGAGTAAGGGTAAGGGTAAGCTTAAGGGTAAGGGTAAGGGTAAGGGTAAGGGTAAGCGTAAGGGTAAAAGCAAGGGTAAGGGTAAGGGTAAGGGTAAGGGTAAGGGTAAGCTTAAGGGTAAAAGCAAGGGTAAGGGTAAGGGTAAGGGTAAGAGTAAGCTTAAGGGTAAAAGCAAGGGTAAGGGTAAGGGTAAGGGTAAGGGTAAGGGTAAGGGTAAGCTTAAGGGTAAGGGTAAGGGTAAGGTAAGGGTAAGCTTAAGGGTAAAAGCAAGGGTAAGGGTAAGGGTAAGGGTAAGGGTAAGGGTAAGCTTAAGGGTAAGGGTAAGGGTAAGGGTAAGCTTAAGGGTAAAAGCAAGGGTAAGGTTAAGGGTAAGGGTAAGGGTAAGGGTAAGGGTAAGGGTAAGGGTAAGGGTAAGCTTAAGGGTAAGGGTAAGGGTAAGGGTAAGGGTAAGCTTAAGGGTAAAAGCAAGGGTAAGGGTAAGGGTAAGGGTAAGGGTAAGGGTAAGGGTAAGGGTAAGGGTAAGGGTAAGGGTAAGGGTAAGGGTAAGGGTAAGGGTAAGGGTAAGGGTAAGCTTAAGGGTAAGGGTAAGGGTAAGGGTAAGCTTAAGGGTAAAAGCAAGGGTAAGGGTAAGGGTAAGGGTAAGGGTAAGGGTAAGCTTAAGGGTAAAAGCAAGGGTAAGGGTAAGGGTAAGGGTAAGGGTAAGGGTAAGGGTAAGGGTAAGGGTAAGGGTAAGGGTAAGGGTAAGGGTAAGGGTAAGGGTAAGCTTAAGGGTAAGGGTAAGGGTAAGGGTAAGCTTAAGGGTAAAAGCAAGGGTAAGGGTAAGGGTAAGGGTAAGGGTAAGGGTAAAGGTAAGGGTAAGCCTAAGGGTAAAAGCAAGGGTAAGGGTAAGGGTAAGGGTAAGGGTAAGGGTAAGGGTAAGGGTAAGCTTAAGGGTAAAAGCAAGGGTAAGGGTAAGGGTAAGGGTAACGGTAAGGGTAAGGGTAAGGGTAAGCTTAAGGGTAAAAGCAAGGGTAAGGGTAAGGGTAAGGGTGAGGGTAAGGGTAAGGGTAAGGGTAAGGGTAAGGGTAAGGGTAAGGGTAATGGTAAGCTTAAGGGTAAAAGCAAGGGTAAGGGTAAGGGTAAGGGTAAGGGTAAGGGTTAGGGTAAGGGTAAAGGTAAGGGTAAGCCTAAGGGTAAAAGCAAGGGTAAGGGTAAGGGTAAGGGTAAGGGTAAGGGTAAGGGTAAGGGTAAGGGTAAGGGTAAGAGTAAGGGTATGGGTAAGGGTAAGCTTAAGGGTAAAAGCAAGGGTAAGGGTAAGGGTAAGGGTAAGGGTAAGCCTAAGGGTAAAAGCAAGGGTAAGGGTAAGGTTAAGGGTAAGGGTAAGGGTAAGCTTAAGTGTAAAAGCAAGGGTAAGGGTAAGGGTAAGGGTAAGGGTAAGGGTAAGCGTAAGGGTAAAAGCAAGGGTAAGGGTAAGGGTGAGGGTGAGGGTAAGGGTAAGGGTAAGGGTAAAGGTAAGGGTAAGCCTAAGAGTAAAAGCAAGGGTAAGGGTAAGGGTAAGGGTAAGGGTAAGGGTAAGGGTAAGGGTAAGGGTAAGGGTAAGGGTAAGGGTAAGGGTAAGGGTAAGGGTAAGCTTAAGGGTAAAAGCAAGGGTAAGGATAAGGGTAAGGGTAAGGGTAAGGGTAAGGGTAAGGGTAAGGGTAAGGGTAAGGGTAAGGGTAAGGGTAAGGGTAAGGGTAAGGGTAAGCTTAAGGGTAAAAGCAAGGGTAAGGGTAAGGGTAAGGGTAAGGGTAAGGGTAAGGGTAAGGGTAAGGGTAAGGGTAAGGGTAAGGGTAAGGGTAAGCTTAAAGGTTAAAGGAAGGGTAAGGGTTAGGGTAAGGGTAAGGGTAAGGGTAAGGGTAAGGGTAAGGGTAAGCTTAAGGGTAAAAGCAAGGGTAAGGGTAAGGGTAAGGGTAAGGGTAAGGGTAAGGGTAAGGGTAAGCTTAAGGGTAAAAGCAAGGGTAAGGGTAAGGGTAAGGGTAAGGGTAAGGGTAGGGGTAAGGGTAAGGGTAAGGGTAAGGGTAAGAGTAAGGGTAAGGGTAAGCTTAAGGGTAAGGGTAAGGGTAAGCGTAAGGGTAAAAGCAAGGGTAAGGGTAAGGGTAAGGGTAAGGGTAAGGGTAAGCTTAAGGGTAAAAGCAAGGGTAAGGGTAAGGGTAAGGGTAAGGGTAAGGGTAAGGGTAAGGGTAAGGGTAAGCTTAAGGGTAAGGGTAAGGGTAAGGGTAAGGGTAAGCTTAAGGGTAAAAGCAAGGGTGAGGGTAAGAGTAAGGGTAAGGGTAAGGGTAAGGGTAAGGGTAAGGGTAAGGGTGAGCTTAAGGGTAAAAGCAAGGGTAAGGGTAAGGGTAAGGGTAAGGGTAAGGGTAAGGGTAAGGGTAAGGGTAAGGGTAAGGGTAAGGGTAAGCTTAAGGGAAAAAGCAAGGGTAAGGGTAAGGGTAAGGGTAAGGGTAAGGGTAAGGGTAATTGTAAGGGTAAGGGTAAGGGTAAAGGTAAGGGTAAGCCTAAGGGTAAAAGCAAGGGTAAGGGTAAGGGTAAGGGTAAGGGTAAGAGTAAGGGTAAGGGTAAGGGTAAGGGTAAGCTTAAGGGTAAAAGCAAGGGTAAGGGTAAGGGTAAGGGTAAGGGTAAGCCTAAGGGTAAAAGCAAGGGTAAGGGTAAGGGTAAGGGTAAGGGTAAGGGTAAGCTTAAGGGTAAAAGCAAGGGTAAGGGTAAGGGTAAGGGTAAGGGTAAGGGTAAGGGTAAGGGTAAGCTTAAGGGTAAAAGCAAGGGTGAGGGTAAGGGTAAGGGTAAGGGTAAGGGTAAGGGTAAGGGTAAGGTTAAGGGTAAGGGTAAGGGTAAGCTTAAGGGTAAAAGCAAGGGTAAGGGTAAGGGTAAGGGTAAGGGTGAGGGTAAGGGTAAGGGTAAGGGTAAGGGTAAGGGTAAGCTTAAGGGTAAAAGCAAGGGTAAGGGTAAGGGTAAGGGTAAGGGTAAGGGTAAAGGTAAGGGTAAGCCTAAGGGTAAAAGCAAGGGTAAGGGTAAGGGTAAGGGTAAGGGTAAGGGTAAGGGTAAGGGTAAGGGTAAGGGTAAGGGTAAGGGTAAGGGTAAGGGTAAGGGTAAGGGTAAGGGTAAGGGTTAGGGTAAGGGTAAGGGTAAGGGTAAGGGTAAGGGTAAGGGTAAGGGTAAGGGTAAGGGTAAGCTTAAGGGTAAAAGCAAGGGTAAGGGTAAGGGTAAGGGTAAGGGTAAGCCTAAGGGTAAAAGCAAGGGTAAGGGTAAGGGTAAGGGTAAGGGTAAGCTTAAGGGTAAAAGCAAGGGTAAGGGTAAGGGTAAGGGTAAGGGTAAGGGTAAGGGTAAGGGTAAGCTTAAGGGTAAAAGCAAGGGTAAGGATAAGGGTAAGGGTAAGGGTAAGGGTAAGGGTAAGGGTAAGGGTAAGGGTAAGGGTAAGGGTAAGCTTAAGGGTAAAAGCAAGGGTAAGGGTAAGGGTAAGGGTAAGGGTAAGGGTAAGGGTAAGGGTAAGGGTAAGGGTAAGGGTAAGGGTAAGCTTAAGGGTAAGGGTAAGGGTAAGGGTAAGGGTAAGCTTAAGGGTAAAAGCAAGGGTAAGGGTAAGGGTAAGGGTAAGGGTAAGCTTAAGGGTAAAAGCAAGGGTAAGGGTAAGGGTAAGGGTAAGGGTAAGGGTAAGGGTAAGGGTAAGGGTAAGCTTAAGGGTAAGGGTAAGGGTAAGGGTAAGGGTAAGCTTAAGGGTAAAAGCAAGGGTAAGGGTAAGGGTAAGGGTAAGGGTAAGGGTAAGCTTAAGGGTAAGGGTAAGGGTAAGGGTAAGGGTAAGCTTAAGGGTAAAAGCAAGGGTAAGGTTAAGGGTAAGGGTAAGGGTAAGGGTAAGGGTAAGGCTAAGGGTAAGCTTAAGGGTAAGGGTAAGGGTAAGGGTAAGGGTAAGCTTAAGGGTAAAAGCAAGGGTAAGGGTAAGGGTAAGGGTAAGGGTAAGGGTAAGGGTAAGGGTAAGGGTAAGGGTAAGGGTAAGGGTAAGGGTAAGCTTAAGGGTAAGGGTAAGGGTAAGGGTAAGCTTAAGGGTAAAAGCAAGGGTAAGGGTAAGGGTAAGGGTAAGGGTAAGGGTAAGCTTAAGGGTAAAAGCAAGGGTAAGGGTAAGGGTAAGGGTAAGGGTAAGGGTAAGGGTAAGGGTAAGGGTAAGGGTAAGGGTAAGGTTAAGGGTAAGGGTAAGGGTAAGCTTAAGGGTAAGGGTAAGGGTAAGGGTAAGCTTAAGGGTAAAAGCAAGGGTAAGGGTAAGGGTAAGGGTAAGGGTAAGGGTAAAGGTAAGGGTAAGCCTAAGGGTAAAAGCAAGGGTAAGGGTAAGGGTAAGGGTAAGGGTAAGGGTAAGGGTAAGGGTAAGGGTAAGGGTAAGGGTAAGGGTAAGCTTAAGGGTAAAAGCAAGGGTAAGGGTAAGGGTAAGGGTAAGGGTAAGGGTAAGGGTAAGGGTAAGCTTAAGGGTAAAAGCAAGGGTAAGGGTAAGGGTAAGGGTAAGGGTAAGGGTAAGGGTAAGGGTAAGGGTAAGGGTAAGGGTAAGGGTAAGGGTAAGCTTAAGGGTAAAAGCAAGGGTAAGGGTAAGGGTAAGGGTAAGGGTAAGGGTTAGGGTAAGGGTAAAGGTAAGGGTAAGCCTAAGGGTAAAAGCAAGGGTAAGGGTAAGGGTAAGGGTAAGGGTAAGGGTAAGGGTAAGGGTAAGGGTAAGGGTAAGGGTAAGGGTAAGAGTAAGGGTAAGGGTAAGGGTAAGCTTAAGGGTAAAAGCAAGTGTAAGGGTAAGGGTAAGGGTAAGGGTAAGCCTAAGGGTAAAAGCAAGGGTAAGGGTAAGGTTAAGGGTAAGGGTAAGGGTAAGCTTAAGGGTAAAAGCAAGGGTAAGGGTAAGGGTAAGGGTAAGGGTAAGGGTAAGCTTAAGGGTAAAAGCAAGGGTAAGGGTAAGGGTGAGGGTGAGGGTAAGGGTAAGGGTAAGGGTAAAGGTAAGGGTAAGCCTAAGAGTAAAAGCAAGGGTAAGGGTAAGGGTAAGGGTAAGGGTAAGGGTAAGGGTAAGGGTAAGGGTAAGGGTAAGGGTAAGGGTAAGGGTAAGCTTAAGGGTAAAAGCAAGGGTAAGGATAAGGGTAAGGGTAAGGGTAAGGGTAAGGGTAAGGGTAAGGGTAAGGGTAAGGGTAAGGGTAAGGGTAAGCTTAAGGGTAAAAGCAAGGGTAAGGGTAAGGGTAAGGGTAAGGGTAAGGGTAAGGGTAAGGGTAAGGGTAAGGGTAAGCTTAAGGGTAAAAGCAAGGGTAAGGGTTAGGGTAAGGGTAAGGGTAAGGGTAAGGGTAAGGGTAAGCTTAAGGGTAAAAGCAAGGGTAAGGGTAAGGGTAAGGGTAAGGGTAAGGGTAAGGGTAAGGGTAAGGGTAAAGGTAAGGGTAAGCTTAAGGGTAAAAGCAAGGGTAAGGGTCAGGGTAAGGGTAAGGGTAAGGGTAAGGGTAAGGGTAAGGGTAAGGGTAAGGGTAAGGGTAAGGGTAAGGGTAAGGGTAAGCTTAAGGGTATAAGTAAGGGTAAGGGTAAGGGTAAGGGTGAGGGTAAGGGTGAGGGTAAGGGTAAGGGTAAGCTTAAGGGTAAAAGCAAGGGTAAGGGTAAGGGTAAGGGTAAGGGTAAGGGTAAGGGTAAGGGTAAGGGTAAGGGTAAGCTTAAGGGTAAAAGCAAGGGTAAGGGTAAGGGTAAGGGTAAGGGTAAGGGTAAGGGTAAGGGTAAGGGTAAGGGTAAGGGTAAGGGTAAGGGTAAGGGTAAGGGTAAAGGTAAGGTTAAGCCTAAGGGTAAAAGCAAGGGTAAGGGTAAGGGTAAGGGTAAGGGTAAGGGTAAGGGTAAGGGTAAGGGTAAGGGTAAGGGTAAGGGTAAGGGTAAGGGTAAGGGTAAGGGTAAGGGTAAGGGTAAGGGTAAGGGTAAGGGTAAGGGTAAGCTTAAGGGTAAAAGCAAGGGTAAGGGTAAGGGTAAGGGTAAGGGTAAGCCTAAGGGTAAAAGCAAGGGTAAGGGTAAGGGTAAGGGTAAGGGTAAGGGTAAGCTTAAGGGTAAAAGCAAGGGTAAGGGTAAGGGTAAGGGTAAGGGTAAGGGTAAGGTTAAGGGTAAGCTTAAGGGTAAAAGCAAGGGTAAGGGTAAGGGTAAGGGTAAGGATAAGGGTAAGGGTAAGGGTAAGGGTAAGGGTAAGGGTAAGGGTAAGGTTAAGGGTAAGGGTTAGAGTAAGGGTAAGGGTAAGGGTAAGGGTAAGCTTAAGGGTAAAAGCAAGGGTAAGGGTAAGGGTAAGGGTAAGGGTAAGGGTAAGGGTAAGGGTGAGCTTAAGGGTAAGGGTAAGGGTAAGGGTAAGGGTAAGGGTAAGGGTAATGATAAGGGTAAAGGTAAGGCTAAGCCTAAGGGTAAAAGCAAGGGTAAGGGTAAGGGTAAGGGTAAGGGTAAGGGTAAGGTTAAGGGTAAGGGTTAGGGTAAGGGTAAGGGTAAGGGTAAGGGTAAGGGTAAGGGTAAGCTTAAGGGTAAAAGCAAGGGTAAGGGTAAGGGTAAGGGTAAGGGTAAGGGTAAGGGTAAGGGTAAGGGTGAGGGTAAGGGTAAGGGTAAGGGTAAGGGTAAGGGTAAGGGTAAGGGTAAGGGTAAAGGTAAGGTTAAGCCTAAGGGTAAAAGCAAGGGTAAGGGTAAGGGTAAGGGTAAGGGTAAGGGTAAGGGTAAGGGTAAGGGTAAGGGTAAGGGTAAGGGTAAGGGTAAGCTTAAGGGTAAAAGCAAGGGTAAGGGTAAGGGTAAGGGTAAGGGTAAGCCTAAGGGTAAAAGCAAGGGTAAGGGTAAGGGTAAGGGTAAGGGTAAGCTTAAGGGTAAAAGCAAGGGTAAGGGTAAGGGTAAGGGTAAGGGTAAGGGTAAGGGTAAGGGTAAGGGTAAGCTTAAGGGTAAAAGCAAGGGTAAGGGTAAGGGTAAGGGTAAGGGTAAGGGTAAGGGTAAGGGTAAGGGTAAGGGTAAGGGTAAGGGTAAAGGTAAGGGTAAGCCTAAGGGTCAAAGCAAGGGTAAGGGTAAGGGTAAGGGTAAGGGTAAGGGTAAGGGTAAGGGTAAGGGTAAGGGTAAGGGTAAGGGTAAGGGTAAGCTTAAGGGTAAAAGCAAGGGTAAGGGTAAGGGTAAGGGTAAGGGTAAGGGTAAGGGTAAGGGTAAGGGTAAGGGTAAGGGTAAGGGTAAGGGTAAGCTTAAGGGTAAGGGTAAGGGTAAGGGTAAGGGTAAGCCTAAGGGTAAAAGCAAGGGTAAGTGTAAGGGTAAGGGTAAGGGTAAGGGTAAGCTTAAGGGTAAAAGCAAGGGTAAGGGTAAGGGTAAGGGTAAGGGTAAGGGTAAGGGTAAGGGTAAGCTTAAGGGTAAAAGCAAGGGTAAGGGTAAGGGTAAGGGTAAGGGTAAGGGTAAGGGTAAGGCTAAAGGTAAGGGTAAGCCTAAGGGTAAAAGCAAGGGTAAGGGTAAGGGTAAGGGTAAGGGTAAGGGTAAGGGTAAGGGTAAGGGTAAGGGTAAGTTTAAGGGTAAGGGTAAGGGTAAAGGTAAGGGTAAGGGTAAGCTTAAGGGTAAAAGCAAGGGTAAGGGTAAGGGTAAGGGTAAGGGTAAGAGTAAGGGTAAGGGTAAGGGTAAGCTTAAGGGTAAAAGCAAGGGTAAGGGTAAGGGTAAGGGTAAGGGTAAGGGTAAGGGTAAGGGTAAGGGTAAAGGTAAGGGTAAGGGTAAGCTTAAGGGTAAAAGCAAGGGTAAGGGTAAGGGTAAGGGTAAGGGTAAGGGTAAGGGTAAGGGTAAGGGTAAGGGTAAGGGTAAGGGTAAGCTTAAGGGTAAAAGCAAGGGTAAGGGTAAGGGTAAGGGTAAGGGTAAGGGTAAGGGTAATGGTAAGGGTAAAGGTAAGGGTAAGCCTAAGGGTAAAAGCAAGGGTAAGGGTAAGGGTAAGGGTAAGGGTAAGGGTAAGGTTAAGGGTAAGGGTTAGGGTAAGGGTAAGGGTAAGGGTAAGGGTAAGCTTAAGGGTAAAAGCAAGGGTAAGGGTAAGGGTAAGGGTAAGGGTAAGGGTAAGGGTAAGGGTAAGCTTAAGGGTAAGGGTAAGGGTAAGGGTAAGCTTAAGGGTAAAAGCAAGGGTAAGGGTAAGGGTAAGGGTAAGGGTAAGGGTAAGCTTAAGGGTAAAAGCAAGGGTGAGGGTAAGGGTAAGGGTAAGGGTAAGGGTAAGGGTGAGGGTAAGGGTAAGGGTAAGGGTAAGGGTAAGGGTAAGGGTAAGGGTAAGGGTAAGGATAAGGGTAAGGGTAAGGGTAAGGGTAAAGGTAAGGGTAAGCCTAAGAGTAAAAGCAAGGTTAAGGGTAAGGGTAAGGGTAAGGGTAAGGGTAAGGGTAAGGGTAAGGGTAAGCTTAAGGGTAAAAGCAAGGGTAAGGATAAGGGTAAGGGTAAGGGTAAGGGTAAGGGTGAGTGTAAGGGTAAGGGTAAGGGTAAGGGTAAGCTTAAGGGTAAAAGCAAGGGTAAGGGTAAGGGTAAGGGTAAGGGTAAGGGTAAGGGTAAGGGTAAGGGTAAGCTTAAGGGTAAAAGCAAGGGTAAGGGTTAGGGTAAGGGTAAGGGTAAGGGTAAGGGTAAGGGTAAGCTTAAGGGTAAAAGCAAGGGTAAGGGTAAGGGTAAGGGTAAGGGTAAGGGTAAGGGTAGGGGTAAAGGTAAGGGTAAGCCTAAGGGTAAAAGCAAGGGTAAGGGTAAGGGTAAGGGTAAGGGTAAGGGTAAGGGTAAGGGTAAGGGTAAGGGTAAGGGTAAGGGTAAGGGTAAGGGTAAGGGTAAGGGTAAGGGTAAGGGTAAGGGTAAGCTTAAGGGTATAAGCAAGGGTAAGGGTAAGGGTAAGGGTGAGGGTAAGGGTAAGGGTAAGGGTAAGGGTGAGCTTAAGGGTAAAAGCAAGGGTAAGGGTAAGGGAAAGGGTAAGCTTAAGGGTAAAAGCAAGGGTAAGGGTAAGGGTAAGGGTAAGGGTAAGGGTAAGGGTAAGGGTAAGGGTAAGGGTAAGGGTAAGGGTAAGGGTAAGGGTAAGGGTAAGGGTAAGGGTAAGGGTAAGGGTAAGGGTAAAGGTAAGGTTAAGCCTAAGGGTAAAAGCAAGGGTAAGGGTAAGGGTAAGGGTAAGGGTAAGGGTAAGGGTAAGGGTAAGGGTAAGCTTCCCTTACCCTTACCCTTACCCTTACCCTTACCCTTACCCTAACCCTTGCTTTTACCCTTAAGCTTACCCTTACCCTTACCCTTACACTTACCCTTGCTTTTACCCTTAGGCTTACCCTTACCCTTACCCTTACCCTTACCCTTAAGCTTACCCTTACCCTTACCCTTATCCTTACCCTTACCCTTACCCTTACCCTTACCCTTACCCTTACCCTTACCCTTACCCTTACCCTTACCCTTACCCTTGCTTTTACCCTTAAGCCTACCCTTACCCTTACCCTTACCCTTACCCTTACTCTTACCCTTACCCTTACCCTTACCCTTACCCTTACCCTTACCCTTACCCTTACCCTTACCCTTACCCTTACCCTTACCCTTACCCTTGCTTTTACCCTTAAGCTTACCCTTACCCTTACCCTTACCCTTACCCTTACTCTTACCCTTACCCTTACCCTTGCTTTGACCCTTAGGCTTACCCTTACCTTTACCCTTACCCTTACCCTTACCCTTACCCTTACCCTTACCCTTACCCTTACCCTTACCCTTACCCTTACCCTTACCCTTGCTTTTACCTTTAAGCTTACCCTTACCCTTACCCTTACCCTTACCCTTACCCTTACCCTTGCTTTTACCCTTAAGCTTACCCTTACCCTTACCCTTACCCTTACCCTTACCCTTACCCTTGCTTTTACCCTTAGGCTTACCCTTACCCTTACCCTTACCCTTACCTTTGCTTTTACCCTTAAGCTTACCCTTACCCTTACCCTTACCCTTACCCTTACCCTTACCCTTACTCTTACCCTTAACCTTACCCTTACCCTTACCCTTACCCTTACCCTTACCCTTACCCTTACCCTTGCTTTTACCCTTAGGCTTAACCTTACCTTTACCCTTACCCTTACCCTTACCCTTACCCTTACCCTTACCCTTACCCTTACCCTTACCCTTACCCTTACCCTTACCCTTACCCTTACCCTTACCCTTACCCTTACCCTTACCCTTGCTTTTACCCTTAAGCTTACCCTTACCCTTACCCTTACCCTTACCCTTACCCTTACCCTTACCCTTGCTTTTACCCTTAAGCTAACCCTTACCCTTACCCTTACCCTTACCCTTACCCTAACCCTTACCCTTGCTTTTACCCTTAAGCTTACCCTTACCCTTACCCTTACCCTTACCCTTACCCTTACCCTTACCCTTACCCTTGCTTTTACCCTTAAGCTTACCCTTACCCTTACCCTTACCCTTACCCTCACCCTTACCCTTACCCTTACCCTTACCCTTATCCTTACCCTTGCTTTTACCCTTAAGCTTACCCTTACCCTTACCCTTACCCTTACCCTTACCCTTACCCTTACCCTTACCCTTACCCTTACCCTTACCCTTGCTTTTACTCTTAGGCTTACCCTTACCTTTACCCTTACCCTTACCCTTACCCTTACCCTTACCCTTACCCTTACCCTTACCCTTACCCTTACCCTTACCCTTACCCTCACCCTTGCTTTTACCCTTAAGCTTACCCTTACCCTTACCCTTACCCTTACCCTTACCCTAGCTTTTACCCTTAAGCTTACCCTTACCCTTACCCTTACCCTTAAGCTTACCCTTACCCTTACCCTTACCCTTACCCTTACCCTTACCCTTGCTTTTACCCTTAAGCTTACCCTTACCCTTACCCTTACCCTTACCCTAACCCTTACCCTTAACCTTACCCTTACCCTTACCCTTACCCTTACCCTTACCCTTGCTTTTACCCTTAGGCTTACCCTTACCTTTACCCTTACCATTACCCTTACCCTTACCCTTACCCTTACCCTTACCCTTACCCTTGCTTTTACCCTTAAGCTTACCCTTACCCTTACCCTTACCCTTACCCTTACCCTTACCCTTACCCTTACCCTTACCCTTACCCTTACCCTTGCTTTTACCCTTAAGCTTACCCTTACCCTTACCCTTACCCTTACCCTTACCCTTACCCTTACCCTTACCCTTACCCTTACCCTTACCCTTACCCTTACCCTTACCCTTACCCTTACCCTTACCCTTACCCTTGCTTTTACCCTTAAGCTTACCCTTACCCTTACCCTTACTCTTACCCTTACCCTTACCCTTACCCTTACCCTTGCTTTTACCCTTAAGCTTACCCTTACCCTTACCTTTACCCTTACCCTTACCCTTAAACTTACCCTTACCCTTACCCTTACCCTTACCCTTACCCTTACCCTTACCCTTACCCTTGCTTTTACCTTTAGCCTTACCCTTACCCTTACCCTTACCCTTACCCTTACCCTTACCCTTGCTTTTACCCTTAAGCTTACCCTTACCCTTACCCTTACCCTTACCCTTACCCTTGCTTTTACCCTTAAGCTTACCCTTACCCTTACCCTTACCCTTACACTTACCCTTGCTTTTACCCTTAGGCTTACCCTTACCCTTACCCTTACCCTTAAGCTTACCCTTACCCTTACCCTTACCCTTACCCTTACCCTTACCCTTACCCTTACCCTTACCCTTACCCTTACCCTTACCCTTACCCTTGCTTTTACCCTTAAGCTTACCCTTACCCTTACCCTTACCCTTACCCTTACCCTTACCCTTACCCTTACCCTTACCCTTACCCTTACCCTTACCCTTACCCTTACCCTTACCCTTACCCTTGCTTTGACCCTTAGGCTTACCCTTACCTTTACCCTTACCCTTACCCTTACCCTTACCCTTACCCTTACCCTTACCCTTACCCTTGCTTTTACCCTTAAGCTTACCCTTACCCTTACCCTTACCCTTACCCTTACCCTTACCCTTACCATTGCTTTTACCCTTAAGCTTACCCTTACCCTTACCCTTACCCTTACCCTTGCTTTTACCCTTAGGCTTACCCTTACCCTTACCCTTACCCTTACCCTTGCTTTTACCCTTAAGCTTACCCTTACCCTTAAGCTTACCCTTACCCTTACCCTTACCCTTACCCTTACCCTTACCCTTACCCTTACCCTTACCCTTACCCTTACCCTTACCCTCACCCTTACCCTTACCCTTACCCTTACCCTTGCTTTTACCCTTAGGCTTAACCTCACCTTTACCCTTACCCTTACCCTTACCCTTACCCTTACCCTTACTCTTACCCTTACCCTTACCCTTACCCTTACCCTTACCCTTACCCTTACCCTTGCTTTTACCCTTAAGCTTACCCTTACCCTTAAGCTTACCCTTACCCTTACCCTTACCCTTACCCTTACCCTTACCCTTACCCTTACCCTTACCCTTGCTTTTACCCTTAAGCTTACCCTTACCCTTACCCTTACCCTTACCCTCACCCTTACCCTTACCCTTACCCTTGCTTATACCCTTAAGCTTACCCTTACCCTTACCCTTACCCTTACCCTTACCCTTACCCTTACCCTTACCCTTACCCTTACCCTTACCCTTACCCTTACCCTTACCCTTGCTTTTACCCTTAAGCTTACCCTTACCCTTACCCTTACCCTTTCCCTTACCCTTGCTTTTACCCTTAGGCTTACCCTTACCCTTACCCTTACCCTTAACCTTGCTTTTACCCTTAAGCTTAACCTTACCCTTACCCTTACCCTTACTCTTACCCTTACCCTTACCCTTACCCTTACCCTTGCTTTTACCCTTAGGCTTACCCTTACCTTTACCCTTACCCTTACCCTTACCCTTACCCTTACCCTTACCCTTACCCTAACCCTTACCCTTACCCTTGCTTTTACCCTTAAGCTAACCCTTACCCTTACCCTTACCCTTACCCTTACCCTTAACCTTACCCTTACCCTTGCTTTTACCCTTAAGCTCACCCTTACCCTTACCCTTACCCTTACCCTTACACTTACCCTTACCCTGACCCTTACCCTTGCTTTTACCCTTAAGCTCACCCTTACCCTTACCCTTACCCTTACCCTTACCCTTACCCTTGCTTTTACCCTTAAGCTTACCCTTACCCTTACCCTTACCCTTACCCTTACCCTTAAGCTTACCCTTACCCTTACCCTTACCCTTACCCTTACCCTTACCCTTACCCTTACCCTTGCTTTTACCCTTAAGCTTACCCTTACCCTTACCCTTACCCTTACCCTAACCCTTACCCTTAACCTTACCCTTACCCTTACCCTTACCCTTACCCTTACCCTTGCTTTTACCCTTAGGCTTACCCTTACCTTTACCCTTACCATTACCCTTACCCTTACCCTTACCCTTACCCTTACCCTTACCCTTACCCTTAAGCTTACCCTTACCCTTACACTTACCCTTACCCTTACCCTTACCCTTACCCTTGCTTTTACCCTTAAGCTTACCCTTACCCTTACCCTTACCCTTACTCTAACCCTTACCCTTAACCTTACCCTTACCCTTACCCTTACCCTTACCCTTACCCTTATCCTTACCCTTACCCTTACCCTTACCCTTGCTTTTACCCTTAAGCTTACCCTTACCCTTACCCTTACCCTTACCCTTACCCTTACCCTTGCTTTTACCCTTAAGCTTACCCTTACCCTTACCCTTACCCTTATCCTTACCCTTGCTTTTACCCTTAGGCTTACCCTTACCCTTACCCTTACCCTTACCCTTGCTTTTACCCTTAAGCTTACCCTTACCCTTACCCTTACCCTTACCCTTACCCTTACCCTTACCCTTACCCTTACCCTTACCCTTACCCTTACCCTTACCCTTGCTTTTACCCTTAGGCTTAACCTTACCTTTACCCTTACCCTTACCCTTACCCTTACCCTTACCCTTACCCTTACCCTTACCCTTACCCTTACCCTTACCCTTACCCTTACCCTTACCCTTACCCTTGCTTTTACCCTTAAGCTTACCCTTACCCTTACCCTTACCCTTACCCTTACCCTTACCCTTACCCTTACCCTTGCTTTTACCCTTAAGCTTACCCTTACCCTTACCCTCACCCTTACCCTCACCCTTACGCTTACCCTTACCCTTGCTTATACCCTTAAGCTTACCCTTACCCTTACCCTTACCCTTACCCTTACCCTTACCCTTACCCTTGCTTTTACTCTTAGGCTTACCCTTACCTTTACCCTTACCCTTACCCTTACCCTTACCCTTACCCTTACCCTTACCCTTACCCTTACCCTTACCCTTACCCTTACCCTCACCCTTGCTTTTACCCTTAAGCTTACCCTTACCCTTACCCTTACCCTTACCCTTACCCTAGCTTTTACCCTTAAGCTTACCCTTACCCTTACCCTTACCCTTAAGCTTACCCTTACCCTTACCCTTACCCTTACCCTTACCCTTACCCTTGCTTTTACCCTTAAGCTTACCCTTACCCTTACCCTTACCCTTACCCTAACCCTTACCCTTAACCTTACCCTTACCCTTACCCTTACCCTTACCCTTACCCTTGCTTTTACCCTTAGGCTTACCCTTACCTTTACCCTTACCATTACCCTTACCCTTACCCTTACCCTTACCCTTACCCTTACCCTTGCTTTTACCCTTAAGCTTACCCTTACCCTTACCCTTACCCTTACCCTTACCCTTACCCTTACCCTTACCCTTACCCTTACCCTTGCTTTTACCCTTAAGCTTACCCTTACCCTTACCCTTACCCTTACCCTTACCCTTACCCTTACCCTTACCCTTACCCTTACCCTTACCCTTACCCTTACCCTTACCCTTACCCTTACCCTTACCCTTGCTTTTACCCTTAAGCTTACCCTTACCCTTACCCTTACTCTTACCCTTACCCTTACCCTTACCCTTACCCTTGCTTTTACCCTTAAGCTTACCCTTACCCTTACCTTTACCCTTACCCTTACCCTTAAACTTACCCTTACCCTTACCCTTACCCTTACCCTTACCCTTACCCTTACCCTTACCCTTGCTTTTACCTTTAGCCTTACCCTTACCCTTACCCTTACCCTTACCCTTACCCTTACCCTTGCTTTTACCCTTAAGCTTACCCTTACCCTTACCCTTACCCTTACCCTTACCCTTGCTTTTACCCTTAAGCTTACCCTTACCCTTACCCTTACCCTTACACTTACCCTTGCTTTTACCCTTAGGCTTACCCTTACCCTTACCCTTACCCTTAAGCTTACCCTTACCCTTACCCTTACCCTTACCCTTACCCTTACCCTTACCCTTACCCTTACCCTTACCCTTACCCTTACCCTTACCCTTACCCTTACCCTTGCTTTTACCCTTAAGCTTACCCTTACCCTTACCCTTACCCTTACCCTTACCCTTACCCTTACCCTTACCCTTACCCTTACCCTTACCCTTACCCTTACCCTTACCCTTACCCTTACCCTTACCCTTGCTTTGACCCTTAGGCTTACCCTTACCTTTACCCTTACCCTTACCCTTACCCTTACCCTTACCCTTACCCTTACCCTTACCCTTACCCTTGCTTTTACCCTTAAGCTTACCCTTACCCTTACCCTTACCCTTACCCTTACCCTTACCCTTACCATTGCTTTTACCCTTAAGCTTACCCTTACCCTTACCCTTACCCTTACCCTTGCTTTTACCCTTAGGCTTACCCTTACCCTTACCCTTACCCTTACCCTTGCTTTTACCCTTAAGCTTACCCTTACCCTTAAGCTTACCCTTACCCTTACCCTTACCCTTACCCTTACCCTTACCCTTACCCTTACCCTTACCCTTACCCTTACCCTTACCCTTACCCTTACCCTTACCCTTACCCTTACCCTTGCTTTTACCCTTAGGCTTAACCTTACCTTTACCCTTACCCTTACCCTTACCCTTACCCTTACCCTTACTCTTACCCTTACCCTTACCCTTACCCTTACCCTTACCCTTACCCTTACCCTTGCTTTTACCCTTAAGCTTACCCTTACCCTTAAGCTTACCCTTACCCTTACCCTTACCCTTACCCTTACCCTTACCCTTACCCTTGCTTTTACCCTTAAGCTTACCCTTACCCTTACCCTTACCCTTACCCTCACCCTTACCCTTACCCTTACCCTTGCTTATACCCTTAAGCTTACCCTTACCCTTACCCTTACCCTTACCCTTACCCTCACCCTTACCCTTACCCTTACCCTTACCCTTGCCCTTACCCTTACCCTTACCCTTGCTTTTACCCTTAAGCTTACCCTTACCCTTACCCTTACCCTTTTCCTTACCCTTGCTTTTACCCTTAGGCTTACCCTTACCCTTACCCTTACCCTTAACCTTGCTTTTACCCTTAAGCTTAACCTTACCCTTACCCTTACCCTTACTCTTACCCTTACCCTTACCCTTACCCTTACCCTTGCTTTTACCCTTAGGCTTACCCTTACCTTTACCCTTACCCTTACCCTTACCCTTACCCTTACCCTTACCCTTACCCTTACCCTTACCCTTACCCTTGCTTTTACCCTTAAGCTAACCCTTACCCTTACCCTTACCCTTACCCTTACCCTTAACCTTACCCTTACCCTTGCTTTTACCCTTAAGCTCACCCTTACCCTTACCCTTACCCTTACCCTTACACTTACCCTTACCCTGACCCTTACCCTTGCTTTTACCCTTAAGCTCACCCTTACCCTTACCCTTACCCTTACCCTTACCCTTACCCTTGCTTTTACCCTTAAGCTTACCCTTACCCTTACCCTTACCCTTACCCTTACCCTTAAGCTTACCCTTACCCTTACCCTTACCCTTACCCTTACCCTTACCCTTACCCTTGCTTTTACCCTTAAGCTTACCCTTACCCTTACCCTTACCCTTACCCTAACCCTTACCCTTAACCTTACCCTTACCCTTACCCTTACCCTTACCCTTACCCTTGCTTTTACCCTTAGGCTTACCCTTACCTTTACCCTTACCATTACCCTTACCCTTACCCTTACCCTTACCCTTACCCTTACCCTTAAGCTTACCCTTACCCTTACACTTACCCTTACCCTTACCCTTACCCTTACCCTTGCTTTTACCCTTAAGCTTACCCTTACCCTTACCCTTACCCTTACTCTAACCCTTACCCTTAACCTTACCCTTACCCTTACCCTTACCCTTACCCTTACCCTTATCCTTACCCTTACCCTTACCCTTACCCTTGCTTTTACCCTTAAGCTTACCCTTACCCTTACCCTTACCCTTACCCTTACCCTTACCCTTGCTTTTACCCTTAAGCTTACCCTTACCCTTACCCTTACCCTTACCCTTACCCTTGCTTTTACCCTTAGGCTTACCCTTACCCTTACCCTTACCCTTACCCTTGCTTTTACCCTTAAGCTTACCCTTACCCTTACCCTTACCCTTACCCTTACCCTTACCCTTACCCTTACCCTTACCCTTACCCTTACCCTTACCCTTACCCTTGCTTTTACCCTTAGGCTTAACCTTACCTTTACCCTTACCCTTACCCTTACCCTTACCCTTACCCTTACCCTTACCCTTACCCTTACCCTTACCCTTACCCTTACCCTTACCCTTACCCTTACCCTTGCTTTTACCCTTAAGCTTACCCTTACCCTTACCCTTACCCTTACCCTTACCCTTACCCTTACCCTTACCCTTGCTTTTACCCTTAAGCTTACCCTTACCCTTACCCTCACCCTTACCCTCACCCTTACCCTTACCCTTACCCTTGCTTATACCCTTAAGCTTACCCTTACCCTTACCCTTACCCTTACCCTTACCCTTACCCTTACCCTTACCCTTACCCTTACCCTTACCCTTACCCTTGCTTTTACCCTTAAGCTTACCCTTACCTTTACCCTTACCCTTACCCTTACCCTTACCCTTACCCTTACCCTTACCCTTACCCTTGCTTTTACCCTTAAGCTAACCCTTACCCTTACCCTTACCCTTACCCTTACCCTAACCCTTACCCTTGCTTTTACCCTTAAGCTTACCCTTACCCTTACCCTTACCCTTACCCTTACCCTTACCCTTACCCTTACCCTTGCTTTTACCCTTAAGCTTACCCTTACCCTTACCCTTACCCTTACCCTTACCCTTACCCTTACCCTTACCCTTATCCTTACCCTTGCTTTTACCCTTAAGCTTACCCTTACCCTTACCCTTACCCTTACCCTTACCCTTACCCTTACCCTTACCCTTACCCTTACCCTTACCCTTACCCTTACCCTTACCCTTACCCTCACCCTTGCTTTTACTCTTAGGCTTACCCTCACCTTTACCCTTACCCTTACCCTTACCCTCACTCTCACCCTTACCCTTACCCTTGCTTTTACCCTTAAGCTTACCCTTACCCTTACCCTTACCCTTACCCTTGCTTTTACCCTTAAGCTTACCCTTACCCTTACCCTTAACCTTACCCTTACCCTTGCTTTTACCCTTAGGCTTACCCTTACCCTTACCCTTACCCTTACCCTTGCTTTTACCCTTAAGCTTACCCTTACCCTTACCATTACTCTTACCCTTACCCTTACCCTTACCCTTACCCTTACCCTTACCCTTACCCTTACCCTTACCCTTGCTTTTACCCTTAGGCTTACCCTTACCTTTACCCTTACCCTAACCCTTACCCTTACCCTTACCCTTACCCTTACCCTTGCTTTTACCCTTAAGCTTACTCTTACCCTTACCCTTACCCTTACCCTTACCCTTACCCTTACCCTTACCCTTACCCTTACCCTTACCCTTGCTTTTACCCTTAAGCTTACCCTTACCCTTACCCTTACCCTTACCCTTACCCTTGCTTTTACCCTTAAGCTTACCCTTACCCTTACCCTTACCCTTAAGTTTACCCTTACCCTTACCCTTACCCTTACCCTTACCCTTACCCTTACCCTTACCCTTACCCTTACCCTTACCCTTACCCTTACCCTTACCCTTACCCTTGCTTTTACCCTTAAGCTTACCCTTACCCTTACCCTTACCCTTACCCTTAAGCTTACCCTTACCCTTACCCTTACCCTTACCCTTACCCTTAACCTTACCCTTGCTTTTACCCTTAAGCTTACCCTTACCTTTACCCTTACCCTTACCCTTAAGCTTACCCTTACCCTTACCCTTACCCTTACCCTTACCCTTGCTTTTACCCTTAAGCTTACCCTTACCCTTACCCTTACCCTTACCCTTAAGCTTACCCTTACCCTTACCCTTACCCTTACCCTTACCCTTACCCTTACCCTTACCCTTACCCTTACCCTTACCCTTACCCTTACCCTTACCCTTGCTTTTACCCTTAAGCTTACCCTTACCCTTACCCTTACCCTTACCCTTGCTTTTACCCTTAAGCTTACCCTTACCCTTACCCTTACCCTTAAGCTTACCCTTACCCTTACCCTTACCCTTACCCTTACCCTTACCCTTACCCTTACCCTTACCCTTACCCTTACCCTTGCTTTTACCCTTAAGCTTACCCTTACCCTTACCCTTACCCTTACCCTTACCCTTACCCTTACCCTTACCCTTGCTTTTACCCTTAGGCTTACCCTTACCTTTACCCTTACCCTTACCTTTACCCTTACCCTTACCCTTACCCTTACCCTTGCTTTTACCCTTGAGCTTACCCTTACCCTTACCCTTACCCTTACCCTTACCCTTACCCTTACCCTTGCTTTTACCCTTAAGCTTACCCTTACCCTTACCCTTACCCTTACCCTTACCCTTACCCTTGCTTTTACCCTTAGGCTTACCCTTACCCTTACCCTTACCCTTACCCTTGCTTTAACCCTTAAGCTTACCCTTACCCTTACCCTTACCCTTACCCTTACCCTTACCCTTACCCTTACCCTTACCCTTACCCTTACCCTTACCCTTACCCTTACCCTTATCCTTACCCTTACCCTTACCCTTACCCTTACCCTTACCCTTACCCTTACCCTTACCCTTGCTTTTACCCTTAGGCTTACCCTTACCTTTACCCTTACCCTTACCCTTACCCTTACCCTTGCTTTTACCCTTAAGCTTACCTTTACCCTTACCCTCACCCTTACCCTTACCCTTACCCTTACCCTTACCCTTACCCTTACCCTTACCCTTGCTTTTACCCTTAAGCTTACCCTTACCCTTACCCTAACCCTTACCCTTGCTTTTACTCTTAGGCTTACCCTTACCTTTACCCTTACCCTTACCCTTACCCTTACCCTCACCCTTACCCTTACCCTTGCTTTTACCCTTAAGCTTACCCTTACCCTTACCCTTACCCTTACCCTTACCCTTGCTTTTACCCTTAAGCTTACCCTTACCCTTACCCTTAACCTTACCCTTACCCTTGCTTTTACCCTTAGGCTTACCCTTACCCTTACCCTTACCCTTACCCTTACCCTTGCTTTTACCCTTAAGCTAACCCTTACCCTTACCCTTACCCTTACCCTTACCCTTACCCTTAACCTTACCCTTACCCTTGCTTTTACCCTTAAGCTCACCCTTACCCTTACCCTTACCCTTACCCTTACACTTACCCTTACCCTGACCCTTACCCTTGCTTTTACCCTTAAGCTTACCCTTACCCTTACCCTTACCCTTACCCTTACCCTTGCTTTTACCCTTAAGCTTACCCTTACCCTTACCCTTACCCTTACCCTTACCCTTAAGCTTACCCTTACCCTTACCCTTACCCTTACCCTTACCCTTACCCTTACCCTTGCTTTTACCCTTAAGCTTACCCTAACCCTTACCCTTACCCTTACCCTAACCCTTACCCTTAACCTTACCCTTACCCTTACCCTTACCCTTACCCTTACCCTTGCTTTTACCCTTAGGCTTACCCTTACCTTTACCCTTACCATTACCCTTACCCTTACCCTTACCCTTACCCTTACCCTTACCCTTACCCTTAAGCTTACCCTTACCCTTACCCTTACCCTTACCCTTACCCTTACCCTTACCCTTGCTTTTACCCTTAAGCTTACCCTTACCCTTACCCTTACCCTTACTCTAACCCTTACCCTTAACCTTACCCTTACCCTTACCCTTACCCTTACCCTTACCCTTACCCTTATCCTTACCCTTACCCTTACCCTTACCCTTGCTTTTACCCTTAAGCTTACCCTTACCCTTACCCTTACCCTTACCCTTACCCTTACCCTTGCTTTTACCCTTAAGCTTACCCTTACCCTTACCCTTACCCTTACCCTTACCCTTGCTTTTACCCTTAGGCTTACCCTTACCCTTACCCTTACCCTTACCCTTGCTTTTACCCTTAAGCTTACCCTTACCCTTACCCTTACCCTTACCCTTACCCTTACCCTTACCCTTACCCTTACCCTTACCCTTACCCTTACCCTTACCCTTACCCTTACCCTTACCCTTGCTTTTACCCTTAGGCTTAACCTTACCTTTACCCTTACCCTTACCCTTACCCTTACCCTTACCCTTACCCTTACCCTTACCCTTACCCTTACCCTTACCCTTACCCTTACCCTTACCCTTGCTTTTACCCTTAAGCTTACCCTTACCCTTACCCTTACCCTTACCCTTACCCTTACCCTTACCCTTACCCTTGCTTTTACCCTTAAGCTTACCCTTACCCTTACCCTCACCCTTACCCTCACCCTTACCCTTACCCTTACCCTTACCCTTACCCTTACCCTTGCTTTTACCCTTAAGCTTACCCTTACCCTTACCCTTACCCTTACCCTTACCCTTACCCTTACCCTTACCCTTGCTTTTACCCTTAAGCTTACCCTCACCCTTACCCTTACCCTTACCCTTGCTTTTACCCTTAAGCTTACCCTTACCCTTACCTTTACCCTTACCCTTAAGCTTACCCTTACCCTTACCCTTACCCTTACCCTTACCCTTACCCTTACCCTTACCCTTACCCTTACCCTTACCCTTGCTTTTACCCTTAAGCTTACCCTTACCCTTACCCTTACCCTTACCCTTACCCTTACCCTTACCCTTACCCTTACCCTTACCCTTACCCTTACCCTTACCCTTACCCTTACCCTTGCTTTTACCCTTAGGCTTACCCTTACCTTTACCCTTACCCTTACCCTTACCCTTACCCTTACCCTTACCCTTACCCTTGCTTTTACCCTTAAGCTTACCCTTACCCTTACCCTTACCCTTACCATTACCCTTACCCTTACCCTTGGTTTTACCCTTAAGCTTACCCTTACCCTTACCCTTACCCTTACCCTTACCCTTGCTTTTACCCTTAGGCTTACCCTTACCCTTACCCTTACCCTTACCCTTGCTTTTACCCTTAAGCTTACCCTTACCCTTACCCTTACCCTTACCCTTACCCTTACCCTTACCCTTACCCTTACCCTTACCCTTACCCTTACCCTTACCCTTACCCTTACCCTTACCCTTACCCTTACCCTTACCCTTACCCTTACCCTTACCCTCACCCTTACCCTTACCCTTACCCTTGCTTTTACCCTTAGGCTTACCCTTACCTTTACCCTTACCCTTACCCTTACCCTTACCCTTACCCTTGCTTTTACCCTTAAGCTTACCCTTACCCTTACCCTTACCCTTACCCTTACCCTTACCCTCACCCTTACCCTTACCCTTACCCTTCCCCTTGCTTTTACCCTTAAGCTTACCCTTACCCTTACCCTTACCCTTACCCTTACCCTTACCCTTACCCTTACCCTTACCCTTACCCTTACCCTTACCCTTACCCTTACCCTTACCCTTACCCTTACCCTTACCCTCACCCTTGCTTTTACCCTTAAGCTTACCCTTACCCTTACCCTTACCCTTACCCTTACCCTTACCCTTGCTTTTACCCTTAAGCTTACCCTTACCCTTACCCTTACCCTTACCCTTGCTTTTACCCTTAGGCTTACCCTTACCCTTACCCTTACCCTTACCCTTGCTTTTACCCTTAAGCTTACCCTTACCCTTACCCTTACCCTTACTCTTACCCTTACCCTTACCCTTACCCTTGCTTTTACCCTTAGGCTTACCCTTACCTTTACCCTTACCCTTACCCTTACCCTTACCCTTACCCTTACCCTTACCCTTACCCTTACCCTTACCCTTACCCTTACCCTTGCTTTTACCCTTATGCTTACCCTTACCCTTACCCTTACCCATACCCTTACCCTTACCCTTACCCTTACCCTTACCCTTACCCTTGCTTTTACCCTTAAGCTCACCCTTACCCTTACCCTTACCCTTACCCTTACCCTTACCCTTACTCTTACCCTTACCCTTGCTTTTACCCTTAAGCTTACCCTTACCCTTACCCTTACCCTTACCCTTAAGCTTACCCTTACCCTTACCCTTACCCTTACCCTTACCCTTACCCTTACCCTTACCCTTGCTTTTACCCTTAAGCTTACCCTTACCCTTACCCTTACCCTTACCCTTACCCTTGCTTTTACCCTTACGCTTACCCTTACCCTTACCCTTACCCTTACCCTTAAGCTTACCCTTACCCTTACCCTTACCCTTACCCTTACCCTTACCCTTACCCTTACCCTTACCCTTACCCTTACCCTTGCTTTTACCCTTAAGCTTACCCTTACCCTTACCCTTACCCTTACCCTTACCCTTACCCTTACCCTTACCCTTACCCTTACCCTTACCCTTACCCTTACCCTTACCCTTACCCTTACCCTTGCTTTGACCCTTAGGCTTACCCTTACCTTTACCCTTACCCTTACCCTTACCCTTACCCTTACCCTTACCCTTACCCTTACCCTTACCCTTGCTTTTACCCTTAAGCTTACCCTTACCCTTACCCTTACCCTTACCCTTACCCTTACCCTTACCATTGCTTTTACCCTTAAGCTTACCCTTACCCTTACCCTTACCCTTACCCTTGCTTTTACCCTTAGGCTTACCCTTACCCTTACCCTTACCCTTACCCTTGCTTTTACCCTTAAGCTTACCCTTACCCTTAAGCTTACCCTTACCCTTACCCTTACCCTTACCCTTACCCTTACCCTTACCCTTACCCTTACCCTTACCCTTACCCTTACCCTTACCCTTACCCTTACCCTTACCCTTACCCTTACCCTTGCTTTTACCCTTAGGCTTAACCTTACCTTTACCCTTACCCTTACCCTTACCCTTACCCTTACCCTTACTCTTACCCTTACCCTTACCCTTACCCTTACCCTTACCCTTACCCTTACCCTTGCTTTTACCCTTAAGCTTACCCTTACCCTTAAGCTTACCCTTACCCTTACCCTTACCCTTACCCTTACCCTTACCCTTACCCTTGCTTTTACCCTTAAGCTTACCCTTACCCTTACCCTTACCCTTACCCTCACCCTTACCCTTACCCTTACCCTTGCTTATACCCTTAAGCTTACCCTTACCCTTACCCTTACCCTTACCCTTACCCTTACCCTTACCCTTACCCTTACCCTTACCCTTGCCCTTACCCTTACCCTTACCCTTGCTTTTACCCTTAAGCTTACCCTTACCCTTACCCTTACCCTTTTCCTTACCCTTGCTTTTACCCTTAGGCTTACCCTTACCCTTACCCTTACCCTTAACCTTGCTTTTACCCTTAAGCTTAACCTTACCCTTACCCTTACCCTTACTCTTACCCTTACCCTTACCCTTACCCTTACCCTTGCTTTTACCCTTAGGCTTACCCTTACCTTTACCCTTACCCTTACCCTTACCCTTACCCTTACCCTTACCCTTACCCTTACCCTTACCCTTACCCTTGCTTTTACCCTTAAGCTAACCCTTACCCTTACCCTTACCCTTACCCTTACCCTTAACCTTACCCTTACCCTTGCTTTTACCCTTAAGCTCACCCTTACCCTTACCCTTACCCTTACCCTTACACTTACCCTTACCCTGACCCTTACCCTTGCTTTTACCCTTAAGCTCACCCTTACCCTTACCCTTACCCTTACCCTTACCCTTACCCTTGCTTTTACCCTTAAGCTTACCCTTACCCTTACCCTTACCCTTACCCTTACCCTTAAGCTTACCCTTACCCTTACCCTTACCCTTACCCTTACCCTTACCCTTACCCTTGCTTTTACCCTTAAGCTTACCCTTACCCTTACCCTTACCCTTACCCTAACCCTTACCCTTAACCTTACCCTTACCCTTACCCTTACCCTTACCCTTACCCTTGCTTTTACCCTTAGGCTTACCCTTACCTTTACCCTTACCATTACCCTTACCCTTACCCTTACCCTTACCCTTACCCTTACCCTTAAGCTTACCCTTACCCTTACACTTACCCTTACCCTTACCCTTACCCTTACCCTTGCTTTTACCCTTAAGCTTACCCTTACCCTTACCCTTACCCTTACTCTAACCCTTACCCTTAACCTTACCCTTACCCTTACCCTTACCCTTACCCTTACCCTTATCCTTACCCTTACCCTTACCCTTACCCTTGCTTTTACCCTTAAGCTTACCCTTACCCTTACCCTTACCCTTACCCTTACCCTTACCCTTGCTTTTACCCTTAAGCTTACCCTTACCCTTACCCTTACCCTTACCCTTACCCTTGCTTTTACCCTTAGGCTTACCCTTACCCTTACCCTTACCCTTACCCTTGCTTTTACCCTTAAGCTTACCCTTACCCTTACCCTTACCCTTACCCTTACCCTTACCCTTACCCTTACCCTTACCCTTACCCTTACCCTTACCCTTACCCTTGCTTTTACCCTTAGGCTTAACCTTACCTTTACCCTTACCCTTACCCTTACCCTTACCCTTACCCTTACCCTTACCCTTACCCTTACCCTTACCCTTACCCTTACCCTTACCCTTACCCTTACCCTTGCTTTTACCCTTAAGCTTACCCTTACCCTTACCCTTACCCTTACCCTTACCCTTACCCTTACCCTTACCCTTGCTTTTACCCTTAAGCTTACCCTTACCCTTACCCTCACCCTTACCCTCACCCTTACCCTTACCCTTACCCTTGCTTATACCCTTAAGCTTACCCTTACCCTTACCCTTACCCTTACCCTTACCCTTACCCTTACCCTTACCCTTACCCTTACCCTTACCCTTACCCTTACCCTTACCCTTACCCTTGCTTTTACCCTTAAGCTTACCCTTACCTTTACCCTTACCCTTACCCTTACCCTTACCCTTACCCTTACCCTTACCCTTACCCTTGCTTTTACCCTTAAGCTAACCCTTACCCTTACCCTTACCCTTACCCTTACCCTAACCCTTACCCTTGCTTTTACCCTTAAGCTTACCCTTACCCTTACCCTTACCCTTACCCTTACCCTTACCCTTACCCTTACCCTTACCCTTACCCTTGCTTTTACCCTTAAGCTTACCCTTACCCTTACCCTTACCCTTACCCTTACCCTTACCCTTACCCTTACCCTTATCCTTACCCTTGCTTTTACCCTTAAGCTTACCCTTACCCTTACCCTTACCCTTACCCTTACCCTTACCCTTACCCTTACCCTTACCCTTACCCTTACCCTTACCCTTACCCTTACCCTTACCCTCACCCTTGCTTTTACTCTTAGGCTTACCCTCACCTTTACCCTTACCCTTACCCTTACCCTCACTCTCACCCTTACCCTTACCCTTGCTTTTACCCTTAAGCTTACCCTTACCCTTACCCTTACCCTTACCCTTGCTTTTACCCTTAAGCTTACCCTTACCCTTACCCTTAACCTTACCCTTACCCTTGCTTTTACCCTTAGGCTTACCCTTACCCTTACCCTTACCCTTACCCTTGCTTTTACCCTTAAGCTTACCCTTACCCTTACCATTACTCTTACCCTTACCCTTACCCTTACCCTTACCCTTACCCTTACCCTTACCCTTACCCTTACCCTTGCTTTTACCCTTAGGCTTACCCTTACCTTTACCCTTACCCTAACCCTTACCCTTACCCTTACCCTTACCCTTACCCTTGCTTTTACCCTTAAGCTTACTCTTACCCTTACCCTTACCCTTACCCTTACCCTTACCCTTACCCTTACCCTTACCCTTACCCTTGCTTTTACCCTTAAGCTTACCCTTACCCTTACCCTTACCCTTACCCTTACCCTTGCTTTTACCCTTAAGCTTACCCTTACCCTTACCCTTACCCTTAAGTTTACCCTTACCCTTACCCTTACCCTTACCCTTACCCTTACCCTTACCCTTACCCTTACCCTTACCCTTACCCTTACCCTTACCCTTACCCTTGCTTTTACCCTTAAGCTTACCCTTACCCTTACCCTTACCCTTACCCTTAAGCTTACCCTTACCCTTACCCTTACCCTTACCCTTACCCTTAACCTTACCCTTGCTTTTACCCTTAAGCTTACCCTTACCTTTACCCTTACCCTTACCCTTAAGCTTACCCTTACCCTTACCCTTACCCTTACCCTTACCCTTGCTTTTACCCTTAAGCTTACCCTTACCCTTACCCTTACCCTTACCCTTAAGCTTACCCTTACCCTTACCCTTACCCTTACCCTTACCCTTACCCTTACCCTTACCCTTACCCTTACCCTTACCCTTACCCTTACCCTTACCCTTACCCTTGCTTTTACCCTTAAGCTTACCCTTACCCTTACCCTTACCCTTACCCTTGCTTTTACCCTTAAGCTTACCCTTACCCTTACCCTTACCCTTAAGCTTACCCTTACCCTTACCCTTACCCTTACCCTTACCCTTACCCTTACCCTTACCCTTACCCTTACCCTTACCCTTGCTTTTACCCTTAAGCTTACCCTTACCCTTACCCTTACCCTTACCCTTACCCTTACCCTTACCCTTACCCTTGCTTTTACCCTTAGGCTTACCCTTACCTTTACCCTTACCCTTACCTTTACCCTTACCCTTACCCTTACCCTTACCCTTGCTTTTACCCTTGAGCTTACCCTTACCCTTACCCTTACCCTTACCCTTACCCTTACCCTTACCCTTGCTTTTACCCTTAAGCTTACCCTTACCCTTACCCTTACCCTTACCCTTACCCTTACCCTTGCTTTTACCCTTAGGCTTACCCTTACCCTTACCCTTACCCTTACCCTTGCTTTAACCCTTAAGCTTACCCTTACCCTTACCCTTACCCTTACCCTTACCCTTACCCTTACCCTTACCCTTACCCTTACCCTTACCCTTACCCTTACCCTTACCCTTATCCTTACCCTTACCCTTACCCTTACCCTTACCCTTACCCTTACCCTTACCCTTACCCTTGCTTTTACCCTTAGGCTTACCCTTACCTTTACCCTTACCCTTACCCTTACCCTTACCCTTGCTTTTACCCTTAAGCTTACCTTTACCCTTACCCTTACCCTTACCCTTACCCTTACCCTTACCCTTACCCTTACCCTTACCCTTACCCTTGCTTTTACCCTTAAGCTTACCCTTACCCTTACCCTAACCCTTACCCTTGCTTTTACTCTTAGGCTTACCCTTACCTTTACCCTTACCCTTACCCTTACCCTTACCCTCACCCTTACCCTTACCCTTGCTTTTACCCTTAAGCTTACCCTTACCCTTACCCTTACCCTTACCCTTACCCTTGCTTTTACCCTTAAGCTTACCCTTACCCTTACCCTTAACCTTACCCTTACCCTTGCTTTTACCCTTAGGCTTACCCTTACCCTTACCCTTACCCTTACCCTTACCCTTGCTTTTACCCTTAAGCTAACCCTTACCCTTACCCTTACCCTTACCCTTACCCTTACCCTTAACCTTACCCTTACCCTTGCTTTTACCCTTAAGCTCACCCTTACCCTTACCCTTACCCTTACCCTTACACTTACCCTTACCCTGACCCTTACCCTTGCTTTTACCCTTAAGCTTACCCTTACCCTTACCCTTACCCTTACCCTTACCCTTGCTTTTACCCTTAAGCTTACCCTTACCCTTACCCTTACCCTTACCCTTACCCTTAAGCTTACCCTTACCCTTACCCTTACCCTTACCCTTACCCTTACCCTTACCCTTGCTTTTACCCTTAAGCTTACCCTAACCCTTACCCTTACCCTTACCCTAACCCTTACCCTTAACCTTACCCTTACCCTTACCCTTACCCTTACCCTTACCCTTGCTTTTACCCTTAGGCTTACCCTTACCTTTACCCTTACCATTACCCTTACCCTTACCCTTACCCTTACCCTTACCCTTACCCTTACCCTTAAGCTTACCCTTACCCTTACCCTTACCCTTACCCTTACCCTTACCCTTACCCTTGCTTTTACCCTTAAGCTTACCCTTACCCTTACCCTTACCCTTACTCTAACCCTAACCCTTAACCTTACCCTTACCCTTACCCTTACCCTTACCCTTACCCTTATCCTTACCCTTACCCTTACCCTTACCCTTGCTTTTACCCTTAAGCTTACCCTTACCCTTACCCTTACCCTTACCCTTACCCTTACCCTTGCTTTTACCCTTAAGCTTACCCTTACCCTTACCCTTACCCTTACCCTTACCCTTGCTTTTACCCTTAGGCTTACCCTTACCCTTACCCTTACCCTTACCCTTGCTTTTACCCTTAAGCTTACCCTTACCCTTACCCTTACCCTTACCCTTACCCTTACCCTTACCCTTACCCTTACCCTTACCCTTACCCTTACCCTTACCCTTACCCTTACCCTTGCTTTTACCCTTAGGCTTAACCTTACCTTTACCCTTACCCTTACCCTTACCCTTACCCTTACCCTTACCCTTACCCTTACCCTTACCCTTACCCTTACCCTTACCCTTACCCTTACCCTTGCTTTTACCCTTAAGCTTACCCTTACCCTTACCCTTACCCTTACCCTTACCCTTACCCTTACCCTTACCCTTGCTTTTACCCTTAAGCTTACCCTTACCCTTACCCTCACCCTTACCCTCACCCTTACCCTTACCCTTACCCTTACCCTTACCCTTACCCTTGCTTTTACCCTTAAGCTTACCCTTACCCTTACCCTTACCCTTACCCTTACCCTTACCCTTACCCTTACCCTTGCTTTTACCCTTAAGCTTACCCTCACCCTTACCCTTACCCTTACCCTTGCTTTTACCCTTAAGCTTACCCTTACCCTTACCTTTACCCTTACCCTTAAGCTTACCCTTACCCTTACCCTTACCCTTACCCTTACCCTTACCCTTACCCTTACCCTTACCCTTACCCTTACCCTTGCTTTTACCCTTAAGCTTACCCTTACCCTTACCCTTACCCTTACCCTTACCCTTACCCTTACCCTTACCCTTACCCTTACCCTTACCCTTACCCTTACCCTTACCCTTACCCTTGCTTTTACCCTTAGGCTTACCCTTACCTTTACCCTTACCCTTACCCTTACCCTTACCCTTACCCTTACCCTTACCCTTGCTTTTACCCTTAAGCTTACCCTTACCCTTACCCTTACCCTTACCATTACCCTTACCCTTACCCTTGGTTTTACCCTTAAGCTTACCCTTACCCTTACCCTTACCCTTACCCTTACCCTTGCTTTTACCCTTAGGCTTACCCTTACCCTTACCCTTACCCTTACCCTTGCTTTTACCCTTAAGCTTACCCTTACCCTTACCCTTACCCTTACCCTTACCCTTACCCTTACCCTTACCCTTACCCTTACCCTTACCCTTACCCTTACCCTTACCCTTACCCTTACCCTTACCCTTACCCTTACCCTTACCCTTACCCTTACCCTCACCCTTACCCTTACCCTTACCCTTGCTTTTACCCTTAGGCTTACCCTTACCTTTACCCTTACCCTTACCCTTACCCTTACCCTTACCCTTGCTTTTACCCTTAAGCTTACCCTTACCCTTACCCTTACCCTTACCCTTACCCTTACCCTCACCCTTACCCTTACCCTTACCCTTCCCCTTGCTTTTACCCTTAAGCTTACCCTTACCCTTACCCTTACCCTTACCCTTACCCTTACCCTTACCCTTACCCTTACCCTTACCCTTACCCTTACCCTTACCCTTACCCTTACCCTTACCCTTACCCTTACCCTCACCCTTGCTTTTACCCTTAAGCTTACCCTTACCCTTACCCTTACCCTTACCCTTACCCTTACCCTTGCTTTTACCCTTAAGCTTACCCTTACCCTTACCCTTACCCTTACCCTTGCTTTTACCCTTAGGCTTACCCTTACCCTTACCCTTACCCTTACCCTTGCTTTTACCCTTAAGCTTACCCTTACCCTTACCCTTACCCTTACTCTTACCCTTACCCTTACCCTTACCCTTGCTTTTACCCTTAGGCTTACCCTTACCTTTACCCTTACCCTTACCCTTACCCTTACCCTTACCCTTACCCTTACCCTTACCCTTACCCTTACCCTTACCCTTGCTTTTACCCTTATGCTTACCCTTACCCTTACCCTTACCCTTACCCTTACCCTTACCCTTACCCTTACCCTTACCCTTACCCTTGCTTTTACCCTTAAGCTCACCCTTACCCTTACCCTTACCCTTACCCTTACCCTTACCCTTACTCTTACCCTTACCCTTGCTTTTACCCTTAAGCTTACCCTTACCCTTACCCTTACCCTTACCCTTAAGCTTACCCTTACCCTTACCCTTACCCTTACCCTTACCCTTACCCTTACCCTTACCCTTGCTTTTACCCTTAAGCTTACCCTTACCCTTACCCTTACCCTTACCCTTACCCTTGCTTTTACCCTTACGCTTACCCTTACCCTTACCCTTACCCTTACCCTTAAGCTTACCCTTACCCTTACCCTTACCCTTACCCTTACCCTTACCCTTACCCTTACCCTTACCCTTACCCTCACCCTTACCCTTACCCTTGCTTTTACCCTTAAGCTTACCCTTACCCTTACCCTTACCCTTACCCTTACCCTTACCCTTACCCTTACCCTTACCCTTACCCTTACCCTTGCTTTTACCCTTAGGCTTACCCTTACCTTTACCCTTACCATTACCCTTACCCTCACCCTTACCCTTACCCTTACTCTTACCCTTGCTTTTACCCTTAAGCTTACCCTTACCCTTACCCTTACCCTTACCCTTACCCTTACCCTTACCCTTACCCTTACCCTTACCCTTACCCTTACCCTTACCCTTACCCTTACCCTTACCCTTGCTTTTACCCTTAAGCTTACCCTTACCTTTACCCTTACCCTTACCCTTACCCTTACCCTTGCTTTTACCCTTAAGCTTACCCTTACCCTTACTCTTACCCCTACCCTTACCCTTACCCTTACCCTTACCCTTACCCTTACCCTTACCCTTACCCTTGCTTTTACCCTTAGGCTTACCCTCACCTTTACCCTTACCCTTACCCTTACCCTTACCCTTACCCTTACCCTTGCTTTTACCCTTAAGCTTACCCTTACCCTTACCCTTACCCTTACCCTTAGCCTTACCCTTACCCTTGCTTTTGCCCTTAAGCTTACCCTTACCCTTACCCTTATCCTTACCCTTGCTTTTACCCTTAGGCTTACCCTTACCCTTACCCTTACCCTTACCCTTAAGCTTACCCTTACCCTTACCCTTACCCTTACCCTTACCCTTACCCTTACCCTTACCCTTACCCTTACCCTTACCCTTACCCTTACCCTTACCCTTACCCTTACCCTTGCTTTTACCCTTAAGCTTACCCTTACCCTTACCCTTACCCTTACCCTTACCCTTACCCTTACCCTTACCCTTACCCTTACCCTTACCCTTACCCTTGCTTTTACCCTTAAGCTTACCCTTACCTTTACCCTTACCCTTACCCTTACCCTTACCCTTACCCTTACCCTTACCCTTACCCTTACCCTTACCCTTGCTTTTACCCTTAAGCTTACCCTTACCCTTACCCTTACCCTTACCCTTACCCTAACCCTTACCCTTGCTTTTACCCTTAAGCTTACCCTTACCCTTACCCTTACCCTTACCCTTACCCTTACCCTTACCCTTACCCTTACCCTTACCCTTACCCTTACCCTTGCTTTTACCCTTAAGCTTACCCTTACCCTTACCCTTACCCTTACCCTTACCCTTACCCTTACCCTTACCCTTACCCTTACCCTTATCCTTACCCTTGCTTTTACCCTTAAGCTTACCCTTACCCTTACCCTTACCCTTACCCTTACCCTTACCCTTACCCTTACCCTTACCCTTACCCTTACCCTTACCCTTACCCTTACCCTTACCCTTACCCTTACCCTTACCCTTGCTTTTACTCTTAGGCTTACCCTTACCTTTACCCTTACCCTTACCCTTACCCTCACCCTCACCCTTACCCTTACCCTTGCTTTTACCCTTAAGCTTACCCTTACCCTTACCCTTACCCTTACCCTTACCCTTGCTTTTACCCTTAAGCTTACCCTTAGCCTTACCCTTAACCTTACCCTTACCCTTGCTTTTACCCTTAGGCTTACCCTTACCCTTACCCTTACCCTTACCCTTGCTTTTACCCTTAAGCTTACCCTTACCCTTACCCTTACTCTTACCCTTACCCTTACCCTTACCCTTACCCTTACCCTTACCCTTACCCTTACCCTTACCCTTACCCTTACCCTTGCTTTTACCCTTAGGCTTACCCTTACCCTTACACTTACCCTAACCCTTACCCTTACCCTTACCCTTACCCTTACCCTTACCCTTGCTTTTACCCTTAAGCTTACCCTTACCCTTACCCTTACCCTTACCCTTACCCTTACCCTTACCCTTACCCTTACCCTTACCCTTACCCTTACCCTTGCTTTAACCCTTAAGCTTACCCTTACCCTTACCCTTACCCTTACCCTTACCCTTACCCTTACCCTTACCCTTGCTTTTACCCTTAAGCTTACCCTTACCCTTACCCTTACCCTTACCCTTACCCTTACCCCTACCCTTACCCTTACGCTTACCCTTACCCTTGCTTTTACCCTTAGGCTTACCCTTACCTTTACCCTTACCCTTACCCTTACCCTTACCCTTGCTTTTACCCTTAAGCTTACCCTTACCCTTACCCTTACCCTTAAGCTTACCCTTACCCTTACCCTTACCCTTACCCTTACCCTTACCCTTACCCTTACCCTTACCCTTACCCCTGCTTTTACCCTTAAGCTTACCCTACCCTTACCCTTACCCTTACCCTTACCCTTACCCTTGCTTTTACCCTTAAGCTTACCCTTACCCTTACCCTTACCCTTAAGCTTACCCTTACCCTTACCCTTACCCTTACCCTTACCCTTACCCTTACACTTACCCTTACCCTTACCCTTACCCTTGCTTTTACCCTTAAGCTTACCCTTACCCTTACCCTTACCCTTACCCTTAAGCTTACCCTTACCCTTACCCTTACCCTTACCCTTACCCTTACCCTTAACCTTACCCTTGCTTTTACCCTTAAGCTTACCCTTACCCTTACCCTTACCCTTACCCTTAAGCTTACCCTTACCCTTACCCTTACCCTTACCCTTACCCTTGCTTTTACCCTTAAGCTTACCCTTACCCTTACCCTTACCCTTACCCTTAAGCTTACCCTTACCCTTACCCTTACCCTTACCCTTACCCTTGCTTTAACCCTTAAGCTTACCCTTACCCTTACCCTTACCCTTACCCTTGCTTTTACCCTTAAGCTTACCCTTACCCTTACCCTTACCCTTACCCTTAAGCTTACCCTTACCCATACCCTTACCCTTACCCTTACCCTTACACTTACCTTTACCCTTGCTTTTACCCTTAAGCTTACCCTTACCCTTACCCTTACCCTTACCCTTACCCTTACCCTTACCCTTGCTTTTACCCTTAGGCTTACCCTTACCTTTACCCTTACCCTTACCCTTACCCTTACCCTTACCCTTGCTTTTACCCTTAAGCTTACCCTTACCCTTACCCTTACCCTTACCCTTACCCTTACCCTTACCCTTACCCTTGCTTTTACCCTTAAGCTTACCCTTACCCTTACCCTTATCCTTACCCTTACCCTTGCTTTTACCCTTAGGCTTACCCTTACCCTTACCCTTACCCTTACCCTTGCTTTTACCCTTAAGCTTACCCTTACCCTTACCCTTACCCTTACCCTTACCCTTACCCTTACCCTTACCCTTACCCTTACCCTTACCCTTACCCTTACCCTTACCCTTACCCTTACCCTTACCCTTACCCTTGCTTTTACCCTTAGGCTTACCCTTACCTTTACCCTTACCCTTACCCTTACCCTTACCCTTACCCTTACCCTTGCTTTTACCCTTAAGCTTACCCTTACCCTTACCCTTACCCTTACCCTTACCCTTACCCTTACCCTTACCCTTACCCTTGCTTTTACCCTTAAGCTTACCCTTACCCTTACCCTTACCCTTACCCTTACCCTTACCCTTACCCTTACCCTTACCCTTACCCTTACCCTTACCCTCACCCTTGCTTTTACCCTTAAGCTTACCCTTACCCTTACCCTTACCCTTACCCTTACCCTTACCCTTGCTTTTACCCTTAAGCTTACCCTTACCCTTACCCTTACCCTTACCCTTACCCTTGCTTTTACCCTTAGGCTTACCCTTACCCTTACCCTTACCCTTACCCTTACCCTTGCTTTTACCCTTAAGCTTACCCTTACCCTTACCCTTACCCTTACTATTACCCTTACCCTTACCCTTACCCTTGCTTTTACCCTTAGGCTTACCCTTACCTTTACCCTTACCCTTACCCTTACCCTTACCCTTACCCTTACCCTTACCCTTACCCTTACCCTTGCTTTTACCCTTAAGCTTACCCTTTACCTTAGCCTTACCCTTACCCTTACCTTACCCTTACCCTTACCCTTACCTTGCTTTCACCCTTAAGCTCACCCTTACCCTTACCCTTACCCTTACCCTTACCCTTACCCTTACTCTTACCTTTACCCTTGCTTTTACCCTTAAGCTTACCCTTACCCTTACCCTTACCCTTACCCTTAAGCTTACCCTTACCCTTACCCTTACCCTTACCCTTACCCTTACCCTTGCTTTTACCCTTAAGCTTACCCTTACCCTTACCCTTACCCTTACCCTTACCCTTACCCTTACCCTTACCCTTACCCTTACCCTTACCCATGCTTTTACCCTTAGGCTTACCCTTACCTTTAACCTTACATTACCCTTACCCTTACCCTTACCCTTACCCTTACCCTTACCCTTGCTTTTACCCTTAAGCTTACCCTTACCCTTACCCTTACCCTTCCTTACCCTTACCCTTACCCTTACCCTTACCCTTACCCTTACCCTTACCCTTACCCTTACCCTTACCCTTACCCTTACCCTTACCCTTACCCTTGCTTTTACCCTTAAGCTTACCCTTACCCTTACCCTTACCCTTACCCTTACCCTTACCCTTACCCTTACCCTTGCTTTTACCTTAAGCTTACCCTTACCCTTACTCTTACCCCTACCCTTACCCTTACCCTTACCCTTACCCTTACCCTTACCCTTACCCTTACCCTTACCCTTACCTTACCCTTACCCTTACCCTTACCCTTGCTTTTACCCTTAGGCTTACCCTCACCTTTACCCTTACCCTTACCCTTACCCTTACCCTTACCCTTACCCTTGCTTTTACCCTTAAGCTTACCCTTACCCTTACCCTTACCCTTAGCCTTACCCTTACCCTTGCTTTTACCCTTAAGCTTACCCTTACCCTTACCCTTACCCTTACCCTTGCTTTTACCCTTAGGCTTACCCTTACCCTTACCCTTACCCTTACCCTTAAGCTTACCCTTACCCTTACCCTTACCCTTACCCTTACCCTTACCCTTACCCTTACCCTTACCCTTACCCTTACCCTTACCCTTGCTTTTACCCTTAAGCTTACCCTTACCCTTACCCTTACCCTTACCCTTACCCTTACCCTTACCCTTACCCTTACCCTTACCCTTACCCTTACCCTTACCCTTACCCTTACCCTTACCCTTACTTAGGGTAAGGGTAAGGGTAAGCTTAAGGGTAAAAGCAAGGTAAGGGTAAGGGTAAGGGTAAGGGTAAGGGTAAGGGTAAGCTTAAGGGTAAGGGTAAGGGTAAGTGTAAGGGTAAGCTTAAGGGTAAAAGCAAGGGTAAGGGTAAGGGTAAGGGTAAGGGTAAGCTTAAGGGTAAGGGTAAGGGGGTAAGGGTAGGGTAGCTTAAGGGTAAAAGCAAGGGTAAGGTTAAGGGTAAGGGTAAGGGTAAGGGTAAGGGTAAGCTTAAGGGTAAGGGTAAGGGTAAGGGTAAGGGTAAGCTTAAGGGTAAAAGCAAGGGTAAGGGTAAGGGTAAGGGTAAGGGTAAGGGTATGGGTAAGGGTAAGGGTAAGGGTAAGGGTAAGGGTAAGGGTAAGGGTAAGGGTAAGCTTAAGGGTAAGGGTAAGGGTAAGGGTAAGCTTAAGGGTAAAAGCAAGGGTAAGGGTAAGGGTAAGGGTAAGGGTAAGCTTAAGGGTAAAAGCAAGGGTAAGGGTAAGGGTAAGGGTAAGGGTAAGGGTAAGGGAAAGGGTAAGCTTAAGGGTAAGGGTAAGGGTAAGGGTAAGCTTAGGGGTAAAAGCAAGGGTAAGGGTAAGGGTAAGGGTAAGGGTAAGGGTAAAGGTAAGGGTAAGCCTAAGGGTAAAAGCAAGGGTAAGGGTAAGGGTAAGGGTAAGGGTAAGGGCAAGGGTAAGGGTAAGGGTAAGTGTAAGGGTAAGCTTAAGGGTAAAAGCAAGGGTAAGGGTAAGGGTAAGGGTAAGGGTAAGAGTAAGGGTAAGGGTAAGGGTAAGGGTAAGGGTAAGCTTAAGGGTAAAAGCAAGGGTAAGGGTAAGGGTAAGGGTAAGGGTAAGGGTAAGGGTAAGGGTTAGGGTAAGGGTAAGGGTAAGCTTAAGGGTAAAAGCAAGGGTAAGGGTAAGGGTAAGGGTAAGGGTAAGGGTTAGGGTAAGGGTAAAGGTAAGGGTAAGCCTAAGGGTAAAAGCAAGGGTAAGGGTAAGGGTAAGGGTAAGGGTAAGGGTAAGGGTAAGGGTAAGGGTAAGGGTAAGAGTAAGGGTAAGGGTAAGGGTAAGCTTAAGGGTAAAAGCAAGGGTAAGGGTAAGGGTAAGGGTAAGGGTAAGCCTAAGGGTAAGGGTAAAAGGGTAAGGGTAAGGGTAAAAGCAAGGGTAAGGGTAAGGTTAAGGGTAAGGGTAAGGGTAAGCTTAAGGGTAAAAACAAGGGTAAGGGTAAGGGTAAGGGTAAGGGTAAGGGTAAGCTTAAGGGTTAAAGCAAGGGTAAGGGTAAGGGTGAGGGTAAGGGTAAGGGTAAGGGTAAGGGTAAGGGTAAAGGTAAGGGTAAGCCAAAAAGTAAAAGCAAGGGTAAGGGTAAGGGTAAGGGTAAGGGTAAGGGTAAGGGTAAGGGTAAGGGTAAGGGTAAGGGGTAAGCTTAAGGGTAAAAGCAAGGGTAAGGATAAGGGTAAGGGTAAGGGTAAGGGTAAGGGTAAGGGTAAGGGTAAGGGTAAGGGTAAGGGTAAGGGTAAGGGTAAGGGTAAGCTTAAGGGTAAAAGCAAGTGTAAGGGTAAGGGTAAGGGTAAGGGTAAGGGTAAGGGTAAGGGTAAGGGTAAGGGTAAGGGTAAGCTTAAGGGTAAAAGCAAGGGTAAGGGTTAGGGTAAGGGTAAGGGTAAGGGTAAGGGTAAGGGTAAGCTTAAGGGTAAAAGCAAGGGTAAGGGTAAGGGTAAGGGTAAGGGTAAGGGTAAGGGTCAGGGTAAGGGTAAGGGTAAGGGTAAGGGTAAGGGTAAAGGTAAGAGTAAGCCTAAGGGTAAAAGCAAGGGTAAGGGTAAGGGTAAGGGTAAGGGTAAGGGTAAGGGTAAGGGTAAGGGTAAGGGTAAGGGTAAGGGTAAGGGTAAGGGTAAGGGTAAGCTTAAGGGTATAAGCAAGGGTAAGGGTAAGGGTAAGGGTGAGGGTAAAGGTAAGGGTAAGGGTAAGGGTAAGCTTTAGGGTGAAAGCAAGGGTAAGGGTAAGGGTAAGGGTAAGGGTAAGGGTAAGGGTAAGCTTAAGGGTAAAAGCAAGGGTAAGGGTAAGGGTAAGGGTAAGGGTAAGGGTAAGGGTAAGGGTAAGGGTAAGGGTAAGGGTAAGGGTAAGGGTAAAGGTAAGGTTAAGCCTAAGGGTAAAAGCAAGGGTAAGGGTAAGGGTAAGGGTAAGGGTAAGGGTAAGGGTAAGGGTAAGGGTAAGGGTAAGGGTAAGGGTAAGGGTAAGGGTAAATGTAAGCTTAAGGGTAAAAGCAAGGGTAAGGGTAAGGGTAAGGGTAAGGGTAAGCCTAAGGGTAAAAGCAAGGGTAAGGGTAAGGGTAAGGGTAAGGGTAAGGGTAAGCTTAAGGGTAAAAGCAAGGGTAAGGGTAAGGGTAAGGGTAAGGGTAAGGGTAAGGGTAAGGGTAAGGGTAAGGGTAAGCTTAAGGGTAAAAGCAAGGGTAAGGGTAAGGGTAAGGGTAAGGGTAAGGGTAAGGGTAAGGGTAAGGGTAAGGGTAAGGGTAAGGGTAAGGGTAAGGGTAAAGGTAAGGGTAAGCCTAAGGGTCAAAGCAAGGGTAAGGGTAAGGGTAAGGGTAAGGGTAAGGGTAAGGGTAAGGGTAAGGTTAAGGGTAAGGGTAAGCTTAAGGGTAAAAGCAAGGGTAAGGGTAAGGGTAAGGGTAAGGGTAAGGGTAAGGGTAAGGGTGAGGGTAAGTGTAAGGGTAAGCTTAAGAGTAAGGGTAAGGGTAAGGGTAAGGGTAAGCCTAAGGGTAAAAGCAAGGGTAAGTGTAAGGGTAAGGGTAAGGGTAAGGGTAAGCTTACCCTTACCCTTACCCTTACCCTTACCCTTACCCTTGCTTTTACCCTTAAGCTTACCCTTACCCTTACCCTTACCCTTACCCTTACCCTTACCGTTACCCTTACCCTTACCCTTATCCTTACCCTTGCTTTTACCCTTAAGCTCACCCTTACCCTTACCCTTACCCTTACCCTTACCCTTACCCTTACCCTTGCTTTTACTCTTAGGCTTACCCTAACCTTTACCCTTACCCTTACCCTCACCCTTACCCTCACCCTTACCCTTACCCTTGCTTTTACCCTTAAGCTTACCCTTACCCTTACCCTTACCCTTACCCTTACCCTTGCTTTTACCCTTAAGCTTACCCTTACCCTTACCCTTAACCTTATCCTTACCCTTGCTTTTACCCTTAGGCTTACCCTTACCCCTACCCTTACCCTTACCCTTGCTTTTACCCTTAAGCTTACCCTTACCCTTACCCTTACTCTTACCCTTACCCTTACCCTTACCCTTACCCTTACCCTTACCCTTACCCTTACCCTTACCCTTACCCTTACCCTTACCCTTGCTTTTACCCTTACCTTTACCCTTACCCTAACCCTTACCCTTACCCTTACCCTTACCCTCACCCTTGCTTTTACCCTTAAGCTTACCCTTACCCTTACCCTTACCCTTACCCTTACCCTTACCCTTACCCTTACCCTTACCCTTACCCTTACCCTTACCCTTGCTTTTACCCTTAAGCTTACCCTTACCCTTACCCTTACCCTTACCCTTACCCTTACCCTTACCCTTACCCTTACCCTTACCCTTGCTTTTACCCTTAAGCTTACCCTTACCCTTACCCTTACCCTTACCCTTACCCTTACCCTTACCCTTACCCTTGCTTTTACCCTTAGGCTTACCCTTACCTTTACCCTTACCCTTACCCTTACCCTTACCCTTACCCTTGCTTTTACCCTTAAGCTTACCCTTACCCTTACCCTAACCCTTAAGCTTACCCTTACCCTTACCCTTACCCTTACCCTTACCCTTACCCTTACCCTTACCCTTACCCTTACCCTTACCCTTACCCTTGCTTTTACCCTTAAGCTTACCCTTACCCTTACCCTTACCCTTACCCTTACCCTTGCTTTTACCCTTAAGCTTACCCTTACCCTTACCCTTACCCTTAAGCTTACCCTTACCCTTACCCTCATCCTTACCCTTACCCTTACCCTTACCCTTACCCTTACCCTTACCCTTACCCTTACCCTTACCCTTGCTTTTACCCTTAAGCTTACCCTTACCCTTACCCTTACCCTTACCCTTACCCTTACCCTTAACCTTACCCTTGCTTTTACCCTTAAGCTTACCCTTACCCTTACCCTTACCCTTACCCTTAAGCTTACCCTTACCCTTACCCTTACCCTTACCCTTACCCTTGCTTTTACCCTTAAGCTTACCCTTACCCTTACCCTTACCCTTACCCTTACCCTTAAGCTTACCCTTACCCTTACCCTTACCCTTACCCTTACCCTTACCCTTACCCTTACCCTTGCTTTTACCCTTAAGCTTACCCTTACCCTTACCCTAAGTAAGGGTAAGGGTAAGGGTAAGGGTAAGGGTAAGGGTAAGGGTAAGGGTAAGGGTAAGGGTAAGGGTAAGGGTAAGCTTAAGGGTAAGGGTAAGGGTAAGGGTAAGGGTAAGCCTAAGGGTAAAAGCAAGGGTAAGGATAAGGGTAATGGTAAGGGTAAGCTTAAGGGTAAAAGCAAGGGTAAGGGTAAGGCTAAGGGTAAGGGTAAGGGTAAGGGTAAGGGTAAGCTTAAGGGTAAAAGCAAAGGTAAGGGTAAGGGTAAGGGTAAGGGTAAGGGTAAGGGTAAGGGTAAAGGTGAGGGTAAGCCTAAGGGTAAAAGCAAGGGTAAGGGTAAGGGTAAGGGTAAGGGTAAGGGTAAGGGTAAGGGTAGGGGTAAGAGTAAGGGTAAGGGTAAGCTTAAGGGTAAAAGCAAGGGTAAGGGTAAGGGTAAGGGTAAGGGTAAGCTTAAGGGTAAAAGCAAGGGTAAGGGTAAGGGTAAGGGTAAGGGTAAGGGTAAGGGTAAGGGTAAGGGTAAGGGTAAGGGTAAGGGTAAGGGTAAGGGTAAGGGTAAGGGTAAGGGTAAGGGTAAGGGTAAGGGTAAGGGTAAGGGTAAGGGTAAGGGTAAGGGTAAGGGTAAGGGTAAGGGTAAGGGTAAGGGTAAGGGTAAGGGTAAGCTTAAGGGTAAAAGCAAGGGTAAGGGTAAGGGTAAGGGTAAGTGTAATGGTAAGGGTAAAGGTAAGGGTAAGCCTAAGGGTAAAAGCAAGGGTAAGGGTAAGGGTAAGGGTAAGGGTAAGGGTAAGGGTAAGGGTAAGGGTAAGGGTAAGGGTAAGGGTAAGGGTAAGCTTAAGGGTAAAAGCAAGGGTAAGGGTAAGGGTAAGGGTAAGGGTAAGGGTAAGGGTAAGGGTAAGGGTAAGGGTAAGGGTAAGCTTAAGGGTAAGGGTAAGGGTAAGGGTAAGGGTAAGCTTAAGGGTAAAAGCAAGGGTAAGGGTAAGGGTAAGGGTAAGGGTAAGGGTAAGGGTAAGGGTAAGCTTAAGGGTAAGGGTAAGGGTAAGGGTAAGGGTAAGCTTAAGGGTAAAAGCAAGGGTAAAGGTAAGAGTAAGGGTAAGGGTAAGGGTAAGGGTAAGGGTAAGGGTAAGGGTGAGCTTAAGGGTAAAAGCAAGGGTAAGGGTAAGGGTAAGGGTAAGGGTAAGGGTAAGGGTAAGGGTAAGGGTAAGGGTAAGGGTAAGGGTAAGGGTAAGCTTAAGGGTAAAAGCAAGGGTAAGGGTAAGGGTAAGGGTAAGGGTAAGGGTAAGGGTAAGGGTAAGGGTAAGGGTAAGGGTAAAGGTAAGGGTGAGCCTAAGGGTAAAAGCAAGGGTAAGGGTAAGGGTAAGGGTAAGGGTAAGAGTAAGGGTAAGGGTAAGGGTAAGGGTAAGCTTAAGGGTAAAAGCAAGGGTAAGGGTAAGGGTAAGGGTAAGGGTAAGCCTAAGGGTAAAAGCAAGGGTAAGGGTAAGGGTAAGGGTAAGGGTAAGGGTAAGGGTAAGCTTAAGGGTAAAAGCAAGGGTGAGCGTAAGGGTAAGGGTAAGGGTAAGGGTAAGGGTAAGGGTAAGGGTAAGGGTAAGGGTAAGCTTAAGGGTAAAAGCAAGGGTAAGGGTAAGGGTAAGGGTAAGGGTAAGGGTAAGGGTAAGGGTAAGGGTAAGGGTAAGGGTAAGGGTAAGGGTAAGGGTAAGCTTAAGGGTAAAAGCAAGGGTAAGGGTAAGGGTAAGGGTAAGGGTAAGGGTAAAGGTAAGGGTTAGCCTAAGGGTAAAAGCAAGGGTAAGGGTAAGCCTAAGGGTAAAAGCAAGGGTAAGGGTAAGGGTAAGGGTAAGGGTAAGGGTAAGGGTAAGGGTAAGGGTAAGGGTAAGGGTAAGGGTAAGGGTAAGGGTAAGGGTGAGGGTAAGGGTAAGGGTAAGGGTAAGGGTAAGGGTAAGGGTAAGGGTAAGGGTAAGGGTAAGGGTAAGGGTAAGGGTAAGCTTAAGGGTAAAAGCAAGGGTAAGGGTAAGGGTAAGGGTAAGGGTAAGCCTAAGGGTAAAAGCAAGGGTAAGGGTAAGGGTAATGGTAAGGGTAAGGGTAAGCTTAAGAGTAAAAGCAAGGGTAAGGGTAAGGGTAAGGGTAAGTGTAAAGGTAAGGGTAAGCCTAAGGGTAAAAGCAAGGGTAAGGGTAAGGGTAAGGGTAAGGGTAAGGGTAAGCTTAAGGGTAAAAGCAAGGGTAAGGGTAAGGGTAAGGGTAAGGGTAAGGGTAAGGGTAAGGGTAAGGGTAAGGGTAAGGGTAAGGGTAAGGGTAAGGGTAAAGGTAAGGGTAAGCCTAAGGGTAAAAGCAAGGGTAAGGGTAAGGGTAAGGGTAAGGGTAAGAGTAAGGGTAAGGGTAAGGGTAAGGGTAAGCTTAAGGGTAAAAGCAAGGGTAAGGGTAAGGGTAAGGGTAAGGGTAAGCCTAAGGGTAAAAGCAAGGGTAAGGGTAAGGGTAAGGGTAAGGGTAAGGGTAAGGGTAAGCTTAAGGGTAAAAGCAAGGGTGAGGGTAAGGGTAAGGGTAAGGGTAAGGGTAAGGGTAAGGGTAAGGGTAAGGGTAAGGGTAAGCTTAAGGGTAAAAGCAAGGGTAAGGGTAAGGGTAAGGGTAAGGGTAAGGGTAAGGGTAAGGGTAAGGGTAAGGGTAAGGGTAAGGGTAAGGGTAAGGGTAAGGGTAAGCTTAAGGGTAAAAGCAAGGGTAAGCGTAAGGGTAAGGGTAAGGGTAAGGGTAAAGGTAAGGGTAAGCCTAAGGGTAAAAGCAAGGGTAAGGGTAAGGGTAAGGGTAAGGGTAAGGGTAAGGGTAAGGGTAAGGGTAAGGGTAAGGGTAAGGGTAAGGGTAAGGGTAAGGGTAAGGGTAAGGGTAAGGGTAAGGGTAAGGGTAAGGGTAAGGGTAAGGGTAAGGGTAAGGGTAAGGGTAAGGGTAAGGGTAAGGGTAAGGGTAAGGGTAAGGGTAAGCTTAAGGGTAAAAGCAAGGGTAAGGGTAAGGGTAAGGGTAAGGGTAAGCCTAAGGGTAAAAGCAAGGGTAAGGGTAAGGGTAAGGGTAAGGGTGAGGGTAAGCTTAAGGGTAAAAGCAAGGGTAAGGGTAAGGGTAAGGGTAAGGGTAAGGGTAAGGGTAAGCTTAAGGGTAAAAGCAAGGGTAAGGGTAAGGGTAAGGGTAAGGGTAAGGGTAAAGGTAAGGGTAAGCCTAAGGGTAAAAGCAAGGGTAAGGGTAAGGGTAAGGGTAAGGGTAAGGGTAAGGATAAGGGTAAGGGTAAGCTTAAGGGTAAAAGCAAGGGTAAGGGTAAGGGTAAGCTTAAGGGTAAAAGCAAGGGTAAGGGTAAGGGTAAGGATAAGGGTAAGGGTAAGGGTAAGGGTAAGGGTAAGGGTAAGGGTAAGGGTAAGGGTAAGCTTAAGGGTAAGGGTAAGGGTAAGGGTAAGGGTAAGCTTAAGGGTAAAAGCAAGGTTGAGGGTAAGGGTAAGGGTAAGGGTAAGGGTAAGGGTAAGGGTAAGGGTAAGGGTAAGCTTAAGGGTAAGGGTAAGGGTAAGGGTAAGGGTAAGCTTAAGGGTAAAAGCAAGGGTAAGGGTAAGGGTAAGGGTAAGGGTAAGGGTAAGCTTAAGGGTAAGGGTAAGGGTAAGGGTAAGGGTAAGCTTAAGGGTAAAAGCAAGGGTAAGGTTAAGGGTAAGGGTAAGGGTAAGGGTAAGGGTAAGGGTAAGCTTAAGGGTAAGGGTAAGGGTAAGGGTAAGGGTAAGCTTAAGGGTAAAAGCAAGGGTAAGGGTAAGGTTAAGGGTAAGGGTAAGGGTAAGGGTAAGGGTAAGGGTAAGGGTAAGGGTAAGGGTAAGGGTAAGGGTAAGGGTAAGGGTAAGCTTAAGGGTAAGGGTAAGGGTAAGGGTAAGCTTAAGGGTAAAAGCAAGGGTAAGGGAAAGGGTAAGGGTAAGGGTGAGGGTAAAGGTAAGGGTAAGCCTAAGGGTAAAAGCAAGGGTAAGGGTAAGGGTAAGGGTAAGGGTAAGGGTAAGGGTAAGGGTAAGGGTAAGGGTAAGGGTAAGCTTAAGGGTAAGGGTAAGGGTAAGGGTAAGCTTAAGGGTAAAAGCAAGGGTAAGGGTAAGGGTAAGGGTAAGGGTGAGGGTAAAGGTAAGGGTAAGCCTAAGGGTAAAAGCAAGGGTAAGGGTAAGGGTAAGGGTAAGGGTAAGGGTAAGGGTAAGGGTAAGGGTAGGGTAAGGGTAAGGGTAAGGGTAAGGGTAAGCTTAAGGGTAAAAGCAAGGGTAAGGGTAAGGGTAAGGGTAAGGGTAAGGGTAAGGGTAAGGGTAAGGGTAAGGGTAAGGGTAAGGGTAAGGGTAAGGGTAAGCTTAAGGGTAAAAGCAAGGGTAAGGGTAAGGGTAAGGGTAAGGGTAAGGGTAAGGGTAAGGGTAAGGGTAAGGGTAAGGGTAAGGGTAAGGGTAAGCTTAAGAGTAAAAGCAAGGGTAAGGGTAAGGGTAAGGGTAAGGGTAAGGGTTAGGGTAAGGGTAAAGGTAAGGGTAAGCCTAAGGGTAAAAGCAAGGGTAAGGGTAAGGGTAAGGGTAAGGGTAAGGGTAAGGGTAAGGGTAAGGGTAAGGGTAAGGGTAAGAGTAAGGGTAAGGGTTAGGGTAAGCTTAAGGGTAAAAGCAAGGGTAAGGGTAAGGGTAAGGTTAAGGGTAAGCCTAAGGGTAAAAGCAAGGGTAAGGGTAAGGTTAAGGGTAAGGGTAAGGGTAAGCTTAAGGGTAAAAGCAAGGGTAAGGGTAAGGGTAAGGGTAAGGGTAAGGGTAAGCTTAAGGGTAAAAGCAAGGGTAAGGGTAAGGGTGAGGGTAAGGGTAATTGTAAGGGTAAGGGTAAAGGTAAGGGTAAGCCTAAGAGTAAAAGCAAGGGTAAGGGTAAGGGTAAGGGTAAGGGTAAGGGTAAGGGTAAGGGTAAGGGTAAGGGTAAGGGTAAGGGTAAGGGTAAGGGTAAGCTTAAGGGTAAAAGCAAGGGTAAGGATAAGGGTAAGGGTAAGGGTAAGGGTAAGGGTAAGGGTAAGGGTAAGCTTAAGGGTAAAAGCAAGGGTAAGGGTAAGGGTAAGGGTAAGGGTAAGGGTAAGGGTAAGGGTAAGGGTAAGGGTAAGGGTAAGGGTAAGGGTAAGGGTAAGCTTAAGGGTAAAAGCAAGGGTAAGGGTTAGGGTAAGGGTAAGGGTAAGGGTAAGGGTAAGGGTAAGCTTAAGGGTAATAGCAAGGGTAAGGGTAAGGGTAAGGGTAAGGGTAAGGGTAAGGGTAAAGGTAAGGGTAAGCCTAAGGGTAAAAGCAAGGGTAAGGGTAAGGGTAAGGGTAAGGGTAAGGGTAAGGGTAAGGGTAAGGGTAAGGGTAAGGGTAAGGGTAAGGGTAAGGGTAAGGGTAAGGGTAAGGGTAAGGGTAAGGGTAAGGGTAAGGGTGAGGGTAAGGGTAAGGGTAAGGGTAAGGGTAAGCTTAAGGGTAAAAGCAAGTGTAAGGGTAAGGGTAAGGGTAAGGGTAAGGGTAAGGGTAAGGGTAAGGGTAAGCTTAAGGGTAAAAGCAAGGGTAAAGGTAAGGGTAAGGGTAAGGGTAAGGGTAAGGGTAAGGGTAAGGGTAAGGGTAAGGGTAAGGGTAAAGGTAAGGTTAAGCCTAAGGGTAAAAGCAAGGGTAAGGGTAAGGGTAAGGGTAAGGGTAAGGGTAAGGGTAAGGGTAAGGGTAAGGGTAAGGGTAAGCTTAAGGGTAAAAGCAAGGGTAAGGGTAAGGGTAAGGGTAAGGGTGAGCCTAAGGGTAAAAGCAAGGGTAAGAGTAAGGGTAAGGGTAAGGGTAAGGGTAAGCTTAAGGGTAAAAGCAAGGGTAAGGGTAAGGGTAAGGGTAAGGGTAAGGGTAAGGGTAAGGGTAAGGGTAAGGGTAAGGGTAAGCTTAAGGGTAAAAGCAAGGGTAAGGGTAAGGGTAAGGGTAAGGGTAAGGGTAAGGGTAAGGGTAAAGGTAAGGGTAAGCCTAAGGGTCAAAGCAAGGGTAAGGGTAAGGGTAAGGGTAAGGGAAAGGGTAAGGGTAAGGGTAAGGGTAAGGGTAAGGGTAAGCTTAAGGGTAAAAGCAAGGGTAAGGGTAAGGGTAAGGGTAAGGGTAAGGGTAAGGGTAAGGGTAAGGGTAAGGGTAAGGGTAAGGGTAAGGGTAAGCTTAAGGGTTTAGGGTAAGGGTAAGGGTAAGGGTAAGCCTAAGGGTGAAAGCAAGGGTAAGTGTAAGGGTAAGGGTAAGGGTAAGGGTAAGCTTAAGGGTAAAAGCAAGGGTAAGGGTAAGGGTAAGGGTAAGGGTAAGCTTAAGGGTAAAAGCAAGGGTAAGGGTAAGGGTAAGGGTAAGGGTAAGGGTAAGGGTAAGGGTAAGGGTAAGGGTAAGGGTAAGGCTAAAGGTAAGGGTAAGCCTAAGGGTAAAAGCAAGGGTAAGGGTAAGGGTAAGAGTAAGGGTAAGGGTAAGGGTAAGGGTAAGGGTAAGGGTAAGGGTAAAGGTAAGGGTAAGGGTAAGCTTAAGGGTAAAAGCAAGGGTAAGGGTAAGGGTAAGGGTAAGGGTAAGAGTAAGGGTAAGGGTAAGGGTAAGCTTAAGGGTAAAAGCAAGGGTTAGGGTAAGGGTAAGGGTAAGGGTAAGGATAAGGGTAAGGGTAAGGGTAAGGGTAAGGGTAAGGGTAAGGGTAAGGGTAAGCTTAAGGGTAAAAGCAATGGTAAGGGTAAGGGTAAGGGTAAGGGTAAGGGTAAGGGTAAGGGTAAGGGTAAGGGTAAGGGTAAGCTTAAGGGTAAAAGCAAGGGTAAGGGTAAGGGTAAGGGTAATGGTAAGGGTAAAGGTAAGGGTAAGCCTAAGGGTAAAAGCAAGGGTAAGGGTAAGGGTTTGGGTAAGGGTAAGGGTAAGGTTAAGGGTAAGGGTTAGGGTAAGGGTAAGGGTAAGGGTAAGGGTAAGCTTAAGGGTAAAAGCAAGGGTAAGGGAAAGGGTAAGGGTAAGGGTAAGGGTAAGGGTAAGGGTAAGGGTAAGCTTAAGGGTAAGGGTAAGGGTAAGGGTAAGGGTAAGCTTAAGGGTAAAAGCAAGGGTAAGGGTAAGGGTAAGGGAAAGGGTAAGGGTAAGCTTAAGGGTAAAAGCAAGGGTAAGGGTAAGGGTAAGGGTAAGGGTAAGGGTTAGGGTAAGGGTAAGCTTAAGGGTAAGGGTAAGGGTAAGGGTAAGGGTAAGCTTAAGGGTAAAAGCAAGGGTAAGGGTCAGGGTAAGGGTAAGTGTAAGGGTAAGGGTAAGGGTAAGGGTAAGGGTGAGCTTAAGGGTAAAAGCAAGGGTGAGGGTAAGGTTAAGGGTAAGGGTAAGGGTAAGGGTAAGGGTAAGGGTTAGCTTAAGGGTAAAAGCAAGGGTAAGGGTAAGGGTAAGGGTGAGGGTAAGGGTAAGGGTAAGGGTAAGGGTAAGGGTAAGGGTAAAGGTAAGGGTAAGCCTAAGGGTAAAAGCAAGGGTAAGGGTAAGGGTAAGGGAAAGGGTAAGAGTAAGGGTAAGGGTAAGGGTAAGGGTAAGCTTAAGGGTAAAAGCAAGGGTAAGGGTAAGGGTAAGGGTAAGGGTAAGCCTAAGGGTAAAAGCAAGGGTAAGGGTAAGGGTAAGCTTAAGGGTAAAAGCAAGGGTAAGGGTAAGGGTAAGGGTAAGGGTAAGGGTAAGGGTAAGCTTAAGGGTAAAAGCAAGGGTGGGGGTAAGGGTAAGGGTAAGGGTAAGGGTAAGGGTAAGGGTAAGGGTAAGGGTAAGGGTAAGCTTAAGGGTAAAAGCAAGGGTAAGGGTAAGGGTAAGGGTAAGGGTAAGGGTAAGGGTAAGGGTAAGGGTAAGGGTAAGGGTAAGGGTAAGCTTAAGGGTAAAAGCAAGGGTAAGGGTAAGGGTAAGGGTAAGGGTAAGGGTAAAGGTAAGGGTAAGCCTAAGTGTAAAAGCAAGGGTAAGGGTAAGGGTAAGGGTAAGGGTAAGGGTTAGGGTAAGGGTAAGGGTAAGGGTAAGGGTAAGGGTAAGGGTAAGGGTAAGGGTAAGGGTAAGGGTAAGGGTAAGGGTAAGGGTAAGGGTAAGCTTAAGGGTAAAAGCAAGGGTAAGGGTAAGGGAAAGGGTAAGGGTAAGCCTAAGGGTAAAAGCAAGGGTAAGGGTAAGGGTAAGGATAAGGGTAAGGGTAAGCTTAAGGGTAAAAGCAAGAGTAAGGGTAAGGGTAAGGGTAAGGGTAAGGGTAAGGGTAAGCTTAAGGGTAAAAGCAAGGGTAAGGGTAAAGGTAAGGGTAAGGGTAAGGGTAAGGGTAAGGGTAAGGGTAAGGGTAAGGGTAAGGGTAAGGGTAAGGGTAAAGGTAAGGGTAAGCCTAAGGGTAAAAGCAAGGGTAAGGGTAAGGGTAAGGGTAAGGGTAAGGGTAAGGTGAAGGGTAAGGGTGAGGGTAAGCTTAAGGGTAAAAGCAAGGGTAAGGGTAAGGGTAAGGGTAAGGGTAAGGGTAAGGGTAAGGGTAAGGGTAAGGGTAAGGGTAAGGGTAAGGGTAAGGGTAAGGGTAAGCTTAAGGGTAAGGGTAAGGGTAAGGGTAAGCTTAAGGGTAAAAGCAAGGGTAAGGGTAAGGGTATGGGTAAGGGTAAGCTTAAGGGTAAAAGCAAGGGTAAGGGTAAGGGTAAGGGTAAGGGTAAGGGTAAGGGTAAGGGTAAGGGTAAGGGTAAGGGTAAGCTTAAGGGTAAGGGTAAGGGTAAGGGTAAGGGTAAGGGTAAGCTTAAGGGTAAAAGCAAGGGTAAGGGTAAGGGTAAGGTAAGGGTAAGGGTAAGGGTAAGCTTAAGGGTAAGGGTAAGGGTAAGGGTAAGGGTAAGGGTAAGCTTAAGGGTAAAAGCAAGGGTAAGGGTGAGGGTGAGGGTAAGGGTAAGGGTAAGGGTAAGGGTAAGGGTAAGCTTAAGGGTAAGGGTAAGGGTAAGGGTAAGGGTAAGCTTAAGGGTAAAAGCAAGGGTAAGGGTAAGGGTAAGGGTAAGGGTAAGGGTAAGGGTAAGGGTAAGGGTAAGGGTAAGGGTAAGGGTAAGGGTAAGGGTAAGGGTAAGGGTAAGGGTAAGGGTAAGGGTAAGGGTAAGGAAAGCTTAAGGGTAAGGGTAAGGGTAAGGGTAAGCTTAAGGGTAAAAGCAAGGGTAAGGTTAAGGGTAAGGTTAAGGGTAAGGGTAAGGGTAAGGGTAAGCTTAAGGGTAAAAGCAAGGGTAAGGGTAAGGGTAAGGGTAAGGGTAAGGGTAAGGGTAAGGGTAAGGGTAAGGGTAAGGGTAAGCTTAAGGGTAAGGGTAAGGGTAAGGGTAAGGGTAAGCTTAAGGGTGAAAGCAAGGGTAAGGGTAAGGGTAAGGGTAAGGGTAAGGGTAAAGGTAAGGGTAAGCCTAAGGGTAAAAGCAAGGATAAGGGTAAGGGTAAGGGTAAGGGTAAGGGTAAGGGTAAGGGTAAGGGTAAGGGTAAGGGTAAGGGTAAGCTTAAGGGTAAAAGCAAGGGTAAGGGTAAGGGTAAGGGTAAGGGTAAGGGTAAGGGTAAGGGTAAGGGTAAGGGTAAGGGTAAGGGTAAGGGTAAGGGTAAGGGTAAGGGTAAGGGTAAGCTTAAGGGTAAAAGCAAGGGTAAGGGTAAGGGTAAGGTAAGGGTAAGGGTAATGGTAAGCTTAAGGGTAAAAGCAAGGGTAAGGGTAAGGGTAAGGGTAAGGGTAAGGGTTAGGGTAAGGGTAACGGTAAGGGTAAGCCTAAGGGTAAAAGCAAGGGTAAGGGTAAGGGTAAGGGTAAGGGTAAGGGTAAGGGTAAGGGTAAGGGTAAGGGTAAGGGTAAGGGTAAGGGTAAGGGTAAGGGTAAGGGTAAGGGTAAGAGTAAGGGTAAGGGTAAGGGTAAGCTTAAGGGTAAAAGCAAGGGTAAGGGTAAGGGTAACCCTAAGGGTAAAAGCAAGGGTAAGGGTTAGGGTAAGGGTAAGGGTAAGGGTAAGCTTAAGGGTAAAAGCAAGGGTAAGGGTAAGGGTAAGGGTAAGGGTAAGGGTAAGGGTAAGCTTAAGGGTAAAAGCAAGGGTAAGGGTAAGGGTAAGGGTAAGGGTAAGGGTAAGGGTAAAGGTAAGGGTAAGCCTAAGGGTAAAAGCAAGGGTAAGGGTAAGGGTAAGGGTAAGGGTAAGGGTAAGGGTAAGGGTAAGGGTAAGGGTAAGGGTAAGGGTAAGCTTAAGGGTAAAAGCAAGGGTAAGGGTAAGGGTAAGGGTAAGGGTAAGGGTAAGGGTAAGGGTAAGGGTAAGCTTAAGGGTAAAAGCAAGGGTAAGGGTAAGGGTAAGGGTAAGGGTAAGGGTAAGGGTAAGGGTAAGGGTAAGGGTAAGGGTAAAGGTAAGGGTAAGGGTAAGGGTAAGGGTAAGGGTAAGGGTAAGGGTAAGCTTAAGGGTAAAAGCAAGGGTAAGGGTTAGGGTAAGGGTAAGGGTAAGGGTAAGGGTAAGCTTAAGGGTAAAAGCAAGGGTAAGGGTAAGGGTAAGGGTAAGGGTAAGGGTAAGGGTAAGGGTAAGGGTAAGGGTAAGGGTAAGGGTAAGGGTAAGGGTAAGGGTAAGGGTAAGGGTAAGCTTAAGGGTAAAAGCAAGGGTAAGGGTAAGGGTAAGGGTAAGGGTAAGGGTAAGGGTAAGGGTGAGGGTAAGCTTAAGGGTAAAAGCAAGGGTAAGGGTAAGGGTAAGGGTAAGGGTAAGGGTTAGGGTAAGGGTAAAGGTAAGGGTAAGCCTAGGGGTAAAAGCAAGGGTAAGGGTAAGGGTAAGGGTAAGGGTAAGGGTAAGGGTAAGGGTAAGGGTAAGAGTAAGGGTAAGGGTAAGGGTAAGCTTAAGGGTGAAAGCAAGGGTAAGGGTAAGGATAAGGGTAAGGGTAAGCCTAAGGGTAAAAGCAAGGGTAAGGGTAAGGGTAAGGGTAAGGGTAAGGGTAAGGGTAAGGGTAAGGGTAAGGGTAAGCTTAAGGGTAAAAGCAAGGGTAAGGGTAAGGGTAAGGGTAAGGGTAAGGGTAAGGGTAAGCTTAAGGGTAAAAGCAAGTGTAAGGGTAAGGGTAAGGGTAAGGGTAAGGGTAAGGGTAAGGGTAAGGGTAAGGGTAAGGGTAAGGGTAAAGGTAAGGGTAAGCCTAAGGGTAAAAGCAAGGGTAAGGGTAAGGGTAAGGGTAAGGGTAAGCTTAAGGGTAAAAGCAAGGGTAAGGGTAAGGGTAAGGGTAAGGGTAAAGGTAAGGGTAAGGGTAAGGGTAAGGGTAAGCTTAAGGGTAAAAGCAAAGGTAAGGGTAAGGGTAAGGGTAAGGGTAAGGGTAAGGGTAAGGGTAAGGGTAAGGGTAAGGGTAAGGGTAAGCTAAAGGGTAAAAGCAAGGGTAAGGGTTAGGGTAAGGGTAAGGGTAAGGGTAAGGGTAAGGGTAAGCTTAAGGGTAAAAGCAAGGGTAAGGGTAAGGGTAAGGGTAAGGGTAAGGGTAAGGGTAAGGGTAAGGGTAAGGGTAAGGGTAAGGGTAAGGGTAAGGGTAAGCTTAAGGGTATAAGCAAGGGTAAGGGTAAGGGTAAGGGTGAGGGTAAGGGTAAGGGTAAGGGTAAGGGTAAGGGTAAGCTTAAGGGTAAAAGCAATGGTAAGGGTAAGGGTAAGGGTAAGGGTAAGGGTAAGCTTAAGAGTAAAAGCAAGGGTAAGGGTAAGGGTAAGGGTAAGGGTAAGGGTAAGGGTAAGGGTAAGGGTAAGGGTAAAGGTAAGGGTAAGCCTAAGGGTAAAAGCAAGGGTAAGGGTAAGGGTAAGGGTAAGGGTAAGGGTAAGGGTAAGGGTAAGGGTAAGGGTAAGTGTAAGGGTAAGCTTAAGGGTAAAAGCAAGGGTAAGGGTAAGGGTAAGGGTAAGGGTAAGCCTAAGGGTAAAAGCAAGGGTAAGGGTAAAGGTAAGGGTAAGGGTAAGGGTAAGCTTAAGGGTAAAAGCAAGGGTAAGGGTAAGGGTAAGGGTAAGGGTAAGGGTAAGGGTAAGGGTAAGCTTAAGGGTAAAAGCAAGGGTAAGGGTAAGGGTAAGGGTAAGGGTAAGGGTAAGGGTAAGGGTAAGGGTAAGGGTAAAGGTAAGGGTAAGCCTAAGGGTAAAAGCAAGGGTAAGGTCAAGGGTAAGGGTAAGGGTAAGGGTAAGGGTAAGGGTAAGGGTAAGGGTAAGGGTAAGGGTAAGGGTAAGGGTAAGGGTAAGGGTAAGGGTAAGGGTAAGGGTAAGGGTAAGGGTAAGGGTAAGGGTAAGGGTAAGGGTAAGGGTAAGGGTAAGGGTAAGGGTAAGCTTAAGGGTAAAAGCAAGGGTAAGGGTAAGGGTAAGGGTAAGGGTAAGGGTAAGGGTAAGCTTAAGGGTAAAAGCAAGGGTAAGGGTAAGGGTAAGGGTAAGGGTAAGGGTAAGGGTAAGGGTAAGGGTAAGGGTAAGGGTAAGGGTAAGCTTAAGGGTAAAAGCAAGGGTAAGGGTAAGGGTAAGGGTAAGGGTAAGCTTAAGGGTAAAAGCAAGGGTAAGGGTAAGGGTAAGGGTAAGGGTAAGGGTAAGGGTAAGGGTAAAGGTAAGGGTAAGCCTAAGGGTAAAAGCAAGGGTAAGGGTAAGGGTAAGGGTAAGGGTAAGGGTAATGGTAAGGGTAAGGGTAAGGGTAAGGGTAAGGGTAAGGGTAAGGGTAAGGGTAAGGGTAAGGGTAAGCTTAAGGGTAAAAGCAAGGGTGAGGGTAAGGGTAAGGGTAAGGGTAAGGGTAAGGGTAAGGGTAAGGGTAAGGGTAAGGGTAAGGGTAAGGGTAAGGGTAAGGGTAAGGGTAAGGGTAAGGGTAAGGGTAAGGGTAAGGGTAAGCCTAAGGGTAAAAGCAAGGGTAAGGGTAAGGGTAAGGGTAAGGGTAAGGGTAAGCTTAAGGGTAAAAGCAAGGGTAAGGGTAAGGGTAAGGGTAAGGGTAAGGGTAAGGGTAAGGGTAAGGGTAAGCTTAAGGGTAAAAGCAAGGGTAAGGGTAAGGGTAAGGGTAAGGGTAAGGGTAAGGGTAAGGGTAAGGGTAAAGGTAAGGGTAAGCCTAAGGGTAAAAGCAAGGGTATGGGTAAGGGTAAGGGTAAGGGTAAGGGTAAGGGTAAGGGTAAGGGTAAGGGTAAGGGTAAGGGTAAGGGTAAGGGTAAGGGCAAGGGTAAGGGTAAGGGTAAGGGTAAGCTTAAGGGTAAAAGCAAGGGTAAGGGTAAGGGTAAGGGTAAGGGTAAGGGTAAGGGTAAGGGTAAGGGTAAGGGTAAGGTTAAGGGTAAGGGTAAGCTTAAGGGTAAAAGCAAGGGTAAGGGTAAGGGTAAGGGTAAGGGTAAGGGTAAGGGTAAGGGTAAGGGTAATGGTAAGGGTAAGGGTAAGGGTAAGGGTGAGGGTAAGGGTAAGGGTAAGGGTAAGCTTAAGGGTAAAAGCAAGGGTAAGGGTAAGGGTAAGGGTAAGGGTAAGGGTAAGGGTAAGGGTAAGCTTAAGGGTAAAAGCAAGGGTAAGGGTAAGGGTAAGGGTAAGGGTAAGGGTTAGGGTAAGGGTAAGCCTAAGGGTAAAAGCAAGGGTAAGGGTAAGGGTAAAAGCAAGGGTAAGGGTAAGGGTAAGGGTAAGGGTAAGGGTAAGGGTAAGGGTAAGGGTAAGCTTAAGGGTAAAAGCAAGGGTAAGGGTAAGGGTAAGGGTAAGTGTAAGCTTAAGGGTAAAAGCAATGGTAAGGGTAAGGGTAAAGGTAAGGGTAAGCCTTAGGGTAAAAGCAAGGGTAAGGGTAAGGGTAAGGGTAAGGGTAAGGGTAAGGGTAAGGGTAAGGGTAAGGGTAAGGGTAAGCTTAAGGGTAAAAGCAAGGGTAAGGGTAAGGGTAAGGGTAAGGGTAAGGGTAAGGGTAAGGGTAAGGGTAAGGGTAAGGGTAAGGGTAAGGGTAAGGGTAAGGGTAAGGGTAAGGGTAAGGGTAAGCTTAAGGGTAAAAGCAAGGGTAAGGGTAAGGGTAAGGGTAAGGGTAAGGGTAAGGGTAAGGGTAAGCTTAAGGGTTAAAGCAAGGGTAAGGGTTAGGGTAAGGGTAAGGGTAAGGGTAAGGGTAAGCTTGAGGGTAAAAGCAAGGGTAAGGGTAAGGGTAAGGGTAAGGGTAAGGGTAAAGGTAAGGGTAAGCCTAAGGGTAAAAGCAAGGGTAAGGGTAAGGGTAAGGGTAAGGGTAAGGGTAAGGGTAAGGGTAAGGGTAAGGGTAAGGGTAAGGGTAAGGGTAAGCTTAAGGGTATAAGCAAGGGTAAGGGTAAGGGTAAGGGTGAGGGTAAGGGTAAGGGTAAGGGTAAGCTTAAGGGTAAAAGCAAGGGTAAGGTTAAGGTTAAGGGTAAGGGTAAGGGTAAGGGTAAGCTTAAGGGTGAAAGCAAGGGTAAGGGTAAGGGTAAGGGTAAGGGTAAGGGTAAGGGTAAGGGTAAGGGTAAGGGTAAGGGTAAGGGTAAAGGTAAGGGTAAGCCTAAGGGTAAAAGCAAGGGTAAGGGTAAAGGTAAGGGTAAGGGTAAGGGTAAGGGTAAGGGTAAGGGTAAGGGTAAGGGTAAGGGTAAGGGTAAGGGTAAGGGTAAGGGTAAGCTTAAGGGTAAAAGCAAGGGTAAGGGTAAGGGTAAGGGTAAGGGTAAGCCTAAGGGTAAAACAAGGGTAAGGGTAAGGGTAAGGGTAAACTTAAGGGTAAAAGCAAGGGTAAGGGTAAGGGTAAGGGTGAGGGTAAGGGTAAGCTTAAGGGTTAAAGCAAGGGTAAGGGTAAGGGTAAGGGTAAGGGTAAGGGTAAGGGTAAGGGTAAGGGTAAAGGTAAGGGTAAGGGTAAGGGTAAGGGTAAGGGTAAGGGTAAGCTTAAGGGTAAAAGCTAGGGTAAGGGTAAGGGTAAGGGTAAGGGTAAGGGTAAGGGTAAGGGTAAGGGTAAGGGTAAGCTTAAGGGTAAGGGTAAGGGTAAGGGTAAGGGTAAGCTTAAGGGTAAAAGCAAGGGTAAGGGTAAGGGTAAGGGTAAGGGTAAGGGTAAGGGTAAGGGTAAGGGTAAGCTTAAGGGTAAGGGTAAGGGTAAGGGTAAGGGTAAGCTTAAGGGTAAAAGCAAGGGTAAGGGTAAGGGTAAGGGTAAGGGTAAGGGTAAGGGTAAGCTTAAGGGTAAGGGTAAGGGTAAGGGTAAGGGTAAGCTTAAGGGTAAAATCAAGGGTAAGGGTAAGGGTAAGGGTAAGGGTTAGGGTAAGGGTAAGGGTAAGGGTAAGGGTAAGGGTAAGGGTAAGGGTAAGGGTAAGGGTAAGCTTAAGGGTAAGGGTAAGGGTAAGGGTAAGGGTAAGCTTAAGGGTAAAAGCAAGGGTAAGGGTAAGGGTAAGGGTAAGGGTAAGGGTAAGGGTTAGGGTAAGCTTAAGGGTAAAAGCAAGGGTAAGGGTAAGGGTAAGGGTAAGGGTAAGGGTAAGGGTAAGGGTAAGGGTGAAGGTAAGGGTAAGCCTAAGGGTAAAAGCAAGGGTAAGGGTAAGAGTAAGGGTAAGGGTAAGGGTAAGGGTAAGGGTAAGGGTAAGGGTAAGGGTAAGGGTAAGGGTAAGCTTAAGGGTAAAAGCAAGGGTAAGGGTAAGGGTAAGGGTAAGGGTAAGGGTAAGGGTAAGCCTAAGGGTAAAAGCAAGGGTAAGGGTGAGGGTAAGGGTAAGGGTAAGGGTAAGGGTAAGGGTAAGCTTAAGGGTAAAAGCAAGGGTAAGGGTAAGGGTAAGGGTAAGGGTAAGGGTAAGGGTAAGCTTAAGGGTAAAAGCAAGGGTGAGGGTAAGGGTGAGGGTAAGGGTAAGGGTAAGGGTAAGGGTAAGGGTAAGGGTAAGGGTAAGGGTAAGCTTAAGGGTAAAAGCAAGGGTAAGGGTGAGGGTAAGGGTAAGGGTAAGGGTAAGGGTAAGCTTAAGGGTAAAATCAAGGGTAAGGGTAAGGGTAAGGGTAAGGGTTAGGGTAAGGGTAAGGGTAAGGGTAAGGGTAAGGGTAAGGGTAAGGGTAAGGGTAAGGGTAAGCTTAAGGGTAAGGGTAAGGGTAAGGGTAAGGGTAAGCTTAAGGGTAAAAGCAAGGGTAAGGGTAAGGGTAAGGGTAAGGGTAAGGGTAAGGGTTAGGGTAAGCTTAAGGGTAAAAGCAAGGGTAAGGGTAAGGGTAAGGGTAAGGGTAAGGGTAAGGGTAAGGGTAAGGGTGAAGGTAAGGGTAAGCCTAAGGGTAAAAGCAAGGGTAAGGGTAAGAGTAAGGGTAAGGGTAAGGGTAAGGGTAAGGGTAAGGGTAAGGGTAAGGGTAAGGGTAAGGGTAAGCTTAAGGGTAAAAGCAAGGGTAAGGGTAAGGGTAAGGGTAAGGGTAAGGGTAAGGGTAAGCCTAAGGGTAAAAGCAAGGGTAAGGGTGAGGGTAAGGGTAAGGGTAAGGGTAAGGGTAAGGGTAAGCTTAAGGGTAAAAGCAAGGGTAAGGGTAAGGGTAAGGGTAAGGGTAAGGGTAAGGGTAAGCTTAAGGGTAAAAGCAAGGGTGAGGGTAAGGGTGAGGGTAAGGGTAAGGGTAAGGGTAAGGGTAAGGGTAAGGGTAAGGGTAAGGGTAAGCTTAAGGGTAAAAGCAAGGGTAAGGGTGAGGGTAAGGGTAAGGGTAAGGGTAAGGGTAAGCTTAAGGGTAAAAGCAAGGGTAAGGGTAAGGGTAAGGGTAAAGGTAAGGGTAAGGGTAAGGGTAAAGGTAAGGGTAAGCCTAAGGGTAAAAGCAAGGCTAAGGGTAAGGGTAAGGGTAAGGGTAAGGGTAAGGGTAAGGGTAAGGGTAAGGGTAAGGGTAAGGGTAAGGGTAAGGGTAAGGGTAAGGGTAAGGGTAAGGGTAAGGGTAAGGGTAAGGGTAAGGGTAAGGGTAAGGGTAAGGGTAAGGGTAAGGGTAAGGGTAAGGGTAAGGGTAAGGGTAAGGGTAAGGGTAAGGGTAAGGGTAAGGGTAAGGGTAAGGGTAAGCTTAAGGGTAAAAGCAAGGGTAAGGGTAAGGGTAAGGGTAAGCCTAAGGGTAAAAGCAAGGGTAAGGGTAAGGGTAAGGGTAAGGGTAAGGGTAAGCTTAAGGGTAAAAGCAAGGGTAAGGGTAAGGGTAAGGGTAAGGGTAAGGGTAAGGGTAAGCTTAAGGGTAAAAGCAAGGGTAAGGGTAAGGGTAAGGGTAAGGGTAAGGGTAAGGGTAAGGGTAAGGGTAAGGGTAAAGGTGAGGGTAAGCCTAAGGGTAAAAGCAAGGGTAAGGGTAAGGGTAAGGGTAAGGGTAAGGGTAAGGGTAAGGGTAAGGGTAAGGGTAAGGGTAAGGGTAAGGGTAAGGGTAAGGGTAAGCTTAAGGGTAAAAGCAAGGGTAAGGGTAAGGGTAAGGGTAAGGGTAAGGGTAAGGGTAAGGGTAAGGGTAAGGGTAAGGGTAAGGGTAAGGGTAAGGGTAAGGGTAAGCTTTAGGGTAAAAGCAAGGGTAAGGGTAAGGGTAAGGGTAAGGGTAAGGGTAAGGGTAAGCTTAAGGGTAAAAGCAAGGGTAAGGGTAAGGGTAAGGGTAAGGGTAAGGGTAAGGGTAAGGGTAAGGGTAAGGGTAAGGGTAAGGGTAAGGGTAAAGGTAAGGGTAAGCCTAAGGGTAAATGCAAGGGTGAGGGTAAGGGTAAGGGTAAGGGTAAGGGTAAGTGTAAGGGTAAGGGTAAGGGTAAGGGTAAGAGTAAGCTTAAGGGTAAAAGCAAGGGTAAGGGTAAATGTAAGGGTAAGGGTAAGGGTAAGGGTAAGGTTAAGCTTAAGGGTAAGGCAAAGGGTAAGGGTAAGGGTAAGCTTAAGGGTAAAAGCAAGGGTAAGGGTAAGGGTAAGGGTAAGGGTAAGCTTAAGGGTAAAAGCAAGGGTAAGGGTAAGGGTAAGGGTAAGGGTAAGGGTAAGGGTAAGGGTAAGCTCAAGGGTAAAAGCAAGGGTAAGGGTAAGGGTAAGGGTAAGGGTAAGGGTAAGGGTAAGGGTAAGGGTAAGGGTAAGGGTAAGGGTAAGGGTAAGGGTAAGGGTAAGGGTAAGGGTAAGGGTAAGGGTAAGGGTAAGGGTAAGGGTAAGGGTAAGGGTAAGGGTAAGGGTAAGCTTAAGGGTAAAAGCAAGGGTAAGGGTAAGGGTAAGGGTAAGGGTAAGGGTAAAGGTAAGGGTAAGGGTAAGGGTAAGGGTAAGGGTAAGCTTAAGGGTAAAAGCAAGGGAAAGGGTAAGGGTAAAGGTAAGAGAAAGGGTAAGGGTAAGGGTAAGGGTAAGGGTAAGGGTAAGCTTAAGGGTAAAAGCAAGGGTAAGGGTAAGGGTAAGGGTAAGGGTAAGGGTAAGGGTAAGGGTAAGCTTAAGGGTAAAAGCAAGGGTAAGGGTAAGGGTAAGGGTAAGGGTAAGGGTAAAGGTAAGGGTAAGGGTAAGGGTAAGGGTAAGCTTAAGGGTAAAAGCAAGGGAAAGGGTAAGGGTAAAGGTAAGGGAAAGGGTAAGGGTAAGGGTAAGGGTAAGGGTAAGGGTAAGCTTAAGGGTAAAAGCAAGGGTAAGGGTAAGGGTAAGGGTAAGGGTAAGGGTAAGGGTGAGGGTAAAGGTAAGGGTAAGCCTAAGGGTAAAAGCAAGGGTAAGGGTAAGGGTAAGGGTAAGGGTAAGGGTAAGGGTAAAGGTAAAGGTAAGGGTAAGCCTAAGGGTAAAAGCAAGGGTAAGGGTAAGGGTAAGGGTAAGGTTAAGGGTAAGGGTAAGGGTAAGGGTAAGGGTAAGGGTAAGCTTAAGGGTAAAAGCAAGGGTAAGGGTAAGGGTAAGGGTAAGGGTAAGGGTAAGGGTAAGGGTAAGCTTAAGGGTAAGGGTAAGGCCAAGGGTAAGCTTAAGGGTAAAAGCAAGGGTAAGGGTAAGGGTAAGGGTAAGGGTAAGGGTAAGGGTAAGGGTAAGGGTAAGGGTAAGGGTAAGGGTAAGCTTAAGGGTAAGGGTAAGGGTAAGGGTAAGGGTAAGCTTAAGGGTAAAAGCAAGGGTTAGGGTAAGTAAGAGTAAGGGTAAGGGTAAGGGTAAGGGTAAGGGTAAGGGTAAGGGTAAGGGTAAGGGTAAGCTTAAGGGTAAAAGCAAGGACAAGGGTAAGGGTGAGGGTAAGGGTAAGGGTAAGGGTAAGGGTAAGGGTAAGGGTAAGCTTAAGGGTAAAAGCAAGGGTAAGGGTAAGGGTAAGGGTAAGGGTAAGGGTAAGGGTAAGGGTAAGGGTAAAGGTAAGGGTAAGCCTAAGGGTAAAAGCAAGGGTAAGGGTGAGGGTAAGGGTAAGGGTAAGGGTAAGGGTAAGGGTAAAGGAAAGGGTAAGCCTAAGGGTAAAAGCTAAGGGTAAGGGTAAGGGTAAGGGTAAGGGTAAGGGTAAGGGTAAGGGTTAGGGTAAGGGTAAGGGTAAGGGTAAGCTTAAGGGTAAAAGCAAGGGTAAGGGTAAGGGTAAGGGTAAGGGTAAGGGTAAGGGTAAGCTTAAGGGTAAAAGCAAGGGTAAGGGTAAGGGTAAGGGTAAGGGTAAGGGTAAGGGTAAGGGTAAGGGTAAGGGTAAAGGTAAGGGTAAGCCTAAGGGTAAAAGCAAGGGTAAGGGTAAGGGTAAGGGTAAGGGTAAGGGTAAGGGTAAGGGTAAGGGTAAGGGTAAGGGTAAGGGTAAGGGTAAGGGTAAGCTTAAGGGTAAAAGCAAGGGTAAGGGTAAGGGTAAGGGAAAGGGTAAGGGTAAGGGTAAGGGTAAGGGTAAGGGTAAGCTTAAGGGTAAAAGCAAGGGTAAGGGTAAGGGTAAGGGTAAGGGTAAGGGTAAGGGTAAGGGTAAGGGTAAGGGTAAGGGTAAAGGTAAGGGTAAGGGTAAGGGTAAGGGTAAGGGTAAGGGTAAGGGTAAGGGTAAGCTTAAGGGTAAAAGCAAGGGTAAGGGTTAGGGTAAGGGTAAGGGTAAGGGTAAGGGTAAGCTTAAGGGTAAAGGCAAGGGTAAGGGTAAGGGTAAGGGTAAGGGTAAGGGTAAGGGTAAGGGTAAGGGTGAGGGTAAGCTTAAGGGTAAAAGCAAGGGTAAGGGTAAGGGTAAGGGTAAGGGTAAGGGTTAGGGTAAGGGTAAAGGTAAGGGTAAGCCTAAGGGTAAAAGCAAGGGTAAGGGTAAGGGTAAGGGTAAGGGTAAGGGTAAGGGTAAGGGTAAGGGTAAGAGTAAGGGTAAGGGTAAGGGTAAGCTTAAGGGTGAAAGCAAGGGTAAGGGTAAGGATAAGGGTAAGGGTAAGCCTAAGGGTAAAAGCAAGGGTAAGGGTAAGGGTAAGGGTAAGGGTAAGGGTAAGCTTAAGGGTAAAAGCAAGGGTAAGGGTAAGGGTAAGGGTAAGGGTAAGGGTAAGGGTAAGCTTAAGGGTAAAAGCAAGTGTAAGGGTAAGGGTAAGGGTAAGGGTAAGGGTAAGGGTAAGGGTAAGGGTAAGGGTAAAGGTAAGGGTAAGCCTAAGGGTAAAAGCAAGGGTAAGGGTAAGGGTAAGGGTAAGGGTAAGCTTAAGGGTAAAAGCAAGGGTAAGGGTAAGGGTAAGGGTAAGGGTAAAGGTAAGGGTAAGGGTAAGGGTAAGGGTAAGCTTAAGGGTAAAAGCAAAGGTAAGGGTAAGGGTAAGGGTAAGGGTAAGGGTAAGGGTAAGGGTAAGGGTAAGGGTAAGGGTAAGGGTAAGGGTAAGGGTAAGGGTAAGGGTAAGGGTAAGGGTAAGGGTAAGGGTAAGCTAAAGGGTAAAAGCAAGGGTAAGGGTTAGGGTAAGGGTAAGGGTAAGGGTAAGGGTAAGTGTAAGCTTAAGGGTAAAAGCAAGGGTAAGGGTAAGGGTAAGGGTAAGGGTAAGGGTAAGGGTAAGGGTAAGGGTAAGGGTAAGGGTAAGGGTAAGGGTAAGCTTAAGGGTATAAGCAAGGGTAAGGGTAAGGGTAAGGGTAAGGGTGAGGGTAAGGGTAAGGGTAAGGGTAAGGGTAAGGGTAAAGGTAAGGGTAAGCCTAAGGGTAAAAGCAAGGGTAAGGGTAAGGGTAAGGGTAAGGGTAAGGGTAAGGGTAAGGGTAAGGGTAAGGGTAAGTGTAAGGGTAAGCTTAAGGGTAAAAGCAAGGGTAAGGGTAAGGGTAAGGGTAAGGGTAAGCCTAAGGGTAAAAGCAAGGGTAAGGGTAAAGGTAAGGGTAAGGGTAAGGGTAAGCTTAAGGGTAAAAGCAAGGGTAAGGGTAAGGGTAAGGGTAAGGGTAAGGGTAAGGGTAAGCTTAAGGGTAAAAGCAAGGGTAAGGGTAAGGGTAAGGGTAAGGGTAAGGGTAAGGGTAAGGGTAAGGGTAAGGGTAAGGGTAAAGGTAAGGGTAAGCCTAAGGGTAAAAGCAAGGGTAAGGGTAAGGGTAAGGGTAAGGGTAAGCCTAAGGGTAAAAGCAAGGGTAAGGGTAAAGGTAAGGGTAAGGGTAAGGGTAAGCTTAAGGGTAAAAGCAAGGGTAAGGGTAAGGGTAAGGGTAAGGGTAAGGGTAAGGGTAAGGGTAAGGGTAAGGGTAAGTGTAAGGGTAAGCTTAAGGGTAAAAGCAAGGGTAAGGGTAAGGGTAAGGGTAAGGGTAAGCCTAAGGGTAAAAGCAAGGGTAAGGGTAAAGGTAAGGGTAAGGGTAAGGGTAAGCTTAAGGGTAAAAGCAAGGGTAAGGGTAAGGGTAAGGGTAAGGGTAAGGGTAAGGGTAAGGGTAAGGGTAAGGGTAAGGGTAAAGGTAAGGGTAAGCCTAAGGGTAAAAGCAAGGGTAAGGGTAAGGGTAAGGGTAAGGGTAAGGGTAAGGGTAAGGGTAAGGGTAAGGGTAAGTGTAAGGGTAAGCTTAAGGGTAAAAGCAAGGGTAAGGGTAAGGGTAAGGGTAAGCCTAAGGGTAAAAGCAAGGGTAAGGGTAAAGGTAAGGGTAAGGGTAAGGGTAAGCTTAAGGGTAAAAGCAAGGGTAAGGGTAAGGGTAAGGGTAAGGGTAAGGGTAAGGGTAAGCTTAAGGGTAAAAGCAAGGGTAAGGGTAAGGGTTAGGGTAAGGGTAAGGGTAAGGGTAAAGGTAAGGGTAAGCCTAAGGGTAAAAGCAAGGGTAAGGGTAAGGGTAAGGGTAAGGGTAAGGGTAAGGGTAAGGGTAAGGGTAAGGGTAAGGGTAAGGGTAAGGGTAAGGGTAAGGGTAAGGGTAAGGGTAAGGGTAAGGGTAAGGGTAAGCTTAAGGGTAAAAGCAAGGGTAAGGGTAAGGGTAAGGGTAAGGGTAAGGGTAAGGGTAAGGGTAAGGGTAAGGGTAAGCTTAAGGGTAAAAGCAAGGGTAAGGGTAAGGGTAAGGGTAAGGGTAAGGGTAAGGGTAAGGGTAAGGGTAAGGGTAAGCTTCAGGGTAAAAGCAAGGGTAAGGGTAAGGGTAAGGGTAAGGGTAAGCTTAAGGGTAAAAGCAAGGGTAAGGGTAAGGGTAAGGGTAAGGGTAAGGGTAAGGGTAAGGGTAAAGGTAAGGGTAAGCCTAAGGGTAAAAGCAAGGGTAAGGGTAAGGGTAAGGGTAAGGGTAAGGGTAAGGGTAAGGGTAAGGGTAAGGGTAAGGGTAAGGGTAAGGGTAAGGGTAAGGGTAAGGGTAAGGGTAAGGGTAAGGGTAAGGGTAAGGGTAAGGGTAAGGGTAAGCTTAAGGGTAAAAGCAAGGGTGAGGGTAAGGGTAAGGGTAAGGGTAAGGGTAAGGGTAAGGGTAAGGGTAAGGGTAAGGGTAAGGGTAAGGGTAAGGGTAAGGGTAAGGGTAAGGGTAAGGGTAAGGGTAAGGGTAAGGGTAAGGGTAAGGGTAAGGGTAAGGGTAAGGGTAAGGGTAAGGGTAAGCCTAAGGGTAAAAGCAAGGGTAAGGGTAAGGGTAAGGGTAAGGGTAAGGGTAAGCTTAAGGGTAAAAGCAAGGGTAAGGGTAAGGGTAAGGGTAAGGGTAAGGGTAAGGGTAAGGGTAAGCTTAAGGGTAAAAGCAAGGGTAAGGGTAAGGGTAAGGGTAAGGGTAAGGGTAAGGGTAAGGGTAAGGGTAAAGGTAAGGGTAAGCCTAAGGGTAAAAGCAAGGGTATGGGTAAGGGTAAGGGTAAGGGTAAGGGTAAGGGTAAGGGTAAGGGTAAGGGTAAGGGTAAGGGTAAGGGTAAGGGTAAGGGTAAGGGTAAGGGTAAGCTTAAGGGTAAAAGCAAGGGTAAGGGTAAGGGTAAGGGTAAGGGTAAGGGTAAGGGTAAGGGTAAGGGTAAGGGTAAGGGTAAGCTTAAGGGTAAAAGCAAGGGTAAGGGTAAGGGTAAGGGTAAGGGTAAGGGTAAGGGTAAGGGTAAGGGTAAGGGTAAGGGTAAGGGTAAGGGTAAGGGTAAGGGTGAGGGTAAGGGTAAGGGTAAGGGTAAGCTTAAGGGTAAAAGCAAGGGTAAGGGTAAGGGTAAGGGTAAGGGTAAGGGTAAGGGTAAGGGTAAGGGTAAGCTTAAGGGTAAAAGCAAGGGTAAGGGTAAGGGTAAGGGTAAGGGTAAGGGTAAGGGTTAGGGTAAGGGTAAGCCTAAGGGTAAAAGCAAGGGTAAGGGTAAGGGTAAAAGCAAGGGTAAGGGTAAGGGTAAGGGTAAGGGTAAGGGTAAGGGTAAGGGTAAGGGTAAGCTTAAGGGTAAAAGCAAGGGTAAGGGTAAGGGTAAGGGTAAGGGTAAGGGTAAGTGTAAGCTTAAGGGTAAAAGCAAGGGTAAGGGTAAGGGTAAAGGTAAGGGTAAGCCTTAGGGTAAAAGCAAGGGTAAGGGTAAGGGTAAGGGTAAGGGTAAGGGTAAGGGTAAGGGTAAGGGTAAGGGTAAGCTTAAGGGTAAAAGCAAGGGTAAGGGTAAGGGTAAGGGTAAGGGTAAGGGTAAGGGTAAGGGTAAGTGTAAGGGTAAGGGTAAGGGTAAGGGTAAGGGTAAGGGTAAGGGTAAGGGTAAGCTTAAGGGTAAAAGCAAGGGTAAGGGTAAGGGTAAGGTTAAGGGTAAGGGTAAGGGTAAGGGTAAGCTTAAGGGTTAAAGCAAGGGTAAGGGTTAGGGTAAGGGTAAGGGTAAGGGTAAGGGTAAGCTTGAGGGTAAAAGCAAGGGTAAGGGTAAGGGTAAGGGTAAGGGTAAAGGTAAGGGTAAGCCTAAGGGTAAAAGCAAGGGTAAGGGTAAGGGTAAGGGTAAGGGTAAGGGTAAGGGTAAGGGTAAGCTTAAGGGTATAAGCAAGGGTAAGGGTAAGGGTAAGGGTGAGGGTAAGGGTAAGGGTAAGGGTAAGCTTAAGGGTAAAAGCAAGGGTAAGGTTAAGGGTAAGGGTAAGGGTAAGGGTAAGGGTAAGCTTAAGGGTAAAAGCAAGGGTAAGGGTAAGGGTAAGGGTAAGGGTAAGGGTAAGGGTAAGGGTAAGGGTAAGGGTAAGGGTAAGGGTAAGGGTAAAGGTAAGGGTAAGCCTAAGGGTAAAAGCAAGGGTAAGGGTAAAGGTAAGGGTAAGGGTAAGGGTAAGGGTAAGGGTAAGGGTAAGGGTAAGGGTAAGGGTAAGGGTAAGGGTAAGGGTAAGGGTAAGGGTAAGGGTAAGGGTAAGGGTAAGGGTAAGCTTAAGGGTAAAAGCAAGGGTAAGGGTAAGGGTAAGGGTAAGGGTAAGCCTAAGGGTAAAACAAGGGTAAGGGTAAGGGTAAGGGTAAGCTTAAGGGTAAAAGCAAGGGTAAGGGTAAGGGTAAGGGTGAGGGTAAGGGTAAGCTTAAGGGTTAAAGCAAGGGTAAGGGTAAGGGTAAGGGTAAGGGTAAGGGTAAGGGTAAGGGTAAAGGTAAGGGTAAGGGTAAGGGTAAGGGTAAGGGTAAGGGTAAGCTTAAGGGTAAAAGCTAGGGTAAGGGTAAGGGTAAGGGTAAGGGTAAGGGTAAGGGTAAGGGTAAGGGTAAGGGTAAGGGTAAGCTTAAGGGTAAGGGTAAGGGTAAGGGTAAGGGTAAGCTTAAGGGTAAAAGCAAGGGTAAGGGTAAGGGTAAGGGTAAGGGTAAGGGTAAGGGTAAGGGTAAGCTTAAGGGTAAGGGTAAGGGTAAGGGTAAGGGTAAGCTTAAGGGTAAAAGCAAGGGTAAGGGTAAGGGTAAGGGTAAGGGTAAGGGTAAGCTTAAGGGTAAGGGTAAGGGTAAGGGTAAGGGTAAGCTTAAGGGTAAAATCAAGGGTAAGGGTAAGGGTAAGGGTAAGGGTAAGGGTAAGGGTAAGGGTAAGGGTAAGGGTAAGGGTAAGGGTAAGGGTAAGGGTAAGGGTAAGGGTAAGGGTAAGGGTAAGGGTAAGGGTAAGGGTAAGGGTAAGGGTAAGGGTAAGGGTAAGGGTAAGGGTAAGCTTAAGGGTAAGGGTAAGGGTAAGGGTAAGGGTAAGCTTAAGGGTAAAAGCAAGGGTAAGGGTAAGGGTAAGGGTAAGGGTAAGGGTAAGGGTTAGGGTAAGCTTAAGGGTAAAAGCAAGGGTAAGGGTAAGGGTAAGGGTAAGGGTAAGGGTAAGGGTAAGGGTAAGGGTAAGGGTAAAGGTAAGGGTAAGCCTAAGGGTAAAAGCAAGGGTAAGGGTAAGGGTAAGGGTAAGGGTAAGGGTAAGGGTAAGGGTAAGGGTAAGGGTAAGGGTAAGGGTAAGGGTAAGGGTAAGCTTAAGGGTAAAAGCAAGGGTAAGGGTAAGGGTAAGGGTAAGGGTAAGGGTAAGGGTAAGCCTAAGGGTAAAAGCAAGGGTAAGGGTGAGGGTAAGGGTAAGGGTAAGGGTAAGGGTAAGGGTAAGCTTAAGGGTAAAAGCAAGGGTAAGGGTAAGGGTAAGGGTAAGGGTAAGGGTAAGGGTAAGCTTAAGGGTAAAAGCAAGGGTGAGGGTAAGGGTGAGGGTAAGGGTAAGGGTAAGGGTAAGGGTAAGGGTAAGGGTAAGGGTAAGGGTAAGCTTAAGGGTAAAAGCAAGGGTAAGGGTGAGGGTAAGGGTAAGGGTAAGGGTAAGGGTAAGCTTAAGGGTAAAAGCAAGGGTAAGGGTAAGGGTAAGGGTAAAGGTAAGGGTAAGGGTAAGGGTAAAGGTAAGGGTAAGCCTAAGGGTAAAAGCAAGGCTAAGGGTAAGGGTAAGGGTAAGGGTAAGGGTAAGGGTAAGGGTAAGGGTAAGGGTAAGGGTAAGGGTAAGGGTAAGGGTAAGGGTAAGGGTAAGGGTAAGGGTAAGGGTAAGGGTAAGGGTAAGGGTAAGGGTAAGGGTAAGGGTAAGGGTAAGGGTAAGGGTAAGGGTAAGGGTAAGCTTAAGGGTAAAAGCAAGGGTAAGGGTAAGGGTAAGGGTAAGCCTAAGGGTAAAAGCAAGGGTAAGGGTAAGTGTAAGGGTAAGGGTAAGGGTAAGCTTAAGGGTAAAAGCAAGGGTAAGGGTAAGGGTAAGGGTAAGGGTAAGGGTAAGGGTAAGCTTAAGGGTAAAAGCAAGGGTAAGGGTAAGGGTAAGGGTAAGGGTAAGGGTAAGGGTAAGGGTAAGGGTAAAGGTAAGGGTAAGGGTAAAGGTAAGGGTAAGGGTAAGGGTAAGGGTAAGCTTAAGGGTAAAAGCAAGGGAAAGGGTAAGGGTAAAGGTAAGGGTAAGGGTAAGGGTAAAGGTAAGGGTAAGGGTAAGGGTAAGGGTAAGGGTAAGGGTAAGGGTAAGGGTAAGGGTAAGGGTAAGGGTAAGGGTAAGGGTAAGGGTAAGGGTAAGGGTAAGGGTAAGGGTAAGGGTAAGCTTAAGGGTAAAAGCAAGGGTAAGGGTAAGGGTAAGGGTAAGCCTAAGGGTAAAAGCAAGGGTAAGGGTAAGTGTAAGGGTAAGGGTGAGGGTAAGCTTAAGGGTAAAAGCAAGGGTAAGGGTAAGGGTAAGGGTAAGGGTAAGGGTAAGGGTAAGCTTAAGGGTAAAAGCAAGGGTAAGGGTAAGGGTAAGGGTAAGGGTAAGGGTAAGGGTAAGGGTAAGGGTAAGGGTAAAGGTAAGGGTAAGGGTAAAGGTAAGGGTAAGGGTAAGGGTAAGGGTAAGCTTAAGGGTAAAAGCAAGGGTAAGGGTAAGGGTAAGCTTAAGGGTAAAAGCAAGGGTAAGGGTAAGGGTAAGGGTAAGGGTAAGGGTAAAGGTAAGGGTAAGGGTAAGGGTAAGGGTAAGCTTAAGGGTAAAAGCAAGGGAAAGGGTAAGGGTAAAGGTAAGGGAAAGGGTAAGGGTAAGGGTAAGGGTAAGGGTAAGGGTAAGCTTAAGGGTAAAAGCAAGGGTAAGGGTAAGGGTAAGGGTAAGGGTAAGGGTGAGGGTGAGGGTAAAGGTAAGGGTAAGCCTAAGGGTAAAAGCAAGGGTAAGGGTAAGGGTAAGGGTAAGGGTAAGGGTAAGGGTAAGGGTAAGGGTAAGCTTAACGGTAAAAGCAAGGGTAAGGGTAAGGGTAAGGGTAAGGGTAAGGGTAAGGGTAAAGGTAAAGGTAAGGGTAAGCCTAAGGGTAAAAGCAAGGGTAAGGGTAAGGGTAAGGGTAAGGTTAAGGGTAAGGGTAAGGGTAAGGGTAAGGGTAAGGGTAAGCTTAAGGGTAAAAGCAAGGGTAAGGGTAAGGGTAAGGGTAAGGGTAAGGGTAAGGGTAAGGGTAAGGGTAAGCTTAAGGGTAAGGGTAAGGCCAAGGGTAAGCTTAAGGGTAAAAGCAAGGGTAAGGGTAAGGGTAAGGGTAAGGGTAAGGGTAAGGGTAAGGGTAAGGGTAAGGGTAAGGGTAAGCTTAAGGGTAAAAGCAAGGGTTAGGGTAAGGGTAAAAGTAAGGGTAAGGGTAAGGGTAAGGGTAAGGGTAAGGGTAAGGGTAAGCTTAAGGGTAAAAGCAAGGGTAAGGGTGAGGGTAAGGGTAAGGGTAAGGGTAAGGGTAAGGGTAAGCTTAAGGGTAAAAGCAAGGACAAGGGTAAGGGTAAGGGTAAGGGTAAGGGTAAGGGTAAGGGTAAGGGTAAGGGTAAGTGTAAGGGTAAGCTTAAGGGTAAAAGCAAGGGTAAGGGTAAGGGTAAGGGTAAGGGTAAGCCTAAGGGTAAAAGCAAGGGTAAGGGTAAGGGTAAGGGTAAGGGTAAGGGTAAGGGTAAGGGTAAGCTTAAGGGTAAAAGCAAGGGTAAGGGTAAGGGTAAGGGTAAGGGTAAGGGTAAGGGTAAGGGTAAGGGTAAGCTTAAGGGTAAAAGCAAGGGTAAGGGTAAGGGTAAGGGTAAGGGTAAGGGTAAGGGTAAGGGTAAGGGTAAGCTTAAGGGTAAAAGCAAGGGTAGGGGTAAGGGTAAGGGTAAGGGTAAGGGTAAGGGTAAGGGTAAGGGTAAGCTTAAGGGTAAAAGCAAGGGTAAGGGTAAGGGTAAGGGTAAGGGTAAGGGTAAGGGTAAGGGTAAGGGTAAGGGTAAGGGTAAGGGTAAGGGTAAGGGTAAGGGTAAGGGTAAGGGTAAGGGTAAGGGTAAGGTTAAGGGTAAGGGTAAGGGTAAGGGTAAGGGTAAGGGTAAGCTTAAGGGTAAAAGCAAGGGTAAGGGTAAGGGTAAGGGTAAGGGTAAGGGTAAGGGTAAGGGTAAGGGTAAGGGTAAGGGTAAGGGTAAGGGTAAGGGTAAGGGTAAGGGTAAGGGTAAGGGTAAGGGTAAGGGTAAGGGTAAGGGTAAGCTTAAGGGTAAAAGCAAGGGTAAGGGTAAGGGTAAGGGTAAGGGTAAGCCTAAGGGTAAAAGCAAGGGTAAGGGTAAGGGTAAGGGTAAGGGTAAGGGTAAGCTTAAGGGTAAAAGCAAGGGTAAGGGTTAGGGTAAGGGTAAGGGTAAGGGTAAGGGTAAGCTTAAGGGTAAAAGCAAGGGTAAGGGTAAGGGTAAGGGTAAGGGTAAGGGTAAGGGTAAGGGTAAGGGTAAGGGTAAGGGTAAAGGTAAGGGTAAGCCTAAGGGTAAAAGCAAGGGTAAGGGTAAGGGTAAGGGTAAGGGTTAGGGTAAGGGTAAGGGTAAGGGTAAGGGTAAGGGTAAGGGTAAGGGTAAGGGTAAGGGTAAGGGTAAGCTTAAGGGTAAAAGCAAGGGTAAGGGTAAGGGTAAGGGTAAGGGTAAGGGTAAGGGTAAGGGTAAGGGTAAGGGTAAGGGTAAGCTTAAGGGTAAAAGCAAGGGTAAGGGTAAGGGTTAGGGTAAGGGTAAGGGTAAGGGTAAGGGTAAGGGTAAGGGTAAGGGTAAGGGTAAGGGTAAGGGTAAGGGTAAGGGTAAGCTTTAGGGTGAAAGCAAGGGTAAGGGTAAGGGTAAGGGTAAGGGTAAGGGTAAGGGTAAGGCTAAGCTTAAGGGTAAAAGCAAGGGTAAGGGTAAGGGTAAGGGTAAGGGTAAGGGTAAGGGTAAGGGTAAGGGTAAGGGTAAAGGTAAGGGTAAGCCTAAGGGTAAGTGCAAGGGTAAGGGTAAGGGTAAGTGTAAGGGTAAGGGTAAGTGTAAGGGTAAGGGTAAGGGTAAGGGTAAGAGTAAGCTTAAGGGTAAAAGCAAGGGTAAGGGTAAGGGTAAGGGTAAGGGTAAGGTTAAGCTTAAGGGTAAGGAAAAGGGTAAGGGTAAAGGTAAGCTTAAGGGTGAAAGCAAGGGTAAGGGTAAGGGTAAGGGTAAGGGTAAGGGTAAGCTTAAGGGTAAAAGCAAGGGTAAGGGTAAGGGTAAGGGTAAGGGTAAGGGTAAGGGTAAGGGTAAGCTTAAGGGTAAAAGCAAGGGTAAGGGTAAGGGTAAGGGTAAGGGTAAGGGTAAGGGTAAGGGTAAGGGTAAGGGTAAGGGTAAGGGTAAGGTTAAGGGTAAGGGTAAGGGTAAGGGTAAGGGTAAGGGTAAGCTTAAGGGTAAAAGCAAGGGTAAGGGTAAGGGTAAGGGTAAGGGTAAGGGTAAAGGTAAGGGTAAGGGTAAGGGTAAGGGTAAGCTTAAGGGTAAAAGCAAGGGAAAGGGTAAGGGTAAAGGTAAGGGAAAGGGTAAGGGTAAGGGTAAGGGTAAGGGTAAGGGTAAGCTTAAGGGTAAAAGCAAGGGTAAGGGTAAGGGTAAGGGTAAGGGTAAGGGTAAGGGTGAGGGTAAAGGTAAGGGTAAGCCTAAGGGTAAAAGCAAGGGTAAGGGTAAGGGTAAGGGTAAGGGTAAGGGTAAGGGTAAGGGTAAGGGTAAGGGTAAGGGTAAGCTCAAGGGTAAAAGCAAGGGTAAGGGTAAGGGTAAGGGTAAGGGTAAGGGTAAGGGTAAGGGTAAGGGTAAGCTTAAGGGTAAAAGCAAGGGTAAGGGTAAGGGTAAGGGTAAGGGTAAGGGTAAGGGTAAGGGTAAGGGTAAGGGTAAGGGTAAGGGTAAGGGTAAGGGTAAGGGTAAGGGTAAGCTTAAGGGTAAAAGCAAGGGTAAGGGTAAGGGTAAGGGTAAGGGTAAGGGTAAGGGTAAGTGTAAGGGTAAGGGTAAGGGTAAGGGTAAGGGTAAGGGTAAAGGTAAGGGTAAGCCTAAGGGTAAAAGCAAGGGTAAGGGTAAGGGTAAGGGTAAGGTTAAGGGTAAGGGTAAGGGTAAGGGTAAGGGTAAGGGTAAGCTTAAGGGTAAAAGCAAGGGTAAGGGTAAGGGTAAGGGTAAGGGTAAGGGTAAGGGTAAGGGTAAGGGTAAGCTTAAGGGTAAGGGTAAGGCCAAGGGTAAGCTTAAGGGTAAAAGCAAGGGTAAGGGTAAGGGTAAGGGTAAGGGTAAGGGTAAGGGTAAGGGTAAGGGTAAGGGTAAGGGTAAGCTTAAGGGTAAGGGTAAGGGTAAGGGTAAGGGTAAGGGTAAGCTTAAGGGTAAAAGCAAGGGTTAGGGTTAGGGTAAGAGTAAGAAGGGTAACCTCTATTCTTACTCTAACCCTTACCCTTACCCTTGCTTTTACCCTTAGGCTTACCCTTACCTTTACCCTTACCCTTACCCTTACCCTTACCCTTACCCTTGCTTTTACCCTTAAGCTTACCCTTACCCTTACCCTTACCCTTACCCTCACCCTTACCCTTATTCTTACCCTTACCCTTACCCTTACCCTTACCCTTACCCTTACCCTTACCCTTACCCTTACCCTTACCCTTACCCTTACCCTTACCCTAACCCTTACCCTTACCCTTACCCTTACCCTTATTCTTACTCTTACCCTTACATTTACCCTTGCTTTTACCCTTAAGCTTACCCTTGCCCTTACCCTTACCCTTACCCTTACCCTTACCCTTACCCTTACCCTTACCCTTACCCTTACCCTTACCTTTGCTTTTACCCTTAGGCTTAAGTGTAAAAGCAAGGGTAAGGGTAAGGGTAAAGGTAAGGGTAAGGGTAAGGGTAAGGGTAAGGGTAAGGGTAAGGGTAAGGGTAAGAATAAGGGTAAGGGTAAGGGTAAGGGTAAGCTTAAGGGTAATGGTAAGGGTAAGGGTAAGGTTAAGGGTAAGGGTAAGGGTAAGGGTAAGGGTAAGGGTAAGGGTAAGGGTAAGGGTAAGGGTAAGGGTAAGGGTAGGGGTAAGGGTAAGAGTAAGGGTAAGGGTAAGGGTAAGGGTAAAGGTAAGGGTAAGCCTAAGGGTAAAAGTAAGGGTAAGGGTAAGGGTAAGGGTAAGGGTAAGGGTAAGGGTAAGGGTAAGGGTAAGGGTAAGGGTAAGGGTAAAGGTAAGGGTAAGCCTAAGGGTAAAAGCAAGGGTAAGGGTAAGGGTAAGGGTAAGGGTAAGGGTAAGGGTAAGGGTAAGGGTAAGGGTAAGGGTAAGGGTAAGGGTAAGGGTAAGGGTAAGGGTAAGGGTAAGGGTAAGGGTAAGGGTAAGGGTAAGGGTAAGGGTAAGGGTAAGGGTAAGGGTAAGGGTAAGGGTAAGGGTAAGGGTAAGGGTAAGGGTAAGCTTAAGGGTAAAAGCAAGGGTAAGGGTAAGAGTAAGGGTAAGGGTAAGGGTAAGGGTAAGGGTAAGGGTAAGGGTAAGGGTAAGGGTAAGTGTAAGAATAAGGGTAAGGGTAAGGGTAAGGGTAAGGGTAAGGGTAAGGGTAAGGGTAAGGGTAAGGGTAAGGGTAAGGGTAAGGGTAAGGGTAAGGGTAAGGGTAAGGGTAAGGGTAAGGGTAAGGGTAAGGGTAAGGGTAAGGGTAAGGGTAAGGGTAAGGGTAAGTATAAGGGTAAGAGTAAGAGTAAGGTTAAGAGTAAGCCTAAGGGTAAAAGCAAGGTTAAGGGTAAGGGTAAGGGTAAGGGTAAGGGTAAGGGTAAGGGTAAGGGCAAGGGTAAGCTTAAGGGTAAAAGCAAGGGTAAGGGTAAGGGTAAGGGTAAGGGTAAGGGTAAGGGTGAGGGAAAGGGTAAGGGTAAGGGTAAGCTTAAGGGTTTACCCTTAGCCTCACCCTTACCCTTACCCTTACCCTTGCTTTTACCCTTAAGCTTACCCTTACCCTTACCCTTACCCTTACCCTTACCCTTGCTTTTACCCTTAAGCTTACCCTTACCCTTACCCTTACCCTTACCCTTACCCTTACCCTTACCCTTACCTTTACCCTTACCCTTACCCTTACCCTTGCTTTTACCCTTAAGCTTACCCTTACACTTACCCTTACCCTTACCCTTACCCTTACCCTTACCCTTACCCTTACCCTTACCCTTACCCTTACCCTTACCCTTACCCTTGCTTTTACCCTTAGGCTTACCCTTACCTTTACCCTTACCCTTACCCTTACCCTTACCCTTACCCTTACCCTTGCTTTTACCCTTAGGCTCACCCTAACCTTTACCCTTACCCTTACCCTTACCCTTATCCTTGCTTTTACCCTCAAGCTTACCCTTACCCTTACCCTTACCCTTACCCTAACCCTTACCCTTGCTTTTACCCTTAAGCTTACCCTTACCCTTACCCTTACCCTTACCCTTACCCTTACCCTTACACTTACCCTTACCCTTACCCTTACCCTTACCCTTGCTTTTACCCTTAAGCTTACCCTTACCCTTACCCTTACCCTTACCCTTACCCTTACCCTTACCCTTACCCTTACCCTTACCCTTACCCTTACCCTTACCCTTACCCTTACCCTTGCTTTTACCCTTAAGCTTACCCTTACCCTTACCCTTACCCTTACCCTTACCCTTACCCTTACCCTTACCCTTACCCTTACCCTTACCCTTGCTTTTACCCTAAGGCTTACCCTTACCTTTACCCTTACCCTTACCCTTACCCTTGCTTTTACCCTTAAGCTTACACTTACCCTTACCCTTACCCTTACCCTTACCCTTACCCTTGCTTTTACCCTTAAGCTTACCCTTACCCTTACCCTTACCCTTACCCTTACCCTTACCCTTACCCTTACCCTTACCCTTGCTTTTACCCTTACACTTACCCTTGCTTTTACCCTTAGGCTTACCCTTACCCTTACCCTTACCCTTACCCTTACCCTTACCCTTACCCTTGCTTTTACCCTTAAGCTTACCCTTACCCTTACCCTTTCCCTTACCCTTACCCTTACCCTTACCCTTACCCTTACCCTTACCCTTACCCTTACCCTTACCCTTACCCTTACCCTTACCCTTGCTTTTACCCTTAAGCTTACCCTTACCCTTACCCTTACCCTTACCCTTACCCTTACCCTTACCCTTACCCTTACCCTTACCCTTACATTTACCCTTACCCTTACCCTTACCCTTACCCTTGCTTTTACCCTTAAGCTTACCCTTACCCTTACCCTTACCCTTACCCTTACCCTTACCCTTACCCTTACCCTTACCCTTACCCTTGCTTTTACACTTAAGCTTACCCTTACCCTTACCCTTACCCTTACCCTTACCCTTACCCTTACCCTTACCCTTACCCTTACCCTTACCCTTACCCATACCCTTGCTTTTACCCTTAGGCTTACCCTTACCTTTACCCTTACCCTTACCCTTACCCTTACCCTTACCCTTACCCTTACCCTTGCTATTACCCTTAAGCTTACCCTTACCCTTACCCTTACCCTTACCCTTACCCTTACCCTTGCTTTTACCCTCAAGCTTACCCTTACCCTTACCCTTACCCTTACCCTTACCCTTGCTTTTACCCTTAGGCTTACCCTTACCCTTACCCTTACCCTTACCCTTACCCTTACCCTTACCCTTACCCTTACCCTTACCCTTACCCTTACCCTTACCCTTACCCTTACCCTTACCCTTACCCTTACCCTCACCCTTGCTTTTACCCTTAAGCTTACCCTTACCCTTACCCTTACCCTTACCCTTACCCTTACCCTTACCCTTACCCTTACCCTTACCCTTACCCTTACCCTTACCCTTACCCTTACCCTTGCTTTTACCCTTAGGCTTACCCTTACCTTTACCCTTACCCTTACCCTTACCCTTACCCTTACCCTTACCCTTACCCTTGCTTTTACCCTTAAGCTTACCCTTACCCTTACCCTTACCCTTACCCTTGCTTTTACCCTTAAGCTTACCCTTACCCTTACCCTTACCCTTACCCTTACCCTTACCCTTACCCTTACCCTTACCCTTACCCTTACCCTTGCTTTTACCCTTAAGCTTACCCTTACCCTTACCCTTACCCTTACCCTTACCCTTACCCTTACCCTTACCCTTACCCTTGCTTTTACCCTTAAGCTTTCCCTTACCCTTACCCTTACCCTTACCCTTACCCTTACCCTTACCCTTACCCTTACCCTTACCCTTACCCTTACCCTTACCCTTACCCTTACCCTTACCCTTACCCTTACCCTTGCTTTTACCCTTAGGCTTACCCTTACCTTTACCCTTACCCTTACCCTTACCCTTACCCTTACCCTTACCCTTGCTTTTACCCTTAAGCTTACCCTTACCCTTACCCTTACCCTTACCCTTACCCTTACCCTTGCTTCTACCCTTAAGCTTACCCTTACCCTTACCCTTACCCTTACCCTTACCCTTGGTTTTACCCTTAAGCTTACCCTTACCCTTACCCTTACCCTTACCCTTACCCTTACCCTTACCCTTACCCTTACCCTTACCCTTGCTTTTACACTTAAGCTTACCCTTACCCTTACCCTTACCCTTACCCTTACCCTCACCCTTACCCTTACCCTTACCCTTACCCTTACCCTTACCCTTACCCTTACCCTTACCCTTACCCTTGCTTTTACCCTTAGGCTTACCCTTACCCTTACCCTTACCCTTACCCTTACCCTTACCCTTACCCTTACCCTTACCCTTACCCTTACCCTTACCCTTGCTTTTACCCTTAAGCTTACCCTTACCCTTACCCTTACCCTTACCCTTACCCTTACCCTTACCCTTACCCTTACCCTTACCCTTGCTTTTACACTTAAGCTTACCCTTACCCTTACCCTTACCCTTACCCTTACCCTTACCCTTACCCTTACCCTTACCCTTACCCTTGCTTTTACCCTTAAGCTTACCCTTACCCTTACCCTTATCCTTACCCTTACCCTTACCCATACCCTTACCCTTACCCTTACCCTTACCCTTACCCTTACCCTTACCCTTACCCTTACCCTTGCTTTTACCCTTAAGCTTACCCTTACCCTTACCCTTACCCTTACCCTTACCCTTACCCTTACCCTTACCCTTACCCTTACCCTTGCTTTTACACTTAAGCTTACCCTTACCCTTACCCTTACCCTTACCCTTACCCTTACCCTTACCCCTACCCTTACCCATACCCTTGCTTTTACCCTTAGGCTTACCCTTACCTTTACCCTTACCCTTACCCTTACCCTTACCCTTACCCTTACCCTTACCCTTGCTTTTACCCTTAAGCTTACCCTTACCCTTACCCTTACCCTTACCCTTACCCTTACCCTTGCTTTTACCCTTAAGCTTACCCTTACCCTTACCCTTACCCTTACCCTTGCTTTTACCCTTAGGCTTACCCTTACCCTTACCCTTACCCTTACCCTTACCCTTACCCTTACCCTTACCCTTACCCTTACCCTTACCCTTACCCTTACCCTTACCCTTACCCTTACCCTCACCATTGCTTTTACCCTTAAGCTTACCCTTACCCTTACCCTTACCCTTACCCTTACCCTTACCCTTACCCTTACCCTTACCCTTACCCTTACCCTTACCCTTACCCTTACCCTTACCCTTACCCTTGCTTTTACCCTTAGGCTTACCCTTACCTTTACCCTTACCCTTACCCTTACCCTTACCCTTACCCTTACCCTTACCCTTGCTTTAACCCTTAAGCTTACCCTTACCCTTACCCTTACCCTTACCCTTGCTTTTACCCTTAAGCTTACCCTTACCCTTACCCTTACCCTTACCCTTACCCTTACCCTTACCCTTACCCTTACCCTTACCCTTACCCTTGCTTTTACCCTTAAGCTTACCCTTACCCTTACCCTTACCCTTACCCTTACCCTTACCCTTACCCTTACCCTTACCCTTGCTTTTACCCTTGAGCTTACTCTTACCCTTACCCTTACCCTTACCCTTACCCTTACCCTTACCCTTACCCTTACCCTTACCCTTACCCTTGATTTTACCCTTAGGCTTACCCTTACCTTTACCCTTACCCTTACCCTTACCCTTACCCTTACCCTTACCCTTGCTTTTACCCTTAAGCTTACCCTTACCCTTACCCTTACCCTTACCCTTACCCTTACCCTTGCTTTTACCCTTAAGCTTACCCTTACCCTTACCCTTACCCTTACCCTTACCCTTGCTTTTACCCTTAGGCTTACCCTTACCCTTACCCTTACCCTTACCCTTGCTTTTACCTTTAAGCTTACCCTTACACTTACCCTTACCCTTACCCTTACCCTTACCCTTACCCTTACCCTTACCCTTACCCTTACCCTTACCCTTGCTTTTACCCTTAGGCTTACCCTTACCTTTACCCTTACCCTTACCCTTACCCTTACCCTTACCCTTACCCTTACCCTTACCCTTACCCTTACCCTTACCCTTACCCTTACCCTTACCCTTACCCTTACCCTTACCCTTGCTTTTACCCTTAAGCTTACCCTTACCCTTACCCTTACCCTTACCCTTACCCTTACCCTTACCCTTACCCTTACCCTTACCCTTGCTTTTACCCTTAAGCTTACCCTTACCCTTACCCTTACCCTTACCCTTACCCTCACCCTTACCCTTACCCTTACCCTTGCTTATACCCTTAAGCTTACCCTTACCCTTACCCTTACCCTTACCCTTACCCTTACCCTTACCCTTACCCTTACCCTTACCCTTACCCTTACCCTTACGCTTGCTTTTACCCTTAGGCTTACCCTTACCTTTACCCTTACCCTTACCCTTACCCTTACCCTTACCCTTACCCTTACCCTTACCCTTAACCTTACACTTACCCTTGCTTTTACCCTTAAGCTTACCCTTACCCTTACCCTTACCCTTACCCTTACCCTTACCCTAACCCTTACCCTTGCTTTTACCCTTTAGCTTACCCTTACCCTTACCCTTACCCTTACCCTTACCCTTACCCTTACCCTTACCCTTACCCTTACCCTTACCCTTACCGTTACCCTTACCCTTACCCTTACCCTTACCCTTACCCTTACCCTTACCCTTACCCTTACCCTTGCTTTTACCCTTAAGCTTACCCTTACCCTTACCCTTACCCTTACCCTTACCCTTACCCTTACCCTTACCCTTACCCTTGCCCTTACCCTTACCCTTGCTTTTACCCTTAAGCTTACCCTTACCCTTACCCTTACCCTTACCCTTACCCTTGCTTTTACCCTTAGGCTTACCCTTACCTTTACCCTTACCCTTACCCTTACCCTTACCCTTACCCTTACCCTTACCCTTACCCTTACCCTTACCCTTGCTTTTCCCCTTAAGCTTACCCTTACCCTTACCCTTACCCTTACCCTTACCCTTACCCTTACCCTTACCCTTGCTTTTACCCTTAAGCTTACCCTTACCCATACCCTTACCCTTACCCTTACCCTTGCTTTTACCCTTAGGCTTACCCTTACCCTTACCCTTACCCTTACCCTTGCTTTTACCCTTAAGCTTACCCTTACCCTTACCCTTACTCTTACCCTTACCCTTACCCTTAACCTTACCCTTACCCTTACCCTTACCCTTACCCTTACCCTTGCTTTTACCCTTAGGCTTACCCTTACCTTTACCCTTACCCTAACCCTTACCCTTACCCTTACCCTTACCCTTACCCTTGCTTTTACCCTTAAGCTTACCCTTACCCTTACCCTTACCCTTACCCTTACCCTTACCCTTACCCTTACCCTTGCTTTTACCCTTAAGCTTACCCTTACCCTTACCCTTACCCTTACCCTTACCCTTACCCTTACCCTTACCCTTACCCTTACCCTTACCCTTGCTTTTACCCTTAAGCTTACCCTTACCCTTACCCTTACCCTTACCCTTACCCTAACCCTTACCCTTGCTTTTACCCTTAAGCTTACCCTTACCCTTACACTTACCCTTACCCTTACCCTTACCTTTACCCTTACCCTTACCCTTACCCTTACCCTTACCCTTACCCTTACCCTTACCCTTACCCTTACCCTTACCCTTACCCTTACCCTTGCTTTTACCCTTAAGCTTACCCTTACCCTTACCCTTACCCTTACCCTTACCCTTACCCTTACCCTTACCCTTACCCTTACCCTTACCCTTACCCTTACCCTTGCTTTTACCCTTAAGCTTACCCTTACCCTTACCCTTACCCTTACCCTTACCCTTACCCTTACCCTTGCTTTTACCCTTAGGCTAACCCTTACCTTTACCCTCACCCTTACCCTTACCCTTACCCTTACCCTTACCCTTACCCTTGCTTTTACCCTTAAGCTTACCCTTACCCTTACCTCTACCTTTACCCTTACCCTTACCCTTGCTTTTACCCTTAAGCTTACCCTTTCCCTTACCCTTACCCTTACCCTTACCCTTGCTTTTACCCTTAGGCTTACCCTTACCCTTACCCTTACCCTTACCCTTGCTTTTACCCTTAAGCTTACCCTTACCCTTACCCTTACTCTTACCCTTACCCTTACCCTTACCCTTACCCTTACCCTTACCCTTACCCTTACCCTTACCCTTACCCTTACCCTTACCCTTACCCTTACCCTTACCCTTACCCTTACCCTTGCTTTTACCCTTAGGCTTACCCTTACCTTTACCCTTACCCTAACCCTTACCCTTACCCTTACCCTTACCCTTACCCTTGCTTTTACCCTTAAACTTACCCTTACCCTTACCCTTACCCTTACCCTTACCCTTACCCTTGCTTTTACCCTTAAGCTTACCCTTACCCTTACCCTTACCCTTACCTTTACCCTTACCCTTACCCTTACCCTTACCCTTACCCTTACCCTTGCTTTTACCCTTAAGCTTACCCTTACCCTTACCCTTACCCTTACCCTTACCCTTACCCTTACCCTTACCCTTACCCTTACCCTTACCCTTACCCTTGCTTTTACCCTTAAGCTTACCCTTACCCTTACCCTTACCCTTACCCTTACCCTTACCCTTACCCTTACCCTTACCCTTACCCTTACCCTTACCCTTACCCTTACCCTTACCCTTACCCTTGCTTTTACCCTTAAGCTTACCCTTACCCTTACCCTTACCCTTACCCTTACCCTTACCCTTACCCTTACCCTTTCCCTTACCCTTACCCTTATCCTTGCTTTTACCCTTAGGCTTACCCTTACCTTTACCCTTACCCTTACCCTTACCCTTACCCTTACCCTTACCCTTGCTTTTACCCTTAAGCTTACCCTTACCCTTACCCTTACCCTTACCCTTAAGCTTACCCTTACCCTTACCCTTACCCTTACCCTTACCCTTACCCTTACCCTTACCCTTACCCTTACCCTTACCCTTACCCTTGCTTTTACCCTTAAGCTTACCCTTACCCTTACCCTTACCCTTACCCTTACCCTTGCTTTTACCCTTAAGCTTACCCTTACCCTTACCCTTACCCTTACCCTTAATCTTTCCCTTACCCTTACCCTTACCCTTACCCTTACCCTTACCCTTACCGTTACCCTTACCCTTACCCTTACCCTTGCTTTTACCCTTAAGCTTACCCTTACCCTTACCCTTACCCTTACCCTTAAGCTTACCCTTACCCTTACCCTTACCCTTACCCTCACCCTTACTCTTACCCTTGCTTTTACCCTTAAGCTTACCCTTACCCTTACCCTTACCCTTACCCTTACCCTGAAGCTTACCCTTACCCTTACCCTTACCCTTACCCTTACCCTTGCTTTTACCCTTAAGCTTACCCTTACCCTTACCCTTACCCTTACCCTTAAGCTTACCCTTACCCTTACCCTTACCCTTACCCTTACCCTTACCCTTACCCTTACCCTTACCCTTACCCTTGCTTTTACCCTTAAGCTTACCCTTACCCTTACCCTTACCCTTACCCTTGCTTTTACCCTTAAGCTTACCCTTACCCTTACCCTTACCCTTACCCTTAAGCTTACCCTTACCCTTACCCTTACCCTTACCCTTACCCTTACCCTTACCCTTACCCTTACCCTTACCCTTACCCTTACCCTTGCTTTTACCCTTAAGCTTACCCTTACCCTTACCCTTAACCTTACCCTTACCCTTACCCTTACCCTTACCCTTACCCTTGCTTTTACCCTTAGGCTTACCCTTACCTTTACCCTTACCCTTACCCTTACCCTTACCCTTACCCTTACCCTTACCCTTACCCTTACCTTTACCCTTACCCTTGCTTTTACCCTTAAGCTTACCCTTACCCTTACCCTTACCCTTACCCTTACCCTTACTCTTGCTTTTACCCTTAAGCTTACCCTTACCCTTACCCTTACCCTTACCCTTGCCTTAACCCTTAGGCTTACCCTTACCCTTTCCCTTACCCTTACCCTTGCTTTTACCCTTAAGCTTACCCTTACCCTTACCCTTACCCTTACCCTTACCCTTACCCTTACCCTTACCCTTACCCTTACCCTTACCCTTACCCTTACCCTTACCCTTGCCTTAACCCTTAAGCTTACCCTTACCCTTACCCTTACCCTTACCCTTACCCTTTCCCCTTCCCTTGCTTTTACCCTTAGGCTTACCCTTAGGCTTACCCTTACCTTTACCCTTACCCTTACCCTTACCCTTACCCTTACCCTTGCTTTTACCCTTAAGCTTACCCTTACCCTTACCCTTACCCTTACCCTTACCCTTACCCTTACCCTTACCCTTGCTTTTACCCTTAAGCTTACCCTTACCCTTACCCTTACCCTTACCCTTACCCTTACCCTTACCCTTACCCTCACCCTTGCTTTTACCCTTAAGCTTACCCTTACCCTTACCCTTACACTTACCCTTACCCTTACCCTTGCTTTTACCCTTAAGCTTACCCTTACCCTTACCCTTACCCTTACCCTTACCCTTGCTTTTACCCTTAGGCTTACCCTTACCCTTACCCTTACCCTTACCCTTGCTTTTACCCTTAAGCTTACCCTTACCCTTACCCTTACCCTTACTCTTACCCTTACCCTTACCCTTACCCTTACCCTTGCTTTTACCCTTAGGCTTACCCTTACCTTTACCCTTACCCTTACCCTAACCCTTACCCTTACCCTTACCCTTACCCTTACCCTTACCCTTGCTTTTACCCTTAAGCTAACCCTTACTATTACCCTTACCCTTACCCTTAACCTTACCCTTACCCTTGCTTTTACCCTTAAGCTCACCCTTACCCTTACCCTTACCCTTACCCTTACACTTACCCTTACCCTGACCCTTACCCTTGCTTTTACCCTTAAGCTTACCCTTACCCTTACCCTTACCCTTACCCTTAAGCTTACCCTTACCCTTACCCTTACCCTTACCCTTACCCTTGCTTTTACCCTTAAGCTTACCCTTACCCTTACCCTTACCCTTACCCTTACCCTTGCTTTTACCCTTAAGCTTACCCTTACCCTTACCCTTACCCTTAAGCTTACCCTTACCCTTACACTTACCCTTACCCTTACCCTTACCCTTGCTTTTACCCTTAAGCTTACCCTTACCCTTACCCTTACCCTTACCCTTACCCTTGCTTTTACCCTTAAGCTTACCCTTACCCTTACCCTTACCCTTAAGCTTACCCTTACCCTTACCCTTACCCTTACCCTAACCCTTACCCTTAACCTTACCCTTACCCTTACCCTTACCCTTACCCTTGCTTTTACCCTTAGGCTTACCCTTACCTTTACCCTTAACCTTACCCTTAACCTTACCCTTACCCTTACCCTAACCCTTACCCTTAACCTTACCCTTACCCTTACCCTTACCCTTACCCTTACCCTTACCCTTGCTTTTACCCTTAAGCTTACCCTTACCCTTACCCTTACCCTTACCCTTACCCTTACCCTTACCCTTACCCTTACCCTTACCCTTACCCTTGCTTTTACCCTTGAGCTTACCCTTACCCTTACCCTTACCCTTACCCTTACCCTTACCCTTACCCTTACCCTTACCCTTACCCTTACCCTTACCCTTGCTTTTACCCTTAAGCTTACCCTTACCCTTACCCTTACTCTTACCCTTACCCTTACCCTTACCCTTACCCTTGCTTTTACCCTTAAGCTCACCCTTACCCTTACCTTTACCCTTACCCTTACCCTACCCTTACCCTTACCCTTACCCTTACCCTTACCCTTACCCTTACCCTTACCCTTACCCTTACCCTTACCCTTACCCTTACCCTTACCCTTACCCTTGCTTTTACCCTTAGGCTTACCCTTACCTTTAGCCTTACCCTTACCCTTACCCTTACCCTTACCCTTACCCTTACCCTTGCTTTTACCCTTAAGCTTACCCTTACCCTTACCCTTACCCTTACCCTTACCCTTACCCTTACCCTTGCTTTTACCCTTAAGCTTACCCTTACCCTTACCCTTACCCTTACACTTACCCTTGCTTTTACCCTTAGGCTTACCCTTACCCTTACCCTTACCCTTACCCTTACCCTTACCCTTACCCTTACCCTTAAGCTTACCCTTACCCTTACCCTTACCCTTACCCTTACCCTTACCCTTACCCTTACCCTTGCTTTTACCCTTAAGCTTACCCTTACCCTTACCCTTACCCTTACCCTTACCCTTACCCTTACCCTTACCCTTACCCTTGCTTTGACCCTTAGGCTTACCCTTACCTTTACCCTTACCCTTACCCTTACCCTTACCCTTACCCTTACCCTTACCCTTACCCTTACCCTTACCCTTACCCTTACCCTTGCTTTTACCCTTAGGCTTACCCTTACCCTTACCCTTACCCTTACCCTTGCTTTTACCCTTAAGCTTACCCTTACCCTTACCCTTACCCTTACCCTTACCCTTACCCTCACCCTTACCCTTACCCTTACCCTTACCCTTACCCTTACCCTTACCCTTGCTTTTACCCTTAGGCTTAACCTTACCTTAACCCTTACCCTTACCCTTACCCTTACCCTTACCCTTACCCTTACCCTTACCCTTACCCTTACCCTTACCCTTACCCTTACCCTTACCCTTACCCTTGCTTTTACCCTTAAGCTTACCCTTACCCTTACCCTTACCCTTACCCTTACCCTTACCCTTACCCTTGCTTTTACCCTTAAGCTTACCCTTACCCTTACCCTTACCCTTACCCTCACCCTTACCCTTACCCTTACCCTTGCTTATACCCTTAAGCTTACCCTTACCCTTACCCTTACCCTTACCCTTACCCTTACCCTTACCCTTACCCTTACCCTTACCCTTACCCTTACCCTTACCCTTACCCTTACCCTTACCCTTGCTTTTACCCTTAGGCTTACCCTTACCTTTACCCTTACCCTTACCCTTACCCTTACCCTTACCCTTACCCTTACCCTTACCCTTGCTTTTACCCTTAAGCTTACCCTTACCCTTACCCTTACCCTTACCCTTACCCTTACCCCAACCCTTACCCTTGCTTTTACCCTTAAGCTTACCCTTACCCTTACCCTTACCCTTACCCTTACCCTTACCCTTACCCTTACCCTTACCCTTACCCTTGCTTTTACCCTTAAGCTTACCCTTACCCTTACCCTTACCCTTACCCTTACCCTTACCCTTACCCTTACCCTTACCCTTATCCTTACCCTTGCTTTTACCCTTAAGCTTACCCTTACCCTTACCCTTACCCTTACCCTTACCCTTACCCTTACCCTTACCCTTACCCTTACCCTTGCTTTTACTCTTAGGCTTACTCTTACCTTTACCCTTACCCTTACCCCTACCCTTACCCTTACCCTCACCCTTACCCTTACCCTTGCTTTTACCCTTAAGCTTACCCTTACCCTTACCCTTACCCTTACCCTTACCCTTACCCTTACCCTTGCTTTTACCCTTAAGCTTACCCTTACCCTTACCCTTAACCTTACCCTTACCCTTGCTTTTACCCTTAGGCTTACCCTTACCCCTACCCTTACCCTTACCCTTGCTTTTACCCTTAAGCTTACCCTTACCCTCACCCTTACTCTTACCCTTACCCTTACCCTTACCCTTACCCTTACCCTTACCCTTACCCTTACCCTTACCCTTACCCTTACCCTTACCCTTACCCTTACCCTTACCCTTGCTTTTACCCTTAGGCTTACCCTTACCTTTACCCTTACCCTAACCCTTACCCTTACCCTTACCCTTACCCTTACCCTTGCTTTTACCCTTAAGCTTACCGTTACCCTTACCCTTACCCTTACCCTTACCCTTACCCTTACCCTTACCCTTACCCTTACCCTTACCCTTACCCTTACCCTTACCCTTACCCTTACCCTTACCCTTACCCTTACCCTTGCTTTTACCCTTAAGCTTACCCTTACCCTTACCCTTACCCTTACCCTTACCCTTACCCTTACCCTTACCCTTACCCTTGCTTTTACCCTTAAGCTTACCCTTACCCTTACCCTTACCCTTACCCTTACCCTTACCCTTACCCTTACCCTTACCCTTACCCTTACCCTTGCTTTTACCCTTAGGCTTACCCTTACCTTTACCCTTACCCTTACCCTTACCCTTACCCTTACCCTTGCTTTTACCCTTAAGCTTACCCTTACCCTTACCCTTACCCTTAAGCTTACCCTTACCCTTACCCTTACCCTTACCCTTACCCTTACCCTTACCCTTACCCTTACCCTTACCCTTACCCTTACCCTTTCCCTTACCCTTACCCTTACCCTTGCTTTTACCCTTAAGCTTACCCTTACCCTTACCCTTACCCTTACCCTTACCCTTGCTTTTACCCTTAAGCTTACCCTTACCCTTACCCTTACCCTTAAGCTTACCCTTACCCTTACCCTTACCCTTACCCTTACCCTTACCCTTACCCTTACCCTTACCCTTACCCTTACCCTTACCCTTACCCTTACGCTTACCCTTACCCTTGCTTTTACCCTTAAGCTTACCCTTACCCTTACCCTTACCCTTACCCTCAAGCTTACCCTTACCCTTACCCTTACCCTTACCCTTAACCTTACCCTTGCTTTTACCCTTAAGCTTACCCTTTCCCTTACCCTTACCCTTACCCTTAAGCTTACCCTTACCCTTACCCTTACCCTTAACCTTACCCTTGCTTTTACCCTTAAGCTTACCCTTACCCTTACCCTTACCCTTACCCTTAAGCTTACCCTTACCCTTACCCTTACCCTTACCCTTACCCTTACCCTTTCCCTTGCTTTCACCCTTAAGCTTACCCTTACCCTTACCCTTACCCTTACCCTTGCTTTTACCCTTAAGCTTACCCTTACCCTTACCCTTACCCTTACCCTTAAGCTTACCCTTACCCTTACCCTTACCCTTACTCTTACCCTTATCCTTACCCTTACCCTTACCCTTACCCTTGCTTTTACCCTTAAGCTTACCCTTACCCTTACCCTTACCCTTACCCTTACCCTTACCCTTACCATTGCTTTTACCCTTAGGCTTACCCTTACCTTTACCCTTACCCTTACCCTTACCCTTACCCTTACCCTTACCCTTACCCTTACCCTTGCTTTTACCCTTAAGCTTACCCTTACCCTTACCCTTACCCTTACCCTTACCCTTACCCTTACCCTTGCTTTTACCCTTAAGCTTACCCTTACCCTTACCCTTACCCTTACCCTTACCCTTGCTTTTACCCTTAGGCTTACCCTTACCCTTACCCTTACCCTTACCCTTGCTTTTACCCTTAAGCTTACCTTTACCCTTACCCTTACCCTTACCCTTACCCTTACCCTTACCCTTACCCTTACCCTTACCCTTACCCTTACCCTTACCCTTACCCTTACCCTTACCCTTACCCTTACCCTTACCCTTACCCTTACCCTTACCCTTACCCTTACCCTTGCTTTTACCCTTAGGCTTACCCTTACCTTTACCCTTACCCTTACCCTTACCCTTACCCTTACCCTTGCTTTTACCCTTAAGCTTACCCTTACCCTTACCCTTACCCTTACCCTTACCCTTACCCTTACCCTTACCCTTACCCTTACCCTTACCCTTGCTTTTACCCTTAAGCTTACCCTTACCCTTACCCTTACCCTTACCCTTACCCTTACCCTTACCCTTACCCTCACCCTCACCCTTGCTTTTACCCTTAAGCTTACCCTTACCCTTACCCTTACCCTTACTCTTACCCTTACCCTTGCTTTTACCCTTAAGCTTACCCTTACCCTTACCCTTACCCTTACCCTTACCCTTGCTTTTACCCTTAGGCTTACCCTTACCCTTACCCTTACCCTTACCCTTGCTTTTACCCTTAAGCTTACCCTTACCCTTACTCTTACCCTTACCCTTACCCTTACCCTTACCCTTGCTTTTACCCTTAGGCTTACCCTTACCTTTACCCTTACCCTTACCCTTACCCTTACCCTTACCCTTACCCTTACCCTTGCTTTTACCCTTAAGCTTACCCTTACCCTTACCTTTACCCTTACCCTTACCCTTACCCTTACCCTTACCCTTACCCTTGCTTTTACCCTTAAGCTCACCCTTACCCTTACCCTTACCCTTACCCTTACCCTAACCCTTACTCTTACCCTTACCCTTGCTTTTACCCTTAAGCTTACCCTTACCCTTACCCTTACCCTTACCCTTAAGCTTACCCTTACCCTTACCCTTACCCTTGCCCTTACCCTTACCCTTACCCTTGCTTTTACCCTTAAGCTTACCCTTACCCTTACCCTTACCCTTACCCTTACCCTTGCTTTTACCCTTAAGCTTACCCTTACCCTTACCCTTAAGCTTACCCTTACCCTTACCCTTACCCTTACCCTTACCCTTACCCTTACCCTTGCTTTTACCCTTAAGCTTACCCTTACCCTTACCCTTACCCTTACCCTTACCCTTACCCTTACCCTTACCCTTACCCTTACCCTTACCCTTACCCTTACCCTTGCTTTTACCCTTAGGCTTACCCTTACCTTTACCCTTACCATTACCCTTACCCTTACCCTTACCCTTACCCTTACCCTTACCCTTACCCTTGCTTTTACCCTTAAGCTTACCCTTACCCTTACCCTTACCCTTACCCTTACCCTTACCCTTACCCTTACCCTTACCCTTACCCTTACCCTTACCCTTACCCTTACCCTTACCCTTACTCTTACCCTTACCCTTACCCTTACCCTTACCCTTACCCTTACCCTTACCCTTACCCTTACCCTTACCCTTACCCTTGCTTTTACCCTCAAGCTTACCCTTACCCTTACCCTTACCCTTACCCTTACCCTTACCCTTGCTTTTACCCTTAAGCTTACCCTTACCCTTACTCTTACCCCTACCCTTACCCTTACCCTTACCCTTACCCTTACCCTTACCCTTACCCTTGCTTTTACCCTTAGGCTTACCCTCACCTTTACCCTTACCCTTACCCTTACCCTTACCCTTACCCTTACCCTTACCCTTACCCTTGCTTTTACCCTTAAGCTTACCCTTACCCTTACCCTTACCCTTACCCTTAGCCTTACCCTTACCCTTGCTTTTACCCTTAAGCTTACCCTTACCCTTACCCTTACCCTTACCCTTACCCTTGCTTTTACCCTTAGGCTTACCCTTACCCTTACCCTTACCCTTACCCTTAAGCTTACCCTTACCCTTACCCTTACCCTTACCCTTACCCTTACCCTTACCCTTACCCTTACCCTTACCCTTACCCTTGCTTTTACCCTTAAGCTTACCCTTAGCCTTACCCTTACCCTTACCCTTACCTTTACCCTTACCCTTACCCTTACCCTTACCCTTACCCTTACCCTTACCCTTACCCTTACTTAGGGTAAGGGTAAGGGTAAGCTTAAGGGTAAAAGCAAGGGTGAGGGTAAGGGTAAGGGTAAGGGTAAGCCTAAGGGTAAAAGCAAGGGTAAGGGTAAGGGTAAGGGTAAGGGTAAGGGTAAGCTTAAGGGTAAAAGCAAGGGTAAGGGTAAGGCTAAGGGTTAGGGTAAGGGTAAGGGTAAGGGTAAGCTTAAGGGTAAAAGCAAGGGTAAGGGTAAGGGTAAGGGTAAGGGTAAGGGTAAGGGTAAGGGTAAAGGTGAGGGTAAGCCTAAGGGTAAAAGCAAGGGTAAGGGTAAGGGAAAGGGTAAGGGCTTTTACCCTTAGGCTTACCCTTACCTTTACCCTTACCCTTACCCTTACCCTTACCCTTACCCTTACCCTTACCCTTACCCTTACCCTTGCTTTTACCCTTAAGCTTACCCTTACCCTTACCTTTACCCTTACCCTTACCCTTACCCTTACCCTTACCCTTGCTTTTACCCTTATGCTCACCCTTACCCTTACCCTTACCCTTACCCTTACCCTAACCCTTACTCTAACCCTTACCCTTGCTGTTACCCTTAAGCTTACCCTTACCCTTACCCTTACCCTTACCCTTAAGCTCACCCTTACCCTTACCCTTACCCTTACCCTTACCCTTACCCTTACCCTTGCTTTTACCCTTAAGCTTACCCTTACCCTTACCCTTACCCTTACCCTTACCCTTGCTTTTACCCTTAAGCTTACCCTTACACTTACCCTTACCCTTACCCTTAAGCTTACCCTTACCCTTACCCTTACCCTTACCCTTACCCTTACCCTTACCCTTGCTTTTACCCTTAAGCTTACCCTTACCCTTACCCTTACCCTTACCCTTACCCTTACCCTTACCCTTACCCTTACCCTTACCCTTACCCTTACCCTTACCCATACCCTTACCCTTGCTTTTACCCTTAGGCTTACCCTTACCTTTACCCTTACCATTACCCTTACCCTTACCCTTACCCTTACCCTTACCCTTACCCTTGCTTTTACCCTTAAGCTTACCCTTACCCTTACCCTTACCCTTACCCTTACCCTTACCCTTACCCTTACCCTTACCCTTACCCTTACCCTTACCCTTACCCTTACCCTTACCCTTACCCTTACCCTTACCCTTTCCCTTACCCTTACCCTTGCTTTTACCCTTAAGCTTACCCTTACACTTACCCTTACCCTTACCCTTACCCTTACCCTTGCTTTTACCCTTAAGCTTACCCTTACCCTTACTCTTACCCCTACCCTTACCCTTACCCTTACCCTTACCCTTACCCTTACCCTTACCCTTGCTTTTACCCTTAGGCTTACCCTCACATTTACCCTTACCCTTACCCTTACCCTTACCCTTACCCTTACCTTTACCCTTGCTTTTACCCTTAAGCTTACCCTTACCCTTACCCTTACCCTTACCCTTAGCCTTACCCTTACCCTTGCTTTTACCCTTAAGCTTACCCTTACCCTTACCCTTACCCTTACCCTTACCCTTGCTTTTACCCTTAGGCTTACCCTTACCCTTACCCTTACCCTTACCCTTAAGCTTACCCTTACCCTTACCCTTACCCTTACCCTTACCCTTACCCTTACCCTTACCCTTACCCTTACCCTTACCCTTACCCTTACCCTTACCCTTACCCTTAAGCTTACCCTTACCCTTACCCTTACCCTTACCCTTACCCTTACCCTTACCCTTACCCTTACCCTTACCCTTACCCTTACCCTTACCCTTACCCTTACTTAGGGTAAGGGTAAGCTTAAGGGTAAAAGCAAGGGTAAGGTTAAGGGTAAGGGTAAGGGTAAGGGTAAGGGTAAGGGTAAGCTTAAGGGTAAGGGTAAGGGTAAGGGTAAGGGTAAGCTTAAGGGTAAAAGCAAGGGTAAGGGTAAGGGTAAGGGTAAGGGTAAGGGTAAGGGTAAGGGTAAGGGTAAGGGTAAGGGTAAGGGTAAGGGTAAGGGTAAGGGTAAGGGTAAGGGTAAGGGTAAGGGTAAGGGTAAGGGTAAGGGTAAGCTTAAGGGTAAGGGTAAGGGTAAGGGTAAGCTTTAGGGTAAAAGCAAGGGTAAGGGTAAGGGTAAGGGTAAGGGTAAGGGTAAGCTTAAGGGTAAAAGCAAGGGTAAGGGTAAGGGTAAGGGTAAGGGTAAGGGTAAGGGTAAGGGTAAGGGTAAGGGTAAGGGTAAGGGTAAGGGTAAGGGTAAGGGTAAGGGTAAGCTTAAGGGTAAGGGTGAGGGTAAGGGTAAGCTTAAGGGTAAAAGCAAGGGTAAGGGTAAGGGTAAGGGTAAGGGTAAGGGTAAAGGTAAGGGTAAGACTAAGGGTAAAAGCAAGGGTAAGGGTAAGGGTAAGGGTAAGGGTAAGGGTAAGGGTAAGGGTAAGCTTAAGGGTAAAAGCAAGGGTAAGGGTAAGGGTAAGGGTAAGGGTAAGGGTAAGGGTAAGGGTAAGGGTAAGGGTAAGGGTAAGGGTAAGGGTAAGCTTAAGGGTAAAAGCAAGGGTAAGGGTAAGGGTAAGGGTAAGGGTAAGGGTAAGGGTAAGGGTAAGGGTACGGGTAAGGGTAAGCTTAAGGGTAAAAGCAATGGTAAGGGTAAGGGTAAGGGTAAGGGTAAGATATAGGGTAAGGGTAAAGGTAAGGGTAAGCCTAAGGGTAAAAGCAAGGGTAAGGGTAAGGGTAAGGGTAAGGGTAAGGGTAAGGGTAAGGGTAATGGTAAGGGTAAGGGTAAGGGTAAGGGTAAGAGTAAGGGTAAGGGTAAGGGTAAGCTTAAGGGTAAAAGCAAGGGTAAGGGTAAGGGTAAGGGTAAGGGTAAGCCTAAGGGTAAAAGCAAGGGTAAGGGTGAGGTTAAGGGTAAGGGTAAGGGTAAGCTTAAGGGTAAAAGCAAGGGTAAGGGTAAGGGTAAGGGTAAGGGTAAGGGTAAGCTTAAGGGTAAAAGCAAGGGTAAGGGTAAGGGTGAGGGTAAGGGTAAGGGTAAGTGTAAGGGTAAAGGTAAGGGTAAGCCTAAGAGTAAAAGCAAGGGTAAGGGTAAGGGTAAGGGTAAGGGTAAGGGTAAGGGTAAGGGTAAGGGTAAGGGTAAGGGTAAGGGTAAGCTTAAGGGTAAAAGCAAGGGTAAGGATAAGGGTAAGGGTAAGGGTAAGGGTAAGGGTAAGGGTAAGGGTAAGGGTAAGCTCAAGGGTAAAAGCAAGGGTAAGGGTAAGGGTAAGGGTAAGGGTAAGGGTAAGCTAACCCTTACCCTTACACTTACCCTTGCTTTTACCCTTAGGCTTACCCTTATCCTTACCCTTACCCTTACCCTTAAGCTTACCCTTACCCTTACCCTTACCCTTACCCTTACCCTCACCCTTACCCTTACCCTTACCCTTACCCTTACCCTTACCCTTGCTTTTACCCTTAAGCTTACCCTAACCCTTACCCTTACCCTTACCCTTACCCTTACCCTTACCCTTACCCTTACCCTTACCCTAACCCTTACCCTTGCTTTGACCCTTAGGCTTACCCTTACCTTTACCCTTACCCTTACCCTTATCCTTACCCTTACCCTTACCCTTACCCTTACCCTTACCCTTACCCTTGCTTTTACCCTTAAGCTTACCCTTACCCTTACCCTTACCCTTGCTTTTACCCTTAAGCTTACACTTACCCTTACCCTTACCCTTACCCTTACCCTTGCTTTTACCCTTAGGCTTACTCTTACCCTTACCCTTACCCTTACCCTTGCTTTTACCCTTAAGCTCACCCTTACCCTTACCCTTACCCTTACCCTTACCCTTACCCTTACCCTTACCCTTACCCTTACCCTTACCCTTACCCTTACCCTTACCCTTACCCTTACCCTTGCTTTTACCCTTAGGCTTAACCTTACCTTTACCCTTACCCTTACCCTTACCCTTACCCTTACCCTTACCCTTACCCTTACCCTTACCCTTACCCTTACCCTTACCCTTACCTTTACCCTTACCCTTGCTTTTACCCTTAAGCTTACCCTTACCCTTACCCATACCCTTACCCTTACCCTTACCCTTACCCTTGCTTTTACCCTTAAGCTTACCCTTACCCTTACCCTTACCCTTACCCCTACCCTCACCCTTACCCTTACCCTTACCCTTGCTTATACCCTTAAGCTTACCCTTACCCTTACCCTTACCCTTACCCTTACCCTTACCCTTACCCTTACCCTTACCCTTACCCTTACCCTTACCCTAACCCTTACCCTTACCCTTACCCTTACCCTTACCCTTACCCTTGCTTTTACCCTTAGGCTTACCCTTACCTTTACCCTTACCCTTACCCTCACCCTTACCCTTACCCTTACCCTTACCCTTACCCTTGCTTTTACCCTTAAGCTTACCCTTACCCTTACCCTTACCCTTAAGCTTACCCTTACCCTCACCCTTACCCTTAAGCTTACCCTTACCCTTACCCTTACCCTTACCCTTACCCTTACCCTTACCCTTACCCTTACCCTTACCCTTACCCTTACCTTGCTTTTACCCTTAAGCTTACCCTTACCCTTACCCTTACCCTTACCCTTACCCTAACCCTTACCCTTGCTTTTACCCTTAAGCTTACCTTACCCTTACCCTTACCCTTACCCTTACCCTTACCTTACCCTTACCTTACCCTTACCCTTACCCTTGCTTTTACCTTAAGCTTACCCTTACCCTTACCCTTACCCTTACCCTTACCCTTACCCTTATCCTTACCCTTGCTTTTACCCTTAAGCTTACCCTTACCCTTACCCTTACCCTTACCCTTAACCTTTACCCTTACCCTTACCCTTACCCTTACCCTTACCCTTACCCTTGCTTTTACTCTTAGGCTTACCCTTACCTTTACCCTTACCCTTACCCTTACCCTTACCCTCACCCTTACCTTACCCTTGCTTTTACCCTTAAGCTTACCCTTACCCTTACCCTTACCCTTACCCTTACCCTTACCCTTACCCTTACCCTTACCCTTGCTTTTACCCTTAAGCTTACCCTTACCCTTACCCTTAACCTTACCCTTACCCTTGCTTTTACCCTTAGGCTTACCCTTACCCTTACCCTTACCCTTACCCTTGCTTTTACCCTTAAGCTTACCCTTACCCTTACCCTTACTCTTACCCTTACCCTTACCCTTACCCTTACCCTTACCCTTACCCTTACCCTTACCCTTACCCTTACCCTTGCTTTTACCCTTAGGCTTACCCTTACCTTTACCCTTACCCTAACCCTTACCCTTACCCTTACCCTTACCCTTACCCTTGCTTTTACCCTTAAGCTTACCCTTACCCTTTCCCTTACCCTTACCCTTACCCTTACCCTTACCCTTACCCTTACCCTTACCCTTACTTTTACCCTTAAGCTTACCCTTACCCTTACCCTTACCCTTACCCTTACCCTTACCCTTACCCTTACCCTTACCCTTACCCTTGCTTTTACCCTTAAGCTTACCCTTACCCTTACCCTTACCCTTACCCTTACCCTTACCCTTTCCCTTACCCTTACCCTTACCCTTACCCTTGCTTTTACCCTTAGGCTTACCCTTACCTTTACCCTTACCCTTACCCTTACCCTTACCCTTACCCTTGCTTTTACCCTTAAGCTTACCCTTACCCTTACCCTTACCCTTAAGCTTACCCTTACCCTTACCCTTACCCTTACCCTTACCCTTACCCTTACCCTTACCCTTACCCTTACCCTTACCCTTACCCTTACCCTTACCCTTACCCTTACCCTTACCCTTGCTTTTACCCTTTAGCTTACCCTTACCCTTACCCTTACCCTTACCCTTACCCTTGCTTTTACCCTTAAGCTTACCCTTACCCTTACCCTTACCCTTAAGCTTACCCTTACCCTTACCCTTACCCTTACCCTTACCCTTACCCTTACCCTTACCCTTACCCTTACCCTTACCCTTACCCTTACCCTTACCCTTACCCTTACCCTTGCTTTTACCCTTAAGCTTACCCTTACCCTTACCCTTACCCTTACCCTTAAGCTTACCCTTACCCTTACCCTTACCTTACCCTTACCCTTGCTTTTACCCTTAAGCTTACCCTTACCCTTACCCTTACCCTTACCCTTACCCTTAAGCTTACCCTTACCCTTACCCTAACCCTTACCCTTACCCTTACCCTTACCCTTACCCTTACCCTTACCCTTACCCTTGCTTTTACCCTTAAGCTTACCCTTACCCTTACCCTAAGTAAGGGTAAGGGTAAGGGTAAGGGTAAGGGTAAGGGTAATGGTAAGGGTAAGGGTAAGGGTAAGGGTAAGGGTAAGGGTAAGGGTAAGGGTAAGCTCAAGGGTAAAAGCAAGGGTAAGGGTAAGGGTAAGGGTAAGGGTAAGGGTAAGGGTAAGGGTAAGGGTAAGGGTAAGCTTAAGGGTAAAAGCAAGGGTAAGGGTAAGGGTAAGGGTAAGGGTAAGGGTAAGGGTAAGGGTAAGGTAAGGGTAAGGGTAAGGGTAAGGGTAAGGGTAAGGGTAAGGGTAAGCTTAAGGGTAAAAGCAAGGGTAAGGGTAAGGCTAAGGGTAAGGGTAAGGGTAAGGGTAAGGTAAGCTTAAGGGTAAAAGCAAGGGTAAGGGTAAGGGTAAGGGTAAGGGTAAGGGTAAGGGTAAGGGTAAAGGTGAGGGTAAGCCTAAGGGTAAAAGCAAGGGTAAGGGTAAGGGTAAGGGTAAGGGTAAGGGTAAGGGGTAAGGGGTAGGGGTAAGAGTAAGGGTAAGGTAAGCTTAAGGGTAAAAGCAAGGGTAAGGGTAAGGGTAAGGGTAAGGGTAAGGGTAAGGGTAAGCTTAAGGGTAAAAGCAAGGGTAAGGGTAAGGGTAAGGGTAAGGGTAAGGGTAAGGGTAAGGTAAGGGTAAGGGTAAGGGTAAGGGAAGGGTAAGGGTAAGGGTAAGGGTAAGCTTAAGGGTAAAAGCAAGGGTAAGGGTAAGGGTAAGGGTAAGGGTAAGGGTAAGGGTAATGGTAAGGGTAAAGGTAAGGGTAAGCCTAAGGGTAAAAGCAAGGGTAAGGGTAAGGGTAAGGGTAAGGTAAGGGTAAGGGTAAGGGTAAGGGTAAGGGTAAGGGTAAGGGTAAGGGTAAGGGTAAGCTTAAGGGTAAAAGCAAGGGTAAGGGTAAGGGTAAGGGTAAGGGTAAGGGTAAGGGTAAGGGTAAGGGTAAGCTTAAGGGTAAGGGTAAGGGTAAGGGTAAGGGTAAGCTTAAGGGTAAAAGCAAGGGTAAGGGTAAGGGTAAGGGTAAGGGTAAGGGTAAGCTTAAGGGTAAAAGCAAGGGTAAGGGTAAGGGTAAGGGTAAGGGTAAGGGTAAGGGTAAGGGTAAGGGTAAGCTTAAGGGTAAGGTTAAGGGTAAGGGTAAGGGTAAGCTTAAGGGTAAAAGCAAGGGTAAGGGTAAGAGTAAGGGTAAGGGTAAGGGTAAGGGTAAGGGTAAGGGTAAGGGTGAGCTTAAGGGTAAAAGCAAGGGTAAGGGTAAGGGTAAGGGTAAGGGTAAAGGTAAGGGTAAGGGTAAGGGTAAGGGTAAGCTTAAGGGTAAAAGCAAGGGTAAGGGTAAGGGTAAGGGTAAGGGTAAGGGTAAGGGTAAGGGTAAGGGTAAGGGTAAGGGTAAAGGTAAGGGTAAGCCTAAGGGTAAAAGCAAGGGTAAGGGTAAGGGTAAGGGTAAGGGTAAGGGTCAGAGTAAGGGTAAGGGTAAGGGTAAGGGTAAGCTTAAGGGTAAGCTTAAGGGTAAAAGCAAGGGTAAGGGTAAGGGTAAGGGTAAGGGTAAGCCTAAGGGTAAAAGCAAGGGTAAGGGTAAGGGTAAGGGTAAGGGTAAGGGTAAGCTTAAGGGTAAAAGCAAGGGTAAGGGTAAGGGTAAGGGTAAGGGTAAGCTTAAGGGTAAAAGCAAGGGTGAGGGTAAGGGTAAGGGTAAGGGTAAGGGTAAGGGTAAGGGTAAGGGTAAGGGTAAGGGTAAGCTTAAGGGTAAAAGCAAGGGTAAGGGTAAGGGTAAGGGTAAGGGTAAGGGTAAGGGTAAGGGTAAGGGTAAGGGTAAGGGTAAGGGTAAGGGTAAGGGTAAGGGTAAGCTTAAGGGTAAAAGCAAGGGTAAGGGTAAGGGTAAGGGTAAGGGTAAGGGTAAGGGTAAAGGTAAGGGTAAGCCTAAGGGTAAAAGCAAGGGTAAGGGTAAGGGTAAGGGTAAGGGTAAGGGTAAGGGTAAGGGTAAGGGTAAGGGTAAGGGTAAGGGTAAGGGTAAGGGTAAGGGTAAGGGTAAGGGTAAGGGTAAGGGTAAGGGTAAGGGTAAGGGTAAGCTTAAGGGTAAAAGCAAGGGTAAGGGTAAGGGTAAGGGTAAGGGTAAGCCTAAGGGTAAAAGCAAGGGTAAGGGTAAGGGTAAGGGTAAGGGTAAGGGTAAGGGTAAGCTTAAGGGTAAAAGCAAGGGTAAGGGTAAGGGTAAGGGTAAGGGTAAGGGTAAGGGTAAGCTCAAGGGTAAAAGCAAGGGTAAGGGTAAGGGTAAGGGTAAGGGTAAAGGTAAGGGTAAGGGTAAAGGTAAGGGTAAGCCTAAGGGTAAAAGCAAGGGTAAGCGTAAGGGTAAGGGTAGGGTAAGGGTAAGGGTAAGGGTAAGGGTAAGGGTAAGGGTAAGGGTAAGCTTAAGGGTAAAAGCAAGGGTAAGGGTAAGGGTAAGGGTAAGGGTAAGGATAAGGGTAAGGGTAAGGGTAAGGGTAAGGGTAAGCTTAAGGGTAAGGGTAAGGGTAAGGGTAAGATTAAGGGTAAAAGCAAGGGTAAGGGTAAGGGTAAGGGTAAGGGTAAGCTTAAGGGTAAAAGCAAGGGTAAGGGTAAGAGTAAGGGTAAGGGTAAGGGTAAGGGTAAGGGTAAGGGTAAGGGTAAGGGTAAGGGTAAGGGTGAGCTTAAGGGTAAAAGCAAGGGTAAGGGTAAGGGTAAGGGTAAGGGTAAGGGTAAGGGTAAGGGTAAGGGTAAGGGTAAGGGTAAGGGTAAGGGTAAGCTTAAGGGTAAAAGCAAGGGTAAGGGTAAGGGTAAGGGTTAGGGTAAGGGTAAGGGTAAGGGTAAGGGTAAGGGTAAGGGTAAAGGTAAGGGTAAGCCTAAGGGTAAAAGCAAGGGTAAGGGTAAGGGTAAGGGTAAGGGTAAGGGTAAGAGTAAGGGTAAGGGTAAGGGTAAGGGTAAGCTTAAGGGTAAAAGCAAGGGTAAGGGTAAGGGTAAGGGTAAGGGTAAGCCTAAGGGTAAAAGCAAGGGTAAGGGTAAGGGTAAGGGTAAGGGTAAGGGTAAGCTTAAGGGTAAAAGCAAGGGTAAGGGTAAGGGTAAGGGTAAGGGTAAGGGTAAGGGTAAGCTTAAGGGTAAAAGCAAGGGTGAGGGTAAGGGTAAGGGTAAGGGTAAGGGTAAGGGTAAGGGTAAGGGTAAGGGTAAGTGTAAGGGTAAGCTTAAGGGTAAAAGCAAGGGTAAGGGTAAGGGTAAGGGTAAGGGTAAGGGTAAGGGTAAGGGTAAGGGTAAGGGTAAGGGTAAGGGTAAATGTAAGGGTAAGGGTAAGCTTAAGGGTAAAAGCAAGGGTAAGGGTAAGGGTAAGGGTAAGGGTAAGGGTAAAGGTAAGGGTAAGCCTAAGGGTAAAAGCAAGGGTAAGGGTAAGGGTAAGGGTAAGGGTAAGGGTAAGGGTAAGGGTAAGGGTAAGGGTAAGGGTAAGGGTAAGGGTAAGGGTAAGGGTAAGGGTAAGGGTAAGGGTAAGGGTAAGGGTGAGGGTAAGGGTAAGGGTAAGGGTAAGCTTAAGGGTAAAAGCAAGGGTAAGGGTAAGGGTAAGGGTAAGGGTAAGCCTAAGGGTAAAAGCAAGGGTAAGGGTAAGGGTAAGGGTAAGGGTAAGGGTAAGCTTAAGGGTAAAAGCAAGGGTAAGGGTAAGGGTAAGGGTAAGGGTAAGGGTAAGGGTAAGCTCAAGGGTAAAAGCAAGGGTAAGGGTAAGGGTAAGGGTAAGGGTAAAGGTAAGGGTAAGGGTAAGCTTAAGGGTAAAAGCAAGGGTAAGGGTAAGGGTAAGGGTAAGGGTAAGGGTAAGGGTAAGGGTAAGGGTAAGGGTAAGGGTAAGCTTAAGGGTAAGGGTAAGGGTAAGGGTAAGCTTACCCTTACCTTTACCCTTACCCTTACAATTACCCTTACCCTCACCCTTACCCTTACCCTTGCTTTTACCCTTAAGCTTATCCTTACCCTTACCCTTACCCTTACCCTTACCCTTGCTTTTACCCTTAAGCTTACCCTTACCCTTACCCTTAACCTTACCCTTACCCTTGCTTTTACCCTTAGGCTTACCCTTACCCTTACCCTTACCCTTACCCTTGCTTTTACCCTTAAGCTTACCCTAACCCTTACCCTTACTTTTACCCTTACCCTTACCCTTACCCTTACCCTTACCCTTACCCTTACCCTTACCCTTACCCTTGCTTTTACCCTTAGGCTTACCCTTAACTTTACCCTTACCCTAACCCTTACCCTTACCCTTACCCTTACCCTTACCCTTGCTTTTACCCTTAAGCTTACCCTTACCCTTACCCTTACCCTTACCCTTACCCTTACCCTTACCCTTACCCTTACCCTTACCCTTACCCTTGCTTTTACCCTTAAGCTTACCCTTACCCTTACCCTTACCCTTACCCTTACCCTTACCCTTACCCTTACCCTTACCCTTACCCTTACCCTTACCCTTACCCTTGCTTTTACCCTTAAGCTTACCCTTACCCTTACCCTTACCCTTACCCTTACCCTTACCCTTACCCTTACCCTTACCCTTACCCTTACCCTTACCCTTACCCTTACCCTTACCCTTACCCTTACCCTTACCCTTGCTTTTACCCTTAGGCTTACCCTTACCTTTACCCTCACCCTTACCCTTACCCTTACCCTTACCCTTACCCTTGCTTTTACCCTTAAGCTTACCCTTACCCTTACCCTTACCCTTAAGCTTACCCTTACCCTTACCCTTACCCTTAACCTTACCCTTACCCTTACCCTTACCCTTACCCTTACCCTTACCCTTGCTTTCACCCTTAAGCTTACCCTTACCCTTACCCTTACCCTTACCCTTACCCTTGCTTTTACCCTTAAGCTTACCCTTACCCTTACCCTTACCCTTAAGCTTACCCTTACCCTTACCCTTACCCTTACCCTTACCCTTACCCTTACCCTTACCCTTACCCTTACCCTTACCCTTACCCTTAACCTTACCCTTACCCTTGCTTTTACCCTTAAGCTTACCCTTACCCTTACCCTTACCCTTACCCTTAAGCTTACCCTTACCCTTACCCTTACCCTTACCCTTACCCTTAACCTTACCCTTGCTTTTACCCTTAAGCTTACCCTTACCCTTACCCTTACCCTTACCCTTAAGCTTACCCTTACCCTTACCCTTACCCTTACCCTTACCCTTGCTTTTACCCTTAAGCTTACCCTTACCCTTACCCTTACCCTTACCCTTAAGCTTACCCTTACCCTTACCCTTACCCTTACCCTTACCCTTACCCTTACCCTTACCCTTAACCTTGCTTTTACCCTTAAGCTTACCCTTACCCTTACCCTTACCCTTACCCTTAAGCTTACCCTTACCCTTACCCTTACCCTTACCCTTACCCTAACCCTTACCCTTACCCTTACCCTTACCCTTACCCTTACCCTTGCTTTTACCCTTAAGCTTACCCTTACCCTTACCCTTACCCTTACCCTTACCCTTACCCTTACCCTTACCCTTACCCTTACCCTTGCTTTTACCCTTAGGCTTACCCTTACCTTTACCCTTACCCTTACCCTTACCCTTACCCTTACCCTTGCTTTTACCCTTAAGCTTACCCTTACCCTTACCCTTACCCTTACCCTTCCCCTTACCCTTGCTTTTACCCTTAAGCTTACCCTTACCCTTACCCTTACCCTTACCCTTACCCTTGCTTTTACCCTTAGGCTTACCCTTACCCTTACCCTTACCCTTACCCTTGCTTTTACCCTTAAGCTTACCCTTACCCTTACCCTTACCCTTACCCTTACCCTTACCCTTACCCTTACCCTTACCCTTACCCTTACCCTTACCCTTACCCTTACCCTTACCCTTACCCTTACCCTTACCCTTACCCTTACCCTTACCCTTACCCTTACCCTTACCCTTACCCTTACCCTTACCCTTACCCTTACCCTTACCCTTACCCTTACCCTTACCCTTACCCTTACCCTTACCCTTGCTTTTACCCTTAGGCTTACCCTTACCTTTACCCTTACCCTTACCCTTACCCTTACCCTTACCCTTGCTTTTACCCTTAAGCTTACCCTTACCCTTACCCTTACCCTTACCCTTACCCTTACCCTTACCCTTACCCTTACCCTTGCTTTTACCCTTAAGCTTACCCTTACCCTTACCCTTACCCTTACCCTTACCCTTACCCTTACCCTTACCCTTACCCTTACCCTTACCCTCACCCTTGCTTTTACCCTTAAGCTTACCCTTACCCTTACCCTTACCCTTACCCTTACCCTTACCCTTGCTTTTACCCTTAGGCTTACCCTTACCCTTACCCTTACCCTTACCCTTGCTTTTACCCTTAAGCTTACCCTTACCCTTACCCTTACCCTTACCCTTGCTTTACCCTTAAGCTTACCCTTACCCTTACCCTTACCCTTACTCTTACCCTTACCCTTACCCTTACCCTTACCCTTGCTTTTACCCTTAGGCTTACCCTTACCTTTACCCTTACCCTTACCCTTACCCTTACCCTTACCCTTACCCTTACCCTTACCCTTACCCTTGCTTTTACCCTTAAGCTTACCCTTACCCTTACCCTTACCCTTACCCTTACCCTTACCCTTGCTTTTACCCTTAGGCTTACCCTTACCTTTACCCTTACCCTTACCCTTTCCCTTACCCTTGCTTTTACCCTTAAGCTTACCCTTACCCTTACCCTTACCCTTACCCTTACCCTTGCTTTTACCCTTAGGCTTACCCTTACCCTTACCCTTACCCTTACCCTTGCTTTTACCCTTAAGCTTACCCTTACCCTTACCCTTACCCTTACCCTTACCCTTACCCTTACCCTTACCCTTACCCTTACCCTTACCCTTACCCTTACCCTTACCCTTACCCTTACCCTTACCCTTACCCTTACCCTTACCCTCACCCTTACCCTTACCCTTACCCTTACCCTTACCCTTACCCTTACCCTTACCCTTACCCTTGCTTTTACCCTTAGGCTTACCCTTACCCTTGCTTTTACCCTTAGGCTTACCCTTACCTTTACCCTTACCCTTACCCTTACCCTTACCCTTACCCTTGCTTTTACCCTTAAGCTTACCCTTACCCTTATCCTTACCCTTACCCTTACCCTTACCCTTACCCTTACCCTTACCCTTACCCTTACCCTTGCTTTTACCCTTAAGCTTACCCTTACCCTTACCCTTACCCTTACCCTTACCCTTACACTTACCCTTACCCTTACCCTTACCCTCACCCTTGCTTTTACCCTTAAGCTTACCCTTACCCTTACCCTTACCCTTACCCTTACCCTTACCCTTGCTTTTACCCTTAGGCTTACCCTTACCCTTACCCTTACCCTTACCCTTGCTTTTACCCTTAAGCTTACCCTTACCCTTACCCTTACCCTTACTCTTACCCTTACCCTTACCCTTACCCTTACCCTTGCTTTTACCCTTAGGCTTACCCTTACCTTTACCCTTACCCTTACCCTTACCCTTACCCTTACCCTTACCCTTACCCTTACCCTTACCCTTGCTTTTACCCTTAAGCTTACCCTTACCCTTACCCTTACCCTTACCCTTACCCTTACCCTTACCCTTACCCTTACCCTTACCCTTACCCTTACCCTTACCCTTACCCTTGCTTTTACCCTTAAGCTCACCCTTACCCTTACCCTTACCCTTACCCTTACCCTTACCCTTACCCTTACCCTTACTCTTACCCTTACCCTTGCTTTTACCCTTAAGCTTACCCTTACCCTTACCCTTACCCTTACCCTTAAGCTTACCCTTACCCTTACCCTTACCCTTACCCTTACCCTTACCCTTACCCTTGCTTTTACCCTTAAGCTTACCCTTACCCTTACCCTTACCCTTACCCTTACCCTTGCTTTCACCCTTAAGCTTACCCTTACCCTTACCCTTACCCTTACCCTTAAGCTTACCCTTACCCTTACCCTTACCCTTACCCTTACCCTTACCCTTACCCTTGCTTTTACCCTTAAGCTTACCCTTACCCTTACCCTTACCCTTACCCTTACCCTTACCCTTACCCTTACCCTTACCCTTACCCTTACCCTTACCCTTACCCTTGCTTTTACCCTTAGGCTTACCCTTACCTTTACCCTTACCATTACCCTTACCCTTACCCTTACCCTTACCCTTGCTTTTACCCTTAAGCTTACCCTTACCTTTACCCTTACCCTTACCCTTACCCTTACCCTTACCCTTACCCTTACCCTTACCCTTACTCTTACCCTTACCCTTACCCTTACCCTTACCCTTACCCTTACCCTTACCCTTACCCTTACCCTTACCCTTACCCTTACCCTTACCCTTACCCTTGCTTTTACCCTTAAGCTTACCCTTACCCTTACCCTTACCCTTACCCTTGCTTTTACCCTTAAGCTTACCCTTACCCTTACTCTTACCCCTACCCTTACCCTTACCCTTACCCTTACCCTTACCCTTACCCTTACCCTTGCTTTTACCCTTAGGCTTACCCTCACCTTTACCCTTACCCTTACCCTTACCCTTACCCTTACCTTTACCCTTACCCTTACCTTTGCTTTTACCCTTAAGCTTACCCTTACCCTTACCCTTACCCTTACCCTTAGCCTTACCCTTACCCTTGCTTTTACCCTTAAGCTTACCCTTACCCTTACCCTTACCCTTACCCTTACCCTTGCTTTTACCCTTAGGCTTACCCTTACCCTTACCCTTACCCTTACCCTTAAGCTTACCCTTACCCTTACCCTTACCCTTACCCTTACCCTTACCCTTACCCTTACCCTTACCCTTACCCTTACTTAGGGTAAGGGTAAGGGTAAGCTTAAGGGTAAAAGCAAGGGTAAGGGTAAGGGTAAGGGTAAGGGTAAGGGTAAGGGTAAGGGTAAGGGTAAGGGTAAGCTTAAGGGTAAGGGTAAGGGTAAGGGTAAGGGTAAGGGTAAGCTTAAGGGTAAAAGCAAGGGTAAGGGTAAGGGTAAGGGTAAGGGTAAGGGTAAGCTTAAGGGTAAGGGTAAGGGTAAGGGTAAGGGTAAGCTTAAGGGTAAAAGCAAGGGTAAGGTTAAGGGTAAGGGTAAGGGTAAGGGTAAGGGTAAGGGTAAGCTCAAGGGTAAGGGTAAGGGTAAGGGTAAGGGTAAGGGTAAGCTTAAGGGTAAAAGCAAGGGTAAGGGTAAGGGTAAGGGTAAGGTTAAGGGTAAGGGTAAGGGTAAGGGTAAGGATAAGGGTAAGGGTAAGGGTAAGCTTAAGGGTAAGGGTAAGGGTAACGGTAAGCTTAAGGGTAAAAGCAAGGGTAAGGGTAAGGGTAAGGGTAAGGGTAAGCTTAAGGGTAAAAGCAAGGGTAAGGGTAAGGGTAAGGGTAAGGGTAAGGGTAAGGGTAAGGGTAAGGGTAAGGGTAAGGGTAAGGGTAAGGGTAAGCTTAAGGGTAAGGGTAAGGGTAAGGGTAAGCTTAAGGGTAAAAGCAAGGGTAAGGGTAAGGGTAAGGGTAAGGGTAAGGGTAAAGGTAAGGGTAAGCCTAAGGGTAAAAGCAAGGGTAAGGGTAAGGGTAAGGGTAAGGGTAAGGGTAAGGGTAAGGGTAAGGGTAAGCTTAAGGGTAAAAGCAAGGGTAAGGGTAAGGGTAAGGGTAAGGGTAAGGGTAAGGGTAAGGGTAAGGGTAAGCTTAAGGGTAAAAGCAAGGGTAAGGCGAAGGATAAGGGTAAGGGTAAGGGTAAGGGTAAGGGTAAGGGTAAGGGTAAGGGTAAGGGTAAGGGTAAGCTTAAGGGTAAAAGCAAGGGTGAGGGTAAGGGTAAGGGTAAGGGTAAGGGTAAGGGTTAGGGTAAGGGTAAAGGTAAGGGTAAGCCTAAGGGTAAAAGCAAGGGTAAGGGTAAGGGTAAGGGTAAGGGTAAGGGTAAGGGTAAGGGTAAGGGTAAGGGTAAGAGTAAGGGTAAGGGTAAGGGTAAGCTTAAGGGTAAAAGCAAGGGTAAGGGTAAGGGTAAGGGTAAGGGTAAGCCTAAGGGTAAAAGCAAGGGTAAGGGTAAGGTTAAGGGTAAGGGTAAGGGTAAGCTTAAGGGTAAAAGCAAGGGTAAGGGTAAGGGTAAGGGTAAGGGTAAGGGTAAGCTTAAGGGTAAAAGCAAGGGTAAGGGTAAGGGTGAGGGTAAGGGTGAGGGTAAGGGTAAGGGTAAAGGTAAGGGTAAGCCTAAGAGTAAAAGCAAGGGTAAGGGTAAGGGTAAGGGTAAGGGTAAGGGTAAGGGTAAGGGTAAGGGTAAGGGTAAGGGTAAGGGTGAGCTTAAGGGTAAAAGCAAGGGTGAGGATAAGGGTAAGGGTAAGGGTAAGGGTAAGGGTAAGGGTAAGGGTAAGGGTAAGGGTAAGGGTAAGGGTAAGCTTAAGGGTAAAAGCAAGGGTAAGGGTAAGGGTAAGGGTAAGGGTAAGGGTAAGCTTACCCTTACCCTTACCCTTACCCTTACACTTACCCTTGCTTTTACCCTTAGGCTTACCCTTACCCTTACCCTTACCCTTACCCTTAAGCTTACCCTTACACTTACCCTCACCCTTACCCTTACCCTTACCCTTACCCTTACCCTTACCCTTACCCTTACCCTTACCCTTGCTTTTACCCTTAAGCTTACCCTTACCCTTAACCTTACCCTTACCCTTACCCTTACCCTTACCCTTACCCTTACCCTTACCCTTGCTTTGACCCTTAGGCTTACCCTTACCTTTACCCTTACCCTTTTCTTACCCTTACCCTTACCCTTACCCTTACCCTTACCCTTACCCTTACCCTTGCTTTTACCCTTAAGCTTACCCTTACCCTTACCCTTACCCTTACCCTTACCCTTACCCTTACCCTTGCTTTTACCCTTAAGCTTACCCTTACCCTTACCCTTACCCTTACCCTTACCCTTGCTTTTACCCTTAGGCTTACCCTTACCCTTACCCTTACCCTTACCCTTGCTTTTACCCTTAAGCTTACATTTACCCTTACCCTTACCCTTACCCTTACCCTTACCCTTACCCTTACCCTTACCCTTACCCTTACCCTTACCCTTACCCTTACCCTTGCTTTTACCCTTAAGCTTACCCTTACCCTTACCCTTACCCTTACCCTTACCCTTACCCTTACCCTTACCCTTACCCTCACCCTTGCTTTTACCCTTAAGCTTACCCTTACCCTTACCCTTACCCTTACCCTTACCCTTACCCTTGCTTTTACCCTTAAGCTTACCCTTACCCTTACCCTTACCCTTACCCTTACCCTTGCTTTTACCCTTAGGCTTACCCTTACCCTTACCCTTACCCTTACCCTTGCTTTTACCCTTAAGCTTACCCTCACCCTTACCCTTACCCTTACTCTTACCCTTACCCTTACCCTTACCCTTACCCTTGCTTTTACCCTTAGGCTTACCCTTACCTTTACCCTTACCCTTACCCTTACCCTTACCCTTACCCTTACCCTTACCCTTACCCTTACCCTTACCCTTGCTTTTACCCTTAAGCTTACCCTTACCCTTACCCTTACCCTTACCCTTACCCTTACCCTTACCCTTACCCTTACCCTTACCCTTGCTTTTACCCTTAAGCTCACCCTTACCCTTACCCTTACCCTTACCCTTACCCTTACCCTTAGTCTTACCCTTACCCTTGCTTTTACCCTTAAGCTTACCCTTACCCTTACCCTTACCCTTACCCTTACCCTTACCCTTAAGCTTACCCTTACCCTTACACTTACCCTTACCCTTACCCTTACCCTTACCCTTGCTTTTACCCTTAAGCTTACCCTTACCCTTACCCTTACCCTTACCCTTACCCTTGCTTTTACCCTTACGCTTACCCTTACCCTTACCCTTACCCTTACCCTTAAGCTTACCCTTACCCTTACTCTTACCCTTACCCTAACCTTTACCCTTACCCTTACCCTTACCCTTACCCTTACCCTTACCCTTACCCTTACCCTTGTTTTTACCCTTAAGCTTACCCTTACCCTTACCCTTACCCTTACCCTTACCCTTACCCTTACCCTTGCTTTTACCCTTAAGCTTACCCTTACCCTTACCCTTACCCTTACCCTTACCCTTACCCTAACCCTTACCCTTGCTTTTACCCTTAAGCTTACCCTTACCCTTACCCTTACCCTTACCCTTACCCTTACCCTTACCCTTACCCTTACCCTTACCCTTACCCTTACCCTTACCCTTACCCTTGCTTTTACCCTTAAGCTTACCCTTACCCTTACCCTTACCCTTACCCTTACCCTTACCCTTACCCTTACCCTTACCCTTACCCTTACCCTTATCCTTACCCTTGCTTTTACCCTTAAGCTTACCCTTACCCTTACCCTTACCCTTACCCTTACCCTTACCCTTACCCTTACCCTTACCCTTACCCTTACCCTTACCCTTACCCTTACCCTTACCCTTACCCTTGCTTTTACTCTTAGGCTTACCCTTACCTTTACCCTTACCCTTACCCTTACCCTCACCCTCACCCTTACCCTTACCCTTGCTTTTACCCTTAAGCTTACCCTTACCCTTACCCTTACCCTTACCCTTACCCTTGCTTTTACCCTTAAGCTTACCCTTACCCTTACCCTTAACCTTACCCTTACCCTTGCTTTTACCCTTAGGCTTACCCTTACCCTTACCCTTACACTTACCCTTGCTTTTACCCTTAAGCTTACCCTTACCCTTACCCTTACTCTTACCCTTACCCTTACCCTAACCCTTACCCTTACCCTTACCCTTACCCTTACCCTTACCCTTACCCTTACCCTTACCCTTACCCTTACCCTTGCTTTTACCCTTAGGCTTACCCTTACCTTTACCCTTACCCTAACCCTTACCCTTACCCTTACCCTTACCCTTACCCTTGCTTTTACCCTTAAGCTTACCCTTACCCTTACCCTTACCCTTACCCTTACCCTTACCCTTACCCTTACCCTTACCCTTGCTTTTACCCTTAAGCTTACCCTTACCCTTACCCTTACCCTTACCCTTACCCTTACCCTTACCCTTGCTTTTACCCTTAAGCTTACCCTTACCCTTACCCTTACCCTTACCCTTACCCTTACCCTTACCCTTACCCTTACCCTTACCCTTGCTTTTACCCTTAAGCTTACCCTTACCTTTACCCTTACCCTTACCCTTACCCTTACCCTTACCCTTGCTTTTACCCTTAAGCTTACCCTTACCCTTACCCTTACCCTTAAGCTTACCCTTACCCTTACCCTTACCCTTACCCTTACCCTTACCCTTACCCTTACCCTTACCCTTACCCTTACCCTTACCCTTACCCTTACCCTTACCCTTACCCTTGCTTTTACCCTTAAGCTTACCCTTACATTTACCCTTACCCTTACCCTTACCCTTGCTTTTACCCTTAAGCTTACCCTTACCCTTACCCTTACCCTTAAGCTTACCCTTACCCTTACCCTCACCCTTACCCTTACCCTTACCCTTACCCTTACCCTTACCCTTACCCTTACCCTTACCCTTACCCTTACCCTTGCTTTTACCCTTAAGCTTACCCTTACCCTTACCCTTACCCTTACCCTTACCCTTAAGCTTACCCTTACCCTTACCCTTACCCTTACCCTTACCCTTACCCTTAACCTTACCCTTGCTTTTACCCTTAAGCTTACCCTTACCCTTACCCTTACCCTTACCCTTGCTTTTACCCTTAAGCTTACCCTTACCCTTACCCTTACCCTTACCCTTAAGCTTACCCTTACCCTTACCCTTACCCTTACCCTTACCCTTACCCTTACCCTTGCTTTTACCCTTAAGCTTACCCTTACCCTTACCCTTACCCTTACCCTTGCTTTTACCCTTAAGCTTACCCTTACCCTTACCCTTACCCTTACCCTTAAGCTTACCCTTACCCTTACCCTTACCCTTACCCTTACCCTTACCCTTACCCTTACCCTTACCCTTACCCTAACCCTTGCTTTTACCCTTAAGCTTACCCTTACCCTTACCCTTACCCTTACCCTTACCCTTACCCTTACCCTTACCCTTACCCTTGCTTTTACCCTTAGGCTTACCCTTACCTTCACCCTTACCCTTACCCTTACCCTTACCCTTACCCTTACCCTTACCCTTGCTTTTACCCTTAAGCTTACCCTTACCCTTACCCTTACCCTTACCCTTACCCTTACCCTTACCCTTACCCTTGCTTTTACCCTTAAGCTTACCCTTACCCTTACCCTTGCTTTTACCCTTAGGCTTACCCTTACCCTTACCCTTACCCTTACCCTTGCTTTTACCCTTAAGCTTACCCTTACCCTTACCCTTACCCTTACCCTTACCCTTACCCTTACCCTTACCCTTACCCTTACCCTTACCCTTACCCTTACCCTTACCCTTACCCTTACCCTTACCCTTACCCTTACCCTTACCCTTACCCTTACCCTTACCCTTACCCTTACCCTTACCCTTACCCTTGCTTTTACCCTTAGGCTTACCCTTACCTTTACCCTTACCCTTACCCTTACCCTTACCCTTACCCTTGCTTTTACCCTTAAGCTTACCCTTACCCTTACCCTTACCCTTACCCTTACCCTCACCCTTACCCTTACCCTTACCCTTACCCTTGCTTTTACCCTTAAGCTTACCCTTACCCTTACCCTTACCCTTACCCTTACCCTTACCCTTACCCTTACCCTTACCCTTACCCTTACCCTCACCCTTGCTTTTACCCTTAAGCTTACCCTTACCCTTACCCTTACCCTTACCCTTACCCTTACCCTTGCTTTTACCCTTAAGCTTACCCTTACCCTTACCCTTACCCTTACCCTTACCCTTGCTTTTACCCTTAGGCTCACCCTTACCCTTACCCTTACCCTTACCCTTGCTTTTACCCTTAAGCTTACCCTTACCCTTACCCTTACCCTTACTCTTACCCTTACACTTACCCTTACCCTTACCCTTGCTTTTACCCTTAGGCTTACCCTTACCTTTACCCTTACCCTTACCCTTACCCTTACCCTTACCCTTACCCTTACCCTTACCCTTACCCTTGCTTTTACCCTTAAGCTTACCCTTACCCTTACCCTTACCCTTACCCTTACCCTTACCCTTACCCTTACCCTTACCCTTGCTTTTACCCTTAAGCTCACCCTTACCCTTACCCTTACCCTTACCCTTACCCTTACCCTTACCCTTACTCTTACCCTTACCCTTGCTTTTACCCTTAAGCTTACCCTTACCCTTACCCTTACCCTTACCCTTAAGCTTACCCTTACCCTTACCCTTACCCTTACCCTTACCCTTACCCTTACCCTTACCCTTGCTTTTACCCTTAAGCTTACCCTTACCCTTACCCTCACCCTTACCCTTACCCTCGCTTTTACCCTTACGCTTACCCTTACCCTTACCCTTACCCTTACCCTTAAGCTTACCCTTACCCTTACCCTTACCCTTACCCTTACCCTTACCCTTACCCTTACCCTTACC